>CM055117.1:774996629-776196629 GCA_029206835.1 Rana muscosa
GCATCAGGCTCCACAGCTGGTTTCCTACTGCACATGCATGAGTCGCACTGCACTTTCTGAATGGTCCCGTTGTATTCTGGGACACACACGGGTCCTGGAAGGCAGTGGGGGTGGCTGATGCGAACTTGGAAATTAAGTACCTTACCTCGCCGAGGTAGGGCGGAAATCAAGCAGGAAAACATCATAATAGTCACAAAGCAACAAAAAAAAAAAGAAACAATATCCATAAATGAGGAGGGGTGGGCTGATCTATTCTTTAGGTGTAGTTTAACCTGGAACTCCATTTTAAGCAGTAGAAATTAAATGTAGTCGAAAGCGCAAAGTGAAAACCTCCTTGCAGCAACAAATACATGGGCCCAGATTTTAAAGCTCAAGCCCTTCTTTCTTTAATGGTCTTCTCAATTTTACTAAGCACTCTGACCCTCATTACTGGGGAGCTCCACCTTTCCCTATTATGCATGCCAATCTCCTTACTGGCCCCCACCACCCTTAGTGCCAGGCCCTGTAATAACAAACACTTAGTGCAAACTGTATTGAACAAAGTAGTACCGGTCATTTCCTTCACTACAGAGCTGTGAAGCTATTAAGAGCTGGCACAATTTACAGTGTTGCCTTCACATGAATTAGTTGCACTTAGTCATGTGATGTGACTGATTACATCACCAAGCACAAGGATAATTGAAAAAGAATACATGCACTCTGTATTAACCCTCAGCAAATTGAAAGTTCGTCTTTGGGTGATGGATATGATCAAAACCACTCTGCCCAGCATGCACTGTGGGTAATGTGTTATTACATAGGTTAGGGAAAGCGATAGATGGGGGCAAGGTACATTTTCTGTTTCTGCACCACTTTCTTACAGAAGTGGTATATCAGTAGAGCTGCCTTCAAAGCTAACCTGTATATGACCAGCCTAATCCCTCTTGCCCCAATAATCCACATCAAACTGGAACATTTGTCTCTTGACTGCATATGTCTTGTCACCAATAATTCAAACATGACCTATCTCTAACAAATAACATTTTAACATTTTAAAATTCTTAGTTTTTATAAATCTAATTTTTAAAAAAAATTAAAATAATAAACACGTTATACTTACCTGCTCTGTGCAGTGGTTTTGCACAGAGTGGCCCCGAACCTCCTCTTATGGGCTTCCCCTGCTAGCCCTCTTGGCTCTCCCTCTTTATTGCTGCTATAGGGGCAGATGTGCAGGCTCCATCCCAAGCTGGGCTGTGTGCATCTATATGCGGCTCGAACCACCCCCTCATCCTCCTCATAAGTTTGGACTGACAGAAGCAAGTGCCAATGGCTCCTGCTGCTGCCGAGTCTCCTGTGAGAAGAGAGAGGGGAGAAGAGCCGCTGCAAATCGACACAACACTTGATCGTGATCAGAATATAGTATGGGTTTAAGGAAGGGACAGGGGAGAGCAGCTATCAAAAGTTTTTTGCCTTTAACCCCTTGCCGAGTTTACTGCTACAGTGCGGGCCGGCTGAGCAGTACCACGTATATATACGTGATTCTGCATTTGCAGGTAGGGGGTGCATGCGCAAGGAAGGAATTAAAACCAGCACATTGCTAAGTAAAATAATCACACATTACACATAGTAAACATTGTTAGACGCACATTTAACCCTTTGACTGCCCCAGATGTTTACCCCTTCCCAGCCAGTGTACAGTGTAAATGTATATTATTAGCACTGATCACTGTATTAGTGTCACTGGTGATGTCAGTGACAGTTATCCAGTTCTCACAAAATGTCAGTTAGTGTCAGATTGCCTGCTGTCTCGCTATAAGTTGCCGATCGCCTCCATTACTAGTAAAAAAAAAAGAAGTTTGTAGACACTTTAAATTTTATGCAAACCAATCAATATACACTTTTTGGGGTTCTTTTCTTGCCAAAGACATGTAGCAGAATACATTTTGACCTAAATGTATGAACAAATTAGATTTTTTATTTTTTATTATTGGATATGTTTTATAACAGAAAGTATAATTTTGTCTTTTTAAATGCATGCTTTTCTTTTTTGTTAATAGCGCAAAAAAAAAAAAAAAAACAGTGGTGATCAAATACCACCAATGCCCCAAAGCTCTTTTTGTGTAATAGTCCTGCAGGTCTACCATGCCCATGATCCAACTGATCTATGCTTAATTAGGGATATATGGGAGCAACAGGCTCTTTTTCCCTGCCAGATACATTTTTTTTCATTAATGATGTTAGTTCTTTCATGTATGTTGATTTCAATGGGATGTGGAGAGTTCTGAACAAATATAGTATTTGCGGTACAGTTAGCTTATTGAATGAAGTGAAGCTCTGCTGACTTCTATCATCCAATCATATGCAAACAAAAATACTTATTTTTTAACATTTTCCTTCAATGTGGATTGGCATTGCAAAGTTAATATTTATTACATTCAGTAAGCTTAGGGAAAATTCCATTTCAAAGTGCAAAATTACCTTGCAAAGTGAAGAGTCTACTTCCTTTCATAAATCAACCCCTTATGTGTTGATATCAATTCCTTTTGTATATCCATGCTCAGCCATGCCCAGCAGTGCTCATTCGTGCTCAGCTATGCCCAGCCATGCTCATCCCTGCCCAGCTGTGCTCAGTCATGCTCATCAATGCCCAGCCATGCTCATCCATGCTCAGCCATGCCCAGCCATGCCTTCTTCATGCTCATCCATGCTCATCCATGCCAAGCCATGCCTCATCTTTGCTCATTAATGCCCAGCCATGCCTCATCCATGCCCAGCCATGCCCAGCCATGCTCATCCATGCCCAGCCATGTCTCATCCATGACCAGCCATGCCTCATTCATGCTCATCCATGCTCAGCCATGCCACATCAGTGCTCATCCATGCCACATCAGTACTCATCCATGCCACATCCTTGCCACATCAGTTCTCATCCGTGCCACATCCATAGCACATCAGTTCTCATCCGTGCCACATCCATGCCACATCAGTGCTCATACGTGCCACATCCATGCCAAATAAGTGCTCATCCGTGCCACAACAATGCCACTACAGCGCCTCACAAAAGCGTAATAGGTAGTCAAATTAGATGTGAAATGTATGTCCCTAGAACACCTGATGATGCTCCCTGCATGTTGGGCCTCTGTATGTGGCCTGGCTGTGTAAAAGTTTCACACATGTGGTATCGCCATACTCAGGAGGAATAGAAGAATATATTTTGGGGTGTAATTTTTTGCTATGTACATGCTATGTGTTAGAAGTATCTTTTACATGGACAACTTTGTGTAAAAAAAAATGCATTTTCATTTTCTTTCCACATTTTCCAAAAAACTTGTGGAAAAAATGACATGTTCAAAAGACTTATTTTGCCTCATAGATTATAAGTTTGGGTGTTTACTTTCCAAAATGGGGTAATTTTTGGGCCATTTCCATTGTCCTGGTGCTCCAGGGCCTTCAAAAGTGTAAGAGGTAGTCAAGAAATTAGATGTGTAATTTATGCTCCTAGAACGCCCGATGGTGCTCCCTGCATTTTTGGCCTCTATATGTGGCCAGACTGTGTAAAAGTCTCACACATGTGGTATAACTATACTTGGGATGAGTAGCATAATGTGTTTTGGAGTGTAATTTAGGACATGCATATGCTGTGTGAGAGAAAAAAATTGTTGTTATGACAATTTTGTAAAAAAAAAATCCTAATTTTGCAAAGAATTGTGGAAAAAAATACAACTTCAAAAAACTCACCATGCCTCTTAATAAATACCTTGGAATGTCTACTTTCCAAAAAGGAAATTGGTGATTGACACCATAGTTTGTAGATTCTAATTTTCACAAGGACCAAATAATATACACTTATTTCGGTTATTTTTACCAAAGATATGTAGCAGTATAAATTTTTGGCCAAAATGCATGAAGAAAAATTACTAATTTGCAGAAACTAAGAAAAATGCATTTTTTTACCAAATTTTCAGTCTTTTTTCATTTATAGCGCGAAAAAGAAAAAAAACTCAGTGGTGATTAAAGCGGAGGTCCACCCTGAATTTTTTTTTACACTAAAATTCATTAAAAAAAATAAAAAAATTAATAGAATTTATTTTTTTATACTCACCTGAAATGCCCGTTGCTATGCGGAAGTCCCCCTAATCTGCCTCTAATGTGCCTCTTCCTTATCCTCGGATTGAGAACTTCCATTTCCTCTTCTTGTGAATGGGGCGCGCTGCCTTCTGGGAACTGTGTGTATCCCAGGAGGCAAGCCGCCCATTCACAAAGCGCCGTGTGAGTGGCGCATGCGCAGTAGAAAACGGGCAGTGAAGCCGTAAGGCTTCACTGCCTGTTTCCCTTAGTCAGGATGGAGGAGCCGGGAGCTGCCGGGAGCTGCCAGCAGCGATCGATCGCCGTCGGGGGACCGACATCGCGGGCCAGTAGGACAGGTAAGTGTCCTTATTAAAAGTCAGCAGCTACACTGTTAGTAGCTGCTGACTTTTAAAAAAAATAAAAAATCTGGGCGGACCTCCGCTTTAAATACCACCAAAAGAAAGCTCTATTTGTGTGAAAAAAATTACAATTCTTTTGTATGGGAACAGTGTTGCAAGACTGAGTAATTGTCATTCAAAATGTCAGAGCGCCAAAAGCTTACAATTGGTCTGGTTAGGAAGGGGGTTTAAGTGCCCAGTGGGCAAGTGGTTAAAAGAAGATTTTTTTAAAATAACAAACATGTTATACTTACCTGTTCTGTGCAGTGATTTTGCACAGAGCAGCCCCCCAATCCTCCTCTTCTTGGGTACCCCACTTGTGCTCCTGGCCCATCCCTCCTGCTGAAAGCCCCCATAGCAAACAGCTTGCTATGGGAGCACCCAAGCAGGCTCGCTCCTGAGCCACTGCTCTTTGTGTCCCTTCACACAGGAAGTGTGGCTTAGCTCTGCCCCACTCTCTCCTCATTGGATCAATGGCTGTGATTGACAGTAGCAGGAGTCAATGTCTCAGGCAATGAGGAGGAAGAGGCCCGTGCACATCGCTGGATTGAGATGGGGCTCAGGTAAGTATTGGGGGGGCTGAGAGAACTGCTGCACACAGAAGGTTTTTTGCATGAAGGTAAAAAATGTTCAAACGAAAAGGTAACATCCCTCTGGCTCGCTATCATAAAACAGCAAAGTAGAGAGAGTTGGCTGCACACCACTGTTGTAGAGATGCTTAAAATTTATTCCATATGTCAAGTGGAGACAGCACAAGAAACACAGAGTCTCCAATCATCAATGCATTTCACACATGTATCAGTGATTATTCAATATACTGTATATATTTATGGATATATTCTTATATCAAAATAAGCACTGATGCATGTGTGAAACGCTTTGATGATTGCAATATCTGTTTCTTGTGCTGTCCCTGTTTGACATATGGAATAAAGTTTGAGCATCTCTTCAAGAGTGGTGTGCAGCCAACTCTTTATACTATGAAGGTCAAAAACCTTGAGCTTTTCATCCACTTTGAACCCTTTTGGATAGCAGAGTGTTTTTTTTATAGAAATAAATAAGAAACCTATCCCCCCCCCCCCCCCCCCTCACACACACACTGGTTTTTGGACGTTAAAGTGATTGTGAAGTCAGAAGGTTTTTTATCTTAATGCATTCAATGCATTAAGATAAAGAAAAAAAAAACCTGTGTGAAGCAGTCCCCCTCAGCCCCCCTAATACTTACCTGAGGCCCATTTTGATCCAGCGATGTTGCAGAAGAGCCTCAGCTGTCCGGTACTCTCTCTCCTGATTGTCTGAGACACAGCAGCGGGCACCATTGGCTCCCGCTGCTGTCAATAAAAGTCAGTGAGCCAATGAGGAGATAGAGGGGGTAGGGCCAAACCACGGCTCTGTGTCTGAATGAGCACACAGAGCATCGGCTTGGCTCGGGTGCCCCCATAGCAAACTGCTTGCTGTGGGGGCACTTGGAAAAAGGGAGGGGTCAGGAGCACCAGTGAGGGACCCAAGAAGAGGAAGATCAGGGCTTCTCTATGCAAAACCAATGCACAGAGCAGGTAAGTATGATATGTTTGTTATTTTTAATCAACAAAAAAACAAGACTTTAATATCACTTTATTTCTTGCACTCTGTTAGTCACAGAGCTTGGTCCTGGTGTTACTCCACTCAGGCACAGAGCACTGTATTATGAGAAGCAGGATGAGTCTTTCATGTCCCCCCATACACAAAAGTATTTTTTTTTTTATGTGGTGGCAGGTTCTCAGGAGGCAGGCAGAGGAGGTGCTAGTAAGTAAAGGCACCTGGCAGTGCCTAACACACTGTTAGGGGAGAGGGAGATTGTGTTTATTGGTTGGAGCCTGGATTTTCATAAAAAGATAAAAGAGACTAGATCAGGGATATGCAATTAGCGGACCTCCAGTTGTTGTAAAACTACAAGTCTCATAATGCCTTTGCCTCTGGGTGTCATGCTTGTGGCTGTCAGAGTCTTGCTATGCCTCATGGGACTTGTAGTTCTGCAACAGCTGGAGGTCCGCTAATTGCATATCCCTGGACTAGATAATTTGATTTCTATTGATACCAACATAAATAACACCCAGCCATGCTCCCCTTTTAAAATAATACACACTGATTACTGTAAGTGAACTAACTGTTGATCTACTTTGATGTTCTCCACATGACCTTATATTTTTATGAACACCATGTTATTAAACCTCTGGTGCGTTCCTTCACTGCCACTATATAAAGTGAAAGAAGTATAGAATATCTAGTGTGTAAAATGACTCTGCAGTTGGCTTTGATACTAGAAGATTTGAATTAGACTGGAAAAGAAAGCCGTCCTCAGGCACAGAATTTTAATAAATGGCTTTAAACTTTTTTCAAAGATTGTAGCAGAATGGTGATTTCAGTAACATCGTTTGCAAAAACATTTTTTTTTTCAACCTAATCATAAGTATAATAAGAGGAATAAGCATTGTTTAATTTTTTCTTTTTTTTGTCATGTAAATGATGAAAACAGAATGTAGGGTGTTACCTACTACTGTATATCAGTAAAATAAAACATTTGTTTAATTCTGACAGTATGTGGCAGCTATTATTGTTATCCAGATTTAAAAGTAAAATTACACAAGCTAAAGTCTAGTTATGAAAGTCTAAAGTTTATTCCAAAGCAACTCTGTTAAAATGTCTTGCCATCAACAAGCTGTCAATATCTAGTGTAATAAAAAGAACCCAGATATGTGGCTACTTCTATTCAAGAAAGTGAATTGAATTTACCCATATACATCGTCGCTGCATGCTTTAAATCATAAGATATTAAATAATAGGGTTATCAAATACCGTATATACATGAGTATAAGCCGAGGCACCTAATTTTACCACAAAAAAATGGGAAAACTTATTGACTCGAGTATAAGCCTAGGGTGAGAATGCAGCAGCTACTGTAAGTGAAAAAGAGGGTCAACAATGCCCATCTGCAGCCTCACTGTGCCCATTGCATGCCTCACTGTGCCCATTGCATACCTCCCTGTGCTCATTGCAAGCCTCACTGTGCCCATTGCAAGCCTCACTGTGCCCATTGCAAGCCTCACTGTGCCCATGTACCTTATCCGCCATGTCAGTATTGATGCGGAGGGAAGGAAAGCCATATTACGCCGTACATTGTCCCCTCCGATTCACAGCAGGGGAGGGTAGTGTCAGCCCACAAGTATTTTTTGTCAATATCACATTTGCATTGATTGCATGCAGTAGCAGGAGCTCAACATAACTATCAGGGTCCTCTCACCAATGTGAAAATGAAGTCCAACAATAAAAAGCACCAGGAGATCAACTGATTTCCAGAATTATCCCATTAATTCAAATTATAGCATCAAAACAGCTTCAAGGTATGAGAGTTCACAATGCTAATGTGCAGCTCTGAACAGACTTCTGTAACTGGTTCTACATTGTAGCATCAGAGGTATGCATACACTTGTAATAAAAACCTAATCAAAGAATATCTAAACTCTAAAAAGTGGGGGGCGTGGCCAAGCTGCAGATGTGAGTGGGTGCTAGCCTCTGACCTGCCGCTGAACATCTGCTTTCAGCTTTGGAGATATCTTCTGAGGGCTGCTCTTCTCTTACCTGGCTGTGGGATCGATGCACCTCCCACTTCACGCTGCACTGCTGCCTGGTCACCAGAACTGTGCCGTCCACTGTAACAAAGCTCCGCCTCCTCCTCATCACGGACAGACGAGGAGGAGGCGGGATGGCGTGGACGGCGCAGACTTCCTATACACACAGCCCTGCTGTAAATCGGAGGGGACAATGTACGGCGTAATATGGCTTTCCCTCCCTCCGCATCAATACTGACACTGGCAGATAACATGACTTGAGTATAAGCCGAGGGGGGCATTTTTAGCACAAAAAAATGTGCTGAAAAACTCAGCTTATACTCGAGTGTAGTGCCCTGCTTCCAATGAGTGGGCGCTATATGTTGAAATTTAGTTGTCTGGGCGTTAGTTTAGCCCAGGGAGATTGTTTATTCAAATTGTGGCACTGTTTCAGTACAGTTGGTTGCATGATTTTTCCCCCCACCAGTGGGTGTTGCTGTCACCGCTGGTCAGGATTGGAAAGGCAACAGGCTGGACGTATTGGGTACCTCTTTCCCAGCAGCAGCCCAGAGGGCGTGGTGAACCCGCTGTGCATGCTGGGGGGGTATTTAAGTGACAGACGCCATTAGGGTGGAGGAGAATTGGGGGTCGTGTTTTTCGATCCTCACCTGAGGGCCCTCTTGGCCTCAGGAATGTGTTGGCAGTTCCCGCCTTGGGGCCACGTTGGCCTGAGGCCTCGCAACTGAAATGTAGGCCCAGGAGTGGCTACTGATTATGCTACTGATTATGGACTCAAGTTCCCTTATGTTCCTAGGGAAATTATGCAGGAGATTGAGGCTCAGAGAGAGGAATGGTACCATGAAGCTGTGTGGAACTATCTAGAGGTGCCTAAACCCTTTCGGAAGATGGGCCATTCTTTCATTATGGATGAACGTTTTAAAGGATGTCTGCTATACTGGAGCTATGGTCGGCACACGTTTATTTTATTACTACTGTGGACAAGCAGGGAAAATCCCTGACTCTGCCGGATAAACCATGGGCCCAAGAGTTGTGCCTTGGTAACTCTAATGCCTTGTACACACGATCAGAATTTCCAATGAAAAAAGTCAGATGGAATTTTTTCATCGGATATTCCGACCGTGTGTGGGCCCCATCGGACTCATATTCGTCATGCTGCAAATTATTGATTTTCTTCTTTCTAATGCTAGAATAATGTTATTTTTTTGCTGCTGATATTCACACAGAGTTCTGACCAACTTGTTTCTTTATTGTTTTTTTGTGATCTCTTGAATATTCGTATTTGATTTTAAAGCCAGATCTCAAAAAATATTATACATTTTTTTTGCCGATTTGAATCAAGATCTCCTATTTATTTTTTGTGGGGTTTGAATATTTTCTTGTGATCTCCGTTTTTATTTTATGGTCAAGTTACCACAATAACATTATTATCTGTTATTTTGTTACCTCAAGGAGGTTGGTGTCCCTTGTTAATTACACATATGTATTTATGAAATGTACCTGCCTACTCACAAACTGTCCTTTTTATGAAAAACAGATAGGCAAGTATTTAAAGTAAATCAAATATCCATTTATTCTTGGAACAAAATAAAGAGGAAGGCAACAATGGAGAAATTGGTCGAATTTACGCAGCCTTTGGACCCCAAGGCAGACATCAAGTGTGTTGAAAATAATAAAAATAACTTGAGAAGCACATACAGTTTGGAGCACAATCTGGTCCCCAATTCACAGAAATCAGGAGCAGCAACTGAAGACACATACAGTGGGGCAAAAAAGTATTTAGTCAGCCACCAATTGTACAAGTTCTCCCACTTAAAAAGATGAGAGAGGCCTGTAATTGTCATCATAGGTATACCTCAACTATGAGAGACAAAATGTGGAAACAAATCCAGACAATCACATTGTCTGATTTGGAAATAATTTTTTTTGCAAATTATGGTGGAAAATAAGTATTTGGTCAATATCAAAAGTTCATCTCAATACTTTGTTATATATCCTTTGTTGGCAATGACAGAGGTCAAACGTTTTCTGTAAGTCTTCACAAGGTTGACACACACTGTTGCTGGTATGTTGGCCCATTCCTCCATGCAGATCTCCTCTAGAGCAGTAATGTTTTGGGGCTGTCGCTGGGCAACACGGACTTTCAACTCCCTCCAAAGGTTTTCTATGGGGTTGAGATCTGGAGACTGGCTAGGCCACTCCAGGACCTTGAAATGTTTCTTACGAAGCCACTCCTTCGTTGCCCGTGCGGTGTGTTTGGGATCATTGTCATGCTGAAAGACCCAGCCACGTTTCATCTTCAATGCCCTTGCTAATGGGAGAAGGTTTGCACTCAAAATCTCACGATACATGGCCCCATTCATCCTTTCGTGTACACAGATCAGTCGCCCTGTTCCCTTTGCAGAGAAACAGCCCCAAAGCATGATGTTGCCACCCCCATGCTTCACAGTAGGTATGGTGTTCTATGGTTGCAACTCAGCATTCTCTCTCCTCCAAACACGACGAGTTGTGTTTCTACCAAATAGTTCTACTTTGGTTTCATCTGACCATATGACATTCTCCCAGTCCTCTTCTGGATCATCCAAATGCTCTCTAGCAAACCTCAGATGGGCCCGGACATGTACTAGCTTAAGCAGGGGGACACGTCTGGCACTGCAGGATCTGAGTCCCTGGCAGCATAGTGTGTTACTGATGGTAGCCTTTGTTACGTTGGTCCCAGCTCTCTGCAGGTCATTCACTAGGTCCCCCCGTGTGGTTCTGGGATTTTTGCTCACCGTTCTTGTGATCATTTTGACCCCACAGGGTGAGATCTTGCATGGAGCCCCAGATCAAGGGAGATTATCAGTGGTCTTGTATGTCTTCCATTCTCTAATTATTGCTCCCATAGTTGATTTCTTCACACCAAGCTGCTTGCCTATTGCAGATTCAGTCTTCCCAGCCTGGTGCAGGTCTACAATTTTGTTCTTCACCATAGTGGAGCTTGGAGTTTGACTGTTTGAGGTTGTGGACAGATGTCTTTTACACTGATAACAAGTTCAAACAGGTGCCATTAATACAGGTAATGAGTGGAGGACAGAGGAGCCTCTTAAAGAAGAAGATACAGGTCTGTGAGAGCCAGTAATCTTGCTTGTTTGATATTGACCAAATACTTATTTTTCACCATAATTTGCAAAAAAAAATATTTCCAAATCAGACAATGTGATTGTCTGGATTTGTTACCACATTTTGTCTCTCATAGTTGAGGTATACCTATGATGACAATTACAGGCCTCTCTCATCTTTTTAAGTGGGAGAACTTGCACAATTGGTGGCTGACTAAATACTTTTTTGCCCCACTGTATGTACCCAAGTTGTAGTACTATAACAAACTGCGTCTTCTGTCAGAGCAGACTGAAGCCAGGGAAACACTTTCTGGTCCTCCCTGCAGCGTTCCTTCCACGCCTCCCTGTAGCGTTCCTTCCACGTCACCCTCCACACCTCCTTGCAGGCTGTGGCTCTGGTGGTGGAAATGTGGCAGGAGGAGGAGGAGAAGGAGAAGGATGGGCGAGATCATACAGATGGGTGGTCTCTGTCAGCTGGCCTCTCACCGCCTTCTGAAGGACCATAGAAAAAAAGCCCCTCAGAGGAGGCGTTGGCCCTCCTCCACTCTCTGTAGCCTACTGGCCAGATAACAGCCATAGGCCTCTTCAGGGTTGGTGGGGGCTCTCATGATCTCGGCTGCCTTCCTTATGAGCCTCAGGGATTCCTCCTCCGTCTGACTCACCTTCCTGGGCCTTTTAGATCTAATGCAAAGGGCATGCACCTGTGACTGGGTACTGCCACTTGGCCTGGTCACCTCCTGCCTGCCACTGGGCCTGGCCACCTCCTGCCTACCACTCACCCTTGCCTCCTCCTGCCTGCCACTCACCCCTGCCTTCTCCTGGCTGCCACTCACCCCTGCCTCCTCCTGGCTGCCACACTCCTGAGCCTCGTCCTGGCTGAGGTCATCCTGTGTATAAAAAAGGGACATAGTTTTATTTTTTGGTTCATCAATCACACACAATTTTCAACTCATGACTGTTGCAAATTGAATGTTAATAAATAGACAAGACTCTCATTCTGACCCCAGCATTTTTCATTCTTGTCCCAATCATTTCTGGCCACTACTGTCTATTGATATGTAAATCACTTTTTGATTAATCCTTTATTTGTCAATAATAACATCTAGTTCCCAACAATAATTATAGGACAATAAATATGAATAAAAATACTATACCTGGCTATAGATATTCAGATCTGGGTCTTCCAGGTCAGGTAGCCCCTCGTCATCCTCTGCTGGGGTGGAGGGAAGGGTGGAGGAAAGGATGGAGGGAAGAGTGGAGGGAAGGCTGGAAAGTGATTCCCTGACTTCTAGCTGGTCGTCCAGAAATCGCAGTTTCTTGAAATAGTTTGGGGACATGCATTTTGTCTGCTGCTGCTCCTGACCTCTGTGATAGGAGGATTTTCTTGTACTCCTTCCTGTACATGTTTCTCAAGTTATTTACTTTACTATTCCCCATGTGATAGTCTGCCTCGGGGATCTATGTCTGCATAAATTCGACCAATTTGTCCATTGTTGCCCTCCTTGCGTCGCGGTTATGGCATAACTTGTGTTTTAGCTCCCACAAACTCTGCATCTCCCTGTATTTGTCTATGAAAGCAGACATGATGACAGGGTCTTTAAACTTCTGCATATTTTCTGCAAGATAAAACACAAGACAAAAACACTAGGTCAGCCTAAACTGTCCTAATCTTATCCCAATATAGGCCTCAATCATGAAGCAGTATAGGCCACTGATAATACCCAAAGATATTAAATTAAATGAAAATAATCCCATGCGAATCTGAATGGATCCAATTGATAGCATGATAAACAATCAATGAGTATGCAGCACCCGGTGATCACAGCAAACAAAAGGTGCCCTCCACCACTAAGGTTAGCAGCTTACCAAAGGCAAGCCCACGGGAATCAGTCGACTGTAACCCAGCCGCGGCCTTTAATCCCAGGGGACAACAGGATAGCAGCGGACTCAAACGGGACAGGCGATATCACCGCGGACCAGGACCCAAGAGAAGGTAGTGCTTCACCCGTATCACGGGCGTACAACCAAATCAATGGGAGGAGAGGACACAGACCATAGCGTGATATCATCAACAGATTTATTGTAAAAACACTAATAAAACACTTACATCAGGATGTAGTAAAAAGAGCATATAAGTAAGCCGGCTGGCAAGGATACGAAGCCCTTTCCCTCAGTTGGCGGGGTGACGTCAGCACGTCGCTACCATATGCGTTTCATCACGATGGACGTTCTCAATGGGGATGGCAATGACGGTGATATCGCCTGTCCCGCTTGAGTCCGCTGCTATCTTGTTGTCCCCTGGGATTAAAGGCCGCGGCTGGGTTACAGTCGACTGATTCCCGTGGGCTTGCCTTTGGTAAGCTGCTAACCTTAGTGGTGGAGGACACCTTTTATTTGCTGTGATCACTGGGTGCTGCATACTCATTGATTGTTTATCCTGCTATCAATTGGATTCATTCATATTCACATGGGATTATTTTCATTTAATTTAATATCTTTGGGTATTATTTGGATGCTCATCTGGACACTGTTTATGTTAACTTTCTATCCAATGAACGTTTTCTGAGATCTAGCAGCTGGTGATTTTGCTGAGTAAGCATTGCTTTTTGCACATCAGCCTCTGGACATTTTCATACTATTTGTTTATTGGCGCAGTTTTTTTTCTGTTTATTAGTGTATTGTGTTTATACCACCATAGCTGCTGCCTTTATTATTCATTTATCCTTTATTTTCTGTTTTTACTAGCGCAGTTTTTCCATTCTATAGGCCACTGATTCCCCAAGTTAAAATTTGTTTATGACCTTCGGCACTTCCGGTCCTACTTACTCCGCACACAGAACGTAGTTATGACACATGCGTGTTAGCATTATATACACTGCGCATGCGTGAAACTGCCTGCGTCGCCCGCTCCTGATGTTCTTTCTAGTATATTCCCCGCCCCTTCTCTTTCGACGCACAGTGGGAGACGACATGGCGGAGTCACAGCAGGTGTGCGTTATTTTAAGTACCAACGAGGAAAGCCCAGAGCCGGAAAAATCCCGATCCAGGAGAAGATACAAGGCCAGTAATATGTCCTTTGCAGAAATGGTGGAGTAGAGATTATGATGGGAAACATGGTCGGTACCAGACCCCTAATCTCAGAAAGGCCAAAATCATGAGCAAAGTGGTGAGGAGTCTGCACCAGAAATTTGGGGTCCGGAGATACAAAGAGCAGCTGACAAAAAGGTGGTCTGACCTGAAGCTGTGGGAGCCGGAGCAGTACAGGAAGATCAAAAAAATGCTTGCAAAAAGTAAGTATTTCTCCGGTGTTATTACTAATTTGATTATTATGTTTGCATGTTACTCCATGTGCTTTTATTGACTGGTTGGACATTTTAAAATGGCAACTTTCAGGTTAGTGGCCAAAGTATAATCGTTCGTAGTAAACATTGTTCGTCCACAAAATATGTTGTTTTGCGCAGATACAGGTAAACCACATTTGATCACGCCTATTTGTATTAAAACAATGTTTATAAACATTGTTGTATAGATGTGTTTGTAACTAGAATGTGAAATGCAAACTTTATTCAGTGTAAAGGAGAGGACACTCAGCAGCTGTTTACACCTCTGGACTCAGGACCACTAGAGTGGAACACCAGAACAACCTTTTTAGGGTGTCACACACAGGTGCTCCAGTGGATTCTTGGGGTGTCTCCATGTGTGAAACTTGGCCAAAAAAGGTAAGTATTCCAGCTTTGGAAAAAAAAATCATGTCTTAATCTTGGAACTCTGCCAAAACAGACAATTGTAACCCACTTCCAAGCAATGTTTCGTATTCCTATTTCTGCCCTCAAATATCTGTGTGCTAAGTATACCTTTTGTTTCATTCTCATAGGGGAGCAAAACTTGGAGGACACCACTCTGAGGAGCCCAGGAACCCCACACCTCGGAAAGAACAGAGGGAACCCCAACCTCTGAGAGAACCCCAACCTCAGGATGTGGAGGAAGAAGAGGTGGAGGAAGGAGAGGTGGAGGAAGTGTGCGAGATTGTCACCACAACAGGTCAGTGTCTGTCACCACAGATTCAGGGAATAGATGCATGCATGCATATTTATAAGACATGTTTTTTTTCTTTTTGTTTTTAGGTGATGTGCTGCTTGTTGAAGAACAATCTCCTCCTTTCTCAAGTGGTAGCGCACAAATCCTAATCCAGGACCTCATGGTTATGAGTCATGAAATCGACATTATAAGGCACAAACTCAATTGTTTTGACCAACAAATTTAGAACATGATTGATGTGTTGGGGAGAGTCTAAAGATCTTCGTAATGCCACCATTTAAAGTTTTTGTGAACTAATTTCCCAAATATTAGTGTAATTTAACAAGCCAAATTTTGAAGATGCACACAGTGTGTCAACATGTGCTATCTCCCATCAGGGGATATCAATGTACGTGTTTTTAGGGTGCAACCCCTTCTTCGCAACTCAAGTAGGTGAGAGGAAGGGGTTGCACCCCCAAAACACGTCCATTGATGCCCCATAATGGGAGATAGCACATGTTGACATTTGGCATGGGATCAGGAGGAAAATACCCATTTTGACACACAATTTGTGTGCATCTTCAAAATTTGGCTTGTTCAGGGGTGACATCACCCCATCTCATGAAGGCAACAGCAACACATTTTTTAAACACTATAATGTCTGATATTGCCTTCAGTTTTTCAAAGGTTGAACTTTGTAAGTTCCATAGTTTTATATGTTTTATTGTTTGAAACATGCCTGTTTATGCAAAACAAAAAAAAATAAAAAAAAAAATTGAAAATTTGATTACATATTTTTTTTGAATTTTCACAGATTTTTTTTTAACGCACATGTGAATGTGCACAGAGTAAAAATAGTTTTCTAAGTAACAATGTGTGGCTTCTTCTTTCTATGCTCAATATCAGTTTAAAAACGAAGTTGTTGTTTACAGTGACAATGGTGGTTATTTACTAAAGACAAATCCACTTGGCAGTTAAAGTGCACTAGGAGAACCTGGGAGACAGATAAAAGAAATACAAGCAATAATGAAAAATCTAGCTTTTCACAGAAAATATTTATTTTTATTTTTTCAAAACAAATCAGAGATTGTCTGGTATAGCAATGGCCCCCCTATCCGGTAAAATACTCAACATATTTCTCCCGAACTTCATGGGCGCTTTGGGGGGCCAAGCCAGTACGGCCAGTATTCAGGCCCATCATGGCTTGTCAGAAAGTCCGGCCTCAGGCCCAACTGTTGTTAGATAATTTGCTGAATTTCTCCTTAAATAGTTATGCAGGATGCAGCAGCTGAAAACTATATGATTGAGTTTGTAGTCCGCCATGTGTATAGAGGTAAGGAACAGGCGGAACTGTCTGGCCATTATCCCAAAGGCATTCTCAACAACCCTTCGGGCTCTGGCCAGCCGGTAATTAAAAACCCTCCTCTGCGGGGTGAGGGTCCTCGGGGGGTATGGCCTCATCGGATGTGGTCCCAGTCCGAAAAAGCCTCATCAGTGATAAAAACAAATGGAAGGCCCTCAACGTTGTCTTCATCAGGTGGCAGTGCCAGGCCACCAGTCTGGAGATGTAGGGCAAATTCCGTCTGTGCGAACACACCACCATCCGACATCCGGCCTTTCTTCCCGACGTCCACATACATAAATTCATACTGTGCTGACACCACCACCATTAACACAATACTATTAAAACCTTTATAGTTATAATAGTACCACCCCGAATGGGGTGGTGGCACTATGCGGACGTGCTTCCCATCTATTGCCCCTCCGCAGTTGGGGAAGTCCCACCGCTGGGCAAACTGGGATGCCACATTCGGCCATTCCTGTGGAGTTGAAGGAAACTGTGGAGTCAAACCAGAAAAAAAAAATAGTACTTTTGCACATAACATTGCAAGCAGATTACACAAAAACATTCTTGGCCAACATCAGTATAACATTTATTTAAAGGAGTATTTAAAAACAAAAATAGAAGGCCCAATTATCAGATTCTTCACCCCCTCTGATGGCCCATTGTAAAACTTTTAGGGGGGGGGGTTCTAGCTGAGTTTGGGACCCTCCAAAAAAAGCCTCTGCCACTCTGCCTGAATTTAATGAGAACAAAAACATTTGTACACATTTTAGGGGGGGGGGTTTCTAGCTGAGTTTGGGGCCCTCCAAAAAAAGCCTCTGTCACTCTGCCTGAATTGAATGCGAACAAAAACATTTGTACACATTTTAGGTGGTGTTTGGGGTAAAGCACTACAATGGAGCTGACAAAATACATTGGGAAGTGACTAGACTAGGTGTGTATGGGCCCAGGATAGCATGCTGGAGAGGTTAGTGAAGGGAAATATGCATGTAGGCCAAGAAAGGAGCATTAAAAGCGTACAGCATGCATGGGGACAAAGGGGACATTCACAGCATATTAAAATCATGGTAATTAGGGTATGATGAAAGAAATACAATTCATTAGCAAACATTAAATACATAGAATGTGATGTTAAAGGAGAAAACTTACCCTAATATAGTCCTTCTGCAGCACACAAATTATGGCAGAACAGGTTTCTGGGATAATGATCCCCAGAGCCTGGGGGGAGATGCCTGTCGTGAACTTGAGGTCCTGCAGGCTTCTCCCAGTCGCCAGGTATTGCAACGTGGGGTGCTCGGCAGTGATGGCTTGGCGCATCACAGTGTCCTGCCTCGTGATATAGGGGGACAGCAAATCCAACAGACCAATTTTCAGCTTTCAGCGCTGATACAGTTTGAATGACAATTGCGCGGTCATACAACACTGTACCCAAATGAAATATTTATAATTTTTCCCCACAAATAGAGCTCTCTTTTGGTGGTATTTGATCACGTCTGGGGTTTTAATTTTTTGCTAAACAAACAAAAAAAGATGGAAAATTAAAAAAAAATCATGTTTTATATTTTGTAATTTTTTTTTGCAAACAGGTAATTTTTCTCCTTCATTGATATTCGCTGATGAGGCGGCACTGATGGGCACTGATAGGCTGCACTGGTGGGCACTGATAGGCTGCACTAGTGGGCACTGATAGGCACAGATAAGGCGGCACTGATAGGCACAGATAAGGCGGTACTGATAGGCAAAGATAAGGTGGCACTGATGGGGGGCACTGATGGGGGGCACTGGTGGGGGGCACTGATAGGCACAGATAGTTGGCACTGATGGGCACTGATAGGTGGCACTGATAGGTGGCACTGATAGGTGGCACTGATGGGCACTGACGGGCACTGGTAGCTGAAAATTATGGGCACTGGTAGGTGACAATAATGGGCACTGGTAGGTGACAATGATGGGCAGCACTGTTTGAGACACTGATTAGATTTTTCACTGTGGGCACTGACAGGCACTGATAGGTGGCACTGTGGGCATTGATAGTCTGCGCTGGTGGGCACTGGTAGGTGGCACTGACAGGTGGCACATATTTACACAGATGAGCTGTCTGCAGCTCTCCCTGATCGGGGCCGATGTCCCGCTGTCTTCTGCCAGTGATCGGCTTTTTTTTTCCTCCTCACGCTATCAGCGTGAGGAGAAAAAATAGCCGATTACCGGCACTGTTTACATCACATGATCAGCTGTCATTGGCTGACAGCTGATCATGTGGTAAGGGGTCGGGATCGACCCCTTACTCTGATCTGTGATCCAGCGAGTCTCATAGACTCGCTGATCACAGAGCAAGCCGCGTGCGCCCTTCAGGGGGTGCGCAGGCTGCTTGAGCACGGGAGGACATCTATTGACGGCCTCCCAGCAATTCAGGTCCGCGCTGTAGCCGTCATTCGTCTATAGCGCGGATGGGAAGTGGTTAATAAAGGATAACCTGGCATGTTTTTCTGATACCTTGAAATAGTCACTATTTCATATTTGATGTGATATAGTTCTGCTGTACTTTCAAGTTCCTTGAAAATATATATATAGCTGGGGGGGCGCATGCGTGGAGTCTAGCGGTGCGGTAATGCAGGGCTAGAGCTCCGTACCGTTCGGGAGGAGAGCTGATATTCGAGATAACCCGCAAGTATTTTATCATATACTAGGGGTAGAACAAGTGCCAGAGACCCTGCTGACCAATTTTGGGGCAGAAATATGGCTCAGGGGGGCGCATGCGCGGGGCGATGCTGGACGGACGCTGCTGAGCAGAGCTCCGTCTGACCAGGTCTGCTAGGCAGGATTCCCGGGGCTATTCTAGCACATAACTCAGCCCAAATTCACTCAGCACCCCTGTGGGACACCCAGGTACATGCCATCAGGCAAAAAAGGACGGAGAACCCGCTCACAACACTCGCTCACCAACTTTCTTTTGGAGATTGAGCGCTCCTGCACAACAAAGAAGATGACCCAAAATGGCGCCGGCTCACATGCGGCCCCCAGCAGCTCCATGCAGGCTCAGACAACAAATCCTCCAAACAGTGAGTACAATCCCCCCTGACAAAAGCTGATCTGGATGCCAGCCTCACAGCCATATATGAAAAGCTGGTGGGGAAGCTGGAGTCTGAACTACATAAATCCACCAGTGCTCTATCTCAGGAGATAGCCAGCATAGGAGGCAGAACTGACATTTTAGAGGCCAAGCATGATGAGCTCTTCTTGGCTCATAATGACCTAAGGAAGGATTATGAGTCACTTGCAGACAGCTTTTCCTTTATGCAAGCTCACGTAGAGGATTTAGACAATAGGAACCGGAGACACAATATAAGGCTGTGTGGTGTCCCTGAAACGATCACTGATCTAAACCAGACCATCACTAAACTGTTTCATAACCTTGTCCCAGACAAGCCCCTGTCTGCCTTTGCATGCGATAGATTACATAGAGCTCTGAGGCCCAAACCAACTCCTGATAAACCCCCTCGTGACATAATCATGTGTATGAAAGACTTTGTCACTAATGAAGACATCATGAGAGCGGCTAGAAACACTCAGAATATAGAACTAGATGGAATCAGGATCCAGATCTACCCGGACATATCTCCTGCGACTCTGGATAGACGCCGCAGGATGAAGGAGGTCACCAGTATCTTACAATCTGCCGGAATTAAATACAGATGGGGATTTCCCTTCAAGTTATCTATTATGCACAACGGCACCACGTATTCTGTCTATAATGTTATAGAGGGGAAGGAACTGCTGGTCAAGCTAGGCCTCTTGGATCAGGCCCCTCAACACCGATTCCCTCCCACACCTAGATCATCACCCATTTGGTCCACCCCTAGGCGCTCACAAAGGGATCAGAGAAACCAAAGGGACCAGAGAAGATGGAACCCTCCCTCCCCAGATCATTATGCATGATCCTGCAAGTTCTATTTTCATAAACTGACCACACTAATCTTTTAAGATTTTGAGTTGATGCTCGTTTTGTTTTATTTCCACCCCCTTTTTTTTTCACTACAAATGCATACTCTCATGACATAAGGTGCAGTCCTAGGTCTATCTTTTTGTTCCCTCATCTTTAGAACCTCTACCTTTTGGATCCACATTAACGAGCACTACTATTATATGCTCAGATATGTCTCCCCCATTGAGAACATGTGGTCACCCAAAACTCACTATGCCCCCGGTCGAGATGTGCCTAAGCAATGGCACCCCTTATTCTCAACAAATTGTTATTGAACAGGATAACTACAAATCTCTTCCCACAACTGAACTAACACCCACTGGATCCATCCTGGAGATTTCATAATTTGATCGGAGATTTCTGAGTAGCAAGATCCAACCCTCCTCAGACTACTAAGCTGATCAATATCCTATAAACTGACCACACTAATCTCTCACAATTTTACCTTTTTTTACTTGTTTGTTTCGCAATGTACGCACTGCAGTTCTCCTTCTCCGTCATACCACCTGCCTTTACTAGAGTTCATCCATATATAACCAAAGACTTCCTGGGCTGTTTCATTGTTTATTTTCTTGTCATGTTTGTTTCCCTAACAGGACGAACACTCCCAGTTGAACCTGATCTTGTGGCAGCCTAGTCTGCTATATGATCTCCACTCGAAAACAAACCCTCTGTACTCACGTGAGACTTTTCTCCTACTCCTTCTTTTTATATTATTCTTTTATTTTTTACCACTACCCCTCAATTTTTCATGTATTGTACCTTTTATGATAGCTACCATTTTTCACCATGTACCCTATACTGTTATTTTTCAATGTTTTCAATTGCCTGGCGAGTCCGCCGTCGCTGGATTGTTCCCCACTCTGCCTCCGTGGTTTGCCCCCTCATCTCATTGAGGTGGTGTGGCGGACCTCGTTGGTAGAACTAGGACAGATTTGTCCTCTACATACTGTTACTGGGCCAGGTGGCTCTATGTTTCCTGGCCCCCAGTTCTTTCTCATTTATTTTTCATTTACTTTTGCCCTTTTGGCCTCAAAAATGTTCAGAAATGTTAATGGAAGACCACAAATGACCTTTTTCTATAGTCACAATAAGTTGATCACATTTTTAGTCGCTATAAGATATATGATGACACTTTTATGTCCACACTCTATCAAAATACATGTCTGGCACTATACAACTTTTCTACATAATTTTCCCTTCCCTGTTGTGTCTGGACATCTTGGGAGCCCTTATTGTTTGACGGAGCTCGAGATGTCTTATTGCTTTAACTATAACTTACCTAACAAAACTCTCCCCCTTTTACAACAATGGGTATTAGAATAATCTCTCACAACGTTCAGGGGTTTAATTCTCCCAATAAACGCAAGAAAGCATTCAAACACTACAAAAGACTGGGAGCTGACATCATTTTATTACAAGAAACCCACTTTGCCCAAGCCAACCACCCACAATATTTCGACAAAACATTTAGTCAATATCATTATACTACCTTTGCAAATAAAACCAGGGGGGTCGCCATCTTTATCAAAAACTCAATTATCTTCGAAATCCAAAATATTTACAAAGATAAGGATAGCCGCTTCATTATTCTGAAGGGCACAGTTAACAGGCGCTCCATTACATTAGCGTCAGTTTACGCCCCTAATGAGTCACACTCATCCTTTTTCAATAATTTCTTCTCTATATTAGACCAATACACTTCGCCCCACATGATTGTGGGAGGCGATTTCAACTTAGCCGCCCACCCCTCTTTAGACAGAAGTAACACAACCCCATCCTCTAAAGCCTTCTCCAAAACTATTAATCACTCTCTAAACAATCTCCAATTAATTGACACATGGAGATCACACCATATAGGGGTTAAGGCATTCACACACTACTCTCATCCACACGATTGTTATGCCCGCCTTGACTATATTTTTAGTACCCCTATACTCTTAGCAAACTCCTCCTCAGCCCAGATTCACCCTTGCCCTTGGTCAGACCATAACATGACCGCCTTTGAGACCTCCCACATAGGAATGGCCCCAACTACCTTTAAATGGCGCCTTAACGACTCTCTACTCACAGACCCCGCCACCTTCCAACTAATAAATTCCCATATAGAAAATTACTTCAAAGAAAATATAACAAATGAGACACTTCCCACATCCATATGGGCTGCTCACAAAGCTGTTCTCAGGGGCCATCTCATAAACATTGCTGTGGCTAGGAATAAAGCTAAAATTGCAGACATTAAATGTCTCACTAAAGAATTAAATGACTTATATAATAAGCTGAGTCACTCAGTCTCCCCGGAGCTAACTAATTTAATCCAAACCAAGCGTCAAGCATTGAATACACTATTATCCGGTGACACTGAAAAATCTCTACGCTTTTCAAAAGCCAGATTCTTACTATTCAGCAATTCTTCCTCAGCAATGTTTGCTAAAAAACTCAAGCAAGACTCTAATCCTACACATGTCTACAAGTTACGTAATCCAAATGGTAATTTCGTGACTCACCCCCAGGATGTGCTCCAAATATTCACAAACTTTTATAAAGACCTACTTTCAGGCCCGCAAACAATTCCTAACCCCTCCTCTTTAAGGTGGCTAGACAATTCCTAACCCCTCCCTTAATATACCCTGCACAGATGAAGAAATTTTGAACATAATCAAATCGCTTAAGACATCCACAGCCCCAGGTCCAGACGGTTTTTCGTCTTCATACTATAAAAAATTTGCCCCTCTTCTAGTACCCAATCTCACTAGACTATTCAACCATATTCTAAATGGAGGCCAATTCCCTGACGAGATGTTGATGGCTAACCTCTCCTTAATCCCAAAACCCCATAAAGATCACTCCCTTCCTCAAAACTTTCGTCCCATATCTGTCCTCAATAATGATATTAAGCTTTTTGGTAAATTACTAGCCAACAGACTAGCTTCTGTTGTCACCTCCTTAGTACACACTGACCAGTCGGGCTTTATCCCAGGACGTCAAATTACGGATAATATCAGACTAGTATCCAACGTTATACAAGACGCTAATCTTCACTCCCGCCCAATCTGTCTTTTAAGCCTTGATATACACAAGGCTTTCGACAGCGTCAGCTGGTCATACATCAATCACCTCCTTCCTAAACTTGGCCTCTCAGAAAAATTCATACACGGTTTTAATGCCCTTTATCACTCCCCACAGACTAGAATTAAAATTCCAGGTAGCAACTCCGAATTTTTCCCCATAAATAGAGGTACTAGACAGGGCTGTCCACTTTCCCCCCTCCTGTTTGCCTTGGCAATGGTGCCCCTTGCCAAAGCTATCAGACAAAATATTAACATTAAAGGATATCAGAAAAACGTCACTCAATTTAAAATTAGCCTATATGCTGATGACGCTCTAATATTTCTGACTGATCCAATTACCTCCATTCCCAACTTATTATCTGAACTCAACTCCTTCCATGCAATCTCAGGCCTATCTATAAACACCAACAAAAGCTCTGCTCTACCTATAAACTACCCCCCAAACATGCTAATCACACTTCAAAATAATTTTAACTTCATCTGGCCATCCAACTCAATCAAATATTTGGGAGTCTACATTACCCCCACCCACACATCTCTTTATAAAGCCAATTACATTCCTCTTTTCTCCCACATAAATTCACTACTTAAATCATGGTCCAATCATCACATCTCCTTCTTAGGCAGAATTTGTGCGTTCAAAATGTCGATCCTCCCCAAGCTTCTCTATTATTTCAGAGCGCCCCCCATTAATGTCCCCAAATCCAGAATAACATCCCTTAAAAGGGAAATTAATAAATTTATCTGGAACAATAAAAAACCCAGATGTAGTTATGCGCTTATGCATAACCCACAAAACAAAGGCGGCATGGGTCTCCCAAACCTCTGGCACTATTATTTAGCAGCCAGACTCTCACATATGGCCCAATGGCATTCCCCCACTACACACATTCCATGGTTGATCTTCGAATCTTCTTCCATCTCCCCTCTATCATTAAAGGGCATCTTATGGTCCCCCATAACTCAATACCGCTCTCTTCTTAAGAAAAACATGATTATCGCCCACTCTTTGCAACTATGGAATAAAATCAAAGACTATTATGCCTTGTCCTCAACTACCCCCCCTTTGGCCAACTTCCTGGGAGATCCCAGATTTACCCCCGCGTTCCCAAACTACAATCTCTTTCATCACTGGATTCAACTCAAATTAACCACTCTTAAATCACTACTGATCAACCTAAAATTCCCAACCTTCACATCCCTCCAATCCAGTCACAAACTCCCCGACTCTGAACTTCCCCAATATCTCCAAATCCAAAACTTTTTTGCCACTCACTATTCCCTTTCCATCGATACCCCATGCACCACTTTTGAGCGCATCTGCACATCCTCTTATAGAGATAAGGGTGTCATCTCACAAATTTATAATTCCTTAAATGATCTACACCAACTTGAGAAAACAGGCCCTATGATACGTTGGGAAGCTGAGTTGAACTGCTCCCTCCCCATAGAAACCTGGTTAAAGATGATAGACAACCTCCGCAAAAGCAATCGTGCAGCAGCCTTTAGGGAATCCCCCCTTAAACTTTTTGTTAGATGGTATATGACCCCTGCCAAGATCCATTCATTTTATCCCTCAGTCTCCAATACCTGCTTTAGAGGCTGCCCTGATGAAGGGAACTATCTCCACATCTTCTGGAGCTGCAAACTTCTTGAACCCATATGGCAGGCATTAGTAACCACTTTAGAACCCACACTCAAGAAAAAAATCCCCCTCTCACCACAAATCTGCATTCTATATGCTGAGGTTTCAGATATCCCCTTACCTTGTACTAGACTACTTCATTCACTGATAAGCTCCGTTCAATGGATGATCGCCCTAAACTGGAAAACACACAACCTTCCTTGGTCCCAGGTCTTATCCAGAATGGAAGCTCTTAGATTATCTGAATGGATCCACCATACTCTCTGTGATAGCATACACACATACAATGGAAAGTGGATGTATTGGTCTCCAACTTAATAGAACATACCGCTTTAACATACTATTGAGCTTACTCCTATGGGACTTTTTTCCACATCACCCTACCTTCACACCCAAATGTTATCTTGTCCTTATGGTTGATACTGTTTGCATATGGATATAACCTTTGTTGCCATTCTCATGTTCAAACCTTTGTAAACCCTAGCACTACTATATTTTGTATATCGCTTTATACTGAAGTTTGTCATTTTTTTGTCTTCCAAATAAAACTTTTGTAAACAAAAGAAATATGGCTCAGAGAGGCAGCGGTGCCAGAATGAAAAATCCTCTCATGAAGGCTTCAAAGGGGAGAGCTGCGGCTAAAATGGCGCCGCCCCCCGCTTCATTTACAGCATCTATGCGCTCTCATAAACAAAGCTTGTCACAGGCTATATCCCCAGCTGATTCAGACAACGATTTGTTCTCCTCACAAAACTCTCCTCAGACCCCTCAGATAACCCCAGCCATGTTTAAACAATTTGAAACTATGCTTCATAGAGCATTAAAACAGACTTCAGATCAAATTACATCCAACCTCACAAGAGAGATAAGAGAAATTGGTAAACGCACAACAGCTTTATTAATTAAAGCTGAAGATTTAGAAAATGCTGCCTTGGAACATACAATGGAATTAGAAAACCTCAAAGAAGAAAATGTATTGCTCCAGAATAAACTTGAAGACCATGAGAATAGGGACAGGAGGTCTAACTTGCGTGTCAGGGGAATTCCTGAAACAATCATTGACCTTCAATCCACCATAACTGTACTGTTTCAGGAATTGCAACCAGCTATTCCCATTGAAAGAATGGAATTTGACAGGATTCATCGGGCACTTGCTGCAAAAAAAGTTGACGGTCCCCCACGAGACGTTATAGTGAAATTGCACTACTACCGTACTAAAGAGCAACTTTTGTCCTCGGCCAGAGATAAAAAACAACTGAATTTCCAAGGAACTGAATACCAATTATTTGCAGATTTGTCCCAAACTACAATTGCTAAAAGAAGAGCATTGAAGCCCCTTCTTCAGGTACTGCAACGTCATGACATCGCGTACCAATGGGGGTTTCCATTCTCTTTATGTTTCGCCTACAAAGGGAAAAGATACACTAGCAGAGCCTATGAGGAACTTCAACAAACACTCATAGACCTTAAATTAATGGATCCAAACCCGCGATTTACACGACTGCATAGTAGTTTAACACCTCATTCATCAAAAGTGAACCACTCTCAACAAAGTCTGGAAAATGGCAATCACCAATCCCACAAAAGAGGTCGCTACGCATCACCTCCACAGGAAAAAGAAGACTCTATGGACTGACAGAAATCTCAAAATTATCGTTTGGCTCATTCATTGCCCTGTTACCAGTCTTTTTAAAGACTTGTTGTGCAATAAAATGCACGTACTACCTAATTAATGCACAACACTGGACTTTATCACATATACAGTCTTATTTTACTCGTTGCTCCCCAAAAGTATATGCGCAATGTTTGCTCAAGTTTTCCTTTAGTTCAGTCTAAGTTTCAAGTTTTTCACTATCACTATAGTAAAAACTCTAATGCCCCTGTATAGCTTAAGGTATCAATATGGATATTGAATCCAGACTTCTGGGTCCCATATAAGAGGCATATATATAAGTCCTACTGGTACCCATTAGATTCATTAGAGACGTAGGTCTTACATCTCCTACTAGTTCCCCCCTTTCATTTGTTAAGAAACAGAAGACCCTGAAATACAAATTGGGAAATTATAAAGTAACAATATTATTCTCTTTCGGAGATTCTGGTCAGTATTTCTCCCAGCCAGAACTTTAGATATAAGCCCTATATTAAGAAAGGGCCCCCTAAACCCTGCTCTACTCTCATCCCTTATTACTACTCCTTAGGCTTAGGTTACATCCCCACCGGGACATCTTGGGGCAATCAGCTGTCTCTTCTATCTTCTAACTTCACTACCTTTATAGTCCCTCCCCTGGTGTATTTAACTATAATACTAATAGTTTTGATACAAGTTACGAAGTTTACAATATTGTACATTAATGTATTGTTCTATTCAGATGTCTCTCCCCCCTTGAACGGGAGATCCGTGTGCCCCACTCAGCCTCCCTCACCCGGCCACATATAATATGTAGAAGTTTGACGGAGACACCCTTTCCCCAGTGGGGGATTTTTGCCCCTATTCGTGGGAAACACTTAAATGTGTCTTTATGTTGGTGTATATATTATTTTTTCTAATTATTAGCCTTTCATTTCTTTCTCTCTCTCTAGTACTTATCTTCAACCCTCCTTTTCTCCCCCCCTTCGAGTTCACTTGGATGGCGTCGAATGACCTGAATGACCTGATAACGGGTAAGTCCCCTTTGTCCATCTGACTGCCATGGCACCATTAAACATTTTGTCCCTGAATGTTCAGGGACTAAACATCCCCCAGAAACGAACCAAGGCATTCCGTATATTTCATGCCAAAAAAGCTCACATAGTTTGCTTACAAGAAACCCACTTCACAAATACCTCCACACCAAAATGTATTTCCAATTTCTATCCACAAACATATACGGCCTCAGCTGCCTCCAAGCAACGGGGTACTCTTATAGCCTTTCATCGCTCTACCCCATTTACACTTCAATCTCAAATAAAAGATCCTGAAGGACGTTATCTGATTCTTACGGGCCACATTGTTGACCAGGCAATAACAGTAGTTTCCTACTATGCACCAAATAAACAACCTAATCCATTTATGTCACACTTACTACAAGTTGTGAATGATCATAAGATAGGAACAGTTATGCTTTGTGGTGACTCTAATCAGGTCCTCCTCCCATTTCTGGATAAATCCCCATACACACCATCTCAAATTACGTCTAAAAAATATTTTTCACAAATTCTATCCAAATATAACTTGGTTGATTCATGGAGAGAAGTTAATCCAACTAAACGGAAATATACCTACTATTCCCACCCACATAAAACATTTTCAAGGATTGACCATATATTCTTGACCATAGGTATGCTCCCTGAAATCATTGCAGCAGATATAGTCCCTATCCCATGGTCAGATCATAATGCAGTACTTATATCCATTAAATCAACATTGCCCAAAGGCCACGACCCTACATGGAATCTCCCAGATATCCTACTCAAACACCCATCCCATCGCCAAACCATTGAACAAGCTATTAAAGAATATATAACCCTCAATTCTAGCCCAGAAATTAGCACACTAACTCTTTGGGAAGCCCATAAACCAGTTATACGTAACACAATTCAGAAACAATCAGCCATATTTAAACGTGAACGGAAAACACTAGCTCGTAAACTGGAAAAGGAATTTAATACAGCCTTTATAGCCCATCAAGACAACCCATCAACAATAACAAAATCCCGATTGGACAAGACTCGAGTTGCATACGATCTATTTCTTACTGAAGCAGTAGAAAAGTCTTATAAACGTTCAAGACACAACTATTTTATGAAAGCCAATAAATCGGGTACATACCTTGCACGCACACTCAATTCTCTGAACAAACCCTTCAAACCAATTCGCCTAAAACTGGCAAAAGATGTCTATACTTGCAATCCCAACAAAATAGTTCAGAAATTTCATTCCCATCTGACCTCATTATACACTTCATCTAATAACTTCAACCCGGAAACAGCGGATGCATTTTTCTCTGATATAAATCTACCAGAACTTTCCCTTGACCAAAAGAAGTTATTGGAAGATAATATTACATCTAATGACGTCATTGAAGCCATCAAAGACCTTAAAATTAATAAGAGGCCAGGCCCAGATGGCTATTCAAATTATATTACAGAACCTACGCGGACATACTATCACCAATCTTAGCGGAAGCTTTCAATGTATTATTAGAAGGGAAATCTTTTAGACAAGAAACTTTAACTGCCATTATTTGCATGATTCCTAAACCTCTTACTGATGATACCTTATGTACAAATTTTCGCCCTATTTCCCTTCTGAACTTAGACATTAAACTCCTAGCCAAAATATTAGCGAAAAGACTAAATAGCATAATAGGTAAGCTTATCCACAAAGATCAAGTAGGATTCATGCCAAAGCGCCAGGCGAGTGACAATGTCCGCCGGGCTGTATTGCTAGCTCACATAGCTAAAAACCGTTGTATACCCTCCTGTTTTCTATCCCTTGATATAAAAAAAGCTTTCAACTCCATATCGTGGCCTTACCTCCGCTACACGTTGCAAAAATGGGGCTTTGGCCCTCACTTCTTAACATGGATCGCAGCGCTTTACAACAGACCAATCGCATATATTAAATATGCAGGATACAAATCGAATTCCTTTAATATAGAAAGAGGAACACGCCAGGGCTGCCCACTTTCCCCCCTCCTATTCGCCCTCCTAATAGAACCCCTAGCCCAAAGAATCCGCACAGACCCAACAATTACGGGCATAGAGACTGCTGGATACCATCATAAATTATGTCTATTTGCGGATGACATACTCCTATTTCTATCGTCCCCACAAGTTTCTGGTCCCAACCTACTGCTCATTTTGGACAAATTTGCAATGATTTCAGGACTTACAATAAATCTCAAAAAATCCAAAGCCTTAGACATATCCCTCTCCAAAATAGAATCCGACTCGGCTAAAAATGCACTTCCTTTCATATGGACTGAGAGGTCAATCCCCTACTTGGGGATTCACCTGACAGCCTCATATTCAGATCTTTTTACAGCAAACTATCCCCCACTCCTCACACAAATAACAACAATTTTACAACAATGGTCACATCTCCCAACTTCAGGGATAGGTAAAATTAATGTAATCAAAATGACAATCCTTCCAAAACTACTTTACTTATTTAGAGTCTTACCGATCCCTATCCCACCTTACTATCTTAGAATTCTCCAGAGACGAACATCAACATTTGTCTGGGGCTCCAAAAAAACCCTGTGTATCGCTTCATGCACTACACTTACCAAAACTCAAAGGAGGCTTTGGGTTTCCGAACTTTGCTAACTATTATAGAGCCGCACACATTGCTAGCCTCACTAAATATCATGCTACATATGAAATACCCCTATGGGTACTAATAGAAGCGGCAGAATGCGACCCTCTTTCTATTTCCAATCTTTTATGGCTTCTACCTAAGGAACGGAAAACCCTACGTAACCCCATTACTAAATACTTTTCATCTATATGGGACAAACTCACAGTTAAACACCAATTACAATCTTCACACAATCCCCTCTTTTCATTCCTGAAAAACCCTGCTTTCTACCCAGCATGGGTCTCTCATAAATCATTTAAGGTCTGGAATTCCCTAAATATTACTCGGCTTAGTAACTTGACTTCTCATTCATCCTTCCATACATTTCCTATACTCTGTGATATCTACAACCTACCGAACTCTGAACTTTTCAGATACCTCCAAATTAAAAACGTTTACGCACCTTTGCTAAATACAGATGTCTCCTTGACCCAACTTACGATTTTTGAATCTATGTGCATGAAAGATCCTCACTTAAAAGGCATTATATCTTCTATATACTCCCACATTTCCACTTATCCCGGTTTAGATAAACCACCTTATGCACGTAAATGGGAGGAGGACCTGAAGAGAACATTCAATATGAATGATTGGTCCAAAATATGGTCCGTAACAAAATCTTCTTCACCAAATGTCCTGGCGGTTGAAACCAATTACAAAGTTTTGTCTCGTTGGTACCTCGTTCCCTCCAGATTGGCCAAATTCACACCAAACCAAACAGGCCTATGCTTTCGGGGTTGCCCAGATCCAGGCACCCACTTACACATTTGGTGGTCCTGCCCGTTGGTGCAATTATTTTGGGAACGGATATTTGAAACTGCCTCCAAGATATTTGGTTTCACTGTGCAACCAGACCCAGCCACGCCCTTGCTCAATCTAAAACCTGATCTCATTACACATAAACAATTCAAACTCCTCATTCAATTTCTTACAGCAGCGAAGCAAACAATAGCAAAGGCATGGAGGACCCCTAAATTGGAGATATCCGAGACCATAAATAGAGTAAATAACTTTATGTCTCACGCCAAAATGTTAGCTATAGAAAGAAATCAAATTCCAATCTTTGAAAAGATCTGGGATCCTTGGATTAAATTTCACCTACCTTCTATTAGTGACAACTCGATTCTCATGCCATGGTAGCCGGAGGACTCAATCGGTTAATATAATTACTAAACCAGATTTCTGAAGCTTGGGCGCTACCCTGCTCAGAATAGTGAACACAGTGTTTTACCTAAACCCTCAAGCCGCGGACCGACTCATTCATGCCATTCAGGTGAACTCCTACACCCCTCCCCCTAGTTTCCTAATATTCTATCCCATCTATTTTATTTTATATTATCTATCTAATTTTATTTTACCTTATTTTATTTTGATATCTTTACTTCTTTTTCTCCTTTCTTTTCTCTATTATTCTTACGTCATTTCACACTTATTGCAGCTACAAAAAAGTATTACTCTGCAATATTGTTTCAAAGATACAGATCAATTTATAACTAATATGTTCGATATCTCTTTCAACTACAGTCTTGAATATATTCGTACAAGGATTTTTTACTTTCTATCTCATTTAAGTCATTATAATTTTCATTAGGATATATACTGTAGACCGTACTATTTGTTATTTTTCTATATTTGTAATAATTGGTCAAATGTCAACAACACAAATTACTTATGATCTGTATATAATAAAAGTATATATCCAATAAAATACTTTGACAAGAAAATATATATAGCTGTGATATCACTGAAGATAATGTGAAATGGAGTGACCAAGCTAGTGACTACATGTTGTGCACTTCTTGTCTCAGTGGAAAATCATTCCGGTTGTTGTGTACTATGATAACCTTATTGGAAACATTTCAATGAACAGATTGAAATACAGAAAATCCAGACATATGGCAAAGGACTAGTCACCAGAATGATCTGCAGTCTCCCTGCAGCTGATCTTTTATATCTGCCGACTTACCATGTCTTATTCTGCACTGTGTCTCTGTGTGGAGGTGACAATTCTGGTAGAGGCCGGGTTTTACTTCATATCCGAGACTCTATCTACGAGAATACTGAGCAGAACAGTAGTGACATCATTATATCTCACTCCAAATTTCATGAAATTAGCAATGCATCTAATTCACACTGCAGCTATAACTCCTAGGTAGGGATGAGCTTCGTGTTCGAGTCGAACATACGTTCGACTCGAACATCGGCTGTTCGATCGTTCGACGAAGATCGAACGATTTGGGCCGTTCGCGCCAAATTCGAGTGACGCGAACGGCCCACAATGCACTACGCCATCGCAGTGTCATCCAGGCGCTGTGATTGGCCAAGCATGCACTGTGACCCCGCATGCTTGGCCAATCACAGCGCCGGCAGCGAGGAGAGCAATGATTGGCCACAGGCAGGATGCCTGTGGCCAATTATTGCTGAGGGTGTTTAGTACACGCCCCACACTATAAAAGGCCGCCAGCACGGCGGCCTAGTGTAGTGTGTTCCGGAGCAGGGATAGAGCAGCATAGGCAGGGACAGTGACTTTTATTTCTTTCTTGCTTAACCTGGATTCCTTTAGTTTAGGGAAAGAGAAGGATAGGTAGGGAGAGTGTCAGTGTGTTTTGTGCTTGTGCTATATTGTGCTTAAAAAAAACATTTTTTCTAGGGACAGAAAACTGTAGGTAGGGAGAGTGTGTCAGTTTCTTTCACTGTCAAAGTCCTTGTTTCCAGGGACCTGGAAGGACAGTGAGTGAATTCTCCTTGTGCTAAATTGTGCTTAAAAAAAACATTTTTTCTAGGGACAGAAAACTGTAGGTAGGGAGAGTGTGTCAGTTTCTTTCACTGTCAAAGTCCTTGTTTCCAGGGACCTGGAAGGACAGTGAGTGAATTCTCCTTGTGCTAAATTGTGCTTAAAAAAAACATTTTTTATAGGGACAGAAAACTGTAGGTAGGGAGAGTGTGTCAGTTTCTTTCACTGTCAAAGTCCTTGTTTCCAGGGACCTGGAAGGACAGTGAGTGAATTCTCCTTGTGCTAAATTGTGCTTAAAAAAAACATTTTTTCTAGGGACAGAAAACTGTAGGTAGGGAGAGTGTGTCAGTTTCTTTCACTGTCAAAGTCCTTGTTTCCAGGGACCTGGAAGGACAGTGAGTGAATTCTCCTTGTGCTAAATTGTGCTTAAAAAAAACATTTTTTCTAGGGACAGAAAACTGTAGGTAGGGAGAGTGTGTCAGTTTCTTTCACTGTCAAAGTCCTTGTTTCCAGGGACCTGGAAGGACAGTGAGTGAATTCTCCTTGTGCTAAATTGTGCTTAAAAAAAACATTTTTTCTAGGGACAGAAAACTGTAGGTAGGGAGAGTGTGTCAGTTTCTTTCACTGTCAAAGTCCTTGTTTCCAGGGACCTGGAAGGACAGTGAGTGAATTCTCCTTGTGCTAAATTGTGCTTAAAAAAAACATTTTTTCTAGGGACAGAAAACTGTAGGTAGGGAGAGTGTGTCAGTTTCTTTCACTGTCAAAGTCCTTGTTTCCAGGGACCTGGAAGGACAGTGAGTGAATTCTCCTTGTGCTAAATTGTGCTTAAAAAAAACATTTTTTCTAGGGACAGAAAACTGTAGGTAGGGAGAGTGTGTCAGTTTCTTTCACTGTCAAAGTCCTTGTTTCCAGGGACCTGGAAGGACAGTGAGTGAATTCTCCTTGTGCTAAATTGTGCTTAAAAAAAACATTTTTTCTAGGGACAGAAAACTGTAGGTAGGGAGAGTGTGTCAGTTTCTTTCACTGTCAAAGTCCTTGTTTCCAGGGACCTGGAAGGACAGTGAGTGAATTCTCCTTGTGCTAAATTGTGCTTAAAAAAAACATTTTTTCTAGGGACAGAAAACTGTAGGTAGGGAGAGTGTGTCAGTTTCTTTCACTGTCAAAGTCCTTGTTTCCAGGGACCTGGAAGGACAGTGAGTGAATTCTCCTTGTGCTAAATTGTGCTTAAAAAAAACATTTTTTCTAGGGACAGAAAACTGTAGGTAGGGAGAGTGTGTCAGTTTCTTTCACTGTCAAAGTCCTTGTTTCCAGGGACCTGGAAGGACAGTGAGGGAATTCTCCTTGTGCTAAATTGTGCTTAAAAAAATGGAAAATTGTATACTTACCTCTCGGTAATTTTCCTTTCCTGACGCATCCAATGGCAGCACACACGCTGGGTTGTGACTCCGCCCCCACAACCTGATAGGACTGCTTAGCTATAAGTGTTTGAAGAGGAGTCCCCCGCCTCATTCTCGGTATATATTACCTCATACGGGTGGGTATTTGTGTGCTGCCATTGGATGCGTCAGGAAAGGAAAATTACCGAGAGGTAAGTATACAATTTTCCATTTTCCTGACGCATCATGGCAGCACACACGCTGGGAAATAACTCGCAACAAGGGTGGGTGTTTTTTGAATGCATGTATATATATTTTTTTTTTTTTATTATTTACAAGATATGGAAGAGTTAGTTTGAATCACTGCTCTCCCAAATTCCGTCGTCGTTAAACATGCCGGGTCTATTCTGTAATGAGACATGAACGTGGTTCTGGAAGACCAGGTAGCCGCCTTACATATCGTCTCTGGTGACACTCTGCAGTATGCTGCCCAGGATGTTGCCACTGCCCTGGTCGAGTGAGCTTTCAGATCGTCGGGTATCGGAAGGTGTTGGATTGCGTATGCCTTCTTGATGATTCTAACTAGCCAACTTGATATTGTTCGAGATGACGCTGCTTGGCCTTTCTTAGGTCCGTTTGGTATTATAAGTAAGTTCTCCGACTTCCTGAATGGGTTAGTCGCTTCTAGGTATGATGATATATTGGACTTGATATCCAGTGGATGTGGAGTTCCTTGGTTAGTGAGAAGGACTGGTAGGCTGATTTCTGGATTGAAATGAAATGCTGATGCTACTTTTGGTATGAATTGTTCCGATGGTCTTAAGATGACCCTGTCGGGGTAGAAGGTCAGGTGAGACTCCTTCATGGATAGTGCTTGTAGTTCGGATACCCTTTTTGCTGAGGTCATCACAATCAAGAATGTTACCTTTTGTGTTAAATCTCCCAAAGATATCTCCGTTAGAGGAAAGAAGGGGTTTTTTGACAAGGTGTCCAGAACTATAGACAGGTCCCAGGTTGGGAATGACGGTTTTCTTGGTGGTCTTATCTTGAGGCATGCTCTTTGGAACTGGACTACAAGAGGGTTAAATGCCCATTTGGTTCCCGTCATGGCCGATAAAGCGGATGTTTGGAGGTGCTTGAACTTAGGCCCCTGTCTAGGCCTAGTTGGAGGAATTCGAGAATTTGTGCTACCGTATACTACTACTACTACCGTATGCTACTATAGGAGACATCGGATCCCATGACTGCTGACGTGCTAGTGCAGTGAATTTTTCCCAAACCTTGCTATACACCCCGTTAGTTGATTTCTTCCTGGCCTGTTGTAATGTGGCCACTACTCTTAGGGAGCATCCCTGGTTTAATAGCCTCCCCCTCTCAACTTCCAGGCCGTCAGATGGAGTTTCTCTGGTGCTGGGTGAAGAAACTGGCCTTGTGAGAGTAGGTCCGGAGTTACTGGAAGTGTTAGCGGGTCTTCTATGCTCAGCTGTAGAATGGTCGTAAACCATGGCCTCCTCGGCCAGAAGGGGATTATCGCTATCACTGTAGACGTTGAGTTCCTCAGTCTGGCTAGGAATCTGGCTATTAGGGGAACAGGAGGGAATATATATCCCAGGTGGAATTTCCAGGGGTGTAGGAGGCAGTCTACCCCCTCCGCTGTCGGATAGGGAGTCCGTGTTAAGAATTTTTGGCACTTGTTGTTCCATGGTGTTGCTGCCAGATCGATGTCGGGTATTCCCCATTTTTGTGCTATAAGGGAGAATACTTGATGGTTCAGTGACCACTCGTTGTTTGAAACATGGCGCCTGCTTAGGTCGTCTGCAAGTTGATTCTGCGTCGCTGGAACATATATTGCCTTTAGATCTTTCAAGTGAACTTGTGCCCATTCCATGATTGGTCGTACCTCCTGTATAAGGGAGTTGCTTCGTGTCCCGCCTTGTCTGCGAATGTAGCTCACTGCTACCGTGTTGTCCATCCGTATTGTGACGTTCTTCCCTATGATGAGTGGTCTGAACGCTAGAAGTGCCTGGAAGGCGGCTCTGAGTTCCAGGATATTCGACACTACTCCTTGAGGACGGAATGCCCAGTGACCTTGTGCTGCCAATTCTTGGTAATGTGCTCCCCAGCCTTGAAGGCTGGCGTCCGATGTGACCACTTCTACCGGAGGGTGAATAATGGGTCGGTGGCGTTTCAGATTGTCGATCCGTGTCCACCACCACATTGATTGTTTTACCGATGTGCTGATGCGTATCCATTGTGTTAGCGATACTCCGTTCCATTGTTTCAGGAACGAGATTTGGAATGTTCTTGTATGCCACTGGGCCCACTGGATCATCAGAAATGTGGAAGACATGGTGCCTAGGATGCTCAGGCATGTTCTGGCTCGTAGATGTGATGCTCCCATTAGTGTCTTTATTCTGTGTATGAGTGGATCTATCTTCTCCTGTGGCAGCCCCACAGTGTTGGCATTGGTGTTGATTTCTGCGCCTAAAAAGATCATGTTCTGGGTTGGTTCTAGGCTGCTTTTTTTCCAATTTATTATCCAACCCAAGTGCTGTAGGGTGGAGGTTAGTATTTCTCGATGTTGTAGCAACAGTTGTCGATTGTCGGCTAGTAGGAGGATATCGTCGAGATAGTGATGGACTCTGAGTCCTTTTTCTCTTAAATGGGCTATTACTGGGAGTAGAACCTTTGTAAACGTCCTGGGGGCTGTTGATATCCCAAACGGCAGGCTTCGGAACTGGAAATGTTGTTGTCCTATTGCGAAACGCAGATATTTTTGAAAATCTTGGTGTATAGGTATATGAAGATAAGCGTCGGATAAATCTACCGATAACATCCAGTCTCTTATGTTGATCGCCAGCAGTATTGATTGGAGGCTCTCCATCTTGAAAGATTCTACTTTGATTGACCTGTTGAGGTTTTTTAGGTCTAGCACCGGTCTGAGGTCCCCTGTCTTTTTCTTCACAAGAAAGAGAGGGGAATAGAAACCCTGGGTTCTCTGGTGTAGGGGTACCTGGATTATTGCTTGTTTCTGCATCAGTTCCAAGACATATTGGATTAGGAATCTTCTTTTGGTTATGGATGCTGGGATCCTTGTGACTTGAAAGTGGTCTTTGGGGGTTCTGGTTTTGAAACCCCATCTGTGTCCTTCCTGGATTGTGGATATTGTCCATGGATCCTTTATATGGTCTTCCCACACCCGAGTAAATAGTTTGAGCCTTGCTCCCACTGTTACGGGTTGGGTGACCAATCCATCAAAAGGACTTTTGTTGTTCCCCTGTGATGGCCAGTTTGGGCTTTTGCGTCCTCAGATAGGACGATTGGGTATTTCTCCAATTGCGTCTGAAGTCCTTGCCTGGCTTGTACGATCTTGCTTCTCTATACCTTTCGGGTAAGTTCCTTCTGAAGGGAGGAAGTTTTTGTTGTTTTGGTCTTCTGTCTGATGGTATTAGACCGGACTTTCCTCCTGTGACCTTGGATATTGCTAGGTCCAATTTAGGTCCGAATAAATTGGTTCCGTCATACGGTATTTTACACCAGTTTGACTTTGATGTTCCGTCTGCGACCCATGGTTTTAGCCATAGTGCTCTTCTGGACGTAACAGATGATAACATTGACCTAGCTGATGATCGAATGATGTCGACGGAAGCTTCGGCTACGAAGTCCCCTGCCAGACTAAGTTCCTGTAGTGCAGAGGCTATTCTATCTTGATCTGTTGCTTCTAATAGTAGCTTTTCAATATTTGACGTCCAGCTTGTGATTGCTTTGCCGACCGCTGCTAGAGCGATGGCTGGTCTGCATGCGCCTCCGGCCGATGAGTAGGCCTTTTTCATTTCAAGGTCCATCTTCCTGTCCAAGACGTCCCTAAAGGTTACTGCGTCTTCTATAGGAAGTGTAACATGTCTTGCTAATCTCATTAAAGATGAGTCTACTATGGGGGCAGAAATGAGGGGATTTACTGCCGGTTCCCTTAATGGATATAGTTTTGCTATCCTATTATTGATGCTCGGTTTTTTGTCAGGTTTTTCCCACTCATCTCTTATTAGTTCTTCCAGTTCATCAATGAAGGGGAATGTTTCCGGATCATTCTTCAGGCTGGGGAAATATTTTCTGATTTTGCGAGGTGTCTCTTTTGATTCATCCCAGCCAATAGCTTCTTTGACTGATTTAGTGAAAGGATCTATCAGGGAGAAATCAAACCCACCTGAACAGGGTGTTTCTTCTTCTGTCGCGGAATCATCTGACCCCTGCAGGATGTACGGGGTTGAGGGTGATATTGTCTGGGTTAACCTTACTGGTTCCGAGACTGAAGCTTCTAATATTGATTCTTTTACTGAATCTCTGATGATATTTGACACTTCTACTGTGCCTGATTCTCTGTCTCTTGTGGCTTCGTCTGCACAAGATTGGCAGGCTAGTTTATTTGGGAGGGCCTGTGCTCCGCATACCCAGCAGGCATTAGCCGCAGGACGGGTTTGATGGTTATCCTTCCCATGGGAAGAGGATTTGTGATGGTGGGAGGATGTTCTTGACCTGCTTCTCCTAGAGTGTGAATGTCTTGAAGGAGAGCGTTCCCTACGTCTAGAATGGGATGATCTTGATGATCTGCCAGGGCTATCAGAAAGGTGATATTAAAGGCTATGCACTCTTTTAATCTCCTCTTCAATACTTACTTATACCTAGCTGCCTCTTACCTTACTGGCTGTGGATGGTCTACTTGGGCAGTGGCTTCCATGGGGATAGAAAGAGTGTACCTGAACGAAAGGTAGTTTTTTCAGGCAACAGAAAAAGGCTCTCAAAATGACAGAGTAAAAGATTTTCACCCCCCCTCTTTTTTTTTTTTTTTTTTGCATAGTTGTTAGTGTATAATAGAAAGGCTCACTTACCAGTTGTGGATGCTGTTCCTAGCCTCTCTTGCTTGCAGCAGACGAATGTTGCAGAGTTTGGGTGAACAGCAAAAAAAAATGACATCTGAGGTGTTTTTTTAAATAGCCCGCCGTCGCCGCGGAAATGACGCGTCATCGCGCATGCGCACTAGCGTCTAGAGCGCGCCGCCGCCATTTTTAGTGCTGGCAAACAGTTATAGGACGTGAGGTCACTTCCGGTCGCGGCGGTGATCAGAGCAATATGCAAATGGGAGCAGGGAGGAAGCGCTGCTATGAGATACAGAGGAATGGAAGAAAAATGGAAAAGAAGGTAAACTTTTTAAGATGAAGGAATGGTAGCCATGCCCAAAAGATGAAACCTATTTAAGGCTTGTACTTTTATCCAGTCCCCTGAGACCATCAGAGTGGGGTCCCTGTAATATGGCTCATTTAGAGACCGTACAAACAGGACTTCCAAACTAGGAGAGGCTGAACCTAGCTGGGGTGAAAGTGGTAGAGGTCTTACGCTGCTGCTGTCAGTCCTGTCAATGAGGAAGAAAAAGAGAATGAGGCGGGGGACTCCTCTTCAAACACTTATAGCTAAGCAGTCCTATCAGGTTGTGGGGGCGGAGTCACAACCCAGCGTGTGTGCTGCCATGATGCGTCAGGAAAACATTTTTTCTAGGGACAGAAAACTGTAGGTAGGGAGAGTGTGTCAGTTTCTTTCACTGTCAAAGTCCTTGTTTCCAGGGACCTGGAAGGACAGTGAGTGAATTCTCCTTGTGCTAAATTGTGCTTAAAAAAAACATTTTTTCTAGGGACAGAAAACTGTAGGTAGGGAGAGTGTGTCAGTTTCTTTCACTGTCAAAGTCCTTGTTTCCAGGGACCTGGAAGGACAGTGAGTGAATTCTCCTTGTGCTAAATTGTGCTTAAAAAAAACATTTTTTCTAGGGACAGAAAACTGTAGGTAGGGAGAGTGTGTCAGTTTCTTTCACTGTCAAAGTCCTTGTTTCCAGGGACCTGGAAGGACAGTGAGTGAATTCTCCTTGTGCTAAATTGTGCTTAAAAAAAACATTTTTTCTAGGGACAGAAAACTGTAGGTAGGGAGAGTGTGTCAGTTTCTTTCACTGTCAAAGTCCTTGTTTCCAGGGACCTGGAAGGACAGTGAGTGAATTCTCCTTGTGCTAAATTGTGCTTAAAAAAAACATTTTTTCTAGGGACAGAAAACTGTAGGTAGGGAGAGTGTGTCAGTTTCTTTCACTGTCAAAGTCCTTGTTTCCAGGGACCTGGAAGGACAGTGAGTGAATTCTCCTTGTGCTAAATTGTGCTTAAAAAAAACATTTTTTCTAGGGACAGAAAACTGTAGGTAGGGAGAGTGTGTCAGTTTCTTTCACTGTCAAAGTCCTTGTTTCCAGGGACCTGGAAGGACAGTGAGTGAATTCTCCTTGTGCTAAATTGTGCTTAAAAAAAACATTTTTTCTAGGGACAGAAAACTGTAGGTAGGGAGAGTGTGTCAGTTTCTTTCACTGTCAAAGTCCTTGTTTCCAGGGACCTGGAAGGACAGTGAGTGAATTCTCCTTGTGCTAAATTGTGCTTAAAAAAAACATTTTTTCTAGGGACAGAAAACTGTAGGTAGGGAGAGTGTGTCAGTTTCTTTCACTGTCAAAGTCCTTGTTTCCAGGGACCTGGAAGGACAGTGAGTGAATTCTCCTTGTGCTAAATTGTGCTTAAAAAAAACATTTTTTCTAGGGACAGAAAACTGTAGGTAGGGAGAGTGTGTCAGTTTCTTTCACTGTCAAAGTCCTTGTTTCCAGGGACCTGGAAGGACAGTGAGTGAATTCTCCTTGTGCTAAATTGTGCTTAAAAAAAACATTTTTTCTAGGGACAGAAAACTGTAGGTAGGGAGAGTGTGTCAGTTTCTTTCACTGTCAAAGTCCTTGTTTCAAGGGACAGAGAAGGACACCTGAAGGTAGCCCTTATTGCTTTTTTCCCATCTCCCTGCAGGCCATCTATTAGAATGTCTGGAAGGCAAACAAGGAGAGGCAGACAGTCAGGAGGCAATAAAAGAGGGCAAGCAGGCTCTGTGTCTGGGGGCAACAGTGCTGGTCGTGGACGCGGTGCATTGTCATCAGCACATGGCCATGGGACACGCTTGTCCTTCTTTTCGGCAGCTGGACATGTTGAGCCACATCATGCCGAAGACTTGGTAGAGTGGATGACCAAGCCCTCCTCCTCCTCCTCATCCTCTCTCACCCAGGCTCAGGGTACTGGAAAAGCAGCTGCCAAAGCGTCCTCTTCCCTGGTATCAATGTCAGACTCATCATCAGTCACTCCTTCCCTAGACCCACCATGTCCTCCTCCTGAGGAGTCCCCCGAACTGTTTCAGCACAGTGTTGGGTACATGCTCCAGGAGGATGCCCAGCGTTTCGAAGGGTCTGATGATGAAACCCAGCTAGAGGAAGGCAGTAGCGTGAGAGCAGACAGAGGGGATGCTCAAGAAGGACACCAATCTGGCAGTCATGTTCCAGCAGCTGCAGCATACTGCCAGATTGGCTCCAGTGATGAGGAGGGAGGTGATGATGAGGTCACTGACTCCACGTGGGTGCCTAATAGGAGAGAGGAGGAGGAGGAGGATGAGGAGGAGGCACATCTCCAACGAGGCAGGATGCCCTTTGGTGGCCAGCGTAAGGGCAGTACACCGACGGAATCACACCGCAGAGCTCCGCCTGTGCAGGGCGCTGCCTCTGCCCGTCATTCAAAAAGTTCTTTGGTGTGGGCCTTTTTTGAGGCTAGTGCATCAGATCGCACAGCTGCTGTTTGCAACATATGTCTCAAGCGTATATCGCGTGGCCAAAACATCAGCCGCTTGGGTACCACATGCCTGACCAGACATATGTTGACCTGCCATGCAGCTCGTTGGCAAGCCTACCTCAAAGACCCACACCAAAGAACAAAGCGGACCTCTCCTTGCACCGCATCAGCTGGGATCTCCAACCCCACTATAACTTCAGTCCTCTCTGAAACATGCACTGAGAGGAATGAAGGTGTAGAATTAGGTGTGTCACAGCCAAGTACTTGCGGCCACTCTGCTAGCAGTACACCGACGTCCGATTCTAGCAGGCAAATTTCCCTGCCCCAGCTGCTGGACCGTCGAAAGAAGTTCACTCCCAGCCATCCACATGCCCAGCGGTTGAATGCTAGCTTGGCTAAATTGCTAGCGCTTCAACTGCTGCCTTTTCAGTTGGTAGACTCGGCCCCCTTCCGTGAGTTTGTGCAATGTGCGGTTCCTCAGTGGCAGGTTCCCAAACGCCACTTTTTCTCACGGAAGGCTATTCCGGCTCTCTACCAGCATGTGGAAGGCAATGTCTTGGCCTCGCTGGACAGGGCGGTCAGCGGTAAGGTGCATATTACCGCTGACTCATGGTCCAGCAGGCATGGACAGGGACGTTACCTTTCTTTCACGGCCCATTGGGTCACTCTTTTGGCAGCTGGGAAGGATGCAGGACAAGGTGCAGTAGTGTTGGAGGTTGTCCCACCGCCACGCCTCCAAAATGCTACTACTGGTTGTGACACACCTCTCTCCTCCACCCCCTCCTCTTCTTCTTCCTCCATGGCCTCTTCCTGTGGTTTGTCCTATGAACCAGCGGTGCTCCGTAGCCGTTCACGGGGCTACGCAAGTACGCAGGCAAAAAGATGCCATGCCGTGCTTGCGCTGGTGTGTTTGGGGGACAGAAGCCACACTGGGGCAGAGGTCCTGTCTGCTCTGCAGGGCCAGGCCGAGAGGTGGTTGACGCCACGCCAGCTTAAGCCAGGAATGGTGGTTTGCGACAATGGCACCAACCTCCTCTCCGCCCTCCGACAGGGACAACTGACCCATGTGCCCTGTGTGGCTCACGTCCTTAACCTGGTGGTGCAGCGGTTCTTGGGCAGGTACCCGGGCTTACAGGATGTCCTGAGGCAGGCCAGGAAAGTCTGTGTGCATTTCCGCAGATCTTATAATGCCAGTGCTCGCCTGGCTGAGCTGCAAAAGGAGTTGAACCTGCCCAAGAACCGCCTTATATGTGACATGCCCACCAGGTGGAACTCAACGTTGGCCATGCTGCAGCGGCTGCACACGCAGCAGAGGGCCATCAATGAGTACCTGTGCGACTACGGCACCAGGACAGGGTCAGGGGAGCTTGGTTTTTTTTCTCCACGCCAGTGGGGCATGATCAGGGATGCATGCACTGTCCTGGCACCATTTGAGGAGGCCACGAGGATGGTGAGCAGTGACAGTGCATGCATCAGTGACACTGTACCTCTTGTCCACCTGTTGGAGCACACGCTGCGTGGAATAATGGACAGGGCACTTGAGGCAGAACAGAGGCAGGAAGAGGAGGACTTCCTTGCCTCTCAAGGCCCCCTTTACCCAGACAGTGTTCCTTCTGTCCCACCCATCGCACAGGAAGAGGAGGAGGAGGAGGAGGAGGAGGAGGAGGAGGAGGATTGTGTCAGCATGGAGGTGGAGGCTGGCACTCAGCATCATCAGCAGCAGTCTTTTAGGGATGATTTACAGTCCCAAGAAACCAGTGGACTTGTACGTGGCTGGGAGGAGGTGGCTGCGGATCATGTCGTCCTTAGTGACCCAGAGGACTCCGGAGCGAATGCCTCAGCAAACCTACGCTGCATGGCCTCCCTGATCCTGCAAAGTCTGCGGAAGGATCCTCATATTCTTCGGATCAAGGAGAGGGACCATTACTGGCTGGCCACTCTCCTTGATCCACGGTACAAGGGTAAGGTTGCGGACCTTATGTTACCGTCGCAGAGGGAGCAGAGGATGAGACAACTCCGGGAGGCCTTGCAGAAAGGTCTGTGCAACGCGTTCCCAGAGACTGGGAGGTTACAAACTCCTGGTCCTGGACAACGAGTTGCTGAGGCTTCGGCCAGTCAAAGAAGGAGCGGTGGGGAAGGTGGCCGTCTGACCGATGCGTTCAGACAATTCTTTAGTCCGCAGCCCCAAAGTATGATCGGTTCCAGCAACCATCGCCAGCGTCTGATAAACATGGTGCAGGAATATCTAGGGGCAAGGTCAGACTTGGACACCTTCCCCACCGAAAATCCTCTGGCTTACTGGGTCTTGAGGATGGATCACTGGCCAGAGCTTGCACAGTATGCAATTGAGCTACTGGCCTGTCCTGCATCCAGCGTTCTTTCGGAACGCACATTCAGTGCTGCTGGAGGATTTGTCACGGATCACAGGGTGCGCCTGTCCACCGACTCGGTTGATCGACTGACTTTCATCAAGATGAACCAGTCTTGGATCACCACCAGCTACCACACACCTGATGCTGATATAACAGACTAATTGATTTTAACATGTCACATCCCTTCAAGACTGATGCTGATGCTGAGTGCCTGTGCTGTTATGTTGACTGGCTATCCTCCTCCTCCGAGTCCTCAATGATACGATTGATGATGATAGCTTGGAAGATCATTTTTGTTTATGGGTGCCGCCACCAGTGGCTAAGGCCCAATTTTTCAGCCCCTGTTTTACAGGGGCGTGTAATTACAATTTTTTTAGCAATAATTTGCCATAGGGCTCATTGCTGTGCTCCAAGTACAGTATCTGTGAGGGGTTGGAGTGTTGTGGCACCAGTGCCTAAGGCCCAATTTTTCAGCCCCTGTTTAACAGGGGCGTGTCATTACAATTTTTGAAGCAATACTTTGCAACAGGGCTCATTGCTGTGCTCCAAGTACAGTATCTGTGAGGGGTTGTAGTGTTGTGCCACCAGTGCCTAAGGCCCAATTTTTCAGCCCCTGTTCAACAGGGGCATGCAATTACAATTCTTGATCTAATAATTCACAGCAGGGTCCATTGCTGCACCCACCAAGAGTAACTCTGAGGGCTTACAGTCTTGTGGCAACGCCACCACCACCACCACCACGAAAGGCCCAATTTTTCAGCCCCTGTTCAAAAGGGGCATGTAATTACAATTCTTGATCTAATAATTCACAGCAGGGCCCATTGCTGCACCCACCAAGAGTAACTGTCAGGGCTTACAGTGTTGTGGCACCAGCACCACCATCAAAGCCCCAATTTTTACTACCACTGTTCAACAATTATATGTAATTAAAATTCCTGATATAATAGTTGACAGCAGGGCGTTCCAGCACCAACCAAGAGTAACTGAGTGCTTACAGTGTTGTGCCAACACCAACAACTAAGGGGCCTATTTCTGCAGAGTATATACGGCAGGTCCCTACTTTCAAACATCCAACTTACAAACGACTCCTACTTGCAAACGAAAGAAGACAACAGGAAGTGAGAGGAAATCTACCCCTAGAAAGGAAAATTCTCTCCTGTAAGAATAAATATGGGAGAAAGGGGTCTCATCTGTACTGATGCTTTATCAGCAATCCTTGTTTCAAGAAAAACACCACATTTCAAAAACAGTTGTCATTGGGACGGAAAGTGAGGTGAAATGTTCTGAACAGGGGTACAGACAGCAAAACAAATGTTACAGGGGTGATAACCCTTACCTATGTTTCCCAAAAAGTTTAAAAATAGATTTTTGGGCTGGAGCTACACTTCAACAATGTACCTGTTCAAAATTACAAACAGATTCTACATAAGAACAAACCTACAGTCCCTGTCTTGTATGCACCGCCTGTATACGGCTGTTCAGAGTATATAGGGCCTTTTTTATTTTATGTGCGGGGTTCCCCTTAATATCCATACAAGACCCAAAGGGGCTGGTAATGGGCTGGGGTAGGGGGGGGGGGGGGGTCATGGGGTAGCTATGCCATTTTTCTTAAAGAATTTCATCCATATTACCGGGACCAGACATTACATTAAAGCCGCAAGCAGTTTTAAATGGCTTTTTTTTCCTTTAGAAGTGTCATTTTGTGCAGGGACAGTTCTAAACACGGGAAACACGTGGCACTTCACAGGCATACTTTAGACACCCCCCAGGTACGATATTTAAAGGAATATTTGACTTTTTTTTTTTCACTTTATGCATCATTAAAATGACTGCTCCCGAAAAACGACCGTTTTTAAAACTTCTTTTTGCATTGATACATGTCCCCTGGTGCAGAACCCGGGTTCCCAAACCCTATTTATGACAATAACATGCATAATAGTTGTTATAATTAGCACTTTAGAATTCGAACGTTCGCATCCATTGTATTTAATAGGGTTCTAATGTTCGTTCGAACTTTCGGTCCGTTCGCGCGTTCTGGTGCGAACCGAACCCGGGGGTGTTCGGCTCATCACTACTCCTAGGTAGTGGCAGCCGCTCATAAGGGGAGCAGGGGTTCTGCCCATAATCTATGTGCCCGGCCCCTAATCTCCATGCAGGGTGCAGGACACATGGATTTCAATGTTTTTTTTTTGAAGCACATGATTAGAGCCGGAGGAAAATATTTAACATTATCTGTTTAAATATTTAGCCTTTTTTTTAAATGATTTGTTTCTTGCATACATTTGCAAACGTAATGTGTATTTTCTGTAAGATTTTTCAGCTGAGAGTTTTTTGGGTGGAAAGTTCATAAAGCCTTTCTCACACAATGCTATATTTATTTTTGATCTGTACAAATCAAAATACACGGCATGGTATACACAACATTTGTATGGATTATTACGTGCATACTGTGTGTGGGTTGTCAATTGACCCGTGGCTTTATACTTGGTTATATCAATGCCTACCTGTGATTAAGGAAATTACTTTTTCTCCTAAACAAGAGTACCCCTCTCTACAGTGCAAAGGATGAATCCTGCTATTGGTTAATGGTTATTATGTGCCATTACTTCAACTAAAGCTTAAATTTTAAATTTGAATTACAACAATTTGAAATTGTTGTACAAATCTGAAAGCAGCCAGGCAATAAAATGAATTACAGTACATGATAACTCGGGAGGAAGTTTGGGTCAATCATGGATTGTAAACCAACCCTCCCCAACTGAAGTTCTTCTACCCACAGAATTAATGTAGGATTTCAATGCCACAGTAACTTACTAAAATTAACTTCCTGACCTTTGAATTTAAGTAATCTGGCTTATAAGTACCAATAATGGGGGCTTTGTTTTGTGGCAACCAGGGTGGGTTTCCCAGGAGCAATTTGTCAGTGTGTGTTTTTGCAGTAGTTTAGGGAGATATTACAATCTATGTATAGTAATTGCTGCTATACTGTTCTACACTGTGGATTGCAATACGGTGGGCTACATATTATTCTGATCCAATTTGTTTTATAACTGCATGTCTGTGCCTGTGAGTGTCAGCAAAAAACAATAGTAGTTGCTGTTGGTGGCTGGGAAGGATTCAAGGTGGGGAACAATGCTGGAGCTGGTGGTATTATCTTGTACGTTGGTGACAGCACAGTCACCTTTACCCTCTCATCCTCACTGGTATCTTCTGACTGTTTGGAACCATGAGCCCCCCAAATTTCCTATATACAACACCCCAGGTTAAATACTGCCATTCTGTTTTCCAGCTGGTATGTAGTGATTAGTCAAACTGCCTTGGGTTCAGTTCAAGTAGGATTCAAACAAGTTCTGATGCCAAACCCTATTGAAATCAATGGGAGACAAATTTCTCAAATTAAAAATGCCCATTTTCTTGGCCAATAGGCAAGGGGGGTGTCAACAATTAGCATGGGGTATGGGGAGTTGCGCTCATATACCAATGCAATTTTTTTTTTTTTTTTTAAATCTAGTCAGCCAGGAATGGCGATTTTCTTAAATGGTTAAAGTGAAACATTAAAAATGTCCAATTCCTTTAAATGACAGGTCTGAGGGTGTCCCAATTCTGCCTGTGAAGGGACGCATCTCTTAGATGTACAGAAAGTGCTGCAGCCGCACTGATATTTACAAAGAAAAAAGGTTTAAAATTGCCGGCAAATGACTTTGACACCTGTCATTGATGTTGTTCTTCTGTTGTTTTTTGTTTTTTTGTTGTTTTTTTTTTTAAGAAGAGACTGGCAATGAGTGTAGTTTGACAGGTTTTTAAACCATACCTATTTATTTCTTCATTTTAAAAGTAATTTTTACTGTATCACATCCTACAGCAAGAATGACAATTTTTTTTGTAGAATCCACCCCAAAATACATTCCAGACCATTTGGATCTAGTATAGATTTTAAGGGTTACCTCACCAGATCCTTATTCTGAGCATGTCATGTAGCCTGGCAAGGCAGGAAAGAGGGAAGGTGACCTGGTGTTCCCCATACCAGGCCACATGCCCCCGTGGCTGGTACCTTGTCCCCATGTTGATGAAGACAAGGGAGTCTTCCCCACAACCCTTGCTCAGTAGTTGTGGGAGTCTGTGGGCAGGGTGCTTATTGGAATTTGGAAGCCCCCTTTAATATTAACACTTTCCATACAGGGCTTTTTATACCACTTCCATACCGGGCCTATTCTGGCACTTCTATCCTACATGTACAAATCATCATTCTTTTGCTAGAAAATTACTCAGAACCCCCAAACATTATATATGTTTTTTTTTAGCAGACACTCTAGGGAATAAAATGACAGTCGTTGAAACTTTTTATCTTGCACGGTATTTGCGCAATAATTTTTCAAACGCCTTTTTTTTGGAAAAAAATGGATTCATGAATTGAAAAATAACAAAACAGTAAAGTTAGCCCAATTTTTTGGTAAAATATGAAAGCTTATGTTACACCGACTAAAAATATACCTAACATGTCACGCTTTAAAATTGCGCACGCTCATGGAATGGTGCCAAACTTAGGTACTTAAAAATCTCCAGAGGCGACGCTTTGAAAATTTTTACAGGTTACCAGGTTAGAGTTACAGAGGAGGTCTAGTGCTAGAATTGTTGCACGCGCTCTAACGCACGCGTCAATACCTCACATATGTGGTTTGAACGGCGTTTACATATGTGGGCGGGACTTACGTGTGCGTTCGCTTCTGAGCGCGAGCTACTGGGGACAGGGGCGTTTTAATTTTTTATTTTTTTTTTACGTTTTTTTTTTTACACTTTTTTTTTTTGATCACTTTTTTTCCTATTACAAGGAATGTAAACATCCCTTGTAATAGGAATGTGTGTGACAGGTCCTCTTTATGGAGATATGTGGGGTCAATAAGAAAAAAAAATCACCGATCTCATACTTACTAGCCGCAATGGCGGCTTTGTTTACATCTGAGGACCCGGGCGTGACGTCATCACATCGCGCCCGGGCCTCCGACGGTCATAGAGATGACTGGTGACTATCTGGTCACCAGTCATCTCTATGCTCGTCACGTGACCCACCACCAGCGCCGGACGATTCTCTCCAGGTCCCCGATGGCACGGGAGAGCCCGGAGAAGCACCGGATGGCGGCGGGACGGGGGGATGTCCCCTCCCGCCGCCTATAAGAACGATCAAGCGGTGGAACCGCCACTATGATCGTTCTTATGGTGCGCAGAATCGCCGGCTGAAAACAAGGATATCTGAATGATGCCTCTAGCTGCAGGCATCATTCAGATATCCCCCCTCAAACCCAGGACGTCATATGAAGTCCACCCGGAGGGAGAGAGGGTTCCTGCCGGCGTCATTTTACAATGACCCGGTATGGAAGTGGTTAAAGGGACCCCCAGATACTGCTATTAAAGTCTGTACTCTACAGCTGTTCTTTCTATAATTGGCCCCCAGATACTGCCTACCTCCTAAAGTCCTTTATTAAAAAGATAAAAATGTCCTTTGTTGTAAATCCATCGTCAATTATGATGCCTGCCACCCACAGACTCGCTGATAAAAAAAACCTGAAGACCATCACACATGACTGATCCTGAAGGTAGAACTAGCCAAATTACAGCACACGAGCTGTCATCAGCTAGAGTAAATAAGGGAAGAGATGGGGATAATGGTGACATCATTGAGCAAATATGGCCTTGACCATATTTGGCCGATGTTACTACCTAAATATGGCCAGCAGTGTTCTCTCTGGGCATTCTCTGCTGAAGTGATGTCACTGCTATCCCAGCAACTTTTCCTATAAGAAACGTGAATTTCCTGCAAGATCAAGAGATACAAACACCCGTGGCTTCCTTTGGAACCAGTACTAACGGTAGGCTTTCATATATAGAGGTGGTAGAAATACTGTTTCTATATATGATACACGGCTTCCACCAAAGATGGGGCGTACGACTGAACAGCCTTGGCTCATCCTTGCTGGTATGACTGGGGGACAGGAGCCACACTGGGCCAGGGTTTCTGGTAGCTGTCAGGGCCGAGAAGCGGCCAACTCCACACATCTTTATTTATTTATTTATTTATTATTATTTATTTATTATTTTCTAATATATCACATACAAAACATTAAGAGCCGGTTCACACAGGGGCGTCTTTGGATCCGACTCCAAATCGCCCCAGGTCGCCCCTAGTCGCCTCAGGTCGCGCTGGCCGAAGAAATCAATGTAAGTTAATGGATCCGTCCTTATGCACACTACTGCAGTCGCTCCGACTTCAAAAAAGGTCCCTGTACTACTTCAATCCGACTCCTAGGCGACCTGTAACCATTCATTTCAATGTGAGTCGCCTCTCACTGTCTTAATAGGAGCAACTCTCCAGGAAGAAAACATCAATTTCTCAGGCAAACCTCTCCCTCCCCCCTCCCTCCCACAGAGCTGATTCTTGTTTGATTGGCCACTGGAATGTCTCCTGTCCTGCAGGCAACTTGGAGTTGCCTTGTAAGTAGCTCCAGGTCCCGCTGTGATTCATACTCAAGTCGTGTCTGAGTTGCCTCATAAAATCGCGCTGGAAGTCGTGTTGCCCCAGTGTGAACCGGCTCTAAAAATATTATTGACATTTTATCAATTATACTTACTCAATCCTTTCCCCTCCCTCCTCTCCTTCCCTACCCCCCTCCCTTAACCTTCCAGTTCTATATCTTCTCCCTCTCCTCTCCCCTGACCTTCTACTATATTCACACTATTCCTTTATATCTCCTTGTATTCTTGAACTCTATCCAGTTTTCCCACTTATTAATTAATTTTTCTATCTCATCTTCCCCATTATACAGTAATTGTTCCATTCTATAGGTATTCTCGACATTTTATAGGTATTTAATCCAATCTCCTATTGTGGGACTCTCCAGTTCCTGCTAGTGTTATCAGACTTTTTGCTGCATTCAACAAATGTGGTATTACTGTATTTTTATATTGTTTTATTGAATCTTTTACACCATAAATAAGCAGACCCACGGGTCTTTCATTATCTCTATGCTTGTAATCTCTTTTATTTGTTGCAACACCTCCCTCCGGTATTTATTTTTATTTTTGGACATTCCCACCATATATGGGTCATTGTTCCCTTTAATTGACATCCTCACCAGCAAAAGGGTGATTTCCCTGTTTGGTATTTCTATGCTTTATCTGGTGTTATATACCATCTTGTCAGGCATTTATAGTTAATTTCTATGGTGTTTATATTTACTGCAGAACTGTGTACTGTTTTCCAAATTTTTTCCTTTTTGCTGTTCATTCACATGTGCTCCTAACTCTTTTTCCCATTTTTCTATGTATGGCGGCAATTCCAATCCAGCCCCTGCCACAAGCATCCTATAAAGTCTGGAGATGCCATGTCCCTTGTTTGTGGAAATACACAACCATTCAAAAATCTATTATTCATTATTCTTTCTTGTGTCGTAACTCCTGTAGTGTGCAAATTTTCTCTTTTTCTACTATATCCTTCAATTGCGCATTTTCATCTTTTATCCACACTCCAAATAATATCTCTTTTCCCGGAAAAAAATAATTTGTTTTTCTAAGCGGAATTAGTGGCGAGTTATATTTCCATTTTGCTTGTTTGTAAAAGAAATCTCATATTTTTAATACATTAAGGGGGTGATTTACTATAAACAGTGCGCTACGCCAGTTCATACCTTAATAGGTGCGCCGGATAAATCCTTAATTGAGCGCAGGAACCGGCGGCGCACAGCTATAGTAAATAAAAATTTGATCGGCGCTCTATTGAAAATGATTGGTTCCCTATGGGAGCCCATTCATTTGAATAGAGGTCGCCCGGGAAGTCGGATGAAGACGATCCAACTCGCGGGGCGACTCGTGTGCCGGCTGACACAGGGACAGCGCGACTTTGCGAGGCAACTTGAACATGACTTGAGCGTGAAGCAGCCACTCAAGTCGTGTCCTAGAGGCGACTACCTGGCCGAGAATGTCTCCAGCACGATGCCATCGTGCTGGTTCTCAGCAGCCTCGCGCTCGCTATCCCGTGTTTGGTATGAATCATGAAGGGGAACTCCACGCCAATTTTTTATTAAAAAACCGGCATGGGTTCCCCTTCAGGAGCATACCAGGCCCTTAGGTCTGGTATGGATTTTAAGGGAAACCCCCTACGCCGAAAAACGGCGTGGGGGTCCCCCCGGAATCCAAACCAAACCCTTATCCGAGCACGAGCGAGCCCCCCCTCCTGAACTGTACCAGGCTGCATGCCCTCAACATGGGGGGTGGGTGCTTTGGGGCAGGGGGCGCCCTGTGCTCCCCCACCCCAAAGCACCTTGTCCCCATGTTGATGGGGACAAGGGCCTCTTCCCGACAACCCTGGCCGTTGGTTGTCGGGGTCTGCGGGCGGGGGGCTTTTCGGAATCCGGGAGCCCCCTTTAATAAGGGGGCCCCCAGATAACGCCCCCCCCCACCCTATGTGAATGAGTATGGGGTACATCGTTCCCCTACCCATTCACCTGGTGGCAAAAAAAGTCAATAAAAACCACAACACAGGTTTTTAAAGTAATTTATTAGGCAGATCCGGGGTCTTCTTCCGACTTCGGGGGTCTTTCTGCCGGGCGCCCCGCTATCTTCTTCCAGCTCTTTTGCTAGTGGGGGTCCCAGTCTTCATCGTCGTCTTCTTCTGACTTTGGGGGTCTCTTGTTCTGTTCTCCGGTGTCGTCTCCAAGCTCTCCTGTTCTTCTCCCACTCTCCGGTGCCTTCTTCACGATCTCCGGTTCTTTCTGCCTTCTGCCGGGCGCCCCGCTATCTTCTTCCAGCTCTTTTGCTAGCGGGGTCCCGGTCTTCATCGTCGTCTTCTTCCCTCTTCTCTTCGCCCGATGTTGCCTCGTCGCTGTCTGCCGCTACAATGCTCTGTCTGCAGAGCGCACCCACTTATATTGGCATGTGGCGTGGTCCCAATGTTGAGGGCATGTGGCCTGGTATGGTTCAGGAGGGAGGGGGGCCGCTCTCTCGTCCCCCCCTCTTTTCCTGCGGCTTGCCAGGTTGCGTGCTCGGATAAAGGGTCTGGTGTGGATTTTGGGGGGACCCCCACACTATTTATTTTTTTACGTTTGGCGCGGGGTTCCCCTTAAAATCCATACCAGAACTGAAGGGCCTGGTATGGATTTTGGAGGGACCCCCACGCCATTTTTTTCATTTTGGTGGGGGGGTCCCCTTTGAATCCATACTAGACCCAAGGGCCTGGTATGGACCTAGGGGGGGACCCCACACTGTTTTTTTTATAGATTTTTTTTTTGAGCCGGCAATGTTTATTTTTTTACATTTTCTTTAACAACCAGCTATAAACAGGTAAAAAAAAAAGCAAAATCGTGGTACAAAATCGTGGTAAATCTGCAGTTGCGTTTAACCTCGTTTTTCACAAAGCCAAAAAATGCCTTCAGACGCCAAAGATTTCCACGTTTCAGCCGCATTTTAGTTTAGAAGCGTTTTAAAGGTGACCTATTTTTTTGCATTGATAAACTCAAAAATTATGGCAAATGAGGAAAAACCATTCAAAATATATATATTTCCCCAAAAAAATGAAATTGCTTCCATTGCATTGTGGACAATCCACAACTTGGGGCAGATGACGTGGCAAGTGAACAATCCACAACTTGGGGCAGCTGACGTGGCAAGTGGACAATCCACAACTTGTGGCAAGTGTTGTGGCAAGTGACACGCTAAATACAAGTACACTGCTGCTCTCTCAGCTGCTGATACTCACTCTGGTCTCACAAAATAGCTGAAATCGTTAATAATACTGTTTTTGGAGCTTAGGGCGGCACCTTATGATGTTTCCTAACTAAACGCATATAGACGCAAATGTGGTAAAATGCGGCATGCAAACGCCACAAAGCGCACCTTTCTAAACGCCGCTTTCAACCTTAGTTCTGAACACTTTTCACCAGCGTCCTGTGTACATGGGGCCTAAAAACGCCTATTCCATTTACAGCTCAAAAACGCCATTTTGGACATGAGGCCATAGGCTAACATGGAGAGCCGTTTTTAAGCTGCAAAAAACGCTCAAAAAAGCGGCTGGAAAAACGTCCGTGTGCATGTAGCCTTTTAACCACTTGCGCACTGGCCACTTAAACCCCCTTCCTGCCCAGACCAATTTTCAAATTTCAGCGCTGATGCATTTTGAATGACAATTGCGCGCTCATACACCACTGTAACCCAATGAAAATTTATTATTTTTTGCACACAAATAAAGCTTTATTTTGGTGCTATTTGATCACCTCTGCATTTTTTTTTCTATAAATACAAAAGAGCGACTAAAAAAAAAAAAATTTGGATATTTTAACCACTTCAGCAACTTCTCTCCTTCATGCAAAAATCATAAATTTATGGCTATAAAATTACTTCAAACCCCAATCATTATATGTGTTTTTTAGCAGACACCCTAGGGAATAAAATGGCAGTCATTGCAAATTTTTGTCTCGCTCGGTATTTGCGCAATAAATGTTCAAACGCCTTTTAAAAAATAAATAAATGGTTTCATGAATTTAAAAAAATGACAAAACAGTAAAGTTAGCCCAATTTTTTTGTATAATGTGAAAGATGTTGTTATGCTGAGTAAATGGATACCTAACATGTCACGCTTTAAAATTGTGAACACTCATGGAATGACACCAAACTTCAGTACTTAAAAATCTCCCTAGGCGATGCTTTAATTTTTTTTACACGTTACCATTTTCGCATTACAGAGGAGGTCTAGTGCTAGAATTGTTGCACTCATTCTAACGCAAGCAGCAATACCTCACATGTGTGGTTTGAACAGCGTTTACATATGTGGGCGGGACTTACGCGTGTGTTCGCTTCTGAGCGTGAGCTACCGGGGACACTTTTTTTAACTTTTTTGTTTTTTTGATCACTTTTAATCCTATTACAAGGAATGTAAACATCCCTTGTAATAGGAATCTATTGTGACAGGTCCTCTTTATGGAGAGATGCGGGGTCAATAAGACCCCACATCTCTCCTCCAGGCTGGAAAGCATGAGATCAGTCAAAAAAATTCACTGATCTCATGCTGACAGCCGAGATCACGGCTTCGTTTACATACGGGAACCCGGCGTGATGTCATAACATCGCGCCCGGGCCTCCGACGGTCATAGAGATGACTGGTGACCATCTGGTCACCAGTCATCTCTATGCTTCCCATCCGGCGCCGGCCAATTAGTTCTCTGAGCCCCAGATGGCACGGAAGAGCCCGGAGAAACACCGGATGGCGGCAGGAGGGTGGGGAACGTCCCCTCCCGCCGCCTATAAGAACGATCAATCGGCAGAACGTTTTTATCGTACACAGAATTGCCGGATGAAAAGAATGATATCTGAATGATGCCTGCAACTGTAGGCATCATTCAGATGTCACCGCACAAAGCCAAGGATGTCATTTGACGGTGGGCGGTAGGGAAGTGGTTAATATTTCGAAAATTTCGAAAAAAGGTAATTTTTCTCCTTCATTGATGTACACTGATGAGACTAAACTGATGGGCTGCACTGATGGGCACCAATAAGGTGGCAAGGGTGGGCACTGAAAGGTGGCATTGCTAGTTGGCAGTGATGGGCACTGATAGGCAGCACTGCTAGGTGCCACTGATTGGCACCAGTGGTGGGCATTGATAGGTGGCACTGGCAGGGGCTACTGATTGTCACAGATGATGCAGAATTGCCTCTTCCTCTTCGGGCCCGATGTCCCTTGCACATAAGCCGGTGATTGCCTTTTTTTATGCTCACACTGTCAGCACAAGGAGAAAACAAAAACCATTACCCAGCTTTTGTTTACATCACGTGATCAGCTGTCATTGGCTGACAGCTGATCACATGGTAAGGGGCAGGGATCGGCCCCTTACTCGGATCTGTCATCACCCGAGTCTCAGTGACTCGGTGACCACAGCGCACGCGCGAAGGGGAGGACGTCTATTGACGGACTCCCGGCAATTGAGGACCGTGCTGTGGCCGTCGATCAGTTATAGCACTGACCTCGAGTGATTAAAGAGGCTCTAAATGGGCCATTGACATGCATCACAATTCAACTTAGAAATGTGTCTTTGCAAAGTTAAACTAAATGAAATCCTTTCTTATTTTTGCTTGGGGATAGAGTGCAGAGGGATTACAAGTCTAGACAGTTTTTTGGGATGTCTGCACCCCTGATAGGGTGAAGACAACTCCCAAATTTGGCCACTTTATCCTTCCAAATAATTCACTTCCTGTCACATAGCCACACAGGAAGTGAGGGGAAATCCCTACCAATGTCTTTCCTTGGGGACACACAGATCAATCTAAATACTTTCCCCATTATGTACATTGCACTCCAGCATTTTGCAGGGTACACCCCAAATTATTAGATATTTTGGACTTTGGGGTTTATTTACTAAAGGCAAATCTACTTTGCACTACAAGTGCACTTGCTGGATATTCAAGGGGGGCATGCAAGCAAACAAAAAAAAAACACCATCTTTGCTTTTACATGATTGGATGTTACAATCACCAGTGCTTCCCCTCTGATTTTCAGCGACTACACTTTTACTGCAGAGTGGATTTGTCTTTACTAAACCCCAAACTACCCAATGATTTGGGGTGTACACAACAAAGTGCTAGAGTGCAATTTTCTTAATGAGGACACTAGTTAGATTGATCTGTGTGTCCCCAAGAAAAGACATTGGTAGGGTTTTACCTTCACTTCCTGTTTAGCTGTGTGACAGGAAGTGAGGCCAATTTTACTAAAAGGGACACAAAGCCCAACCTAAAAAAACAAAAACAAGCAGGGGTTTTAACACTTGGTTTCCCTCAAAATTCCCACAATTAGAATCATATTGCCTTGAGCTATTTTTAAGTTCAGTGCTCTAAATCAGTAGACATGTGCACACTGAAATATTTCGTTTCGGAATTTCGTTTTCGTTAGAAAAATAAATTTATTTAGTTACTCCCGAAATTCGTTTTTATTTATTTCGTTTTTCGTTAGAAATTGCATTCGTCCGAAAATCTGAATTAATTAAGGTCGAATCTGTCATTGAAGGCTTATGGTGTCTGTCGAATGTTCAAAGAAGATTCGACGGAGCAGCGAAACTGTACGACGCTGCAATCGTACATTTCCGGTCGAATGTTCCGCCTACAAGCTATAGATGAATTCTATTGTATGACTAGTAATAATTATATTTTTTAATTACTATTACTAGTCAACAGGGATGAGCCGAACACCCCCCTGTTCGGTTCGCACCAGAGCCTGCGAACAGACAAAATGTTAGTGTGAACTTTAGAACCCTATTAAATACAATGGACTGGAACGTTCAAAATCTAAAGTGTTAATTATAAAGGCTAATATGCAAGTTATTGTCCTAAAAAGTGTTTGGGGACCTGGGTCCTGCCCCAGGGGACATGTATCAATGCAAAAAAAAGTTTTAAAAACGGCCGTTTTTTCGGGAGCAGTGATTTTAATAATGCTTAAAATGAAAAAATAAAAGTGAAATATTCCTTTAAATTTCGTACCTGGGGGGTGTGTATGATATGCATGTAAAGTGGCGCATGTTTCCCGTGCTTAGAACTGTCCCTGCAAAAAATGTCATTTTTGAAAGAAAAAAAGTCATTTAAAACTGACTCGCGGCTATTAATGAATTGTCGGCTCCCGGCAATACATACAAAAGTCATTGATAAAAAAAAAGCGTGGGGGTTCCCCAGAATTCAATTACCAGGCCCTTCAGGTCTGGAATGGATATTAAGGGGAACCCCGCCGCAAATTTTAAAAAAAATTGACGTGGGGTTCCCCCAAATATCCATTCCAGGCCCTTCAGATCTGGCATGGATTTTAAGGGGAACTCCACCCCAAATTTAAAAAAAAATGGCGTGGAGTCCCCCTAAAAATCCATACTAGACCCCTTATCCGAGCACGCAACCTGGCCGGCAGCAGGGGAAGAGGGGGGGACGAGAGAGCGGCCCCCCCTCCCTCCTGAACCGTACCAGGCCACATGCCCTCAACATGGGGAGGATGTCCCCATGTTGATGGGGACAAGGGCCTCATCCCCACAACCCTTGCCCGGTGGTTGTGGGGGTCTGCGGCCGGGGGGCTTATCGGAATCTGGAAGACCCCTTTAACAAAGGGGACCCCCAGATCCCGGCCCCCCCTATGTGAATTGGTAAGGGGTACATTGTACCCCTACCATTTCACGAAGAAAGCGTAAAAAATGTTTAAAAAAACACACAAACACCTTGAAAAAGTCCTTTATTTAAAAAAAAAAACAAAAAAACATTCCAGCGGTGAAATCCAGTGTCCCGCGACGATCCCGATGTCCAGCGCTGTCCTTCATTGGTTGTGCCTGAGCGGACCTGATGGGGAACTCCCTCTCAGTGTTTTAAATGTATAGACCCGCCCCTTCTAAAGTTCCCCATCAGGTCCGCTCAGCGGACCAGATGCGGAACATGAGAAGGGGCGTGTCTATACATGTATTACCAAAGTGAGAGCAGTTCCCCATCAGGTCCACCCCCTACAGTGAAGGAAGTTCCCTGCTCAAGCCAATGACGTAGGCAGGTCCGACATACCGAGGGGGCGGACCTGATGGGGAACTGCTCTCACTTTGGTAATACATGTATAGACCCGCCCCTTCTCATGTTCCGCATCTGGTCCGCTGAGCGGACCTGATGGGGAACTTTAGAAGGGGCGGGTCTATACATTTAAAATACTGAGAGGGAGTTCCCCATCAGGTCCGCTCAAGCACAACCAATAAAGGACAGCGCTGGACATCGGGATCGCCGTGGGACACTGGATTTCACCGCTGGAATGTTTTTTTTTTTTTTAAATAAAGGACTTTTTCAAGGTGCTTGTGTGTTTTTTTAAACTTTTTTTACGCTTTCTTCGTGAAATGGTAGGGTTACAATGTACCCCTTACCAATTCACATAGGGGGGGCCGGGATCTGGGGGTCCCCTTTGTTAAAGGGGTCTTCCAGATTCCGATAAGCCCCCCGCCCGCAGACCCCCACAACCACCGGGCAAGGGTTGTGGGGATGAGGCCCTTGTCCCCTTCAACATGGGGACATCTTCCCCATGTTGAGGGCATGTGGCCTGGTACGGTTCAGGAGGGAGGGGGGGCCGCTCTCTCGCTCCGGGTCCCCGATCGCACGGGGGAGCCCGGAGAAGCACCGGATGGCGGCGGGAGGGGGGGTGTCCCCTCCCGCCGCCTATAAGAACGATCAAGCGGCGGAACCGCCGCTATGATTGTTCTTATGGTGCACAGAATCGCTGGCACTTCAAAAGGATATCTGAATGATGCCTCTAGCTGCAGGCATCATTCAGATATCCCCCTACAAAGCCGAGGACGTCATATGACGTCCACCCAGGATGGAAGACATCATTTGTCTATGGCTGGGTAGGGAAGTGGTTAAAATCACTGCTCCCGAAAAAACTGCCGTTTTTAAAACTTCTTTTTGCATTGATACATGTCCCCTGGGACAGGACCCGGGTCCCCAAACACTTTTTAGGACAATAACTTGCATATAAGCCTTTATAATTAGCACTTTAGATTTCTCCCATAGATTTTTCGAATTTGCCGCGAACACCCCAATTTGTTCGCTGTTCGGCGAACGGGCGAACAGGCAATGTTCGAGTCGAACATGAGTTCGACTCGAACTCGAAACTCATCCCTACTAGTCAACCAACATTAGAATTCTTCTATAGCCTATGGGCCGAGCATTTGACCGGAAATGTACGATTGCAGCGTCGTACAGTTTATCTGCTCCGTAGAATCTTCTTAGAACTTTCAACAGACACCATAAGCCTTCAATGACAGATTCGACGTTTGTATGTTTTTCGATGCTTCGTTGAATCTTCGTCGTTCATGTCGAATTGTCAAGTTAGTTCTAGCTATTTTACTGCTCCTCCTCTTTGGTTACAATCAGCCAATAACATTCATCATCATCATTTTTTTATTTTACTTCCCCCACCCAATTCCAGCAGTGATCTTTTCTCTCTATGTCGAATCTTTTCTCTCTATAATGTCGAATCTTTTCTCTCTATAATGTCAAATCTTTTCTCTCTATAATGTCAAATCTTTTCTCTCTATGTCGAATCTTTTCTCTCTATAATGTCGAATCTTTTCTCTCTATGTAGAATAATCTTGGACTAATAGAGTTAAGGTTAGGCACATTCGACCACAGGTTCGATGGACACAGATTGTTATTGTCAGCCTCATGTCGAATCTCCTATCTATATCGAACTGTTGTTGCAACGAAAATGAAAATTAAGCATTTGTTTATGTCGGATCTTTCAGTATTCTGATTCTGCATTTTCGTTTTCGTTTGTTAAAACGATAACGAAAATACCTGAAATTCGGACGAAAATGCATTCGGACAAAAACGAATGCACATGTCTATAAATCAGTGCTTCTCAAGTACCCCCAACAGGCCATGTTTGCAGGCTTTCCTTCATCTTGCACATGTGCTTTAAATCACAGTCAATGGTTTGGTATTTTTGACAGCAATTCTCGATAAGATAAATTCACAAAACATGTCCTGTTGCGGGTACTTGAGGACTGAGGCTGAGAACCACTGCAGTAAAAAGGAAAATTGAATACTTACCGCTCTGTATTTTTCATTTCCTGGTGACCATCCATGGCAGCACACAATACATGCATATGCTAGCATGAAAGCACCAGGGTAGACAAATCAAACCTGTTTTGTTTTTACAGGCCAATCAGCTGTCACATTTGTTGCAAAGAAAACACAAAACAAACATCAAAACTGTGCATCAAATTTTATTGGTCAACAAAACAAAGGGAAGCCAAAATAAAAAACATGGTCAATTTGAAACATTAGTCACCTCACAGACTCACAACATCTTGAGAAAGTTTTCGCAAAATAATGCAGCACAGACAATTAAATCAAAGTGAACAAACAACACACATTAACAACATCAAAATTATTTCAGGGGAACATTTCCCCCACACCAAAAAAGACAATCAACAAAATTAAAACAAACACCTGTTTTGCAAAGACATAACAAATAAAATACATGTGTTACAAACTCAATAAGGACACCAAAATGTAAATTTTGCCGGACGCACACACTTGCCTCTTTTCAGGGCAAGGGAGAGAATGCTATCTGCAAGCTTTATATAACATAGGTTTGTGAGCTAATGAGGCAATTAAAAACACATGCACAGTTCATGAAACACCCAAAATGCAAGTTCACCCAATGTAGAGACTGAACTTCAAAGTGGGCACACCTGTTAAGGATGTCCTTCAATTACTAACCCATAAAAACACTCTCTGAGCATGCCCAGAAATATCCAGGTGCTGTTCACACACAAAAAGCACCAAAAAAAAACTAAGCGCCTGGGCATGCTCAGAACAACACAAATGCAGCTAGCAGAAAATACCCCCCCGTCCAAAATTAAGCACATCATCCAGCATGCTACAAAATTAGAGATGGGACAAACACCCCCCCTACCAACAAATACCATTGCAGTCTATGGGAACTGACTTGTTAATTTTGCTAGTCCCCACTTGGCTGGCTTATCTTCTAGTTATTGGCCTTAAAATGGGGGCCCAGGTCCCACCCTAAGGGACATATATCAATGTCACCAATTTGGACAACACCAAAAACAAAACAAGGAGAAGTGCCTTTAAATATGCCAAATTGCTTAAGGACCATTTCACACCACATGCAGTCCATTGCGTTTTTTATGCATAAAAAATGCATGGAAAGTTGGTTATATGGTTCTAAATGGCAGTGTTTGTTCCAGTGCGTTCCAGTTCCACAAAAAAGTAGAACATGCTGCATTTTACCTGCACTGGACTGTACTGGAACGCAGCAAAACTCATCATAAAAGCACTGGAACGCACAGGAACGCACCAAAATGCACCAAAAAGGCACTGGAACACACTTGTCCTTATCTATGGTTAATAAAAAGAGGGGTGAAAAAAAAAGCACTGGACTGCATCAAAAACGTACCAAAAATGCACTGAAACGCATCAAAAACGCACATGCAAAAAAGCACCTGGAACGCATCCGGATTGCGCTTCTATGGTGTGAACTTGCCCTAGTTCACACCATAGAAACGCAGTCTGGATGCGTTCCAGGTGCTTTTCTGCATGCGCGTTTTTGACACATTCCAGTGCATTTTTGATGGGTTTTTGATGCAGTCCAGTGTTTTTCTCCCCTCTTTTCACTTAGGACAAGTGTGTTGCAGTGCGTGTTTGGTGCATTTAGGTGCATTCCGGTGCATTCCAGTGTGTTTTTGGTACGTTCCGTAGCGTTTTTGATGTGTTTTACTCTGGTCCAGTACAGTTCTGTACCTAAAAAATGCAGCATGACCAATTTTTTTTTCCTTTCTGAAACACACTGGAACGGACTGCAGTGGTGTGAACTATGCCATTGGCATTAATGTGATCAACTTTCTTTGCGTTTTTCATGCATCAAAAAAACGCACTGCACTGCATCCGGTGTGAACTGGCCCTAAATATAATACCTGGGGTGTGTCTATAGTATGCCTGTAAAGTAGCGCATGTTTTCCATGTTTATAACAGTTCGAGAGCAAAATGACATTTCTAAAGTAAAATAATAGTCATTTAAAAGTACTCGCGGCTGTAATGAATTGCTGGTTCCTGTCAATACAGATAAAAGTCATTGAAAGTCTTTGAAAAAAAAATGCGTGGGGGTCCCCTAAATTCCATTACCAGGCCCTTCAGGTCTGGTATGGATATTAAGGAGAACTCCGCGCCAAATTTAAAAAAAAAATGGCGTGAGGGTTTCCCACGAAATCCGTACCAGGCCCTTCAGGTCTGGTCTGGATTTTAAGGGGACCCCCACGCCAAACTTAAAAAAAATCCTTATCCGAGCATGCAACCTGGCAGGCCACAGGAAAAGAGGGGGGACGAGAGAGAGGCCCCCCTCTCTCCTGAAACGTACCAGGCCACATGCCCTCAACATGGGGAGGATGCTTTGGGGGTCTGTGACCCCAAAGCACCATGTCCCCATGTTGATGGGGACAAGGGCCTCATCCCCACAACCCTTGCCCGGTGGTTGTGGGGGTCTGTGGGCGGGGGGCTTATCGGAATCTGGAAGACCCTGTTAAAAAAGGGGACCCCCAGATCCCACCGCCCCTGTGTGAAATGGTAATGGGGTACAAATGTACCCCTACCATTTCACAAAAAAAGTGTCAAAAATGTTTTGTAAATACCAACTCAGCCGTTGCGCACGCAGATGCGCCGATACTCATGGCACAAACATTTCGTAAATCAGCCCCTTAGTGTCATCATTACATGTGTATTTGTGTCTAACTTTCTATATTGTGGAGGTATCTATATAATTTTACCTAATGGTGCGTTACTAATTGCGTTCTCTATTTTCAACCAACTTTTTACACTTGTTTTTTTGTACACTCAATTATTTGTGTCAGTAATACTGCGTTATAGTATTTCTTGAAATATGGTAGCGGTAGTCCTCCTTGAGATTTATCTTTATTTAATACTGAAAACTGTATTCTCGGTTTCTGATTCTGCCATATATACCTTAATATCATTGCCTTTAACGTTTTAAAGTACTGTATGGCTGGGGTAGGGGGTCGGCAACATTTGAAATTCATACATAATTTTCGGCAATATTGCCATCTTTACAATGTTTATTCATCCTATTCAAGAGAGAGAGGTCTTGCTGTTATTTTTTTAATTTCCGATTTTATTTTATTATTAAAAATATTTATTATTTTATTTTATTTTCTATATGTCTGCCTTTGCAGTGCCTGTTTTTCATAGTTTTTCATAGTTACTTAGAGGTTGATTTTTTAATTTGATAATTCTCCGTAATATTTCAAAAGTTGCATTAGGTGTGGTAGTGTTATTCTAGGATTTGAGATATAGAACAAAAAAACGTCCGCCGCTACATATGCCTCTACTTTATGTGCCTTATCTTCAATCTTGATACCTCCTATATCCGTACTATTTCTAATAGTTGTCAATAGAGGTTTCAATGACAGTACAAATAGCAGGGGTGAGAGGGGACACCCCTGCCTTGTTCCGATAAACATTTAAAAAGATGCAGATAAAGTTCCATTATTCTTTACTGTCGCCGTAGGACGGTTATATAATGTTTTTATTCATTAGACCATCTTTGGGTCTATTCCCATTGCTTCTAGGGTGTTCATCATAAATACCCAGTCTACCCTGACAAATGCTTTTTCAGTGTCTATTGACAGGAATATAACTGAGGATTTTCCTTTGCTAACATGGGTCGAATTTCAAAATAATTTTCTTTCGGTCATGCCCCCGGGTGTAGCTATCTCTCGACTTCAATGATATTCAATGGGTTGAAGTAGGATCAAAGTCGGACCAAAGTAGTGCAGGGAGCATTTTCAAAGTCGGACTGACTTGTGTCGGGCCAGTTAAGACAGCTCTCATAGGGAAACATTGATTTTAACATGTCATGCGACATGAGCTCCCAATGTCGGAGCGTTTATTGTACAAGTGTGAACCCGGCCTTAACCCCTTGATCGCCCCCTAGTGTTAACCCCTTCCCTGCAAGTGACATTTACACAGCAATCAGTGCATTTTTATAGCTCTGATCGCTGTATAAATGTCAATGGTCCCAAAAAAGTGTCAAAAGTTTCTGATTTGTCCGCCGCAATCTTGCAGTCCTGCTAAAAATCGCAGATTACCACCTGTGACAGGGGGTCACTTTGGGCGCAGGGTGAATGAAAACCCCAATATGGTCTATGATAGCCATATTCAATCCTGCACAGACATTGTATCTAGATTGGATGTGTACTGTGAGGGGGGGGGGGTTGTGTAATCATTGCTGTGAATAATTAAGGGGATTTACATGCTATTGTTCATTATGGCTTGGGGAGAATTAAGCCTATAATTATAGGTTGTGGAACTAGCAGCAGACAGGTTAATCACCTGCCTGCTTGTGTTGTAAATAAGTCTAGGAAGGTCTGGTGTGAATAGAGATAGTTAACACTATGCCTGTGTGTATTGTACTCGGCAGACGGAGCGTCTGCCAACCCTTTCATGAGAAGATGTGTATTGAAGATCGTTATGTCTATTGTGTGAAGTCTGTTGTCTCCTAACAGACGTCAAAATAATGTGTTGAGCCTTGTAGTGTGTGGGTGGAGCTGGGCCATTGTTCATGTTAAACTAATGTGTATTGTATGTATATAAAAGTTACAATGTTTCTCAATAAAAATATAATTTGCTCCTGGAAGAGACAGAGTACGTCTCGTTTCTTCTGAAAGGATTAATCTTATGGGAAAGGGTCGCCTGGCTGTGGAAGATTGGTAGCGAGTGGGTGTCCAGGAGAGGGAACATCTTATACGGCGTTAACCCCCTGGTATTTGGGGTGCCGTTACACCACCATTACTAGTAAAAGAAAAAAAAATTGCCATAAAACAGACATAAATCTATCCCCTATTTTGTAGACACTATAACTTAGCCAATTAACCACTTAACGACCGCCCACTGTATATATACGTCGGCAGAATGGCACCGACAGGCAAAGTCACATACCGGTACGTGACTGCCTTTGTATAGTTGGCGGGTCCCATCGGACCCCCCTTCTATACAGTGAGTGGTCGTTAATTGTTCGGGAGCGATCCGGGATGAGGGGACGGCCGTTCAATTCCGGCCACCCCCTCGCGATCGCTCCCGGCGAATGAGAAAGCTTCCTCTGCTGTGTAATGTTTACACAGGCAGAGGAAGTGATGTCATCTCTCATGCGTCGCTCACATATACCGAGCGCCGTACAAGAGAAGACACACAGGTTAGTGCACAAACAGCACACTGACACCAGGACATATAGGAACATAAATCGCCCCCCAGGCCCCCCCAGACACCCCCAGATCACCCCCAGCCCCCAGTCACAGTGTCACACATTGCAGTGACCATTTATTTACTGATCACTGCAATCAGTGACATTTGTGACTGTAAAAGTGTCACTACAGTTTAGTTTTAGGTCCAGTGTAGCCCCCTAACCCCCCCTAATAAAGGTTTAACCCCCTGATCGCCCCCCAGATAACCCTTTCACCCCCTAGCACCACTGTCGCTAAGCGATCGTTTTTCTGATCGCTGTTTTATTGTCGGTGATGCCGATCGGTAGCCAGTTATTTTTTTTAGGTTCGCCGCAGGTTTTTATAGCGTTAGGTACCCCCATATATTACCTAATAAAGGTTTAACCACCTTGATCGCCCCCCAGGTAACCCTTTCACTCCCTATCACCACTGTCGCTAAGCGATCGTTTTTCTGATCGCTGTCTTATTGTCGGTGATGCCGATAGGTAGCCAGTTATTTTTTTTAGGTTCGCCGCAGGTTTTTATAGTGTCAGGTACCCCCATATATTACCTAATAAAGGTTTAACCCCCTTGATCACCCCCCAGGTAACTGTCATGGATATGCAGTAGTGTTTGTCTGTCAGCTTACCTTCCTTCCCATGTGTTCATCTTAGAGGCCTGAGCCCTTTCACCTGGCTTCCTTTATAATCTCCTCCCAGCCAGACTCCACCCCAGGCCCTATCACAGAACACTATATTAACCTGTGCACTGCAAGCCTGCTTTGCTGATCAACGTGTTTGTTAGGCATTGTGTGTTTGGGTTCCTGCCTGCCGTGTGCTACGTCTGTCTCTCTGTTACATATTTGGCTTGTCCCCGACTATCCCTGTCTGCTCGTGACCCTTGACCTTCGGCTCGTTCTTTCGTTATCCTTGTCTGCTTGTGGCCCCTGACCTTCAGCTTGTTATTCGGTTCTCTCATATCTTGTGCTGCTGCTTCCCCTCTTTTCCCCTTATCCTACGGGGCGTGAGCTAGGAAACTCCAGGGGCCGCGACCTGGTCCCAGCCTGCAGCATAACATCCTCACCACTAGAGGCCCTGGAGAAGACCTGCTGGGTCTTAGACTCCGCGCCCTGGGGAATCTTGGCTCTAGCTTCCGTTAGGATCCCGGTTGTGCTCCTCTGGTCCCGCTTTCCACAACCACCCAGTTTCCTATCCGCAGCAGTCAGCCATAGGGTTCACTACCTTGCGGTGCACTCCTGTCCCCCTACGGTGTGCATCTGTCACCTGGCCACAGGTGACCTTGACAGTAACCCTTTCACCCCCTATCACCACTGTCACTAAGCGATCGTTTTTCTGATCGCTGTCTTATTGTCGGTGATGCCGATAGGTAGCCAGTTATTTTTTTTAGGTTCGCCGCAGGTTTTTATAGCGTCAGGTACCCCCATATATTACCTAATAAAGGTTTAACCCCCTTGATCGCCCCCCAGGTAACCCTTTCACCCCCTATCACCACTGTCGCTAAGCGATCGTTTTCTGATCGCTGTCTTATTGTCGGTGATGCCGATAGGTAGCCAGTTAGTTTTTTTAGGTTCGCCGCAGGTTTTTATAGCGTCAGGTACCCCCATATATTACCTAATAAAGGTTTAACCCCCTTGATCGCCCCCCAGGTAACCCTTTCACCCCCTATCACCACTGTCGCTAAGCGATCGTTTTTCTAATCGCTGTCTTATTGTCGGTTATGCCGATAGGTAGCCAGTTATTTTTTTAGGTTCGCCGCAGGTTTTTATAGCGTCAGGTACCCCCATATATTACCTAATAAAGGTTTAACCCCTTGATCGCCCCCCCTGGTAACCCTTTCACCCCCTTTTGCCAGTGTCACTAAGCAATCGTTTTTCTGATCGCTGTATTAGTTATGCTGGTGCCGATAGATAGACAGTTATTTTTTTTTAAAAATTATAAAATGCAGCGCTAGCGAATATAAATGTGCTCAATACAAACGTATGTGTGAATGTCAACCATCTAAACCTTTCGGGATGATGGTACACACTATTAGTGAAAAGATTATGCACCAATGATTGGTGTCACCAGAAATGCAGTGGGTGTAATACTAAATGTTACCACTAAAAAGTGATCAACTAAGTAAAACCAGAAAATATACTGTGCAAAACATTAAATGAACTGAACAACCAGGCAAATAGCTCTAGGAGTAATTCACAGTACTACAGATGGTTTTCAACATCAAATAAATAATGTCCCATTTGCAACAGTGGTTGTAATATAGAAGGAAGGGGAAAAAAAAAAAAAAAAAAAAAAATGCTTTAAAATAAAATAAAAGTCACCCAACATCCAACTTCTAGGACCAATAATGTTCGGTGAAATTCAACAGTTGGCTCAATAGCAGCAGAGATCAGAGGACCATGTGGGGAATAAAAAGAAAAAGCAACTTGTGAAGTACCGCTTAGGAACAGATTAACAATACGCTGTTATTGGGAAAACTCACAAGCCTTCAATGATAACCGAGCGTCAGTGTGTTCCGGGTTCACAACGGCGTGCGTTCCACAAGAACCGGAAGCAGCGTCACTGGTTCTTAGTGTTGACCGGAAATTTGTCAATGCATTTCGCCCCTCCTCCAGGGCATCATCAAGGATTGAGCCAACTGTTGAATTTCACCGAACATTATTGGTCCTAGAAGTTGGATGTTGGGTGACTTTTATTTTATTTTAAAGCATTTTTTTTTTTCCCCTTCCTTCTATATTACAACCACTGTTGCAAATGGGACATTATTTATTTGATGTTGAAAACCATCTGTAGTACTGTGAATTACTCCTAGAGCTATTTGCCTGGTTGTTCAGTTCATTTAATGTTTTGCACAGTATATTTTCTGGTTTTACTTAGTTGATCACTTTTTAGTGGTAACATTTAGTATTACACCCACTGCATTTCTGGTGACACCAATCATTGGTGCATAATCTTTTCACTAATAGTGTGTACCATCATCCCGAAAGGTTTAGATGGTTGACATTCACACATACGTTTGTATTGAGCACATTTATATTCGCTAGCGCTGCATTTTATCATTTTTTATCTCTCAAGGTGTTAGTGCCTTATGCTGTAGCAGCTGCGCATATAATAATTTCTTTTCACTTGTCATTTATTTTTGTATGTCTCCATAAGCGCGAGTTTTAGTTTTTGTTTAGTTATTTTTTTTAGGTTCGCCGCAGGTTTTTATAGCGTCAAGTACCCCCATATATTATCTATTAAAGGTTTTAACCCCCTAATTGCCCCTAGTTAACCCTGCGTCACACCCCAGGCAGCGTCAGGTTAGTGCCAGTAACGCTAACACCCACGCGTGAAGCATACACCTCCCTTAGTGGTATAGTATCTGAACAGATCAATATCTGATCTGATCAGATCTATACAAGCGTCCCCAGCAGTTTATGGTTCCCAAAAACGCAGTGTTAGCGGGATCTGCCCAGATACCTGCTAGCACCTGCATTTTGCCCCTCCGTCCAGCCCAGGCCACCCAAGTGCAGCATCGATCGATCGCTGTCACTTACAAAACACAACACACATAACTGCAGCGTTCGCAGAGACAGGCCTGATCCCTGCGACTCCAGTGCTGTAGAAGGTGATTTCACCACCACAGTTAAAAAAAAAAGCATATATGCCGAAGCATTGGGGCAGCAGGGGCGGAGGAGCGGAGGAGTGATTTTGCTCCTAATGCCGCGTACATACGGTCGAAATTCCGACGGAGGCTTGCCCGTGGAAAAGTCTGACCATGTGTACGTGGCCTAACTTTTGCGGGAAGATGCCCCCATGCTTCGGCATATATAAATGGTGCATGTATGCCCATCATTAGAAGTGGGTGGATGAAGGGCGGTATTCTAATGGTGGGCATACCCACCGATCAATCTCTTTTTTTCGTTCAGCCAACAGGCTGCATGAAAAAAAAAGATTACAATACATGTCCAACAAGGACCAGCAACGTACTGGTATGTTGCTGGACTTTGAATGGTTATACCAGATTGATGCCTGCGGGTTTAGGTATCATCTTGGTATCATTCTTTTCAGCCAGCGGCTGGCTTTCATGTAAAAGCAATCCTAGTGGCTAATTAGCCTCTGGACTGCTTTTACAAGCAGTGGGAGGGAATGTCCCCCCCCGGATATAAAAAGCACCATTGGGAAATTGGGAAAGCATTTTATCACACCGATCTTGGTGTGGTCAGATGCTTTGAGGGCAGAGGAAATATCTAAGGTCTAATAGACCCCATTTTTTTCAAAAAAAGAGTACCTGTCACTACCTATTGCTATCATAGGGGATATTTACATTCCCTGAGATAACAATAAAAATGATAAAAAAAATATATATATGGAAGGAACAGTTTAAAAATAAAATAAAAAAGCAAAATTAATAAAAAAAAAAAAAAAAAAAAAGCACCCCTGTCCTGCCCTGCTCTTGCGCAATGGCGAACGCAAGCGTGGGTCTGGCGTCATATGTAAACAGCAATTGCACCATGCATGTGAGATATCACAGCGAAGGTCAGATCGAGGGCAGTCATTTTAGCAGTAGACCTCTTCTGTAAATCTAACGTGGTAACCTGTAAAGGCTTTTAAAGGCTTTTAAAAATGTATGTAGTTTGTCGCCAATGCGCGTTTGTGCAAAATTTTAAAGCATGTCGTTTTTGGTATCTATGTACTCGGCCTAAGATCATATTTTTTATTTCATCAAACATTTAGGCAATATAGTGTGTTTTTTGCATTAAAATTAAAAAAGTGTATTTTTTCCCTAAAAAAATGCGTTTGAAAAATCGCTGCGCAAATACTGTGTGGAAAAAAAAATGCAACACCCACCATTTTAATCTGTAGGGCCTTTGCTTTAAAAAAATATATAATGTTTGGGGGTTCAACATAATTTTCTTGCAAAAAAAATAAATATGTTTTCATGTAAACAAAAAGTGTCAGAAAGGGCTTTGTCTTCAAGTGCTTAGAAGAGTGGATAAAAGCTTCCTAATGTTGTGTATAAAATGCCCCCATTTTGGAAAGTAGACACCCCAAGCTATATACTGAGAGGCATGTCGAGTCCATGGAATATTTTATATGTTGACACAAGTTGCGGAAAAAATATATATATTTTTTTTTTGCACAAAGTTGTTACTAAATGATATATTGCTCAAACATGCCATGGGCATATGTAGAATTACACCCCAAAATACATTCTGTTGCTTCTCCTGAGTACGGGGATACCACATGTGTGAGACTTTTTGGGAGCCTAGCCGCGTACGGGACCCCAAAAACCAAGCACCGCCTTCAGGCTTTCTAAGGGTGTAAATTTTTGATTTCACTTCTCACTGCCTATCACAGTTTCGGAGGCCATGGAATGCCCAGATGGCACAAACCCCCCCCCAAATGACCCCATTTTGGAAAGTAGACACCCCAAGCTATTTGCTGAGAGGTATGGTGAGTATGTTGCAGATCTCGCTTTTTGTCACAAAGTTTTGAAAATTGGAAAAAAAAAAAAAGATTTTCTTTCTTCATTTTCAAAAACAAATTAGAGCTGTAAAATACTCAACATGCCTCTCAGCAAATAGCTTGGGGTGTCTACTTTCTAAAATAGGGTCATTTGGGGGGGTTTGGTGCTATTTTGGCATTTTATGGCCTTCGAAACTGTGATAGGTAGTGAGGAGTGAAATCAAAAATTTGCGCCCCTTAGAAATCCTGAAGGCGGTGATTGGTTTTTGGGGGCCCGTACGCGGCTAGGCTCCCAAAAAGTCCCACACATGTGGTATCCCCGTACTCAGGAGAAGCAGCAAAATTTATTTTGGGGTGCAATTCCACATATAACCATGGCATGTTTGAGCAATATATCATTTAGTGACAACTTTTTGTAATTTTTTTATTTTTTTAGTCATTATTCAATCACTTGAGACAAAGAAAAAAAAATATTCAATGGGCTCAACATGCCTCTCATCAATTTCCTTGGGATGTCTACTTTCCAAAATGGGGTCATTTGGGGGGGTTTTGTACTGCCCTGCCATTTTAGCACCTCAAGAAATGAGATAGGCAGTCATAAATTAAAAGCTGTGTAAATTCCAGAAAATGTACCCTAGTTTGTAGACGCTATAACTTTTGCGCAAACCAATAAATATATGCTTATTGACATTTTTTTACTAAAGACATGTGGCTGAATACATTTTGGCCTTAATGTATGACTAAAATTGAGTTTATTCGATTTTTCTTATAACAAAAATTAGAAAATATAATTTTTCCGTTTATATCGCAAAAAATAGAAATCGCAGAGGCAATCAAATACCATTAAAATAAAGCTCTATTTGTGGGAAGAAAAGGACGCAAATTTTGTTTAGGTACAACATTGCATGTACGCACAATTTCCAGTTAAAGCAGCGCAGTGCCAAATTCTGAAAACACCTCTGGTCCTTTAGCTACAAAATGGTCCCGGGCTTAAGTGGTTAATATACACTTATTGCAATTTTTTTTACCAAAAATATGTAGAAGAATATATTGGCCTAAACTGATGAAGAAATGTGTTTTTTAAAAAACATTTTTGAGGATTTTTATTTGGGGATTTTTATTATAGCAAAAAGTAAAAAATAGGTAGGGGTCCAAAATGTAAAAAAAATCTGTGGGGTCCCCTCAAAATCCATACCAGATCCCTAGGTCTGGTTTGGTTTTTGAGGGGAACCCCCAAGTCAAAATTAAAAAAAAATGATGTGTGGTCCCCCCCCAAAATCCATACAGACCCTTATCCGAGCAAGCGCCCCCCGAACCATACAAGGCCACATGCCTTCCACATTGGGGGGTTGCTTTGGGGCAGGGGGGCTCTGCCCCCACCTCAAACCCCCTTGTCCTCATGTTGATGGGGGACAAGGGCCTCTTCCGGCAACCCTGGGTGGTGGCTGTGGGGGTTTGCAGGCAGGGGGCTTATTGGAATCTGGAAGCCCTCTTTCACAAGGGGGCTCCCAGATCCTGGCCCCCCTATGTGAATGAGTATAGGGTACATTGGACCTCTACTCTTTTACCACAAAAAAGTGTCAAAAATAAATAAAGACAGGAGGCAGTTTTTGACAATTCCTTTATTAAAATAATAATAAAAACAATGTCCCCTGATGTAGAGCCATCATCAAACCCCTCATGAATCAAACCCAAGAAGATTTGCTCATCCCTAATGATACTAAATTTAAATTTCATAGTTAGTTACATAGTTATTCTGGTTGAAAAAAGACACAAATCCATCTAGTTTAACCAATAATTTCAGATCCATTCAAGTACCATACTAGCAACCAGCACCGCAACATAAAATGACAGTCCAGAAGGCAAAACCTAGATTACTGGAGTATTCACCTCCCTTGGCATTTTTCATGTTTTGTTGCCATTCCAACACATTTACATGTTTCCCCTTAAACCACTCAAGTGTTGCTTTAGCAGTGCGTTTGGGGTTATTTTCCTGCTGGAAGGTGAACCTCCGTCCTAGCCTTAAATTACACACAGAGTGGTAAAGGTTTTGCTCAAGAATATCCCTGTATTTAGCACCATCCATCCATCTTTCCCTCAACCCTGAACAGTTTTCCAGTCCCCACTGCTAAAAAACATGTTCTTTGGGTGATGTGATGTGTTGGGTTTGCGCCACACATAGCGTTTTCTTTGATGGCCAAAAAGTTTAATTTTAGTCTCATCAGTCTCATCATCGTTTGGAGGAAGGTGCTCTGGTGCACCTTCCTCCAAACATGCCATTTTTAATTTTTTTGCTGAAAGTAATGGCTTTCTTTTGGCCACTCTGCCATAAAGCCCAACTCTATGGAGCGTACGGCTTATTGTCGTCCTATGTACAGATCCTCCAGTCTCTGCTATGGAACTCTGCAGCTCCTCCAGGGTTACCTTAGGTCTCTGTGCTGTCTCTCTGATTAATGCCCTCCTTGCCCGGTCTGTGGGTTTTGGTGTGCGGCCGTCTCTTGGCAAGTTTGCTGTTGTGCCATGTTCTTTCCATTTGGTTATGATAGATTCTATGGTGCTCCTAGAGATCATCAAAGATTTAGATATTTTTTTATAACCTAACCCTGACTTGTTCTTCTCAACAACATTGTCCCTCACTTGTTTGAATAGTTCCTTGGTCTTCATGGCAGTGTTTGGTTAGTGGTGCCTCTTGCGTGTTGCAGCCTCTGGGGCCTTTCAAAAAGGTGTGTATGTGTAATGACAGATCATGTGACACTTAGATTGCACACAGATGGACATCATTTCACTAATTATGTGACTTCTGTAGGTAATTGGTTGCACCAGAGCTTTTTATGGGCTACATAACAAAGGGGGTGAATACATACTCACATGCCAATTATCATTTTTTTATTTCTGAAAAATAGTTTTATGTATCTATTTTTCTAATTTTACCTCACCAACTTAGACTATTGTGTTCGGATCCATCACATATAATTCAGATTAAAAAAACATTGAACTAAAGGCTGTAATGTAACAAAATAGGTAAAAAGCCAAGGGGGGTGAATACTTTTGCAAGGCACTGTGTGTGTGTGTGTGTGTATATATATATGTAGCGATACCCCCAAACTAAAAGAGCCGCTGGTTTGCTTTTGGGCCCTGTACACAGCACAGCCAACCCCCGGCAATCTACTCAACCCTTCTCTGGCACAGCTAGTCTAGGGGTGGTGTTTTTGTAAAGCTCTATACCAGTTCATGTACAATCCCCCAATACTTTTCTAACAGTGATAAGATGGATTAATAGACTCCAATACCAGGTTAATCAATTGTAAAAAGGGTTTACTTGTGAATAAAGGAATTAACTATCAATATCACATATAACACATGCATGCAGAGCCCTGCAGTAATACTAACACTGATTAACTTTAGTACACAAACAGTTCTATCTCACACTAACATTTAGCTAAAGTCCCATTAGCAATATGGCGCCCAGCAATACTATCAACTCCCAGTCGGGCCTGACTCAGTTAAAGCTCAGTCTTTTAGGCAAGGAATCTTCGCATGCAAGATGATCGGTGGTGCACATACAGGAACAATATTTGTAATCCAATAATGGCCTGAGGCAATGTAAGCAACTCCCTGGAGACTATGTAACTCAGTCCCACAACTAGTCTCCTGACAGGAAAAAGGATAATATAACCCGATGGGCCAAGGCAGTCTATAGGCCTAATAAAGTACTCAGTTATAGTTGTGAGCAGGTGCTCTCTCACCCCTCCGGACTCGATCCCAGTCCGGGACTCCCACCGCTGTGTCCACACACACAGGATCTGCCACCGCCTGATCTCCGGTTCACTGACGTCCCTGAAGCAAGCAGATGTCTGCAGCCGCACAGGCTCCGCAGCAAGGTGGAAGGTTCTCTGGAAGTGCGCAAGGCCCAGGCCTCGGGCCTTGCACTCGCAGCAGGTCCGCACAGGAAATCCTCTTGCCAGCCGCGCAGTGTCCAAAGAGGCCGAGCTTAGCCTCGCCCTCCCCTTTTATACCCCACCCATGAGTCTCTGCGGAAGCCCAATGCACCCTGGGTGCCAAATGGGGTTCTGGGTAACGTAGTCCATGGGGCCTCAGCGGAGACCCCGCTACACATATATACACACACAATATTACCAAAAGTATTGGGACACCTGCCTTTGCACGCACATAAACTTTAATAGCATCCCAGTCTTAGTCAGTAGGGTTCGATAATGAGTTGGCTCATCCTTTGTACCCATAAAAGCTTCATCTCTTTTGGGAAGGTTGTCCACAAGGTTTAGGAGTGTGTCTATGGGAATGTTTGACCATTCTTCTAGAAGCACATTTGTGAGGTCAGACACTGTTTTTGAACGAGTAGGTCTGACTCGCAGTCTCCGCTCTAAGTCATCCCAAAGGTGTTATATCTGGTTGAGGTCAGGATTCTGTGGCCAGTCAAGTTCCTCCACCCCAAACTCACTGATCCATGTCTTTATTGACCTTGCTTTGTGCACTGGACCAAATAATTTGGTGGAGGGGGGATTATGGTGTGGGGTTGTTTATCAGGGGTTGGGCTTGGCCCCTTAGTTCCAGTGAGGAGAACTTTTAAGGTGTCAGCAAAGACATTTTGGACAATTTCATGCTCCCAAATTTGTGGGAACAGTTTGGGAATGGCCCCTTCCTGTTCCAAAAGACTGTGCACCAGTGCACAAACAAGGTCCATAAAGACATGGATGAGCAAGTTTGGGGTGGATGAATTTGACTGGCCTGCACAGAGTCCTGACCTCAACCTTTGGGATGAATTAGAGCGGAGACTGCAAGTCAGGCCTTCTATTCCACATCAGTGACCTCACAAATGCGCTTCTGGAAGAATGGTCAAACATTCCTATAGACACACTCCTCAACCTGCACAGCCTTCCCAGAAGAGTTGAAGCTGTTATAGCTGCAAAGGATTGGCCAACTTAATATTGAACCCTATGGAGTAAGACTGGGATGCCATTAAAGTTTTGGTAATATAGTGTGTGTGTGTGTATATATATATATATATATATATATATTGTGAGGGGGTTAACTCGGTAGCGGGTGTGTGTGACCCCCTGGTTGGGCTCCCCACACAAAAACAGGGCCAGCAGACGGAGGTTGTGGTTTTCAAAATCAAAAGGTGCGGTTTATTTCTCTATGTACAGTGACAAAAACACAGCAAAGCCAAAAAGAAACATAAACAAAATAAATCCTGGTCAGTTTGACCTCTGACTAAACATGCAGGTTTCCTAAACTAACAACTGGGATCAGCCTGGTGCTGTCCTAGTCCCTAAGTCCCTGGTTTAGTAAAAGTCCAAACAAATAGCCACACAGGCTTTGCCTCACCGCACAGGGGTTCACTCTCCCTAGACAGTCCACACAGGTCTGGTTCCAGGCATGAGCTAACATCTAATGAAGCTGGGAGTTCTTATAGAGGCCTAAATGAGCTGACAAGCTTCAGCTGGTCTCATCAACTCCCTGCCTGCACGACGCCCAGCCCTCTCTCTAGAGGTATGAGTCATCCATGAGCCCACTAGCCTTATACAACTCTCCACCTAGTTGTATAAGTCGGCGTAAAGCCTGAATCTGGGCGAAATATATCTACCCCCCTGGATGCAACCAGGTGACTTTACCTTCCTGCTGTCACATACCCCCCCCTCTTGTTTTAACCTCGGGGTTGGAACACCAGCAATCAGGCATTCATGTACTCGAGACAAAGCATCCACATTCCCCATTTGAACGCCAGGGCGATGCTTTACTGTGAAGTTGAATTCCTGGAGGGCCAGGAACCACCTATTCACTCTTCTATTTGTTTCCTTGTTTTGAGCCATCCACTTTAACGGAGCGTGATCCGTAACCATGTCAAAGTGCCTACCTAGCAGGTAGTACCGAAGGGAATCTAGAGCCCACTTCACCGCTAAACACTCCTTTTCAACCGTGGCGTAATTTACCTCATGGGACTTCAACTTCCTGCTGAGGTAAATGACTGGGTGCTCTTCCCCGTTCCAGACCTGGGACAATACTGCTCCTAACCCCACATCTGACGCATCACTTTGTACGACAAAGTCTTTAGAGAAGTCGGGTGAGTACAACACTGGCTGGCTACATAAGGCTTGTTTCAAGAATTGGAATGCTGCCTCAGCCTCGGGGGTCCATTTAATCATGACCGACCCTTTCCCTTTCGTCAGGTTGGTTAGGGGCACAGCCTTAGAAGCAAAGTGGGGAATGAAGCGCCGATAATAACCCGCGATTCCCAGAAAGGCCCGTACCTGCTTCTTGCTGTTGGGACGTGGCCAACTCTGGATGGCCTCGACTTTGTTGAGTTGGGGTTTTATCACTCCCCTGCCAATGGTGTACCCAAGATATTTGGCCTCCTCCTGCCCAATGGTACACTTCTTGGGGTTAGCCGTAAACCCCGCTTCCCGGATAGAGTCTAGGACTGCTTGCACTTTTGGCAGATGTGAGGCCCAATCTGTGCTATGGACAATTACGTCATCCAGGTAAGCCGCAGCATACTTCCGATGGGGCCTCAGTATCTGGTCCATTTTCCGCTGGAATGTGGCCGGCGCATTCTGTAACCCGAACGGCATTCTCTTATATTGGAACGCCCCGTCTGGGGTTACAAAAGCGGTTTTCTCTTTGGCCGACTTGGCCAGGGGAATTTGCCAATACCCTTTTGTGAGGTCAAGAGTCGTCATGTACCGGGCTGTTCCCAGCCGGTCGATCAACTCATCTATACGTGGCATGGGGTAGGTGTCAAATTTTGTAACTTTGTTCAACTGACGAAAATCGTTACAAAATCGCCAGCTCCCATCCGGTTTAGGCACCAACACAATGGGACTAGACCAATCACTTTGGGACTCCTCTATCACCCCTAAGTTCAGCATTTTCTGTACTTCCTCCCGTATTGCCTCCCGTCGGGCCTCTGGGATCCGATAGGGTTTTAACTTCACCCTTTCACCGGGCGGGGTAATAATATCATGCTCTACCCCAGATGTTTGTCCCGGCAGCTCAGAGAACACCTCCTTGTTGCGAAGCACAAACTCCTTAACCTCCTGTTGTTGGGGTTGTGACAAGGTGGCTGCTATTCCAACCTCCGGAATCACGCAACCAGTTTGAGCTGGTGACCAAGTTTCTGCGACTAGGGACTCTCTATCCCTCCAGGCTTTCAACAGATTAATGTGATATATCTGTTCGGGCTTTCGCCTTCCTGGTTGTCTGACCTTGTAATTCACTTCGCTCACTTTTTCCATTATCTCGTAGGGGCCTTGCCATTTGGCAAGGAATTTACTTTCAACCGTAGGGACAAGTACCAATATCCTATCCCCCGGGGAAAAGGTACGGGTCTTGGCTCCACGGTTGTACACTCTCTGCTGTGCCAACTGCGCTTGGGCCAAATGTTCCCTCACGATGGGCATTACCTGTGCAATTCGATCTTGCATCAGGGCGACATGCTCAATCACACTCCTGTGGGGAGAACTCTCACTTTCCCAAGTTTCCTTGGCAATATCCAACAGCCCTCTTGGGTGTCTCCCATACAGTAACTCAAAGGGGGATAATCCCGTAGAGGATTGGGGCACCTCCCTAATAGCAAACATCAAATAAGGAAGTAGACAGTCCCAATCCCTTCCATCTCTATCCACCACTTTCTTCAACATTTGTTTTAGGGTTTTGTTGAATCTTTCAACCAGCCCATCGGTTTGGGGGTGATACACAGATGAACGCAATTGCGTCACTTTGAACAATTTACACAGCTCTTTCATAACCCGGGACATAAAGGGTGTACCTTGGTCCGTAAGCAGTTCTTTACAAATACCCACCCGGCTAAAAACAAGAGATAGCTCTTTGGCTATGGTTTTGGCCGAGGTATTTCTGAGAGGGATCGCTTCTGGATAACGGGTGGCATAGTCCATTATAACCAATATGTACTGGTGCCCCCTAGCGGACTTGATTATAGGACCTACCAAATCCATTGTGATTCTCTCAAACGGGACCTCAATGAGGGGTAGAGGGACCAGCGGGCTACGGAAATGTGGCATCGGGGCCGACCTCTGACACACAGGGCAGGAGGAACAATAATTTTCTATGTCCTTCATCACCCCAGGCCAATAGAATCTCTGTAATACCCTCTCTCGGGTTTTCTCTGTCCCCAGATGACCTCCAAGAATGTGCCCATGGGCCAACTCCAACACCAACTTCCTGTAAGGTTTGGGCACCACAAGCTGCTCAACGGTTTCTTCTGCCCTTTTTGCCACCCGATACAGTAGGTCCTTCTCTACGCTGAAGTATGGGTAAGTGCAGGTATTATCTGGGTTCACTAACTCGCCATCTATTTCCACTACGTTTTCCCGTGCCTTTATTAGGGCGGGGTCTTTTAACTGTTCTGTGGCAAAATTTTCCCTGTGAACCTCCAGATCAGAAAACTCCACAGACGGTAGGTTTTCGTCTGAGGAGGTGGGCTCCTCTCCAGTTTCTTGAGTCTCCCCTGCCAATACTGACAAGGGAAATTCTGGAGAGTCCTCACCACTCTCAGAGGAGTTCTGGCTATCACATTCCTGGTACATAGGGGCACCAGTGGGGGGCTCAGGATCATCCCACAGTTCCCAGAACTTCGGAAAATCCCTTCCCACAATGGCATCATGCGGTAATTGAGATACTAACCCCACTGGATGAGAGAGGGTACCTTTGGGGGTCTCGAAACACACTGTAGTCACTGGATACTCTCGGGTGTCCCCATGCACACAAATAACAGCTACCTTGCTATTCCCAGAGACCTCTGTTTTAACTAATTCAGCCTTTATCAGGGTCACAAGGCTACCTGAATCCAGTAATACCACAACATTTCTACCATTAATACACATTTTGCATAAATGTTTCTCAGTTCCCCGAATGGCAGTGCATGCGACTGTCGCACACAGCGACTGACGTCGGTCCGTCAGAAAGTCACATTGCATGGGTTCCTCCACAACCGGGCAATTTGCTGCAATATGTCCCGCTTGCCGGCAGCGGTAGCAAACAATCCATTTGGCTGCCTCTTGAGCCCCTGACTTCCCAGGCTGTTCTCGCCAAACTTTGGGTAGAGCTCCCACCCTCTCACTCTCTCCACCCTCACCCCTTGGAATCCTCTTATCCGCCCCTGGGGATGATCTGGTCTTAGGGTGGAAAGTCCGAGAGTCTCTGGAAGAGGCCGTCAGGTTCTCTGTAGCCAAGTATTTCTCTACACGATCCACAAGACCACCGGCCGTCTCTGGGTCTCCATGGCTTACCCACTTTTGGATGGCAGTAGGAAGAGCTCTCAAAAACCGATCCATTACAACACGTTCCACAATCTCTGGTGCGGACAAAGTCTCTGGCTGTAGCCACTTCCTGCTCAGGTGAATGAGATCATACATTTGAGACCTGGGGGGTTTTCCAAGCTGGAAAGTCCAGTTATGCACACGCTGAGCCCGGACAGCCAGGGTGACACCCAGCCTTGCCAATATTTCAGCTTTTAGCATCACATAGTCTTTTGCTTGGTCAGGCTCTAGGTCATAGTAAGCCTTCTGCGATTCACCAGTTAACAGAGGAGCCACCAGTCCAGCCCACTGCTCCTCAGGCCACTTTTCTCTTTCAGCAGTCCTTTCAAATGTGGTCAAAAATACCTCTGGATCATCCTCTCCAGTCATTTTTGTCAATAAACGACTCACCCCAAAGGACGCGGTATTAGTGGGACGGCTTTCCTCACTGGTCTGCGGACGTTGCTGCATTACTGCTTCCATTTGTTGTAGTCTCTGCTCTTGCTTCTGTAATAGGTCTATGAAGCGGGCCTCAGATTGCTGCTGGGCTTGTTGCTGAGCTTCCAGACTCTGTTGGTGAGCTTGCTGCTGGGCTGCAAGGCTCCTTTGTAAACCTGCATTTGTCTGCTGTTGATTGGCATTTGCTAGAGCCAGCTGTTTCAGTATCTCCTCCATGCTGGCTTAAAAAAACTGCCACTGGTTCTCCACCAACTGTGAGGGGGTTAACTCGGTAGCGGGTGTGTGTGACCCCCTGGTTGGGCTCCCCACACAAAAACAGGGCCAGCAGACGGAGGTTGTGGTTTTCAAAATCAAAAGGTGCGGTTTATTTCTCTATGTACAGTGACAAAAACACAGCAAAGCCAAAAAGAAACATAAACAAAATAAATCCTGGTCAGTTTGACCTCTGACTAAACATGCAGGTTTCCTAAACTAACAACTGGGATCAGCCTGGTGCTGTCCTAGTCCCTAAGTCCCTGGTTTAGTAAAAGTCCAAACAAATAGCCACACAGGCTTTGCCTCACCGCACAGGGGTTCACTCTCCCTAGACAGTCCACACAGGTCTGGTTCCAGGCATGAGCTAACATCTAATGAAGCTGGGAGTTCTTATAGAGGCCTAAATGAGCTGACAAGCTTCAGCTGGTCTCATCAACTCCTGCCTGCACGACGCCCAGCCCTCTCTCTAGAGGTATGAGTCATCCATGAGCCCACTAGCCTTATACAACTCTCCACCTAGTTGTATAAGTCGGCGTAAAGCCTGAATCTGGGCGAAATATATCTACCCCCCTGGATGCAACCAGGTGACTTTACCTTCCTGCTGTCACAATATATATATATATATATTTATTTATGTTTGTTAATGCAATTGCCCATTGCAGTCTGTAAACAACAAGTTTAGTTTATGTGTATAACTATACGCCAGACTTTGAGGGATCTGAATGGTCTTTAATTGGTATACAATTAGCTATGGTACTGCCATATGTTTATTTATACCATTTAACTGAAAGTAGTAACTGACCAGATACCACCAGCTATCAACTTTCTGGTTCGGATAATAAAATATAGAATATACAGTTGTAAAAATTATACGTGCACACAATGCATGTATGGTGGGGGCCCTAAACACTATTGTGAAATTGTGGTGGGGGCCCTAAACGCTATTGTGAAAAAACACCTGTGAACAATATATCATAAATTAATAAGTTAATACTACTAATATATAAATACACCAGCCTATATGTGCAACCTAAATATGCTGACTTTAACCCTCGTCGAAAAAAATCAACTGTAGTGATGTGCACCTTAGTAGAAAATACCAATACCACACCCCCTGGGTGTGTATCAAATATTAACAACAATGAAAGTTCTTATCAAATGTCCAAAAATGATGAACTGTGATGTTCCAAAAGTTCATATATTCAATGAAGTGGTGAAATCTCGGAAAAGCATCTGCTGTGTTAAACTTGATCCAAACGTAAATAACTTATAGTGATAGCCTTCACCAACTTGGTATATAAAACCCGATAGTGCTCAAATTAATGTAGCAGCTTACCAGAAAAAGTTGTCTCATTTAATTAAAAAGGAGTCAAAAGCGCTTGTTGCAAGTACCACTTGCTTGAATGGATAGAGATGTCAATATCTGAACTAGGAAACCCTGCCTCCTGGAGGCTCAGACGTTGATATGTGGAACATAAGGGAAAAAAACGGCAATAGTGTAATCCCCTTTATTAAACAATATATATATAAAAAAGTAACGGCCAAATGCCCCCTTACTTGATTGGTGCCACAGGCCCGGCACTGAGGCTGGACAACATGATCAAGCTGGGCTATGGTGTCTGGATAGAGACGATCCGGCGTGCGTTCCCCCTTCCACGGGGAGAGAGCCAGCGGGACCGGAAGTAACGTCAGAGCGTAACCTAGCGTCGCCTCATAGAATATACAGTAACTGATTGCCATAAACATCATACTTATTCAGTAAAAACACCTACCTTTTATATTTTTACCTTTCCTACCTTTACTTTTTTTTACCTTTCCTACCTTTTTTTTATTTTTTTATTCAGTAATAACACATACCTTTTTTAAAAGGTAGTATAGCTAGTACTAATTTTAAGCATAACTGTTAGACATTGACATTGTTATGTACTGTGACCCATATAATACAAATTCTGATAATCCCAGAAAATAATTACTATTAATTCTTAAGTGTAGTGAAACACATTATTAGAAGGCAGCCTATAAAAATCCAAATTCTGCTATTTTTAGATTCAACCATTTCATAAAGTATTTATTTATTCATGACTTCATTATGTATTTATTATACACTTTAATTTTTGCACATATTTACTTGAAGAAAAGGTAAGACAAGCAAGACAAGCAACTTGTCCTGGAGGTAAGAAAGAAGTCCCTTATCACCCATTATTGATCAAAGTTTGGCGACCTCTGAATAAGAACACACAATGTAAGTGGACTTAAGATCAAGGGAACAAAGAGATACCCAGAAGCTATAAGCCACTGCTGGTGTTCTTATTTAACATCCTTTCCATTGTAGTGTTAAAAGATTTTCTACCGATAAGCTATAACTTCCAGTATTTGTCCTGGGCCTAGAAATTAAAAAAATATATATCTTATTAGAACCTAGTTCACAATGCCTTTTCATGAAATTTTCTTGTTGACTCTAAGAAAACAGTGTCTTAACAACTTAATTATTTCATAGCAACAAACAGATACAAAATAAATATGCTTTGGTACCTTGTAAACCTCTTCTTAATTTTTGATATTACGGTATATATACGCACCATTTTTAAAAATCATTTTTGTTTAAGGTAAATTGTGGAGGGTCAGTATTTGTGTCTGTTTCCATTACTGCAGGTTATTTACTAAAACTGGAGTGTGAAAAATCCGGTGCAGCCCTGTATATAAACCAAGCAGTTTTCAGGTTTTATTGCCAAAGCTTAAAGGTCAAAACTAAGGGCAAAACCTTTTTTAGTTATGGATAGAGTGGATTTGGATTAGAACACAGTTTGTATTGCTACCTGTGCCCTCATTAGGGGAATTCAGGAATTCACCTTTTTTATTTGTCCTGTCTACCATTATCATTGTGAGTGAAAGTAAAAGAAAATCCCAAATTTGGGATTGTTCCCAGAAAAGTTATAGAGGGGAAATCTGCTAATGGGGACACTAGTTCTGATGACCTAAGAGATTCCCTTAATTTTTTAGAGATTTGCTATTACTTCCTGTTTTGGCTATGGGACAGGAAGAAAAGGTAAATCTCCCCAATGGGGCACAGATGGTAAAAAATAAGTCTTACAGAAGTTATAACCCTCCCTTGCTCTATCCAAAATGAAAAAAAAAAAAGTTTTGCCTATAGTTCTACTTTAAATTAACAAGCTGAAGTTATAAGCTGATATCTGCATTCTACTGTTGTCACAAAAATAGTAGTGAATGGAAATTTTCCAAATGGGGATACCTGTCCCAATGATAGCTGTCAAAGGTGACAGTTTTCCATCACTTTGGGGAGATTTCCTCACATGTTCTATTTGGTTGAAAGACAAGAGGTAGGAGACATTTTTCTAAATTTCCTCACTCACAAATGAGAAGAAAAACAAAATGGATAGAGCTCTACTTTGAGGGGTTCTGTGATGTGTTGAGGCTTAAAGGTACTCACTAGATATAGTACTTCAGTTTTGTGCACTCCCTACTCTTGTACCCATTTACCATTATTTGAAGTTTTGTCATTTTTGTAAGGGTTTAGGAATAGTAAACTAGGGGTAGAAAAGTTTATGTTTTTTTTTTTTATTGTATAGTTAAACTGATTTTAAAGGTTCACAAATATGTTATACTAACCTTCTCTGTGTAATGTTTTTTTACAGAGCAGCCCCAAACCTCCTCTTTTCAGGTCCACCAATGGTACTTCCTGCTCCTTCTGCCTTTGAGTACCCCCCTATCAATCTGATTGCTGGGGGGATACTCGTGCAGGCTTGATCCCAAGCCACACTGTTTGTGTCAATTAACATTGTGCGGTTTGGACCCGTTCCCTGATCCCTCATCACTAGATTGAATTGACAGCAACGGGAGCCAATGGCTCTCACTGCTATTCACACAGTCCAGTGAGGAGGGGGAGAGAAAGCACTGGTGCTGCTCTCATGCACAGTGCTGGACCAAGATCAGGCTGAGGTAAGTATTTGGGATGGGGGGCTGGGGGCAGCTGCAGCTAAAAGTTTTTTTTACCTTAACCACTTCCCGACCGCGCCATGTACAAAAGACGTCCACAGCGCGGTCGAGTTATCCTGAGTGGACGTCCCAGGGACGTCCTCACAGAATCTTGCTCCCGCGCGCCCCCAGGGGCGCGCTCCAGGATATGTCCGTGACCGCCGGGTCCGGAAGACCCGGCGCATCACGGATCACGGTAGATGGGCGCTAATCGCGGCCGTTTACCACGTGATCGCTCCGTCAAATGACGGAGCGATCACTTGTAAACAGACCGGCGTCATTTGATGACGCCGGTTCCTCCCTCCCCTCTCTGTACCGATCGGTACAGTGTGAGAGGAGAGGGGAGGGAGCGGATCATGTCCGCTCCCTCCCCCATGTCAGCTGTGGGCTGGATCTGTGACAATTGCAGTCACAGATCCAGCAATCCATCCATCCCTGCTCAGCCATCCCTGTGCAATACTCTGCCAATACTCTGCAATACACCCTGTGCAATACTCTGCAATACACCCTGTGCAATACTCTGCAATACACCCTGTGCAATACTCTGCAATACCCTGTGCAATACTCTGCAATACCCTGTGCAATACTCTGCAATACACCCTGTCAATACTCTGCAATACCCTGTGCAATACTCTGCAATACACCCTGCCAATACTCTGCAATACCCTGTGCAATACTCTGCAATACACCCTGCCAATACTCTGCAATACCCTGTGCAATACTCTGCAATACACCCTGCCAATACTCTGCAATACACCCTGCCAATACTCTGCAATACACCCTGTGCAATACTCTGCAATACACCCTGTGCAATACCCTGCCCATACTCTGCAATACCCTGTGCAATACCCTGCCCATACTGTGCAATACCCTGCCCATACCCTGCCATACTCCGCAATACTCCACAATACCCAGCAATACTCCACAATACCCGGCAATACTCCACAATACCCAGCAATACTCCACAATACCCGGCAATACTCCACAATACCCAGCAATACCCGGCAATACTCCACAATACCCGGCAATACTCCACAATACCCGGCAATACTCCACAATACCCGGCAATACTCCACAATACCCGGCAATACTCCACAATACCCAGCAATACTCCACAATACCCTGCAATACTCCACAATACCCTGCAATACTCCACAATACCCTGCAATACTCCACAATACCCTGCAATACTCCACAATACCCTGCAATACTCCACAATACCCGGCAATACTCGTCAATACTCCTCAATACCCGGCAATACTCCTCAATACCCGGCAATACTCTGCAATAACCACTTCCCGCCCGCCTGCCGGCCGTCATATGACGTCCTTGACTTTGTGCGGAGATATCTGAATGATGGGAGCAGCTACAGGCATCATTCAGATATTCGCTTTTTCAGCTGGCGATTCCCTACACCATAAGAACAATCATAGCGGCTGTTCCACCGCTTGATCGCTCTTACGGAAGGTGAGAGGGGATGCCCCCCCCCTCCCGCTGCCCTCCGGTGCTTCTACCGACTCACCGCTACGATCAAAGCCAAGATTGTTTTTTTTTTTGTTTTTTTTTTAGGCTTCCCAGCCTAGAGGTGAGATGTGGGGTCTTATTGACACCCCCCCCCCATATCTCACTGTAAAGAGGACCTGTCATGCCATATTCCTATTACAAGGGATGTTTACATTCCTTGTAATAGGAATAAAAGTGCTAAAAAAAAAAATTTGGGGCGGAAAAACATGTCAAACTAAAATAAATAAAGTAAAATGAACAATAAAATATATATATTTTTTTTAAAGCGCCCCTGTCCCCGCGAGCTCGCATGCAGAAGTGAACGCATACGTAAGCCCCGCCCACATATGAAAACGGTGTTCAAGCCACACATGTGAGGTATCGTTGCGAACGTTAGAGCGAGAGCAATAATTTTGGCCCTAGACCTCCTCTGTAACTCAAAACATATAACCAGTAAAAATATTTAAAGCATTGCCTATGGGGATTTTTAAGTAGCGAAGTTTGGCGCCATTCCACGAGCGTGTGCAATTTTGAAGGGTGACATGTTAGGTATCTATTTACTCTGCGTAACTTCATCTTTCACATTATGCAAAAACACTGGGCTAACTTTACTGTTTTTTTTTTCTTTTAGGCACAAAACAGTTTTTTTCCGTAAAAAACGCGTTAGAAAAATTTCTGCGCAAATACCGTGCAAGATAAAAAGTTGCAATGACCACCATTATATTCTTTAAGGTCTTTGCTAAAAAAACATATATAATGTTTGGGGGTTCTATGTAATTTTATAGCAAATAAATGATGATTTTTACATGTAGGAGAGAAATGTCAGAATTGGCCTGGGTTCTCCAGAACGCCTGAAGGTGCTCCCTGCATGTTGGGCCTTTGTATGTGGCCACGCTGTGTAAAAGTCTCACACATGTGGTATCGCCATACTCGGGAGGAATAGCAGAATGTGTTTTGGGGTGTAATTTGTGGTATGCATATGCTGTGTGTGAGAAATAACCTGCTAATATGACAATTTTGTGGAAAAAAAAAAAAAGAAAAAAAAATCTTGATTTTTGCAAAGAATTGTGGGAAAAAATGACAACTTCAAAAAACTCACAATGACTCTTTCTAAATACCTTGGAATGTCTTCTTTCCAAAAAGGGGTCATTTGGGGGGTATTTGTACTTTTCTGGCATGTTAGGGTCTCAAGAAATGAGATCGGCCGTCAGTACTTCAGGTGTGATCAATTTTCAGATATTGGCACCATAGCTTGTGGACTCTATAACTTTCACAAAGACCAAAAAATATCCACCAATTTGTACTTATTTTTACCAAAGATATGTAGCAGTATAAATTTTGGCCAAAATGTATGAAGAAAAAATACTAATTTGCAAAATTTTATAACGGAAACAAAGAAAAATTCATTTTTTTACAAAATTTTCAGTCTTTTTTCTCTTATAGCGCAAAAAATAAAAAACCCAACAGTGATTAAATACCACCAAAAGAAAGCTCTATTTGTGTGAAAAAAAGGACAAAAATTTCATATGGGTACAGTGTTGTATGACTGAGTAATTGTCATTCAAAATGTGAGAGCACCGAAAGCTGAAAATTCGTCTGGTTAGGAAGGGGGTTTAAGTGCCCAGTTGTCAAGTGGTTAATGCAGATAATGCATTAAGGGAGAAAAAACATATTCCTTTAGAACAACTTGCAGTAAAGTAGTGCTGCACTACATACTAAACAGAATTGGGGTAAAATTATGTTAAAACGGAGTGCCTCCCAAAAATGGAACTTCAACTTTAAGTGCTGGTGACTCCCTGACATGCCACATTTGGCATGTCAATTTTTTGGGGGGTGGGCCGATACCCTGTTTTTACAGGCACCTAGCTCCCTCTTCCTTCCCTGGCGCCACGACACTGGAAGGAAGATCACCTCTCCCCCTCCCTGCAATCTTCTGGGGCATGTACAGGTCCCAGAAGATTGCCCAACCATTCACAGCGCACAGCGCGGCTCGCGCATGCGCAGTGCATGCCTAGCTGTGAAGCCACAGCCGGGCACCCACAGTTAGAATGCCAGCCCAGCAGAGAGGAGGGGGGAGAGGAGCAGGGCTTCGTATGCCCGCACCGCTGGACAGTGGGGCAGGTGAGTGTCTGATTATTAAAAGTCCGCAGCTACACTTTTTGTAGCTGCTGACTTTTAAATGGGTGGAACTCTGCTTTAATGAACACAACAAGCACAAGTATGGACAAAACTTTCATTAAAGTGGTAAGATATAAAGCTGAACTTCCAGATTGCAGTGGAACCCAAAATGTATGATGACCACAAACACAGCTTGATTGTGTTCATTATATCACAGAAGTCTCTCTCTTGCTGATTCAAACAGACATCTGTCAAACAAGGAAAATGCTCAATCTTCATACACAAGCTATATATTTGGTCAAACTTACTCAAAGCTAACAGCTAATCAGGCAATAGGCTAAGTTCACAAAACAATGACATGAGGTTAGTATTTTTATCTTACCATATGACTGTACTTTTCAAATCTTGGTGGATTCAATAAACATCCTTATCCTGTGTTAGCTTTGTGAGGGCCTTAAAGAGGAAAATCACTCTTGTTTAAAACAAAAATTAAAACCAGCAACTGTGAATACTGTAGCTGCTAAAAAGAAACAGATAATTACCAGCCTATGGAGTTCTGAGCTGTCCACCCTGCAGTCAATGGACTTCCACTCTCTGATGCCATCATCTTGGATTCACTGGCTGTGAGATATCAAGAAATCATAGCTGTCTCCCCACTGCACAAGGCATGACCGCATTTTGGGACTGGTCCTGCATCCTTCCAGAAAATGTAACATGTGCCAAGAGGGTGGGGCTGGCACAAGGAGAGGAAGGGCCCAAAAACCTGATTGATTCACCCAATTAGACCATATGAACATTGCATTACACTAAAGTATAGCTAGATTGTCTCTTTCAAACCTCTAAAGGCATCAACCTATAAGCAAGTACATAGGAATCAAAAATTAAAAATTATAGAGCAGCAAAGAAGGCGTATCAGAAATGTACACTCTTCAAATAATGTAAAACATTGATAAAAACAATAGTGTATGTTTTTTGGGTTCTATTTGGGATACTGTTTCTTATTTAGCTTGAAAAATGAAACTATTTAAATGTTAAACTTGGTGACTGAATAAATACTTGTTACAGAGGTAGATTCTTTGGTGAAATGGCCAACTCAGCATATTATAGGCCAAAGGGGGAAGGGGCAACAAGAACAGATTACACTATTGCTGATTCTTCTAATCTTAATTATGCAAATGTGTTTAAATTATATGTGAACCCTCAACTTGTAAAATAACCTATTCAGTTTACAATAGAAATGAAAGGACAAACATTTGTGTATACATAAAATATATATATATATATATATATATATATATATATATATATGTAGCGAGTGCCTCACTCTGTCACCCGTGACCCCGTCAAGCTGGCCATTGCGATGTACACAGGCTTTCCAGCCTGAAAGAAGGAAAGAGCTGCCAGTCATGTCTGTGGGGGTTTTCTTCCCCCCCTCCTTCTTCCTGTTTCACTGACTGAACCTAATGTAATGTGAGCTGACTCACATAAAGCTGCTGTTCACTCTGCTGCCTCCCCTGTGTCCCTATTGGCAGGAGGAAGAAAGACAATTAAAGGAACAGTTACAGGAGCCAATCAGAGGGACTTTAACAAGCTGCAGGAGGCAGCGACAAAGGTATCTGGAATATGAAGTTCGAGCACGGAGTGGCCCCATAGCCTTGTAGAGTGACAAAAACTACCAAGACCAGCGTTCTCTGTGGGCAGGAAATTAAAAGACTCCATCTTAATTCCTGAAGAGATAGTCAGTCAGCATGAGGCGGTGAAAGAGATCAGACCTGAGGGAGAGATGCTGTCTCTCAGGTGACTTCACCGTGCAATTCAGGCCTACGCCACCAGTCAGGGTATCCAGCCAGAGAGAGGGTGATCCCAGGTGCACATCCAGACGCACCCACATTGGCGGTGAAGTGTTCCAGTGTGAGGTGACCAGTCGGGTCGCCAGGAGAGCCTGCCTGTTTCAGGACGTTCGCTTGGGCTTAAATCGCAAGATTTGAGGAGAGGGCTTTTGTCCATTTGCAGGAAACAGAGACACTGCACCACAGAAGGAGTTAATTGAATACTGTATACAGACATCATTGCTGGTAGTCATGTTGCTGACACTTGTAGTGTCACAGGGATAAAGGATAAGGCAATACATTTCTGGGACACTGTATACAGACATCATTGTCCTCTCACTTTGCTGAGAAAGATCCTGCCTGTTTCACTTGATAATCTGGGCCAGTTGTGTTGTTTGGCCCTGCTATCCAGGAGTTTAAGTGAACCGACTAAAGTGGCTAGCTGAAGACACAAACATTATCTTTTCTTCAAAAGGACTGAAGCTACTAGTGCCATACGGATCCGCACACACATATTCAGGGTTCTGTATATGCAGTGGGTGTGTGGGACAGTTTATCTAGGAAGTTAAGCCTTTGAATGTTGATGTGAATAAAGTGTTTACAGTTGGGCCTGTGGTGTTAGGGGACAGAAGAGAGAGGCCTGACACAAAGAGGGTCATTCCTCTTCTCTCCTCCTGCCTGGACTCATAGAGCCAATCTGAGTAAATGTAATCAATCCAATTTAAGGTGTCATATTGTGCTTTATTTACTGTTTAGGTCTGCTCTTGGGGACATTCTCAGGTTTGAAATCCCCTGAAAGCAGCTTGAATATAGGATTGAGAGCTATATTGCTCTTAAATATCAGTCATTGCTCTCTAGTTGATTACTTGAATATATGCTGTTACTGTCTGTTATTCTTCCACAGAAATATTGCAGTAAAGACAATTTCTATTGTTTTATCATAATGTGTGTGTTTCTCATTGGTCATTGCACTTACACTATTGCCAGGTGTGCCAGAGGGGGCTGAGGCTGTTACTAGGGTTGAGGGGCAGAGTAACGGACTGAACATACAAAAGCAGCTACTTCTGGGGTATCAATACATATATAAATACCTTTTTTTCACATACCTTCTGTTCCCAGCTGCTAAAGAGCGCAGAAAGCTAGGGAAGGAGAAACAGCAATACACTGGTCTTCCTAGTGAGTAGTTGTGTGTGTGTGTGTGTGTGTGGGGAGGGGGGAGGGGTCAGCAAAAGTCTACTCATTGGAGGAGAGTAGGCTGACTTCCCAGCACAGACAGAAAACTGACCATGATGGGCTCTTGTGCCTAGTGTGGTCAGTTTTTAATGGAAATGCTGAGGGACTGGCAGGAACACCAAGTATTTCGCACAAAGGAAGCAATAAAAAGAAAACAGGATATTTTTTCATACAATTACATGGTACAGCAGCCACCTGAGCCCCATCTTTATTCAGTGATGTGCATGAGAGCAGTGGCTCTCCCAGGTCTCTCTCTCTCCTCATTGGCTCACACAGCAGTGGGCGCCATTGGCTCCTGCTGCTGTCAATCACAACCAGTAATCCAATGAGGAGAGAGCGGGGATGGAACCAGTCCGCGATCTGTGTGTGGATTGGCAATTTCCATTCACAGAAGCGTGGTTTGGGAGCAAGCCTGCTTGAGTCCTCCTGTAGCGAAAGGCTTTCTATTGCGGGCAGTCGCAAGGGAGGAGATGCCAGGACTGCCAGTGGCGGAGACAAAATGAAAAACCATTGCACAGAGCAGGTTAGTATAACTTGCTTGTTTTTTTTAATGTTTTTATTTGTTTTTTTTTATTAATACCTTTTAGAATCACTTTAAGATCAACTTTATGTAGACACATGAGAAGCTTGTCATCGATAAAATGTAACTTTTGGTCTCTAGTTTCAGCAGCCAATGCTTGTTAACCTATAAAAAAATATGCAAGAATCGATAGAACAACTGATAAAAGCTGTGTATCTGCCTATTACTACATATAGACTGTGCAACTGATAGGGCTGTGCCAGTACTGACAATGCAAATGTGGTGGTTTCTCTATACCTAATGCAAATCTTTAAATGTCCAATGAAAGGATGGAGGGGCAAAGCTTCTACCCTGTCAGGACTCAAATTTTGTATTTATTTTTTGCTGTCACAATGTAGTGTATAAGATTTCCTATCATATGTGCCCAGTCTTGCCAAAAAGAGTTAATCCAGCTCTGAGCAATCCTCTTTTCTTTTTTCAGTGAGATAAACGGACAAACAGGAGAACTTTTGTCCGTTCTGCCCCCTTGCTTTGAGTGACAGGTTATTTACATATCTCATGCACTAAGCCTGAGACAGGCATTATTTTTTAATTCCCACCCCCACTCCTTTTCTGAAGTCATGTGGTTACTTTTCTGGATTTTGACTGGATGTTAGTGATCATAGCAGAAGGAATACACAGGAGAAAATGCATGTTGACAAGGGGAGTGTAGAGGTGGGAGGGGAGTCTACTGACATCACGACTCCACCCACCGAGCTCCAGACAACAGATTCACCCACAGAATCTGCAGTTTTTCAGGTCTCATAACAGACAGAGGGGAGACATTTGACAGGTAAGGATGCATGCAGGAGGCATGTATATCCTTATAGATCAGCACTATGGCAGTATATTAGAAAGGATGAGAGTGGGTTTACATCCACTTTAATCTGATTCTGTCTGGGATACTTTCGGTGCCATTTTTGACTGGTTGGAATTTTGGCACATATATCATTCTTTAGACCTGGTTCACAAAAGATATAGATTTATATAAAAGGCATAGATTTGCATGTCATCTGAAAATACATTGTTTTCTATGAAGGGCGTTCACATTAATGCAGTGCAATTTTGACCTAGTTAAAAAAAGGATTCTGTGCGAGTTTAGTGTGGGTGCAGTGCAAATTTAGTCCCCAGCTATGTTCTGTCCCCTCAGAAATGTCATTCAATTTGAACCTGTCAAACAACAAATTGCATCAGTTTGCAGTGCATCAGTGTAAACTGAGCCATACTTAGTAGCTTGTTACCATTTAGCATGTTTGGGAGCAGAAATACACCCACTTAGCTCCGAGTCCTAAGTAGTTATTCATATCTAATCTTACTGAAAGATAAAACTAGTCTATGAACCAAAAATTAAATTTTATTGATGGCAGGCTTCTCATGTGTCTACATAAAGTTCACCTAAAACTGATTTACATAATTAAAGTGGTTGTAAAGGCTGAAGGTTATTTTACCTTCATGCATTCTATGTTTGCAGCACCCCCCTAATCCTTACCTGAGCCCCCTCCGATCCAGAGATGTTCACGATAGCCTTGGCTGGATGGAGACTCTCCCTCCTCATTGGGGAAAGGGAGTTACCGCTCCAGGTGGATATGCTTCCACAATCAGTGTCTTCCCAGGAAATCACGGGTGCCGGCATGACTAAGCACTCATTTGAAGTGTGAAACGCGTAGGCTGCACATCCCTGTATTTTTCTGATGTGACTTGTAGTGCTTTTATTCTCCTTTTTTTACAATAAAGACAACCATTCATGTTTTTTTGGAGTGCGGCTGTCCATCAACTTTCTCTACCACTCTCCCCCTCATTGGCTGAGACGATCGCGGGAGCTCATTGGATCCCACTGCTGTCAATCACAGCTAGTGAGCCAATGAGGAGCGCACGGGGGAACGCAAAGAGCAGTGGTGCCCCCAGGGCAAGCAGCTTTCTCTGGGGGCACTGCTCGAGGGTGAGGGGCCAGGAGAGCCGACTAGGGAACCAAAAAGAAAAGGATCGGAGCTGCTGTGTGCAAAACCATTACACAGAGCAGGTAAGTATGACATGTTTGTTATTTTAGAAAAAAAGCTTTAGTATTAATTTAAGGTCAGAAGAAGCCGCAATAGTGTTATGTGTCATCTGTTCCTGTTGCCCCTTCCCCCTATGCTCCATAATATGCTGAGTTGGAAGTTTCACCAAAGAATCTACCTCTGTAACAAGTATTTACCGTATTTATCGGCGTATAACACGCACTTTTTTCCCCTTAAAATCAGGGGAAAATCGTGGGTGCGTGTTATACGCCGATACTCACCTTTCCCCCGTCGAATCTCCGCTGACTGAGCGGAGCGCAGCGATCGCCGCCGAGATACACATAGTTGAGTGTACTCGGCTTTTCTCGGCTCCGCTCACAGTCACGCCCAGTCCCGCCATTGGACCTGTGTTATGTCCATCATAGGGCGGGACTCGGCGTGACTGTGAGCAGAGCCAAGAAGAGCCGACTAGAGCCGAGTACACTCGGCTATGTGTATCCCTGCGTTCTTGGCGGCGTCGTCGTCCCGCTCCGCCCAGTCTCTGCGGCGATCTCGGTGGCGGCATTTTTGAAATGCGGGCAAGGCTGTACTGGGCACTGAGGCAAGGCTGTGCTGGGCACTGAGGCAAGGCTGCACTGGGCACTGAGGCAAGGCTGCACTGGACATTGGGGAAAGGCTGCAATGGACACTGCTGGCAAGGCTGCACTGACAAGGGTGCAATGGACACTGCTGGCAAGACTGCACTGGACACTGCTGGCAAGGCTGCACTGACAAGGCTGCAATGGACACTGGTAAGGCTGCATTTAAATGTAAGTTTAAATGTAATTTTTTTTTCCTTAAACTTCCCTCCTAAAAGTTTTTTTCCCTAAAATTCCCTCCTAAACTTGGGGTGCGTGTTATACGCTGGCGCGTGTTATACGCCGATAAATACGGTACTCAGTCCCCAAGTTTAACATTTAAATAGTTTCATCTTTCACACTAAACTAAGAACATTATCTCAAATAGCACCCAAATAACATATGCCCTTTTTTTAAATCAAAAATGTAAATGATATGAAGAGTGTATAATTCTGACCCCCCTTCCTTACTGGCTCTATAATGTCTAATGCCCCATACACACGATCATTTTTCATGCCGTTAAAAATGCCATTAAAAAAAATGGCCATTAAAAATGATCGTGTGTATGCTCCAGAGCATTTTTAACGACGTGAAAAACGGGCATTAAAAATTTCGAACATGCTCTCTTTTTTCACGTCGTTTTTCATGTCGTTTTTTTTAACGACGTGAAAAACGATAGTGTGTATGCTTTAACGACGTGAAAAAAAATGCGCATGCTCAGGATCAAGTATGAGACGGGAGCGCTCGTTCTGGTAAAACTAGCGTTCGTAATGGAGATAGCACATTCGTCATGCTGTAACGGACTGAAAAGCACTAGACTGAAAAGAGCGAATCGTCTCTCAACAAACTTTACTAACATGAAGGGTGGCGCCATTCGAACGGAACTTCCCCTTTATAGTGCCGTCGTACGTGGTGTACGTCACTGCGCTTTTCTTGAACATTTTTTAAAATGATGGTGTGTACGCAAGACAGGCTTGAGAGGAAACAAGAAAAAAAATGACAAGAAAAACGTCAGTTTTAAAAATGACATTAAAAATGATCGTGTGTATGGGGCATAAGGCTCTAGAAATGATGCTGTAAGGTTATTAGGTATATGCATGTTTTCAACAATAAAATATTTATTTTCTCCGTTCCTTTTGTAGTCAGTGTTTCTGCTATGAAAAAGATAAGAAATTTTCCTTCAACCGTCAAACTAAAGAAATAATGTTATTCTTTTCTATACCGCAGTGTCTGAAGATGTACATTCAGCTGTATATTTTCCTGTTAAACAGTCTGTAATAATTTTCCTCATAATGTAACATAACTAGAAAGTAAAACCTGCCAGTCTTGCATTTTCACCAAGATTTCCTCCGTTCTTTTAGCTATAAATGGACTTTCTTCTAAAGAACTGCACAGAATATCCATGAATGTGTAATGAAATTGGACCTATAAAGGGAAATTATCTTCTTAATGTAAAATGAAAGTGACAGTGCTCCTCTATTGCTGGGGTCTTATTAGGGAAACATCTTCTGACATCTGTTTATCCCCTGCAGCCAACCTTGTATTCAGAATACAGTAATTGATTCTTAGCATCCACAAGGGAAAGAGCTGGCTCAGTTTTCTACACCACACTACACAGGTATCTCTGCAGCTAATTCTGAATGTACATCTACATCGTTATCTCCTAGTGAACTGTGACCCTGAACACTTTGGAGGAACAGATGAAAGTACATCCGAAACCCTCTAGTGCTCAGGGTGTAGGGAATCTGTAGCGTGGTAATACACACAGGACATCCAATCAGAATCACCCCCTTTGAAGCCCTTCTCAGCTGGGAAACCATGAATGATTCATAGTGTAGCTCTAGCTGCAGATACTAAAGGCAAAGAGCAAAGCCAATGCTAAGGACTCAATGCTGCATTCACAATAAATGTCTGTGTTAAGCAAAGTGTACTACAATTTTTTGCTAGTTGTATCATATATACTGTAATTATATATATATATATATATATATATATATATATATATATATTAGTCCAATTCCAGAAATGCTGAAATTGCAAGTCTATTTTTCAATGCATTGGAAAATAAACTTTTACATGTAGCATTTTTTGAGTGCAACACTTGATATATCCTAGATGGCAGTTATATATTCTCTTATTTCTTGGACGTAGACCCTTTGAGATACGATGCAAAGGGAAATGGTAAAGGTGAACAAGTAAAAGGAATGTCTCAGGTCTGTCTAGTCTGCCCTGGGTTTAGCATGGACAGCAAGTGGTTCATTCTCTGAATTGATGAGATCGCTGATGGTTCTGCTGATATTTCTCTGTATTTGGAATTTTGTTTGCTTTATGGACATATCTTTTGTGTTTAGGACTTTATTGAGTTACCATGAGAAGCACTGTGTATGTTCAATTCATGCAGCTGAAGGCAAGCGTACTGAGGTCAAAACTAAGATGTTCTGTGACAAACATTTTGTTCTCCCAGCTAATCTCTTGAATATCACAATTGGTGGGGGATGCAGGTAGGCATACGAAAAAAAGAAACTGGTATTTAGAGGATTTAAAGTGGTTCTAAAGGCAGAAGTTTTTTTTACCTCAATGCATTCTATGCATTAAGGTAAAATACCTTCTGGGTGCAGCTCCCCCCCCCCAGCCTCCCTTATACTATAGGGGGTTTATTTCTATTTTTGCCACCACTGTGCTCCCCTTCACAAACCTATACAAGAACACTACGGCCACAATAGTTAAGTGAAACTCTGAAGCAGAAAGTACATTTCTTGATCAGCTGCACTGTGGAAAGAACTGGTCCTAATCAACCATGAAAAGAGATAGTCTACAACTCCTTGCTTGCTCTTTAAAATCTTCAAAATGTATTGGTTCTCCATAAAATACACAGTAACAGACAACAGACAGCAGATATAAACATGTTTCAGCCTTGTGGGCATTGTTCACTACAAATGGCATGTACAAAAATGCCACAATATATAGTGTATAAACCCTTCCTGGCAGCACATGTCATGAATTATCCAATTAACAGATAGTTAAAGTTACTTGGAGAGGTGAAACACCATACATGGACAGACATAAATTGAATCAAAAACACAAACATAATTGGTTACATGGTCAGAAAAGGACATTAAAATCCAATGAAATGACAAAACAAAAACTGAATAAACAGGAAAAATTTGCAAGAATGCCAAGTAGGAGAATGGAGATAGTACTAAAACGGAGGCGGTGGGTACTATAAGAGGGAATCAACATAAGGGTAAATCCAGGTCCCATCTATGATTTAACCCCTGGGGGACCCTGGTTTTTAGCCTAAATATCCACCATGCCTCCCTATCTAAAAGCTGTCTGTTTCTATCTCCACCCCTTGGCATAGGAGGCAATCTCTCAATGCCAGTAAAACTAAAGGAGTACAAGCCACCAGAATGGCAATCTTTAAAGTTACGAGAGACATTTGAAATATGCTTTGAGTTTGGATTGACAGTGTCACAATAATTGATAAAAAAGGGGAAAAAAAGAAGGGGTTTTTTGGGACTTTAAATGAGGTTCAGGGGCCGTTCAGATCCCCTCCTCCATCCCGGGTTTAGTATTCAAAAAGGAAAGTAGAGGGCGGGACTTTGTATGAGGCACACGGACACAAAGAGATAACTTTGATGGAGGACAGCTTTTAATTGGTTCAAATCGCAATACAATTTCATTTTTAAATTTTATGCATTTTGCTATATATCAATACTTTTTTATATTTCATCCGAACCAAATATTGCACAATAGTAAATAGTTAATAAATATTCCATCAAGGATATTTCATATATTTGCAGATACACAGTACATATCTTCCAGACATTGCAGTCGCTACCTATGCAACTTGGTAATCCACTAAAACATTTTTTTTTTAAAAAGGAGACATAAGCAGGGGGGATTTGGTATATATTGGAAGGAACGTCCATAAAGGTTGATGGGTATATACACTTATCGGTAGATATTAGCTCTGTGCATTTCGGGCCTTGCGGGCCGCTCATCAGGAGCAAAAACCGAAGTGATCATCTGGGGATGAAAAAGACAGATACATTTTAATGATCTAAAAGAATGCTACAGAGCTGGTGGGCAAACATAGAATAGGAGAAAAATCCCCCACCCATACATTTAACCCACAGAACTTACGGATACTGAAGAACGCCTTTACAGAGTCGGGAGTCCAGAATTTGACTGATCTCGTACTCCTGATTATCCTCAGAGACAGGCGCCACGGTAGGGAGAGGACGAGAGAATTTATTGAGGACTAAAGGCTTTAGAAGAGCAACATGAAAGGAGTTAGTGATTTTAAGGCTCTTAGGAATCTGGAGTTTGAAACAAACAGGATTCAGTTTAGCAGTTACCGTGTATGGACCGATGAATCGTGGAGCAAACTTCAGAGAAGGAACTGTTCCTGGTAGAGAGCCAGACTTTGTCCCCTGGCTGAAGAGAAGGCGGTTTACGCCTGCGGCGGTCGGCAAAGCCTTTGAATTTTTCAGCAGCTGCCCGGAGGGAATCATGAACGTGACCCCAAACGGAATTGAGAGACTCCTGAACCGAAGCCAAAGCTGGAATGTCTGGAGAACAGATCATGGGAAGAGGAAGTTGAGGGTGTTTTCCATAAACTGTGAAAAAGGGTGTCTTCTGCGAACTGGTATTCACATGATTGTTATGGGAGAATTCTGCCCACGGGAGTAGAGAGGACCAATCGTCATGGTGAGAAGACACAAAGGTGCGAAGAAAGACCTCTAACTCCTGATTAACCCTCTCAGTCTGTCCATTGGATTGGGGATGGTAAGAAGAAGAAAAATCCAAGACAATATTGAGGGATTTGCAAAAGGCTCTCCAAAAACGAGACGTGAATTGGACTCCCCTGTCGGAAACAATATGAGAAGGGACCCCATGTAGGTGGAGAATTTCCCGAATGAAAATGGGAACCAAGGCAGGGGCAGAAGGAAGACCAGGAAGAGGAACAAAATGAGCCATCTTGGAGAATCGATCGATTACCACCCAAATGACTGTATTATTCTCAGACAGTGGGAGATCGGTGATAAAATCCATGGCAATGTGGGCCCAGGGTTCCTTAGGAATGGGCAAGGGCATGAGGAGACCAGCAGGAGCTTGTGTGGAGGATTTGGACTGAGCGCAGACATGTCAAGCTTTAACGTAGTCTTTGACGTCTGAGCGGAGATTAGGCCACCAGTAGTGACGACTGATGAGTAGGAAGGAACGGAGGAATCCAGAATGGCCTGCCACCTTGGAATCATGTCCCCAACGAAGGATCTTAGCTCTTAGCTCAGTGGGGACAAAGGTCTTACCAGGCGGAATTTTTGACTTCAGGGTGGTAGAGTGGGCAACAATGCATGAGGTGGGAATGATCGGCTCAGGTTCAGGGGCGGACTCCTCGTCCAAAGTGTCAAATGACCTAGAGAGCGCATCAGCCCGACCGTTGCAGGAACCAGGTTTGTAGGTAATCGTGAAATTAAAACGGGCAAAGAAGAGACTCCACCTGGCCTGTCTAGGATTCAGACGTTTAGCATTCTGTAGATACTGTAAATTCTTGTGATCGGTAAAGATCGTTATGGAGTGAGGGGAAGCCTCCAAGAGATGACGCCACTCCTCTAACGCCAATTTAATTGCGAGAAGTTCCCGATCACCGATGGCATAATTCCTCTCTGCCTGAGAATTTTTTTTGGAGAAGAACGCACATGGTTGGCGTCTCTTCTCAAAGATTTGAAGAAGCACAGCTCCCACCCCCATTGAGGAAGCGTCCACTTCAATAAAAAATGCATTCCCAGGATTTGGTCTCCTCAAGAGGGGGCCAGAAACAAAGGCCTGTTTCAGGTTGTGAAATGCAGAGACAGCTTCGGGAGGCCAGTCTCTGGCATTCACACCCTTCTTGGTCAAAGCGATAATAGGCGCGGCAATGGAAGAGTAATTCCTTATGAACTGTCTATAATAATTAGTGAAGCCAAGAAAGCGCTGTGTGGCCTTGAGGCTAGCAGGAAGAGGCCAGTTGGTGATAGCCAAGACCTTCCCAGGGTCCATACGAAGACCCGAACATGAGACGAAGCACCCCAAAAACAGGACCTCAGAACATTCAAAGGAACATTTCTCCAGCTTGGCATAGAGATTGTTCTCTCTAAGACGTTGAAGTACAGTGCGGACATGGTTTCTGTGGACGAGCAGATTTTCAGAAAAGATCAGAATGTCATCCAGATAGATGACAACCAACTGGTACAGCAGATCTCTGAAGATTTCATTGACAAAGTTTTGAAACACGGCTGGAGCATTACACAGACCAAAAGGCATCACCAGATATTCGTAATGCCCGTCTCTAGTGTTGAATGCAGTCTTCCATTCGTCACCCTCCCGTATTCGAATGAGATTGTATGCGCCTCTGAGATCCAACTTGGTGAAAATGGAGGCACCCTTCAACCTATCGAATAGCTCAGATATTAAGGGTAAGGGGTATCGATTTTTAATAGTAACCGCATTTAAACCCCGATAATCGATGCAGGGTCTTAAGGTACCATCCTTTTTGGCAACAAAAAAGAACCCTGCCCCTGCAGGCGATGAGGATTTCCGGATGAAACCTCTCTCCAGATTCTCTGCGACATACTCCGACATGGCCTGGGTCTCTGGGATGGACAGAGGGTAGGTACGACCCCTGGGTAGAGTTGCTCCGGGGACAAGATCAATAGCACAGTCAAAAGACCTGTGGGGAGGAAGCACCTCAGCTGATTTCTTACAGAACACATCCCGGTAATCGCTGTATGCAGCAGGAAGATCAGAAGAAACAGAAGTGGCAGCAACCGGAAGACTCTCCTTGGGGGTCACCTTGAGAAGACACGACGAGAAACATGAGGAATCCCAGGCCAGGATCTGCCCAGAGACCCAGTCCACATGTGGAGAGTGGAGCTGTAGCCAAGGGAGGCCCAATACAACTGGGGTAGAGGCCTTGGGTAGAATAAGAAAGGATATCCACTCCTGGTGGAGAATCCCTACCGACATCCTAATGGGTAGTGTCTGGAAGCGAATAGGGCCCCCTGGGAGAACAGTGCCATCAATTGCCGAGACTACCAATGGGGTAGTGAGAGGTGAAAGGGTAAGCTTCATAGAAGAAGCAGTTCTCCAATCCATAAAATTGCCGGCAGCCCCGGAATCCAGGTATGCAAGGGTTGACTGAGGAGAAGTGCCTACATGAAGGAACACCGGCAAGAGCAGGCGAGAAGGTGATGATTCTGGGTCCAATACTCCACCTTCCAAATGTATTAGACCCGAGCGTTTCCCGGACCAAGCGAGCAGGAGTCACGAAAATGACCCTTGCCCCCACAATAGAGGCACAAGCCCAGAGTTCTGCGCCTAGCACGTTCTTCGGGGGTTAGTCTGGTCCGGCCCAGCTGCATAGGTTCTTCAGCAGGTAGAGGATGCTCCACGGAATGAAGGGAGGGGAGCTCAGACTGGCTAGGACCCAGAGAGTGCTGGCGTCTTTTTTCTAAGGACCTCTCTTGAAAACGAATGTCGATCTGGTTGCATAATGAAATTACATCGTCCAGACCGACGGGAATGGCTCTTCCCGCTAATTCGTCTTTCACTCGGTCAGAGAGGCCATGTAAAAAGGTAGCGACCAGGGCCTCATTATTCCAGCTCAATTCAGCTGTGTGGATACGGAACTGAAGAGCATATTGCCCCACTGAACTAGATTCTTGGCGAAGACGTAAGACAGCACTAGCCGCTGAAGAAGCCCGAGCCGGCTCTTCGAAGATATTACGAAAGAGCTTCAAGAAATCGGACAGACTGGAAACCACCGGATCGTTCCTCTCCCACAGGGGGGGCAGCCCAGGCCAAAGCTTCACCGGAGAGGAGGGAAATGATATAGGCTACCTTAGACCGGTCAGACAGGAAGCTTTGAGGCTGAAGCTCAAAATGAATTGTGCATTGGCTGAGAAACCCCCTGCAGGCCTTGGAGTCCCCAGAGAAACGGGACGGAGCTGGCAATCCCAGTGAGTGTGAGTCTGCGACTGGTGCGATAGGTACAGCCGCTGGTTGTACTTGGGGTTGCGGATTCGGGGTTCCCAAGGAGACCTGAAGCTGCTCGAATCGAGAAGCCAGATCCTGGAGGAATCGCATCACCTGAGTCTGATTTGATTCCTGGGTCTCAAGTCTGCGAACTATGCCCTGCAATGGATCATCCGCGGGGAGCGGGATGTCAGCCGGGTTCATGGCTGATCAAACTGTCAGGATCACCTGTGGCCAGGTGACAGATGCACACTGTAGGGGGACAGGAGTGCACCGCGAGGTAGTGAACCCTATGGCTGGCTTCTGCGGATAGGAAACTGGGTGGTTGTGGAAAGCGGGACCAGAGGAGCACAACCGGGATCCAAACGGAAGCTAGAGCCAAGATTCCCCAGGGCGCGGAGTCTAAGACCCAGCTGGTCTTCTCCAGGGCCTCTAGTGGTGAGGATGTTAGCTGCAGGCTGGGACCAGGTCGCGGCCCCTGGAGTTTCCTAGCTTACGCCCCGTAGGATAAGGGGAAAAGAGGGGAAGCAGCAGCACACGATAAGAGAGAACCGAATAACAAGCTGAAGGTCAGGGGCCACAAGCAGACAAGGATAACGAAGAACGAGCCGAAGGTCAAGGGTCACGAGCAGACAGGGATAGTCGGGACAAGCCAATAACGTAACAGAGAGACAGACGTAGCACACGGCAGGCAGGAACCCAAACACATTGATCAGCAAAGCAGGCTTGCAGTGCACAGGTTAATATAGTGTTCTGTGATAGGGCCTGGGGTGGAGTCAGGCTGGGAGGAGATTATAAAGGAAGCCAGGTGAAGGAGGTCTGGTCTCTAGATGAACACATGAGGAGGAAGGTAAGATGGCAGACAGACATTATTGCATATCCATGACAGTACCAAAGCCCCACCTCCTCCTCGTCCTTGTCCGTGATAGGCTGAACACTGACTCACTGCTGGGAAACTGAGTCAGTGTTCCATCACGGACTAGGACGAGGAGGAGGCAGGGCTTTGGTACACTGCATGGCCTCCGACTAGACTGAATATATCACAGCGCCGGGAGATAATAAGGCTGCAGATGGGGACAGCGCCGGGAGATCATAACGCCGGCACAACGGCTGGTGGGCACAACGCCGATTAGGTGAGGCTGAGGCATGCAGATGGGGGACACATTGAGGCTGAGGTATGCAGATAGGGGACACAGTGAGGCTGAGGCATGCAGATGGGGGACACAGTGAGGCTGAGGCATGCAAATGGGCACAGTGAGGCTGCAAATGGGCATTGTTGACCCTCTTTTCCACTTACAGTAGCTGCTGCATTCTCACCCTAGGCTTATACTCGTGCCAATACGTTTCCCCAGTTTTTGTGGTAAAAGTAGGTGCCTCGGCTTATATTCGGGTCGGCTTATACTCGAGTATATACGGTAATTAAAATCCAATAACTAAAACAAATGTGTAACAGTCCACAAGGGGGGCATCCCAGATGCACATAAGACTCTACCCAGGAGTTGTAGAGAGGCGAGGAAGATTGAAAGAACAGGTGCCCAATATGTGTATCTCCAGGCGTCCCAACAGATCACATTGAAAAGACAAAACCAAAAATTCCAAACCGTCACATCAAAAATGACCTAGTGAATGTACAAATAAAGCAATTGATTACTAGTGCAATTATACTGTATATCCCTAAAGTAGGACAAATATGCTGTGCTTAGACTCTAAAACAACAAAAATGTGTCTATTGTGAAAACAAAGTGACTGGGGCCATTGATAATGGAGACTTGGTGCCGCACAAAATTAAACATACTTATTGAGGGCTGATGTGTGTAGCTATTAAAGAGGAAGTAAACCCAGGCCGATTTTTTCTGTTTTTCAATTGTTAAGTTACACAAGCTCATCGCAATGCATAATATATATATAAATCTCCCAAAAACTAGGCCTACAAATACTTTTTTTTAAATCTTTTTCTTCTCTGTAGTTCCAGGTATTGACAGCGCCATGTTTACTGCTGTTTTGTGATTCAGTTTCTCACGTCACTTCCGCCCTTACTCCCCGTAGGAAATCTTGCGCATGCGCAGTAACCAAGCTCCCCTGTGTGACGTCTTTATTCAGTCAAAAGGGAGGAATATAGGTGACCGCGATATTGTGTCAATCTCGCCGCTGTTATCAGCGAGATTGACACATGCGAGTCCCATCACGGGAGACAGCACCGAGCTGGCTCACTCATCGTGAAAGGAAAAGGAAAGGAAAGGAAAAATTCTTTTTTTCCTTTCCCAATGAGTGACATGACATGAAGCCGACATAGCGCCTGCTATCAACGGGGATCTGACTTGGATCCCCGCCAATACCAAGCACTGTGTTTGGTATGAATCTTGAGGGGGAACTGCACACCAAATTTTAAATAAAAAACCGGCATGGGTTCCCCCTCCAAGAGCATACCAGGCCCTTAGGTCTGGTATGATTTTTAAGGGGAACCCCTACGCTGAAAAAACGGCGTGGGGGTTCCCCCAAAATCCATACCAGACCCTTATCCGAACACGCAGACCGGCCGGTCAGGAAAGGAGGTGGGGACGAGCGAGCACCCCCCCCTCCTTAACCGTAACAGGCCGCATGCCCTGAACATGGGAGGGTGGGTGGTTTGGGGCAGGGGGTGCCCTGCGGCCCCCCCACCCCAAAGCACCTTGTCCCCATGTTGATGAGGACAAGGGCCCCTTCCCGACAACCCTGGCCGTTGGTTGTCGGGGGCTGCGGGCTTATCGGAATCCCATCATGCCCCGGGACTGTGATGTCATACTGAGCGGGGTCACCCGGTGACATCATCCGGTGACCACGCCCCATGCCTATAAAAATCGTTGCGCACCGCGCACACACCATTACAGTGGGAGAGAGCGTCGTGTCAACATCGCAAGTGGAGAAGAGGGAAGAAGACCAGGCCACCACTAGTAAAAGAGCTGGAAGAAGATAGCGGAGGAGCCCGGCAGAAGGACACCGGAGAGCGGGAGTAGAGGCCGGAGAGCGGACGGAGAAGACCGGGCAACCACTAGTAAAAGAGCTAAAAGAAGATAGCAGAGGAGCCCGGCAGAAGGACACCGGAGAGCGGGAGAAGAGGCCGGAGAGCGGAGAAGTCGGAAGAGACCCCCGAAGTCAGAAGAAGACCCCTGAAGTCAGAAGAAGACCCCCGGAGCTGCCTAATAAATTACTTTAAAAACCTTTGTAGTGTGTTTTTTATTGACACCTTTAGTTCCCCAGGTGAATGGGTAGGGGTACAATGACCCCATACTCATTCACATAGGGTGGAGGGGCCGGGATCTGGGGGCTCCCTTATTAAAGGGGGCTCCCGGATTCCAATAAGCCCGCCGCCCGCAGACCCCGACAACCAATGGCCAGGGTTGTCGGGAAGGGGCCCTTGTCCTCATCAACATGGGGACAAGGTGGTTTAGGGAGGGGGGCCGCAGGGCGCCCCCCTGTCGCAAAGCACCCATCCCCCCATGTTGAGGGCATGCGGCATGGTACTGTTCAGGAGGGGGGCGCTCGCTCGTCCCCACCCCTTTCCTGACCGGCCGGGCTGCGTGCTCGGATAAGGGTCTGGTATGGATTTTGAGGGAACCCCCACGCCGTTTTTTCAGCGTAGAGGGTTCCCCTTAAAATCCATACCAGACCTAAGGGCCTGGTATGCTCTTGGAGGGGGAACCCATGCCGGTTTTTTATTTAAAATTTGGCGTGGAGTTCCCCCTCAAGATTCATACCAAACACAGTGCTTGGTATTGGCGGGGATCCAAGTCGGATGCCCGACAATGTCCCCTCCATAGACAGGGGACATTGTCGCTTCTTTCTCGCGCTCGCTGCAATAGGAAAATGTGTTTTTCCTATTTCAGCGAGCACGAGATGTACAGTACCCTGTCGTCGAGAACCAGCGAGATGGGATTGCGCTGGAAACACATTCTCGCGGGCAGGTACTGTATCAGGAAGAGGATAATGAGGCAAATTATTGCGAGACTTCTCCTCTGTGCCGTACAGAGGGGAAGATCGCTCACAGTCATTTCCTGTCAAGCTGGGAATGAATTAACGGCACACTTTAGGTGCCGTTAATAAGGGGCAATACTGAGCAATCGCGGGTGACGTCATTAACACGAAAAAGACGATTTTAGGTGGAAATACAGCTGTGAGTACACTTTCACAGGCAGCGATGAGCTGCCTGTGTTATCTGCAATATGATAAGATTAAGTTGTCTCGGAGGGTTTACAACCACTTTAAGCTGTCAGCCCATTGTGAGGGAGGTTGGTATCACTGATTCAATAAGACCCACTGCATCAAAATTATTTGTGCAAACAATACAGGTGTGCATATGGATAAAAACATTTCAAGGAAAAAAAGCCCAGAAATCAATACAAAGCAAATGAATTGCCCTAATACATAAAAAATGAAAAAAGACCATACCTAATGGAGATATGTGATCAAGGCTGGAGCCACACATGCACCGTCCACTCCCAGAAAAGCAACAGAGTTAAGCCCTGGGCTAATAAAGCCCAGGTGCTTATTTTTGCATACGAATGGTCATGTATATGGCTCCAAAACTCTCTGAAAGTTTTCCCCACATAAAAAGGCACCACATTTACACATCATGAGGTACACTATTCCCTTGGTCTGGCTGTTGACAAATTTCTTGGGAAATAAAATCTTACCATTGGGCAAAAATATGTCTATCCGTATTAATAAATTTACAGTATAAGCATTTTCCACATTTGGAAGTGCCCTTATGCCGCGTACACACGCGGCATAAGTCGGAAAAAGTCTGATGCGAGCTTATGAAGGGAAATTCTGACCGTGTGTATGCTCCATCTGACTTTTTCTGTCGGAATTCCCGCCAGCAAAAGTTTGAGAGCAGGTTCTCTATTTTTCTGACGGGAAAAATTCCTATCGGAAAATCCGTTCTTCTGTATGCAATCCCGACGGGAAAAAAACATGCATGCTCGGAAGCATTGAACTTCTTTTTCTCGCCTCGTCGTAGTGTTGTACGTCACCACGTTCTTAACGCTCGAAAGTTCAGAGAACTTTTGTGTGACCGTGTGTATGCAAGACAAGCATGAGCGGAATTCTGACGTGGCTACCTGGTGGCCCTGTCTCATCCCTGGCCTGTATGTCAGTCTTTTGGGTGGCGGCACTTGTTGCCTCCCCCCATTGCATTATGCTCTGACATGAGCTCATTGGCTGATTTCTGCCATGGTGATGCTAGAAGGGCAGGGTTGTCAAGCACCTGGGCTTTATTAGCCCAGGGCTTGACTCAGTTGCTTTCCATCTGCAGCTGGGAGTAGCCAGTGCATGTGTGGCACCAGCCTTGATCACAGATCTCCATTAGGTATGGTCTATTTTCATTTGTCATATATTAGGGCACTTCACAAATTTTGTATTGATTTCTGGGCTTTTTTGCCTGGAAATGTTTTTATCCATATGCACTCCTGTAATATTTGTAAAAAAAATTTGGTGCAGTGGGTCTTATTGATTCAGTGATACCAACGTCCCTTACAATTAGCTGACAGCTTAATAGCTGCACACATCAGCCCTCAATAAGTATTTTTCATTTTGTGCGGCACCAATTCTCCATTATCAACAGCACTAGTCACTTTGTTTTCATTTGTTTTAGAGTCTAAGCACAGCATATTTGTCTTACTTTAGGGATATAAACAGTAATTGCACCAGTAATCAATTGGTTTATTTGTACATTTTCAAATTTTTGTTTTTTGCCTTTTCCTTGTGATCTGTTGGGACGCCTGGCAATCCACATATTGGGCACCTGTTCTTTCCATCTTCACCGCCTGATGTGCATCCCCCCTGGCCTGTTACACATTTGGAAGTTTAATGATTGGTTTTTAATTATAAGTTAATTATATTATTTTATCTACGTGAAGGCTTTTGAACAAATTTCATAATTATGTAAGTTTGTAACATCAAGCCGGATGGGGATTTTTTTTATAACCTCTCATGTGCTTTCTATCTTCAGATATCCCTGTGCGAAAGTGAGTTTTTATCTCGCGAAACACATAGAGAATTTAAGCATAGACCATCTTGATTGATGGACTGCATCAGTTCAGTTGTCATATGTTGATGTCAGGTTTTTTCAAACTTGAAGGTTTTTAAATGCCATTTGATGATGTTTTTTCACTATTGGTATACATGTATAATGATATGTGTTTTAAAATATATGTACTTTTTCATGTAATACATTTTCTTATATTTTACCTTGGTGTTGTATAGATAGTTGTGGTGCTGGTCCTAATCAACACCTCTAGTGTGGGCCTGGGTGCATTACTCTTACAGGTGGTAAATAGGGAGGAACACCATGTGGTTTAAACAAGACAAAAACTAAACCCTGAGGAAAGGAATTATTATTATAGTAGAGTTAGAGTGCTGAGTAATTAAGTAGACCTTGAAGTCCATCCATAAGGTACTACCACTTGGGAAAGAAATTCTGCCAGGTTATGGATCGCTCAAGTAAAAAGTGAAAAATGCCTGGGTAGCGTGATGGTTTTTTGTTTTGCAAAATGTTTTGTTTATAGTGGAGCAGAGAGGTGGGAAGCTTTATAGTAATGCCATCACCATCTCTAGTAGGGGTGATCTTGTCCTCTGTGATAGACATGTGTAATTTGTTTCATCCAAATGTAAATTCGGACAAATTTTTGGTTATTCGGAGATTCAGGTGTATCCGAATCTTCAAATGAAATAACAAATTTAGTTGAAATTCATTTCATTTCTTTCTATTTATTTGTTTTCAAAGGAATTCCAAATTTTCATAACTATTCGAATTCGTGACAGTCAAAAAATGATTGACCAATTCAAAGACTGTGTGAAGAATAGCTGGTAATAAGGTGTGGATCGGGAAGCCGACCGCAGCGTCCTTAACAACCGATGTCTCATCAGCTGTCAGTGGGCAGCTGTCAGTTAACAGCATGGATTCATGAAGAATCGTTCTTGCCAAACCAATCTTTTAACCTTCTATGAGGAGGTGAGTTGCCATCTAGATAAAGGAAGGCCCGTAGACGTGGTGTATCTGGATTTTGCAAAAGCATTTGACACAATTCCCCATACATTTTAATTGTACAAAATAAGGTCCGTTGGCATGGACCATAGGGTGAGTACATGGATTGAAAACTGGCTACAAGGGCGAGTTCAGAGGATAGTGATAAATGGGGAGCACTCAGGATGGTCAGGGGTGGGTAGTGGGGTCCACCAGGGATCTGTGCTGAGATTAATCCTATTTAATTTGTTCATAAATGACCCGGAGGATAAGGTAAACAGTTAAAAATCTGTATTTTTGCGGACTATACTAAGCTAAGCAGGGCAATAACTTCTCTGCAGGATGTGGAAACTTTTCAAAAAGATCTGAACAAATGTATGGGGTGGGCAACTACATGGCAAATGAGGTTTATTGTAGAAAAATGTAAAATAATGCATTTGGGTGGCAAAAATATGAATGCAATCTATACACTGGGGAGAGAACCTCTGGGGGAATCTAGGATGGAAAAGGACCTGGGGGTCCTAGTAGATGATAGGCTCAGCAATGGCATGCAATGCCAAGCTGCTGTTAACAAAGCAAACCAAATATTAGCATGCATTAAAAGGGGGATTAACTCCAGAGATAAAATGATAATGTCTCATTGAGCATGCCCGGGCTTTCCGGAGGACAGGTAAGCTTGTAGCTTCATACACACACACGGTTTTTTCGTCAGGAAATAGGCCGACGAGAATCCCAACGAGAAAATAGAGTGCGGGTTCTCTATTTTTCTCGTCGAGATTCCCAGCAGTTTTCTTGACGAGAAAACATACACACGAACGTTTTTCTCTGCAAAAAGCTCTGCCAGCAGTTTTCTTGCCGAGAAAACCGGCCGTGTGTACGAGGCTTTATAAAGGGTCTGGAGGATATTAGTTATAAGGAAAGGTTGCGAGCACTGAACTTATTCTCTCTGGAGAAGAGACGTTTGAGAGGGGATATGATTTCATTTTACAAATACTGTACTGGTGACCCCACAATAGGGATAAAACTTTTTTGCGGAAGGGAGTTTAACAAGACACGTGGCCATTTATTAAAATTAGAAGAAAAGAGGTTTAACCTTAAACTACGTAGAGGGTTCTTTACTGTAAGAGCGGCAAGGATGTGGAATTCCCTTCCACAGGCAGTGGTTTCAGGGGGGTGCATCAATAGTTTAAAAAATGATTAGATAAGCACCTGAACGACCACAACATACAGTGCTATACAATGTAATACTGACATATAATCACAAACATAGGTTGGACTTGATGGACTTGTGTCTTTTTTTAACCTCACCTACTATGTAACTAGTACTGATAAGCCCCTCCCCCCTGCACCAAAGCACCCTCCTGTGTTGAGGGCATGTTGCCTGGTATGGTTCAGGAGGGGACGCTCGCTCACCCCCCCCCCCTTTCCTGGCCTTTGTCTGCAAGCTCGGATAAGAGTCTGGTTTGAATTTTGGGGAGACCCATGCCATATTTTTTTTTTTGGTATGAGGTTACCCTTAAAATCCATGCCAGACCTGAAGGGCCTGGTATGGATTGGAGGGGGGGACCCCATGCTGTTTTTTTTCCCAGAATGATCTATTGCCGGCATTTTTTTATTTACAATTGTGCTCTCAGATGGGAAGCCCACTGACAGCTGATGAGTCATTGGTTGTTAAGGACACGGTGGCCAGCTTCCCAGTGGGTGTCATGGATATGCAGTAGTGTTTGTCTGTCAGCTTACCTTCCTTCCCATGTGTTCATCTTAGAGGCCTGAGCCCTTTCACCTGGCTTCCTTTATAATCTCCTCCCAGCCAGACTCCACCCCAGGCCCTATCACAGAACACTATATTAACCTGTGCACTGCAAGCCTGCTTTGCTGATCAACATGTTTGTTAGGCATTGTGTGTTTGGGTTCCTGCCTGCCGTGTGCTACGTCTGTCTCTCTGTTACGTTATTGGCTTGTCCCCGACTATCCCTGTCTGCTCGTGACCCTTGACCTTCGGCTCGTTCCTTCGTTATCCTTGTCTGCTTGTGGCCCCTGACCTTCAGCTTGTTATTCAGTTCTCTCATATCTTGTGCTGCTGCTTCCCCTCTTTTCCCCTTATCCTACGGGGCGTGAGCTAGGAAACTCCAGGGGCCGCGACCTCGTCCCAGCCTGCAGCATAACATCCTCACCACTAGAGGCCCTGGAGAAGACCTGCTGGGTCTTAGACTCCGTGCCCTGGGGAATCTTGGCTCTAGCTTCCGTTAGGATCCCGGTTGTGCTCCTCTGGTCCCGCTTTCCACAACCACCCAGTTTCCTATCCGCAGTAGCCAGCCATAGGGTAGACTACCTTTCGGTGCACTCCTGTCCCCCTACGGTGTGCATCTGTCACCTGGCCACAGGTGACCTTGACAGTTTGATCAGCCATGAACCCGGCTGACATCCCGCTACCCGCGGATGATCCATTGCAGGGCATAGTTTGCAGACTTGAAACCCAGGAATCGAATCAGACTCAGGTGATGCGATTCCTCCAGGATCTGGCTTCTCGCTTCGAGCACCTTCAGGCCTCCTTGGGAACCCTGAATCCGCAACCTCAAATACAATCAGCGGCTGCACCTATTGCACCAGTCGCAGCCACACACTCGCTACAACTGCCAGCTCCGTCCCGTTTCTCTGGGGACTCCAAGGCTTGCAGGGGGTTCCTTAGCCAATGCACGATTCATTTTGAGCTCCAGCCCCAAAACTTCCTGTCTGATCGGGCTAAGGTAGCCTATATCATTTCCCTCCTCTCTGGTGAAGCTTTAGCCTGGGTAGCCCCTCTGTGGGAACTGAATGATCCAGTGGTTTCTAGCCTGTCTGGCTTCTTGAAACTTTTTCGGAATATCTTCGAAGAACCGGCTCGTGTCTCTTCAGCGGCCAGCACCCTTTTACGTCTCCGCCAAGAGTCTGCTTCTGTGGGACAGTATGCCCTTCATTTCCGCATACTGTCGGCTGAGTTGAGCTGAAACAATGAGGCCTTAGTCGCAACCTTTTTGCATGGCCTGTCTGATAGAGTGAAGGATGAATTAGCTGGAAGAACCATCCCCACTGATCTGGCCGGCGTTATCTCCTTGTGTAACCAGATCGATATTCGCTTTCAGGAGAGGACCTTAGAAAAGCAACGCCAGCACTCCTTGGTTCTTAGTCAGCCTGAGCTCCCCTCTCTTCGACCCGTAGAGCATCTCCTACCAGTTGAGGAACCCATGCAGCTGAGTCGGACCAGGCTATTGTCATGGATATGCTTTAATGTCTGTCTGCCATCTTACCTTCCTCCTCATGTGTTCATCTAGAGACCAGACCTCCTTCACCTGGCTTCCTTTATAATCTCCTCCCAGCCTGACTCCACCCCAGGCCCTATCACAGAACACTATATTAACCTGTGCACTGCAAGCCTGCTTTGCTGATCAACATGTTTGTTAGGCATTGTGTGTTTGGGTTCCTGCCTGCCGTGTGCTACGTCTGTCTCTCTGTTACGTTATTGGCTTGTCCCCGACTATCCCTGTCTGCTCGTGACCCTTGACCTTCGGCTCGTTCTTCGTTATCCTTGTCTGCTTGTGGCCCCTGACCTTCAGCTTGTTATTCGGTTCTCTCTTATCGTGTGCTGCTGCTTCCCCTCTTTTCCCCTTATCCTACGGGCGTGAGCTAGGAAACTCCAGGGGCCCGCGACCTGGTCCCAGCCTGCAGCATAACATCCTCACCACTAGAGGCCCTGGAGAAGACCTGCTGGGTCTTAGACTCCGCGCCCTGGGGAATCTTGGCTCTAGCTTCCGTTAGGATCCCGGTTGTGCTCCTCTGGTCCCGCTTTCCACAACCACCCAGTTTCCTATCCGCAGAAGCCAGCCATAGGGTTCACTACCTCGCGGTGCACTCCTGTCCCCCTATGGTGTGCATCTGTCACCTGGCCACAGGTGACCCTGACAGTTTGATCAGCCATGAACCCGGCTGACATCCCGCTTCCCGCGGATGATCCATTGCAGGGCATAGTTCGCAGACTTGAGACCCAGGAATCAAATCAGACTCAGGTGATGCGATTCCTCCAGGATCTGGCTTCTCGATTCGAGCAGCTTCAGGTCTCCTTGGGAACCCCGAATCCGCAACCCCAAGTACAACCAGCGGCTGTACCTATCGCACCAGTCGCAGCCTCACACTCACTAAGATTGCCAGCTCCGTCCCGTTTCTCTGGGGACTCCAAGGCCTGCAGGGGGTTTCTCAGCCAATGCACAATTCATTTTGAGCTTCAGCCTCAAAGCTTCCTGTCTGACCGGTCTAAGGTAGCCTATATCATTTCCCTCCTCTCCGGTGAAGCTTTGGCCTGGGCTGCCCCCCTGTGGGAGAGGAACGATCCAGTGGTTTCCAGTCTGTCCGATTTCTTGAAGCTCTTTCGTAATATCTTCGAAGAGCCGGCTCGGGCTTCTTCAGCGGCTAGTGCTGTCTTACGTCTTCGCCAAGAATCTAGTTCAGTGGGGCAATATGCTCTTCAGTTCCGTATCCACACAGCTGAATTGAGCTGGAATAATGAGGCCCTGGTCGCTACCTTTTTACATGGCCTCTCTGACCGAGTGAAAGACGAATTAGCGGGAAGAGCCATTCCCGTCGGTCTGGACGATGTAATTTCATTATGCAACCAGATCGACATTCGTTTTCAAGAGAGGTCCTTAGAAAAAAGACGCCAGCACTCTCTGGGTCCTAGCCAGTCTGAGCTCCCCTCCCTTCATTCCGTGGAGCATCCTCTACCTGCTGAAGAACCTATGCAGCTGGGCCGGACCAGACTAACCCCCGAAGAACGTGCTAGGCGCAGAACTCTGGGCTTGTGCCTCTATTGTGGGGGCAAGGGTCATTTTCGTGACTCCTGCTCACTTCGTCCGGGAAACGCTCGGGTCTAATACATTTGGAAGGTGGAGTATTGGACCCAGAAACATCACCTTCTCGCCTGCTCTTGCCGGTGTTCCTTCATGTAGGCACTTCTCCTCAGTCAACCCTTGCATACCTGGATTCCGGGGCTGCCGGCAATTTTATGGATTGGAGAACTGCTTCTTCTATGAAGCTTACCCTTTCACCTCTCACTACCCCATTGGTAGTCTCGGCAATTGATGGCACTGTTCTCCCAGGGGGCCCTATTCGCTTCCAGACGCTACCCATTAGGATGTCGGTAGGGATTCTCCACCAGGAGTGGATATCCTTTCTTATTCTACCCAAGGCCTCTACCCCAGTTGTATTGGGCCTCCCTTGGCTACAGCTCCACTCTCCACATGTGGACTGGGTCTCTGGGCAGATCCTGGCCTGGGGTTCCTCATGTTTCTCGTTGTGTCTTCTCAAGGTGACCCCCAAGGAGAGTCTTCCGGTTGCTGCCACTTCTGTTTCTTCTGATCTTCCTGCTGCATACAGCGATTACCGGGATGTGTTCTGTAAAAAATCAGCTGAGGTGCTTCCTCCCCACAGGTCTTTTGACTGTGCTATTGATCTTGTCCCCGGAGCAACTCTACCCAGGGGTCGTACCTACCCTCTGTCCATCCCAGAGACCCAGGCCATGTCGGAGTATGTCGCAGAGAATCTGGAGAGAGGTTTCATCCGGAAATCCTCATCGCCTGCAGGGGCAGGGTTCTTTTTTGTTGCCAAAAAGGATGGTACCTTAAGACACTGCATCGATTATCGGGGTTTAAATGCGGTTACTATTAAAAATCGATACCCCTTACCCTTAATATCTGAGCTATTCGATAGGTTGAAGGGTGCCTCCATTTTCACCAAGTTGGATCTCAGAGGCGCGTACAATCTCATTCGAATACGGGAGGGTGACGAATGGAAGACTGCATTCAACACTAGAGACGGGCATTACGAATATCTGGTGATGCCTTTTGGTCTGTGTAATGCTCCAGCCGCGTTTCAAAACTTTGTCAATGAAATCTTCAGAGATCTGCTGTACCAGTTTGTTGTCATCTATCTGGATGACATTCTGATCTTTTCTGAAAATCTGCTCGTCCACAGAAACCATGTCCGCACTGTACTTCAACGTCTTAGAGAGAACAATCTCTATGCCAAGCTGGAGAAATGTTCCTTTGAATGTTCTGAGGTCCTGTTTTTGGGGTGCTTCGTCTCATGTTCGGGGCTTCGTATGGACCCTGGGAAGGTCTTGGCTATCACCAACTGGCCTCTTCCTGCTAGCCTCAAGGCCACACAGCGCTTTCTTGGCTTCACTAATTATTATAGGCAGTTCATAAGGAATTACTCTTCCATTGCCGCGCCTATTATCGCTTTGACCAAGAAGGGTGTGAATGCCCGAGACTGGCCTCCAGAAGCTGTCTCTGCATTTCACAACCTGAAACAGGCCTTTGTTTCTGGCCCCCTCTTGAGGAGACCAAATCCTGGGAATGCATTTTTTATTGAAGTGGACGCTTCCTCAATGGGGGTGGGAGCTGTGCTTCTTCAAATCTTTGAGAAGAGACGCCAACCATGTGCGTTCTTCTCCAAAAAAAATTCTCAGGCAGAGAGGAATTATGCCATCGGTGATCGGGAACTTCTCGCAATTAAATTGGCGTTAGAGGAGTGGCGTCATCTCTTGGAGGGTTCCCCTCACTCCATAACGATCTTTACCGATCACAAGAATTTACAGTATCTACAGAATGCTAAACGTCTGAATCCTAGACAGGCCAGGTGGAGTCTCTTCTTTGCCCGTTTTAATTTCACGATTACCTACAAACCTGGTTCCTGCAACGGTCGGGCTGATGCGCTCTCTAGGTCATTTGACACTTTGGACGAGGAGTCCGCCCCTGAACCTGAGCCGATCATTCCCACCTCATGCATTGTTGCCCACTCTACCACCCTGAAGTCTAAAATTCCGCCTGGTAAGACCTTTGTCCCCACTGAGCTAAGAGCTAAGATCCTTCGCTGGGGACATGATTCCAAGGTGGCAGGGCATTCTGGATTCCTCCGATCCTTCCTACTCATCAGTCGTCACTACTGGTGGCCTAATCTCCGCTCAGACGTCAAAGACTACGTTAAAGCTTGTCATGTCTGTGCTCAGTCCAAATCCTCCACACAAGCTCCTGCTGGTCTCCTCATGCCCTTGCCCATTCCTAAGGAACCCTGGGCCCATATTGCCATGGATTTTATCACCGATCTCCCACTGTCTGAGAATAATACAGTCATTTGGGTGGTAATCGATCGATTCTCCAAGATGGCTCATTTTGTTCCTCTTCCTGGTCTTCCTTCTGCCCCTGCCTTGGTTCCCATTTTCATTCGGGAAATTCTCCGCCTACATGGGGTCCCTTCTCATATTGTTTCCGACAGGGGAGTCCAATTCACGTCTCGTTTTTGGAGAGCCTTTTGCAAATCCCTCAATATTGTCTTGGATTTTTCTTCTTCTTACCATCCCCAATCCAATGGACAGACTGAGAGGGTTAATCAGGAGTTAGAGGTCTTTCTTCGCACCTTTGTGTCTTCTCACCATGACGATTGGTCCTCTCTACTCCCGTGGGCAGAATTCTCCCATAACAATCATGTGAATACCAGTTCACAGAAGACACCCTTTTTCACAGTTTATGGAAAACACCCTCAACTTCCTCTTCCCATGATCTGTTCTCCAGACATTCCAGCTTTGGCTTCGGTTCAGGAGTCTCTCAATTCCGTTTGGGGTCACGTTCATGATTCCCTCCGGGCAGCTGCTGAAAAATTCAAAGGCTTTGCCGACCGCCGCAGGCGTAAACCGCCTTCTCTTCAGCCAGGGGACAAAGTCTGGCTCTCTACCAGGAACATCAAGCTCCGAGTTCCTTCTCTGAAGTTTGCTCCACGATTCATCGGTCCATACACGGTAACTGCTAAACTGAATCCTGTTTGTTTCAAACTCCAGATTCCTAAGAGCCTTAAAATCACTAACTCCTTTCATGTTGCTCTTCTAAAGCCTTTAGTCCTCAATAAATTCTCTCGTCCTCTCCCTACCGTGGCGCCTGTCTCTGAGGATAATCAGGAGTACGAGATCAGTCAAATTCTGGACTCCCGACTCTGTAAAGGCGTTCTTCAGTACCTCGTTCATTGGAAAGGGTTTGGTCCTGAGGAGAGGTCTTGGATCACTGCATCTGAGGTCTTTGCACCTCGTCTGTTAAAGGAGTTTCATCTGAAGTTTCCCTCTAAACCTGGGCCCAGGCGGGGAAGGGGGAGGCCTCGTAAGAGGGAGGGTACTGTCATGGATATGCATTAATGTCTGTCTGCCATCTTACCTTCCTCCTCATGTGTTCATCTAGAGACCAGACCTCCTTCACCTGGCTTCCTTTATAATCTCCTCCCAGCCAGACTCCACCCCAGGCCCTATCACAGAACACTATATTAACCTGTGCACTGCAAGCCTGCTTTGCTGATCAACGTGTTTGTTAGGCATTGTGTGTTTGGGTTCCTGCCTGCCGTGTGCTACGTCTGTCTCTCTGTTACGTTATTGGCTTGTCCCCGACTATCCCTGTCTGCTCGTGACCCTTGACCTTCGGCTCATTCTTCGTTATCCTTGTCTGCTTGTGGCCCCTGACCTTCAGCTTGTTATTCGGTTCTCTCTTATCGTGTGCTGCTGCTTCCCCTCTTTTCCCCTTATCCTACGGGGCGTGAGCTAGGAAACTCCAGGGGCCGCGACCTGGTCCCAGCCTGCAGCATAACATCCTCACCACTAGAGGCCATGGAGAAGACCAGCTGGGTCTTAGACTCCGCGCCCTGGGGAATCTTGGCTCTAGCTTCCGTTAGGATCCCGGTTGTGCTCCTCTGGTCCCGCTTTCCACAACCACCCAGTTTCCTATCCGCAGAAGCCAGCCATAGGGTTCACTACCTCGCGGTGCACTCCTGTCCCCCTAAGGTGTGCATCTGTCACCTGGCCACAGGTGACCCTGACAGCTATCCCCCAAGGAACGTGCTAGGCGCAGAACTCTTGGTCTGTGTCTTTACTGTGGGGGCAAAGGTCATTTTCGTGACACTTGCTCTCTTTGTCCAGAAAAACGTTCGGGTCCACTTCATCTGGAAAGTGGAGTATTGGACCCAGAAATATCACCTTCCCCTTCTCGTCTTCTGCTTTCTGTGTTCCTTCATGTTGGTGCTTCTTCTCATTCGGTCTCAGCATATCTGGATTCCGGAGCCGCTGGTAATTTCATGGACTGGGAAATCGCATCGTCCATGAGACTTACTCTTTTGCCCCTCACCACGCCATTGGTGGTCTTGGCGATTGATGGTACTGTTCTCCCAGGGGGACCTATCCGCTTCCAGACCCTCCCTGTTAAGATATCGGTAGGGACACTCCACCAGGAGTGGATATCCTTCCTTATCTTACCCAAGGCCTCAACGCCTAAAATTTTGGGTCTCCCATGGTTACAGCTCCATTCTCCTCATGTGGACTGGACTACTGGACAGATCCTGGCTTGGGGTCCCTCCTGTTCCTCGTCCTGCCTACCCAAGGTTGCCCCCTGTGAATCTGAGCCGGTCATTCATTCCAGGTTGCATAACCATTTACATTTCTCTGTCCCTAACCACCCTTGGACGCACAGCCAGGCTAGCTTGTCTACAAGTCCTGCAGTCGCTACGTCTTGCGATGCGATTCAGGTAGTCGCTACACCTGACTCAGCTATTCACTCTGCCTCTGTACTAGTTATGCCAGTCCAGCCCATGCCCAGTGAGCCTCCTACTTTTTCTTGTTCGGGACATTCTGCTTGTCCTTCAGCTATTCAGTTTGACTCCGGCGACATGTCACCTTCTAACCAACCTGACTTCAGGGTTCCACTGACATCTGCCCAGTCTGATGGTCCTGTGCAAGATGACCAGTTCCCCTTTAAGGGTCTAGGGGACCCTCCTCAGATTCCTGTTGATCCTCTCATGCCCTTGCTTATTCCTAGAGAGCCTTTGGTCCTCAATAAATCTTCTTGTCATCTCCCTACCTCGTTTTCGGTCTCTGAGGATAATCTTAAGTACGAGGTTAGACAAGTTCTGGATTCTGGGCTCTGCAGAGGCATTCTTCAGTACCTTGTGCATTGGAGAGGTTTTGGTCCTGAGGAGGCGTCTTGGATCGCTGCATCTGATGTCGCTGCACCTCATCTGTTGAGAAGGTTTCATCAGAGATTTCCCTTTAAGCCTGGGCCCAGGCGGGGGAGGGCCCATAAGAGGGAGGGTACTGTCATGGATATGCAGTAGTGTTTGTCTGTCAGCTTACCTTCCTTCCCATGTGTTCATCTTAGAGGCCTGAGCCCTTTCACCTGGCTTCCTTTATAATCTCCTCCCAGCCAGACTCCACCCCAGGCCCTATCACAGAACACTATATTAACCTGTGCACTGCAAGCCTGCTTTGCTGATCAACGTGTTTGTTAGGCATTGTGTGTTTGGGTTCCTGCCTGCCGTGTGCTACGTCTGTCTCTCTGTTACGTTATTGGCTTGTCCCCGACTATCCCTGTCTGCTCGTGACCCTTGACCTTCGGCTCGTTCCTTCGTTATCCTTGTCTGCTTGTGGCCCCTGACCTTCAGCTTGTTATTCAGTTCTCTCATATCTTGTGCTGCTGCTTCCCCTCTTTTCCCCTTATCATACGGGGCGTGAGCTAGGAAACTCCAGGGGCCGCGACCTGGTCCCTGCCTGCAGCATAACATCCTCACCACTAGAGGCCATGGAGAAGACCAGCTGGGTCTTAGACTCCACGCCCTGGGGAATCTTGGCTCTAGCTTCCGTTAGGATCCCGGTTGTGCTCCTCTGGTCCCGCTTTCCACAACCACCCAGTTTCCTATCCGCAGAAGCCAGCCATAGGGTTCACTACCTCGCGGTGCACTCCTGTCCCCCTACGGTGTGCATCTGTCACCTGGCCACAGGTGACCCTGACAGCTATCCCCCAAGGAACGTGCTAGGCGCAGAACTCTTGGTCTGTGTCTTTACTGTGGGGGCAAAGGTCATTTTCGTGACACTTGCTCTCTTTGTCCAGAAAAACGTTCGGGTCCACTTCATCTGGAAAGTGGAGTATTGGACCCAGAAATATCACCTTCCCCTTCTCGTCTTCTGCTTTCTGTGTTCCTTCATGTTGGTGCTTCTTCTCATTCGGTCTCAGCATATCTGGATTCCGGAGCCGCTGGTAATTTCATGGACTGGGAAATCGCATCGTCCATGAGACTTACTCTTTTGCCCCTCACCACGCCATTGGTGGTCTTGGCGATTGATGGTACTGTTCTCCCAGGGGGACCTATCCGCTTCCAGACCCTCCCTGTTAAGATATCGGTAGGGACACTCCACCAGGAGTGGATATCCTTCCTTATCTTACCCAAGGCCTCAACGCCTAAAATTTTGGGTCTCCCATGGTTACAGCTCCATTCTCCTCATGTGGACTGGACTACTGGACAGATCCTGGCTTGGGGTCCCTCCTGTTCCTCGTCCTGCCTACCCAAGGTTGCCCCCTGTGAATCTGAGCCGGTCATTCATTCCAGGTTGCATAACCATTTACATTTCTCTGTCCCTAACCACCCTTGGACGCACAGCCAGGCTAGCTTGTCTACAAGTCCTGCAGTCGCTACGTCTTGCGATGCGATTCAGGTAGTCGCTACACCTGACTCAGCTATTCACTCTGCCTCTGTACTAGTTATGCCAGTCCAGCCCATGCCCAGTGAGCCTCCTACTTTTTCTTGTTCGGGACATTCTGCTTGTCCTTCAGCTATTCAGTTTGACTCCGGCGACATGTCACCTTCTAACCAACCTGGCTTCAGGGTTCCACTGACATCTGCCCAGTCTGATGGTCCTGTGCAAGATGACCAGTTCCCCTTTAAGGGTCTAGGGGACCCTCCTCAGATTCCTGTTGATCCTCTCATGCCCTTGCTTATTCCTAGAGAGCCTTTGGTCCTCAATAAATCTTCTTGTCATCTCCCTACCTCGTTTTCGGTCTCTGAGGATAATCTTAAGTACGAGGTTAGACAAGTTCTGGATTCTGGGCTCTGCAGAGGCATTCTTCAGTACCTTGTGCATTGGAGAGGTTTTGGTCCTGAGGAGGCGTCTTGGATCGCTGCATCTGATGTCGCTGCACCTCATCTGTTGAGAAGGTTTCATCAGAGATTTCCCTTTAAGCCTGGGCCCAGGCGGGGGAGGGCCCATAAGAGGGAGGGTACTGTCATGGATATGCAGTAGTGTTTGTCTGTCAGCTTACCTTCCTTCCCATGTGTTCATCTTAGAGGCCTGAGCCCTTTCACCTGGCTTCCTTTATAATCTCCTCCCAGCCAGACTCCACCCCAGGCCCTATCACAGAACACTATATTAACCTGTGCACTGCAAGCCTGCTTTGCTGATCAACGTGTTTGTTAGGCATTGTGTGTTTGGGTTCCTGCCTGCCGTGTGCTACGTCTGTCTCTCTGTTACGTTATTGGCTTGTCCCCGACTATCCCTGTCTGCTCGTGACCCTTGACCTTCGGCTCGTTCCTTCGTTATCCTTGTCTGCTTGTGGCCCCTGACCTTCAGCTTGTTATTCGGTTCTCTCATATCTTGTGCTGCTGCTTCCCCTCTTTTCCCCTTATCCTACGGGGCGTGAGCTAGGAAACTCCAGGGGCCGCGACCTGGTCCCAGCCTGCAGCATAACATCCTCACCACTAGAGGCCCTGGAGAAGACCTGCTGGGTCTTAGACTCCGCGCCCTGGGGAATCTTGGCTCTAGCTTCCGTTAGGATCCCGGTTGTGCTCCTCTGGTCCCGCTTTCCACAACCACCCAGTTTCCTATCCGCAGTAGCCAGCCATAGGGTTCACTACCTTGCGGTGCACTCCTGTCCCCCTACGGTGTGCATCTGTCACCTGGCCACAGGTGACCTTGACAGTGGGTTTCCCTACATCAAATTTGCATAGCAGGAGATTGTGCCCGGCTCTCTATGGAGCCGGTTTACACATCTCTGGAGAAGCTCCTGTGCATCTCTTGGTCCATTTCAGGTCTGAATTCGGCCCAAAATTTGGGCTGAAATCGGACCTGAACCGGTGAATGGAGATGTACCAGCCCCCTGCTGTGAGCCGCTCCGTGCTCTAGTGTGAACCCAGCCTAATAATGAAAAATGTAAATAAACACACTTGTGAGCTAAAAATATGAACGCAAGTTACTCACTCACTCAAGGGGAGAACCTTTGGGAAAATCTAGGATGGAAAAGGAGTCCTGCTAGATCAGAGTCTCAGCAACAGTTTTTTTTTTTTGAGTGATGAGTTTAAATTTTTTTTTGTTAATCCTCCTCTATATGTTAGTAGAAGTTTGAATATGATGAGACAAATGTGTATTTATGATTCCTATTTGGGGTTAGACATTGAAAGGTGTCCTCACACTATAAAGAAAACCTAACAGGCGACATTGCCATATGACAAATAAATTACGGACCTATAGTATAACCTGTTGTCCATTGAAGTGAAAATAAGAGAAGCCAGCCATTTTGAAGTGATTAATCAATAAACAGTATTTACTGGCATAATTTAGAGCAGATCTAAAAAAAATTTTTTTTTTTTTTTTTTTTTTTACAGTTAGAAGGTCACTTTTCTCCAAATCATGTGTATAACCAGGAAAAAGTAAATTAGAAACACACTTCAGACGTATAATATACAAGTGAAGAATTTTTTGGGGAATTTGGATTAACACAAACATATTAAGCTTGAAGCCAGAGATATACACTGTAACAATCATCATAGGCGTGCACACAGGGTGTGCCAGGTGTGCCCAGGCACACCCTAATCACCCTGTGCAGAACAGATTCCCCCTACTGACCTGGCTCCCCCTCCTTCCCCCCACAGCACTTCCGGCTTCCCTCCTCTCCCACCCGTTGTTGCTGTGGATGTTTTAGGATGAGTGGGGGGGAAGGGGCCGGTAAATATGCCCTTTACCGGCCCCTTCCCTTTCTGAATGAACATAGTGAGTGATCAGTAGAGTTTGTTTGAGCTTTGGGGTGCACACCCTAATGCCAAAGGCTGCGCACATCTATGACAATCATGATAATATCTGTGACTGAGACCGGATCGCTGACCCGAGTTCTGCACTTTCTCCACTTTCAGAAATCATTCTTTGTGCTTCTCTGTGTCTAGTTCTGGCTGCTGATGAATGACCAATGAATTGGGGAACAGAGAAGCAATAGTTTGAGAGAGAGGTACAGTAATTGCTGAGAACAAAGACAATTGATGTCCAGCTAAAGGCATTAGAGAATAAGGATAGCGGTTAAAATGCTCATTTAGTTGAGGGTAAAGGAAAAACACTTAAAGTGGTTGTAAAGGCTGAAGGTTTTTTATCTATAAAGGTGACACAATTCAGTGCTCCCACCTCAGCCCCCCTCTCGCTCTTCATTGGCTGAGATGCAGCAGCAGGAGCCATTGGCTTCCACTGCTGTCAATCACAGCCAGTGAGTAGGGAGCGGGGATGAGCTACGCTCCCTGTGTCTTATAGATACAGAGAGCGGAGATTGAGAGTGAGTGCACACGAGTGCCCCATAGCAAGAGGTTTGCTATGGGGGCACTTGGCATGGGGTAGGGGCCCAGAGAACCAGTGAGGGTCCCAAAAAGAGAAGGATTTGGGCTGCTCTGTGCAAAACTATTGCACAGAGCAGGTAAGTTTTACATGTTTGTTATTTTTTTTTAAATGGCCTTTACAAACACTTTAAGGACTGATGCACACTGCAGCCCAAAGAACTCAAAGAAGCTGCTTCTACAGGCTTTTGACCTTTCACTTTTTCTGCCAGGAAACTCCCCTCCATGTTAGGAATAATGTATGTACAGGATATGGGATTTTAACGGTGCAATGAAAGTTCACTCAAAAACAGAGTAAGAAAAATAGAAAAATATTTATTAATACAAAGTTTTAAAAGTAATGAGTACAGTTAGTTCAAAGTCATAAAGTGACATTGAGATACTATACGCTAGACATGTGTATTCGTTTTCGTCCGAATGCATTTTTGTCCGGATTTCGGGTATTTTCGTTATCGTTTTAAAAAACGAACGCGCAGAATCCGAAATACGAAAGATCCGACATAAAAAATGCTTTATTTTCATTTTCGTTGCTACAACAGTTTGATATAGATAGGAGATTCGACATGACACTGACAGTAACAATCTGTGTCTATCGAACCTGTGGTCCAATGTGCCTAACCTTAACTCTATTAGTCTAAGATTATTCTACATAGAGAGGAAAGATTTGACATTATAGAGACAGTGTTGGGGTAGACCATTCGACATGAACGACGAGATTCGACGAAGCAGCGCAAAACATACAAACGTTGAATCTGTCATTGAAGGCTTATGGTGTCTGTCGAAAGTTCTAAGAAGATTCGACAAGCAGCTAAACTGTACGACGCCGCAATCGTTCATTTCCGGTCAAATGCTCAATCCCATAGGCTATAGAAGAATTTGAATGTTGGTTGACTAGTAATAACAATTTATAAATATAATTATTACTAGTGTCATACAACATTAGAATTCTTCTATAGCTTGTAGGCAGAACATTCGACCGGAGATGTATGATTGCGGCGTCGTACAGTTTAGCTGCTCCGTCGAATCTTCTTAGAACATTCGACAGACACCATAAGCCTTCAATGACAGATTCGACCTTAATTCATTTGGATTTTCGGACGAATGCATTTTTTTAACGAAACAAGATAAATAAAAACAAATTACAGGAGTAACTAAATACATTTATTTTTTGGACTAAAACGAAATTCCGAAACAAAATATTTCAGTGTGCACATGTCTACTATACGCATGTACAAATTAATGTGGCGTCCATTGTTTCAACAGTTTCGCCTATAAGGCTTCTTCAGGATATGGACGCAAAGGCACTTTCATTGTATATGATGATACATAGGTCATTCAACTTTTTGGTGTATATTTGAAAAAGAACAGAAACAAAAAATTGTTATTAATACATCATACAAATATTTCAGCAAATAAATATGGTATGTGACTTTAACTAAGGCATGCATGATCACGGGTCAAACAAATGAACAGAATCAAATGCACAAAACTCAATACCTCTGGATAGAGTGTAGGAGTCAAATGCACTGAAGTGGTTCTTCCTAGAGCATACCGCGGCCCCTCCACTCAGTCCCATCCAAGTATAGCCAGGTCTCCCGTAGGGAGGGATGTATGTTAAGACCAAAAGGTAAGTATTTCATAGAGTGCCTGTAATGCATATTCAATATGTCAGTAAAACAAATGAGAGGGAAGACATATGTCCACAACAGGTACATTGGAGTGGACTGCACTCACCTTACTCCTATAATGGAATTAAATGAAAAACTGGGAGCTCCTATATGCAGCGGGACTATGGTGTATATTGGGGTATCAACAGGATACGCACATCCAGGGAGGCCTAAACATATACAAATGTATATCAATGTAATGAAGTAAGTATAAAACTACCATTCTGTCAAACATTGATACTGGGATCAACTCTCACCCGTAACAATGGGGTTCTTTGTTTCTGATTGACGTGCCCAAATGCCCCTCCAGGGGCCACCAAACGCTCCGCTCCAAAGAGAAAGCCAAAGTGGGATTAAGGGCAGGCAGGTCCCCACCAAGACGACCCTCAAGTTCTCACACCTATGTCCATAGAAAAGGAGGCCAGCTCTTAGAAAGCATACTTCAGCCACCCCCACCCACCATTGAAGGAGTGGTTACCTGTATTGAAAGTCCCGATACAGCATGAGTTCCCAGGAGATCCCAAACATGGCTGGTTCCATGTGGGATTTAAATATCCCTCTCCGGTGGGTCAATAACGCGGTGTGTGACATCACGCCGCGATGACGCGTCAAACCGCATCGCGGACGCAAAAAGGGGAGGATCCGAGAGATGTGGACTAAGGACCGGAAGTCGGAAGTGAAGTCACTTCCGGTCCGCGGCTGAGTCAGCACAGAACGCATCCTGTGCAGACACCAGCCGACCAGGAACGCACAGATCTTCAGCCCATGTTTTCACAGGGTTGCTGAATTGTTCCTCTATGAAATACTTACCTTTTGGTCTTAACATACATCCCTCCCTACGGGAGACCGGGCTATACAGGGAGGGATATTTAAATCCCACATGGAACCAGCCATGTTTGGGATCTCCTGGGAGCTCATGCTGGATCAGGACTTTCAATACAGGTAACCACTCCTTCAATGGTGGGTGGGGGTGGCTGTAGTACGCTTTCTAAGAGCTGGTCTCCTTTTCTATGGACATAGGTGTGAGAACTTTTTTGCACATTTTTGGGTCTTTTCTGCTCGAAAGCTCCTCTCAAAGCTCCTCTCGCGAGTTCAGGGGGAGGGGGGGGTTTCTTCCTATAAGAATATGTATACCTGTGAACTCCTGAAAAAGCCATAGTTTTTATGGACACATTGGGGCTGATTTATGAACCGTTTGCGCCTTGAGTTGAGGCGCAACGTACATTTTGGTATTTACGAAACGTTTGCGCCGGTAACACAGCACTATTCCCCATTTACTAAAGTGATCTTGACGCACGGGAGGAGGCGATCAGTGCACCACTATGGACACGGCATCTTCAAATCAAAATTAAAAGAAGCTGGAAGTGCCAATATTATGGGGTGATGTGGGGTGATGTGAGGAAGTATAGTAACAACTGCCCAAGTAACAAATATGCCCAAAATAGAATGAGAAAGTAACTTTTTCAGAACAAGCCTACTGCGCCTGCAAGTACGTTTAGAACTGCGTGAGGTCTATTTGTGCACTGCGCATGCGCAAGCGGAATTTGCGCACGTTCAAATGTGTTGGTTCACTGCGCTGGCAAAACCTTAGTAAATGTCAAGTAACGTAAATGCATTTGCGTGGGTTGAACAGGCACACCTCTACACCCTGTTACAAATTATTATGCTAATGATATTTTTCTCAATTACCTAAATAATTGATGTAAACAACAGTCAGCATAATTCGCATGTTATCAACTATTAAGAGTACAATTCAAATTTTATTGAACAAAACTCCTAATGATAACAGTTTTTTTTCAAAATAAAAAACTTACAATGCACTGTTCCAAATTATTACGCACAGTAAGTTTCAAAACACTTTATAGGTGTTAAAGAACTGAAAATTGTCATTTGTTGTGTTCGCAGCATATATACTGAAATCAAAAGCTATTTCAATCAAACTTTGAACAACATTTTAACTTTTTAAACATTTTAACAGGTCACGTTACAATTTAAGATAGGGCCCCTAATTTGATAGCAGCTTCCATTTTTGGACAGTTTCTGCTTGAATTTGTTTGCAAGATGTCAGAATAGCCTCCCAGAGCTGCGGTTTGGATGTAAACTGCCTCCCACCCTCATAGATCTTTTGCTTGAGGATGCTCCAATGGTTCTCAATAGGATTGAGGTCAGGGGAGGATGGAGGCCACACCATGACTTTCTCTCCTTTTTTCCCCATAGCAGCCATTGATGCAGAGGTATTCTTTGCAGCATGAGATGGTGCAATGTCATGCATGAAGATGATTTTATTACAGAAAGCATAGTTCTTCCTTCTGTACCAGGAAAGGAAGTGGTCAGTCAGGAACTCCACATACTTTGCAGAGGTCATCTTTACACCTTCGGTAACCCTAAAGGGGCCGACCAGCTCTCTTCCCATGATTCCGACCCAAAGCATGACTCCACCACCGCCTTGCTGACGTTGCAGCCTTGTTGGAACAGGGTGGCCATCCACCAACCATCCACTACTCTATCCATCTGGACCATCCAGGGTTGCACGGCACTCATCAGTGAACAGGACTGTTTGAAAATTAGTCTTTATGTATTTTTATGCGCAATGCAGCTGTTTCTGCTTGTGAGCATTGGTTAGTGGTGGCTGAATGGAAGGTTTATGCACAGTTGCAAGACTCTGGAGGACTCTACACCCTGATGTCCGTGGGACTCCAGAGGCACCAGCAGCTTAAATTATTTGTTTGCTGCTATGTAATGGTGTTTTAGCAGCTTTCTCTCTTGATCCCATGCATGGATCTGGCAGAAATCTTCCTCAATGTGTCTTTATCTGCACGAAACCCGTCTGTGCTCTGAATCAGCCAAAAATCTCTTAATAGTGCGATGATCACGCTTACGTTTTTGTGAAATATCTAATGTTTTCATACCTCCTCCAAGGCATTGAAATATTTCACTCTTTTCGGCAGCAGAGAGATCCTTTTTCTTCCCCATATTGCATGAAAATGGTGCTTTGCTTAATAATGTGGAACACCCTCCTTTAGTAGTTTTTCCTTTAATTGAGCTCACCTGGCAATCTAATTATCACAGGTGTCCGAGATTGTTTTCAGTGATCAAAAGAGCCCTGAGAAACCATATTCTTTCAGTGTCTCAAATTAACATGTTTTTTTTTTGAAAGTCCTGTTTTGTTGACCAATAAAATTTGATGCAAATTTGGATGTTTGTGTTTTTTGTTATTTTTCATGCAACAAATTTCACAGCTGCAGCTTAACTAGGCTGATTGGCATGTCAAAACAAAACAGGTGTGATTTGTCTAAAAGTTACTTTCCTGGTGCCTTCATGGTAGCATATGCATGGATTGTGTGTATGCTGCCATGGATAGTCACCAGGAAAGAAAAATTACAGAGCGGTAAGTATTTAATTTTAATTTTTACTGCAGTGGTTCTCAGCCTCAGTCCTCAAGTATCCCCGACAGGACATGTTTTGTGAATTTATCTTATCTAGAATAGCTGTCCAAAATACTAAGCCATTGACTGTGATTTAAAGCACATGTGCAAGATGAAGGAAAACCTGCAAACATGGCCTGTTGGGGGTACTTGAGAAGCATTGATTTATAGCACTGCTCTAAATCTAGCTCAAGGCAATCCTATTCTAATTGTGGGCATTTCAGGGAAACCAAGTGAGTGTTAGAGCCCCTGCTTGTCTTTTTTAGGTTGGGCTTTGTGTCCCTTTTCTTAAAATTGGCTTCACTTCCTGTCACACAGCCAAACAGGAAGTGAGGGTAAAACCCTACCAATGTCTTTTCTTGGGGACACACAGGTCAATCTAACTAGTGTCCCCATTAAGCAAATTGCACTCTAGCATTTTGTTGTCCACTCTGCAGTACAAGTGTAGTTGCTGAAAATCTGAAGGGGAGCACTGGTGATTTTAATATCCAATGATGTAGAAGCAAAGATGGTGTTTTTTTTTCCTTGCATGTCCTCTTCGGATCTCCAGCAAGTGCACTTGTAGTGCAAAGTTGATTTGCCTTTAGTAAATAAACCCCAAAGTCCAAGATACCTAATAATTTGGTGTGTAGACAGCAAAATGCTGGCGTGCAATTTACCTAATGGGGAAACTATTTAGATTGACCTGTGTGTCCCCAAGGAAAGACATTGGTAGGGTTTTACCCTCATGTCCTGTTTGGCTATGTGACAGGAAGTGAATAAATTTGAAGGAGAAAGTGGCAAAATTTGGGAGTTGCCTTCACCCTATCAGGGGTGCAGACATCCCCAAAAACTGACCAGTAGGCTTGTGCAATTCGTTTCGTAACGAATTGAAATTCGTCCGAATTTAGCAACTTTCGGACATTCGGAAGCATTCGAATTTCCGAACAAAGCAATTACGAATAAGACCGAATCCGAAATAAATTATACCGCAAATAGCGAATGCCCGAATGTCTTCGGCATAATTCGTTATGAAAAAGTTACGAATGTACGAATCCATACGAAGCACAATAACACTCACTCTGCTCTGCTCTCTGCTTCTCCCACACCGTGCTGAACTCCCTCTCAAAATGGTGTACAGGGGCGGAGGTTATAGCCGCATGTAAAAAACGAAAGTAAAATACGAGATTTCGAATCCATTCGAAGCACAATAACACTCTGCTCTGCTCTCTGCTTCTCCCTCACCGTGCTGAACCCTCTCAAAATGGTGTACAGGGGCAGAGGCTATAGCCGCATGTAAAAAACGAAAGTAAAATACGAGATTTCGAATCGTTACAAATAACCGCAATGTATTTAGAAAAGTACAAATCCATTCGAAGCACATTAGGCATAATAGGCAGCGTCGTTGTGAGAGAGACACGGAAAATTACGAATCAACGAACCCAAAAAAAGTTACGAAAGTAGGAGTTGTGTCCAGAATCAACGAAAAACAACGTACTCTACCGAAAGTACGAACCCAAAAAAAGTTACGAAAGTAGGAGTTGTGTCCAGAATCAACGAAAAACAACGTACTCTACCGAAAGTACGAATTATAAAGCAACAAAAAATTAAACGAAATACGTCGCTTGCAAAAATACGAATGAGTCCGAACACGAAAAATCCCGTCTAGCAAAATTACGAATGATTACGAATCAACAGGACCGGAAAGAAACGAACCGAAACGGAACGAATTTTTCCGTTGTGCACAAGTCTACTGACCAGACCTAATCCCTCTGCACTCTATCCCCAAGCAAAAATAAGAAAATATTTAATTTAGTTTAACTTTGCAAAGACGCATTCCTAAGTACCACTGTGATGCATGTCAATGGCCCATTTAGCCCTTGTTTAATAGAAAACACCAGTTGCCTTTCAATAGAAACATTTGTTAGTCCAGTCCTGGAAATCTGCATCTGCTTTAATATTAATTTCCATAAAAATTGAGTTCCTGCAGCTAGATGCGCCAAATGCATGTAGATGCGCGACCGCCGTGTATATGAGATGCGCAACTGCTGTGTGCGCACAGGTATGCGCATATGTGGTTCTCGAAAAGCGGTGGCCAGCACACAGGAATGACATCACGCCCCTACAGAAAGTTACTTGTACTGCTGCTAAGTTCTCTGAGGAAGAGATGATCCTTATTTGAAAATTAAGAAAAAAAAATATTTTTTAACATGGGGTGGTGTTTGTGTGGGTCCCTTACACACATTCATACAGATTAGGGCCAATTTAGACAGGATCCTATTTACGGCATGTTTTTAGATTGTGGGAGGAAACCGGAGTACCTGGAGGAAACCCACGCAGTCACAGGGAGAACATGCAAACTCCATGCAGATGGTGTCGTGGCCAGGATTCGAACCAGCGACTCTTTTTGCTGCTAGGTGAAAGTGCTAACCACTACACCAATGTGTTGCACAAATATGTATCTAGAGATGTAGGTTCTTGTGTCCACTTGTGAAAATACAAGTGGGTCATGGCACATCTACATTCCAAATTTGGCACTTAAGATGGTCATGCACTATGCAATATGATTGTCCAATCTCTGTACTCGAGATTTCGTCAAAATAGGTAATAGGAATACGCACTTTTACAATTATTAAAAATTTTGGAAATTAAACAGGCTCTTGCCTAATCAAATTTTTCAAATTTTTCTATTTTTTTTTAGATTGCAGTGTATGGTTACCTTTAACCACTTCCATACAGGGCATTTTCACCCCCTTCCTGGCCAGACAAATTTTCAGCTTTCAGCGCTGTTACACTTTAAATGACAATTACACGGTCATGCTACACTGTACCCATTTTTGTCATTTTTTTCCCCACAAATAGAGCTTTCTTTTGGTGGTATTTGATCACTTCTGTGGTTTTTATTTTTTGCGCTATAAACAAAAAAAGAGCGTCAATTAAAAAAAAAAACACAATATTTTTTACTTTTTGCTATAATAAATATCCCCAAAAAATATATAAAAAAACACATTTTTTCCACAGTTTAGGCTGATACGTATTCTTCTACATATTTTTGGTAAAAAAAAATCGCAATAAGCGTATATTGATTGGTTTGCGCAAAAGTTATAGCTTCTACAAAATAGGCTATAGTTTTATGGCATTTTTATTGTTATTTTTTTTTTTTACTAGTAATGGCGGCGATCTGCGATTTTTATCTTGACTGGGACATTGCAGCGACATTTATACAGTGATCTGTGCTATAAAAATGCATTTATTACTGTATAAATGTGACTGGCAGGGAAGGGGTTAACACTAGGGGGCGATCAAGGGGTTAAATATGTTCCCTAGTGAGTGATTCTAACTGTAGGGGGAGGGGACTCACAAGGGGAGGAGACCGATCTGTGTTCCTCTGTACTGGGAACACACATCGGTCTCTTCTCCTCTGACAGGACATGGATCTGTGTGTTTACACACACAGATCCACGGTCCTGCCGTGTTCACGGGCAATCGTGGGTGCCCGGCGGACATCGCAGCCGCCGGGCACGCGCATTGGGTGCCGAGTAACGCGGTGGGGGCACGCACACGCCCCCCCTAGAGGCTCGGGAAATAAAGACGTCATATGACGGCGGACCGGAGGGACAAAGGGTTCCTGCCGCCGTCATATTACAATAGTGCGGTAGGGAAGCGATTAAAGATCAAGATCTGAAAATATTAATTTATTGGGTTTAGAAACACTTTTCTGTTCTTTGTAATGTATTGAAATATTTGTGGGAAAATAGAAAATAAAACATTTCAAAGATATATTAGAAGTAATAGGAACGAGATTAGCATCAAAAGGGTTAATTAAGTGAGAACACCTACTAATTGCCTAACAAGACACATCCAATGAGATGGGCGTGCGCTATTATCAATGAGAAAACAGCAGTTACCCTGGCACCAGTTGCCATTTACATATTTATTATCGCGTTGCGCGTCTGTGTGCACCGATTTGCACGCCCAATCAATGATTTATCCGGCGCACCAATTAAGGTGTTAACCTTTAAAATCTACATTTAAGATTTAATATCTCAAAGACATGATAGGGGTTACATGAGAGTTCTTTTGACCAGAAGTGAAAGAATTAACATAATAAAATTTATTAGAGTATCGTTACAAAGTCTATCTAATACACAGAAAATATCTATAGTCTTAAACAAGAAGGAAATAGTAGGTTAAAATACAATATTTACATGGAGGAATACAGAGCATATTCCTCTAAAACATTATTGTACAAGCATGTTCAGTTACCACTAAAACAGACCTTTCCCCATAAATACCCTTTAGTCCCGTTCTCCTCGCTGCCGTTCCATAAAGAGAGCTTTTTCTCCCATCTCCGCCGTATATATCCATGGGTGCTGATGTCCCATTGGTTGGCCTAGCTGGGCTGTTGATTGGAGGGCTTACTACATCTCCATTTCCTATACTTTGCCTAAGTCAGCCCCCTTAAATGCAAATCCTTGTGAGTATTCTGGGCAGGAGATCTAATTTAATTTTCCCGGGTTGGCCTCCCTTCATTACATATCCCAGCATGGGATCCTTTTGAAGTGAGTAGGTGTAAAACAATGGAATTGACTCTCCATTGTTTATAAATACAAGCCTTGGCCCAGCATTGTCTGCTCTTAACAAGCACTTCTGTGAAGCCCTTTTGCCCGGCTTTCATAGATGCAAGCTAAATGAAATATATTCATAATTACGATATGTTACAGCTATTAATGGAGATTAAACATAAACCCATAAGGCAACAAATGGCCCCTTGTGGCCAGTTGAGAATATGAGACTCTACCACACCTAAAATAATGGTTTATGTGTAATATCCATTAATAATTGGAACTTTTGGCTTTGCCTTCTGAAACAAAAAAAACTCTTTGAGAAGAAAAAAAATCGTTTAAACTCTCCATCTCTACAGTTCACATTTCTGGATCCCAGTATCGGTAGTCATCACTTGTTCTGGATGTAATAAGTCCATAATAAAAATCATAAGATACAAAACACACAAAAAAAAACACAAAGGGGAAAAAAAACATGAGGATCCTTCCAATAATAATAGTGCGAAAGTCAATAATGTCAATCTGGTCATGTTGCCCTTGCTTCTGGGACAGCCTTCCATGGTGATTCCAGTTGGATACAGCATACAGTAATGGCCTTTGGACCAGCTTTCCTGGCTTTCTGAGATTATACTTTAATAATGTGGGCAAAGTTAGAGAAAGAAAAACACGAGTACTTTTAAGACATATGCAGTCAAATGAATGCTTATCTTGTCATTCTGAGTATTAAGGACCTTTGATTAGAATTGTTATAGATATTCTCTTGTTAAAAAAAGAATTGTCATAGATATACTGCAACATAATAATGAGACCCTTTCCCATTGACACGTGTAACAATTTGAAAGGTTATGCCCTTCAGCCAGGATGTCTGATTTGCATCCCCCATCTTTCTTCCTCCATTGTCATATGCCTGCAAATAACTCTGCCCTGCCTTCTGCTGAATACCCCCATGTGTGTGTGTATGACCCTTCAAGTGTCCACGGGGATCTTGTTGCCATGGCAACTCACCACAAACTCCTTTTACTGAAGCTGTGTTCAGTTATACCAACCCTGATGGGTTAAAGCCTTGGCTGGTGCCAAACTTTTGTGAAAATAGCTCCATCCTTTGCTACAGTGTGTAGCTACTGTATGAGTCCTGCCTTTAGCAGGCTAGGGAAGAGGTCATAACTTTAGAAGGTCTCCGTGCGGATTTAGGCAGTGTCACCTAAGCAGACAAAAATAACTTGATTTCAGAATGTGGATAAGTGTGATGTCACCAGTTACTTGTGGCTTCAGGAATGATCAAACAAAATTACTTCTTAAGTACAATTGTACTATACTTTCTGCTATTTGCCAATCACTATGAGTCTCACCAGTCCCAGTATATCTATATGATATTCAAGCAATGCTCTTTGAACTTAGTTATGGCACAAAAAGAAAACTGACCAACTTAAAAAATGTTACCAATGACCACATATGATGATTGCCAAATATTAGAACTGTAGAGAGGACTGTATGTCACTAGAGATGAGCCGAACACCCCCCAGTTCGGTTTGCACCAGAACATGCGAACAGGCAATAAATTTGTTCGAACATCCGAACCCCGTTAAAGTCTATGGGACACGAACATGAAAAATCAAAAGTGCAAAATTTTTTTTTTTAATCAAATCATTTTTTTATTTGTTTTTGCTATTGCTTGTTACATACAATTTTAAAAAAAAATGTGTTATTGAATATAGAAATAGTAAACATTTCATTTAGTTTCTTAAGTGGACATGGAAAAAAGGAGAATTAATTCAAACAATAATTGTAATAGACATCTGTTTTACAAAGCACATCTAACAAGACAGTACAACAAAAAAAAACATAAACCTCTATGTAGGATTCCATTTTCATTCTGTTTTCTGCTTCTTAATTTATTATAAGTCAACCTCCTCGCCCCCATATAACCCTCTTCCCCCTCCCTCCCCTCCCCGTCCCCCTCACATAAACCATCATAAAACAAATTACTAGAGTCAAGCCAATGGGACCATATTTTGTTAAATTTGTGGGGAACTGCTCTATGTTTGTAGGCTAGTCTTTCTCTTTTCAATATATAGTTTAACTTATTACACCATTGTTTGTGGATTGGTGGCATTGTAGCGATACATTTTTGTAAGATAAGCTTACGGGCTAGGTAGAGGGATCTAGTCCACATCGCATACATCTCTACTGGTAAAGCTCCATCTGGAATTATTCCCAGTATTGCTATTTTAGGTGAACTTGTTATTTCTGTCCGACATAATGTATTCAGGGTCTGGAACACTTTCTCCCAATATTTATGAAGCTTAGAGCAGCGCCAGAGCGTATGTATAAGAGATCCATTAGATACGGAACATCGCGGGCATAGGGGTGATGTATCTTTTCCCTAGGCATATAATTTTTGTGGAGTGTAATGAGTTCTATGTATTATAAAAAGCTGACTCAGTTGCTGGGATGGTGAGATGGATACCTCAGGTAGAATCTCCATGGCTCCCTTCTATTCCCCCTCACTAAGATCTATCAAGTCTTTTTGCCAATGTGTAAAACTATTCGCCTGCCCATCTACTTTCTCTGCATTTAGTAATATCAGGTATAGGTCCCCTATTAGTCCTCGTTTCATAGGCCGTACTGAGCTTGCCTTTATCAGAATCTCTGATGGATTATATTGTAGTTGGAATGTTAGGGTCTGGCTTTGCAAAGCATGTCGTATTTGAAGATACTGATATAAATTACTGTTTAGTAATTGGAAACAGGCTTTCAATATATCGAAGGGTAAAAGCACATCTCCTTCGAACAATTGGTATAAAAGAGTTAATCCTGATTTTTTCCATTCTAATAATTCTGGTAGTTTATTCAACTCCGATAAACAGTAGTTATCCCATATTGGCATGTGTCTAGTGTATCCCCTATGATGCATAATGATACGTATTGTTTCCCATAGCCTATGAATTAAATGAAAGGTTGGAATCTTTCTCTTTTTAAAAAATTGATGGGAGACTATTTGCTGTACTAATGGTGATGCTTTAAATTGGGTAATTCATATATTCTGTATGGGGTCATGGTTATCTAACTCCTCCCATCCACTCCATTGTTGAATTTGTGCTGCCATATAATAGAATCTTGTCGCAGAGTTTCTAGCTTAATTCTTGGTTTTCCATATTTCCATATAAGGTCTCTAAAAGTCGCATCAATTACTCTAAATAGTTTTAGTGTCAACCAGACTGGACAATTGTGTAATAGGTACAGCAATTGGGGCAGCCCCACCATTTTCACCAGGTTTGCTCTTCCGATCATAGTCAATGGAAATTTAGACCAGGTTTTGCCTTGTTGCCTAAATTTGGCTATAAGGGGAAGTATATTTTTAACTATATATTCATTGACATTTGGGGTGATTGTCACACCTAGATACTTAAATGATACGACCTGCTTCATCTGGTGGTCCTGGTGTGGGATCTCCAATTGTGTTGGGTCGCTAGGATCAATAGGCATTATTACGGATTTGTCCCAGTTGTTTTTAAATCCTGAGAATATACCGTAGGAATCAATAAGTGAAATGACTGTAGATAAAGATGTATATGTATCTTCCAAAAACAGTAAAGCATCATGTGCGAACAGAGCTATTTTTTCCTCCACCCCACTTCTCCGAAATCCCACAATATCTGGACAATCACGAATAGCCTCCACCAGGGGTTCTAGGGCCATCGCAAAGAGGAGCGGGGACAGGGGGCAACCCTGTCTCTTTCCTCTTTGCAAAAAAAATGGTAAGGATATAGATCCATTGATCTGTACTCTTGCACTTGGAGCACTATATAACAGTTGTACCCACTTTATGAATCTTGGTCCTATTCCAAATTTCTTTAGGCAGGCCCATAGGAATTCCCACTCCATACTATCAAATGCTTTGGACGCGTCTAAAGAAACAATGGCTCTATTTCCTGTATTATCTATGGGTATTTGCAGATTTGAAAACAATCATCTAATATTATTAGCTGCCGATCTGTTGGTGATAAACCCTGACTGATCACGATGTATTAATTTGCCAATGTATTTCGAAAGTCTGGTTGCCATTACATTTGCCAAGAGTTTAACTTTAGGTGTCAACAGTGAAATTGGACGATATGCATCAGGCTTAGATGGATCTTTGCCAGGTTTCAAAATTGAGATGATCGCTGCTTCATTCATCGAGGGGGGCAAAGATCCCACCTCGAAGGCGTAATTGAAGACTGAAAGGAGATCGGGTAGTAACGCGTCTCCAGGCCATCCGATCCAGGTCATTTATTGTTGGTTAAGTTGGCTGCTGCATCTCTCAGCTTTTCCAGTGTTAAAGGTCTCTCTAGTATCTCTTTCCCATCATCTTGTAACATTGGCAAATTAATAGTCTGATTTGTTTTTCCATCCCCCTCTCCTGTTCTCTCACCCTACTTTTGTATAGCTCCTGGTAAAAAATCTGAAACACCTCAAGAATCTCTGGGGTTTTACTAGTCCATGTACAGAGGATTGAATTTCAGTTATAAGGGACGAGGAGCACTGCATTTTTACCACAGAGGCCAATATGTGTCTTGTTCCTTCTCCCTCCTCGAAATAAGATTGCTGCAAAAAAAACTTTTGTTTTCTGCTTTCTTAATAGGTTGCTACTTGTGCATATTTTTCTTGACTTTGTGTCCATTGCATTTGAGTGTCTTCATTAGGGTTAGATACATAGATTGCTTCCGCTTGCATCATGTTATCAGCCAGGATTTTTTCCCATTTTCTAAAGTGCTTCTTTTTTTTTGATATTTGTGAAATAAAAAGACCTCTAAGGTAAGCTTTTTGTGTGTCCCAGTATATTAAAGTCATTGATAAAAAAAATAAAAAATATGCGTGGGGGTCCCCCCAAATTCAATTCAATTCAATTACCAGGCCCTTCAATACTGTACATAAACTTTCAGGAACTTACCCTGAAAAAAGATAACTTGTAGAAAATATTACTTTATTACTCTATCCCCTCTCTTTTTTTTCTTATTTAAAGCAAACAATACAACATTCTTATGTGTACATTGGTAAACAGTCAATGACATTCCCACTTTGATCTAGTGAAACTAAAATGCCCTAGACCTCTAAAACCTAACTTATATCTTGTATTTCATCCCCAGTTTTAGTGTACTGGTTTGGTTCACGATGGACAAATTACTCCCTCCATTTTTCAAATTCAAGGAGTCAATAACGTTTCTTTTAAAGGATTGGAATTCTTTCACAAACTCATCCCGTTCCTGTTTCATTTGCCTAATCTCATACTTGTCAGAAATATTGATGTATCTCAGCAAAGTGCCTACAAATATGTCAGAATGTTTATACTGAAATATTATTGTATTCATGGAAATATGCAAATCTATGATTTGGGAGATTTACAACACCCTACAATATCAAGAAATCCAAAATTCTTTATCCGTGCTAGTTTGAAGACAAGTAACACAAATAAATATTGCTTAAAATATTATATATATTTATTAACTAAAGTATAGTGCAAATTTAAATCAGGTATAAGTCGTGATCAAACAAATGAATGGATATACTTCTACAATCAGAGATAAATGATGGTTAATGTTCAGATAATATTTACATACATTTCTATGCAAGCTCTATATGACCAGGTATATTCACAGTTCAATACTTAAATAATTCTTGTACATTTAAAACTTGGTAACTCTTGTGAAATGTCTCCTGTGACTTCACGGCTTTAGGTAAACACTCTTGTTTACATTATGTTATCTCTTCTAAAACAAACAGATCTCCTGATTACACTTCTTAAACGTGTCCAGACCAAGTGTCATATTAGGCCCACGGCTTGACAATACAATCAAGGCTTATGTTAAATTTAGAGGGAATCTATTTTTACACATACTTCACACCAAAACCATTTTACTACTTAGCTCTAGCTTCATAAAGACAGCCAAATTAGGGCATGTGTCTTAATATTTGAAATATAGTTACTTTATACTGCAGTTAAAAATAACTATATCTACAACACTAGGATATATATATTTAAATGGTTTTAGTTATGTGTATGCAAAAACAATTCCATTACCAAAACAGGTAAATAAACAAAATAAATACGTTACCAGGTTAAAGTTCTGTCTGTTTGAGAAGCTTCCATTATGAGTTCCACAGGACTCCTTCCAACATTGTTAAATGTTTGCGTTCAAGATCTCTCCCTTCCAGCTTCCTTCAGATGTAGACCCCCGAGAGAGATCTTTTCAGAGAGTGAGTTCCCCAGACCTCTTTTCAGAGCGAGCTTTCTCAGAGATAGAGTGAGAGATCCCTTCAGCTTTTCTTTCCTCCCGAGAGATTCTTGCACACTCAACTCTTCCTACTTTTATCTTACCCCAAAAAGTGTGTGTGTGTGTTACATTACTACGTAATTGACGAGTCAAATGACAATGTTTTTGGAAGGTTGTCTTGGCAACCAAATAGACGCCATCTTGAATAACTAAGTGTTTTCACCACCAGAGGGCAGTAGCGTATTAGAAATAATTTCTAATATTATTTCCATTACAGTCAAAGATAATTTACGACACACTAAAAACTTTTCAGACATTAAAAGAACAATATAAACTCACAAATAAATCTTTCTATAAATATCTACAAATAAGACATGCATTAGCAAAACAATATAAAGGAACAGTAATGACTTGGAGTAAGATCCCTCTCTTAAAGGAAATTATTAACACTAAAACATCTAAGGGTTCAATAACAAAGATCTATCAATTTTTACAAAAGGGGAGCCAAAGGGGAACCCAGGGTCAGACATGTAGGAAGAAATGGGAAAAAGATATGGGTAATCTATCTAATGAACAGTGGGGAAGAATCTTGGAGCTTGCTCAGACGGTCTCACTGTCTCCCTCCCAGAGGATGTCCCACCTCTTTTTGTTAAATCGAGCATACTACACGCCGTATAAACTTTTTTGTTTTGGACGCAGAGAAAATGACAGCTGTCCTAGATGTGGAAGAGAAGGGGGGGACATGATACATATGTTTTGGCGATGTCCGAAGCTACATCGATACTGGAGGGAGGTAGTGAGAACAATAGAGCAGACTTTTGAGATACACATGGAGTTGGAACCCCTACAATGTGTATTGGGCTGGTTGGAGGGTGAAGGGATAAAGGATAACATTAAGTTAGCAATAACTAGATGCCTATTTCAAGCGAGGAGGCTGATAGCGCAGAAATGGCAATCAGTCTCCCCGCCGTCTAGCAATGACTGGGAACAAAATATGAATTTAACAATATTAAAAGAAAGGACGACATATATTAGACAGGGAGCTCTAAACAGATTTGAAAAAATTTGGAAACCTTGGCAGGAGAAAAAAAAAAAACATTAATTGAAGATAAGTAAAGACATCGAAGATAGGGAGGGACGAGTGGGAGGAGGGAGGGGGCGAGAGTGGGGGATAGAGGACAACAAGTGGAAGGATGGGGAACGGAGTATGGAAGGAGTGACTTGAGGTCAAGAGGAAGGGAAAGTTGTGTTGGTTTTAAGACGATATTATTTATTATCTGTTTTGTATGTGAATTTGGGGAGGGAAGGGGAAGGAATGTTTTGTAAAATGGAAAATGGTTTAATAAAGATATGAAGTATAAAAAAAAGATAATTTACGACATCCTGTGATTTAAGATTCACAAAACACCATTAATTGTCAAAAACTGTCAAACACATGTCATGTATCCCAGCCATCTCGGCGAATGGCTCAGAGTAATGTCTTGGGAAAATCTATCCACATCTCAGCTAATGGGTTGTTAACATTCCTCGAAGCTGAAGTCATTTAACCACTTCTCTACTGTGCAGGAAAACCCCCTTCCTGCCCAAGCCATTTTTCAGCTTTCAGCGCTGTCACACTTTGAATGACAATTGCGCGGTCGTGCGACGTGGCTCCCAAACGAAATTTGTGTCCTTTTTTTCCCACAAATAGAGCTTTCTTTTGGTGGTATTTGATCACCTCTGCGGTTTTTATTTTTTGCGCTATAAACAAAAGAAGAGCGTCCAGTTTGAAAAAAAAACACTATTTTTTACTTTTTGCTATAATAAATACCCATTTTTTTTTAAATAAAATGTTCCTTAGTTTAGGCCGATACGTATTCTTCTACATATTTTTGGTAAAAAAAAAACGCAATAAGCGCGTATTGATTGGTTTGCGCAAAAGTTATAGCGTCTACAAAATAGGGGATAGATTTATAGCATTTTTATTTTTTTATTTTTTTATTAGTAATGGCGGCGATCTGCGATTTTTTATTGTGACTGCGATATTGCGGCGGACACATCGGACACTTTTGACACATTTTTGGGACCATTCACATTTATACAGCGATCCCTGCTATAAAAATGCACTGATTACTGTATAAATGTGATTGGCAGGGAAGGGGTTAACCACTAGGGGGCGGGAAGGGGTTAAATATGTTCCCTCAAAGTGTTCTTACTGTGGGGGGAGGGGACTGACTGGGGGAGGTGACCGATGGTTGTCCCTATGTACAAGGGACACACCATCGGTCCCCTCTCCCTCACAGGACGTGGATCTGTGTGTTTACACACAGAGATCCACTTTCCTGCTCGTTTCCCAGGCAATCGCGGGTGCCCGGCGGCAATCGCGGCCGCCGGGCACGCGCACCGGGGCCTTGTGAACGCGGTGGGCGCGCGCGCCGCCGGCGGTGCGTGCGCGCCTCCTAGCTCGTTTTAAAGGGAGGACGTCATATGACGTCCTCCCAGAACGAGAGTATCCTCCGCCCGCCGTCAATTGACAGTGGGAGGGGGACAAGTGGTTAAAATGCACCCCGTAACTTACATTTTACAAATACAGCTTCTAATGTCCTTCACAGTTAGGATCTCACATCATAAGATATTATATTTGTAACTTCCCAATAGACATGTGCAATTCGTTTAGTTTCTAATTCGTTTTTCACAAATTTAGAGAAATTTGTTAATTCCGAAAATTCTGAATTTCCGAATTTTTCAATTTCCGAATTTTCAGATTTCCAAATTTTTCAATTTACGAATTTTCGGATTTTCGGATTTCCGAAATTTCGAATTTCCGAATTTCCGAATTTTTCAATTTACGAACTTTCGGATTTCCAAATTTTTCAATTTACGAATTTTCGGATTTTTGGATTTCCGAAATTTCGAATTCCGAATTTACGAATTTCGGAAATTCTAATTTCCGAATTTCCGAAATTTGGAATTTCGGATTTTCGAATTTCTGGATTTCCGAAATTCGGATTTTCGAATTTCCGAAATTCGGAATTTCCGAATTTCGAAAATTAGGAATTTCGAATATTCGAAAATTGTAAATTTCGAAAATTCGAGATTCGAAAATTCGAAATTGCAAAATTCGAAAATCTAAAATTCGAAAATCTAAAATTCGAAAATGGAAAATTTGGAAAGTTAAATTTTTTTTTCTATCTGGATTTCCGAAATTTGGAATTTCCGAATTTCGAAAATTAGGAATTTCGAATATTCGAAAATTGTACATTTCGAAAATTCGAGATTCGAAAATTCGAAATTGCAAAATTCGAAAATCTAAAATTCGAAAATCTAAAATTCGAAAATTTGGAAAGTTTAATTTTTTTCCTTTGTTTTTTGCTTTTTTGGGAAATTCGAAAAATTCGTTTTTTTTTTATTCGTTTTTTGGGAAATTCGGAATTCGAAAATTCGTAATTCAGAAATTCCGAATTCCGAATTTCCGAATACCGAATTTCCGAAAAAAAAACAAAAACAAATTTCCGAATTTCCGAAAAAATTTCCGAAAAAAAGTTGAATAAAAAAAGAAAACTAAAAAAAACAATTTTTCTCATTTCCCGAATTTCCGAATTTCCGAAAAAGCAAAAAAAAAAAAAAAAACGAAAAAAAAAGAATTTTTCGAATTTCCAGAATTTCCGAATTTATTCTTCTACATATTTTTGGGTAAATAAAATGCAATAAGAGTATTATGATTGGTTTGCGCAAAAGTTATAGTGTCTAAAAAAAAATAGGGGATAGATTCATGGCATTTTTATTATTTATTTATTTTTTACTAGTAATGGCAGCAATCTGCGATTTTTAGCAGGACTGCGACATTGCGGCAGACAGATTGGACACTTGACACTTTTTTGGGACCAATGACATTTATACCATGATCAGAACTAAAAATAGCCACTGATTACTGTATAAATGTCACCGGCAGGGAAGGGGTTAACATTAGGGGGCGATCAATATATATATATATGGATTACTATTGATTACTAGAACAGATACTTTGTGAAGATACTTAAAATAAACATTATTTAAAATATACAATACCACAGCTTATTGTGAATAAGCCTTATGATCTTGTTATACAGAAACAATACTAAACAGTTTGTGTTAGCCCGTACCAACACCCCCCTTATCTCTAATGCCCCATACACACGATCATTTTTCATGCCGTTAAAAATGCCATTAAAAAAAATGGCCATTAAAAATGATCGTGTGTATGCTCCAGAGCATTTTTAACGACGTGAAAAACGGGCATTAAAAATTTCGAACATGCTCTCTTTTTTCACGTCGTTTTTCATGTCGTTTTTTTTAACGACGTGAAAAACGATAGTGTGTATGCTTTAACGACGTGAAAAAAAATGCGCATGCTCAGAATCAAGTATGAGACGGGAGCGCTCGTTCTGGTAAAACTAGCGTTCGTAATGGAGATAGCACATTCATCACGCAGTAACGGACTGAAAAGCACTAGACTGAAAAGAGCGAATCGTCTCTCAACAAACTTTACTAACATGAAGGGTGGCGCCATTCGAACGGAACTTCCCCTTTATAGTGCCGTCGTACGTGTTGTACGTCACTGCGCTTTTCTTGAACATTTTTTAAAATGATGGTGTGTACGCAAGACAGGCTTGAGAGGAAACAAAAAAAAAATGACGAGAAAAACGTCAGTTTTAAAAATGACATTAAAAATGATCGTGTGTATGGGGCATAAGTGTCAAAACATTGAATTACAACCTGGGGAGACTGGTACAGCCAGACCCCTTAGTGAGACATAAGAACAAGGCCTATTCATGCCTATGAATCTAATTTAAACTTTTAAAGATAGTGAATTTGGGTTAACCTCTTAAAGAGAAAGTAGAAACCAAAGTATTGTTCATAGCATATCATTAGTCATGAACTTAACTTTAGAGACAAAATGGTCTCTCTCTCTCTCGTTCATAATATACATGAATAGAAAAAAATATGAAAAATATGTAATTTGCGTAATATAAAAAAGGCCTATATGTATATTCTTTTACCCCAAATGTTCTGACATACTGTAAAGCCTCATTTTCGGCCTTTATAGTTGAGGAAGGGATGTATGAATTTGTTTTTTCATATTTCCTAGGCTTTTCACCCCAGCAAGGTGAGTACACTTCCACATCACGCCTCTTTGTTGTATATTGATTTGGTTTTAATATCTTTTCACCAGATGACAAACAAAACTGGGAAATATGGCCGAATAAACCACACGTGAAGCATTTTATCTTTTGTAAAGTATTACCTTGTCAAAATATTTTATTAAGGCATACAGAGGGTATCATACATACAATCTTGATTATGCTTATATTAACAAACGTAATAATTTCTTTATTTTCCAAAAGCTAGATTTTTGTTAATTTTAAAGGAGGTTGCTTAACAAACTAAACATGCAATGTATCAATATTTTAGTTCCTTTAAGAGGTTTGCAGGTAGTATATGTTTCCTTAAAACATTCTTATTGTCAATAAATTCATAACGCCTAGAAGATTTAAGTTATGATGGAGATATGGAATATAAATTCAAACAATGTTCTTATGTATACCCGATGAAATATTTATAAAAAGGAAGGAAAATGAAACGAATATATACATAATAAAGAAAAAATAGTGGTGAAAGAAAGATAGAAGAGGAGAGGAGAGGAGAGTAGAGTAGTGTAGAAGTCCGTGGGGTTAGACCCAGAGCCACCGCCGCTACTATAGATAATTCCTTTAAATCCTTTGTATCAGTTACCATGGTAAGAGAACTTTGGTGTCAAAGGTTGATGGACTAATGTAATTGATCCAGGGTTGCCACAATTTTTCAAATTTGGGGATCGTGTCCATATCTATCGCAGTCATTTTAGCATATGTCATCGCACTATTCATTCTGGTCTTTGATTCGTGTATATTTAATTGGGTTGATTTCCATGCTTTTGCTAATGTTTGTTTAGCTGTTGTAAAAAGTTGTACTAATAATTTAAATTGCATATGTGTTATGCTTTCTGGTTTCAGGTTAAGTAGAGCTATTCCCGGGTCAAATGGGATTGTCTTATTAAGCATTTCAGATGCCATTTTAAAGAGTTCTTTCCAGAATTTTTGTGCTGTTGGACACGACCACCAAACATGAAACTGTGTCCCTGTCTCTGTACATCCCCGAAAACATTGTGCTGAATAATTTGGAACATATTTCGCTATTCTTGCAGGCACAAGGTACCATCTAGTTAGTAGTTTATAATTAGCCTCAACCGCTAACATATTAGGGGAGGCCGATTTAGTTGTTATCCATATTTGATTCCATTCTGAGTTTTCTAATTCTCTTTGTAAGTCTCCTTCCCATTTTCGAGCGTATTGTGGTTTGCCCCCGTCTTCTTGTGTCAGTAATTGAGAATATAAGGCAGATATAGCACCCTTTGTGTGTGGGTCTTTCTTACATATTGTTTCAAATTTAGTCATTTGGGATGTTTGAGTAGAAGAATTTAAAAATGGTGTGAAGAAGTTTTTTATTTGAAGATATCTGAATAGTTCTGATTGTGGTAAGCCGTAAGTTTTACATAGGGTCGGAAATGGGATAAACAATGATATTGACACAAAATTATACATACAAAGAATGTCTCTAGATGTCCATTCTCTAAAAGTTTTGGGGTAGACCCATGCTGGATAGAATGCAGGATTTTTGTAAAATGAGAGTAGCGGATTATGTAAAGATTGTAGTTGGTATTTAATTTTCGACCTATCCCAAAGGGAGATAAAATGTTTGGTGATAGGATTTTGTATATTTTTGCGGTGTTTTGGGGGGATCCAAAGTAAGTTTGAGACTGAAATTGGATCACTCTCAGCAGCTTCTATTAATACCCATAATGGGATTTCTTTTTTTGCATGGTATTTACTGAGGCTAGCGACATGTGCTGCCTTATAGTAACTTGCAAAGTTGGGGCAGCCTAAGCCCCCTTGTAGTTTGGGTAAGAAAAGTGTGCTTTGTTGTATTCTCGGTTTGGTAGAACCCCAAATGAACTTTGATACTTTTTTCTGTAGTATCCTTAGATAATATGCTGGTATCGGGATTGGCAAGACTCTGAATAAGTATATAATTTTTGGCAGTATCGTCATTTTTACCGCATTTATTCTTCCCATCCATGATATTGGGAGGTGTGCCCAAGAGTTCATTAAGTTTGTTAGATGTTTCAATATCTGTGGATAGTTATGAGAGAATAAATCCGAGAGAGATGCTGTCAGTTTGATACCTAGGTATGATATTGCTCCCTCAGTCCATGCATATGGGAGACCTATTTTGGCGGCCGATAATTCAATACTTGATAGAGATATGTTCATTATTGAACTCTTCTTGGAATTGATAACTAGGCCTGAAAGAGTGGCAAATTTATTAAGAATTGGGGTTAGGTTAGGACCAGATATTTGTGGGGATGAAAGAAATAGGAGGATATCATCTGCAAATAAGCATAATTTGTGCTGGTAACCTCCTACTTCTATTCCTGTTATTGTGGGTTCTAGTCTAATTAGTTGTGCAAGTGGTTCTATGAGTAAAGCGAATAGTAATGGTGAGAGTGGACAGCCTTGTCTTGTACCCCTCTCAATATCAAATGGTTCCGATCTATATCCTGCATATCTTACGTACGCTTTTGGGTTATCATAAAGTGCTTTGATCCAAGTCATAAAATTTGGGCCAAAACCCCATTTTTGTAATGTATAGGTCATGTAAGTCCAGGATACTGAATCAAAGGCCCTTCTGATATCGAGAGAGAGAAAGCAGGCAGGAATTTTACGTTTTTTTTTGCTATTTGTGCTAAGAGAACTGCTCTTCTAACATTATCTCCTGCTTGGCGTGAGGGCATGAATCCTACCTGATCACGATGTACTAGTGTTCCTATAATTGAGTTTAAACGTGTTGCTAGTATTTTTGTCAATATTTTAATATCCACATTTAACATAGAAATGGGACGGTAGTTACTGCTGAGTGTATCATCCGTGTGTGGTTTTGGAATCATACATATAATTGCTGTCAATGATTCTTGCCTAAATGTTTTGTTTCTCAATATTTCATTGTAAGCTTCTACCAGCATGGGGGAAAGAATATCCCTGTATGTTCTGTAGTATAATGATGAGTAACCATCTGGCCCAGGTCTTTTATTTACTTTTAATTCATTTATGGCTGCGATGACTTCATCCTTTGAAACTGTTTTTTCTAGCAATGTTTTTTGAGATTCTGTCATTTGTGGGAGGTTAATTCGTGAGAAAAATGAATCTGCTTCAGAGGTGTTGAATGAATTTGTTTTCTTGTATTGAGTTTTTAGATATGTGCTGAATTTTTGGACTATTTTTTGTGGATTGCAAGTGTATATATTATTGGCTATTTTGAGCTTGATAGGTTTATAGGATCTATTGATGGATTTTAGTGCTTTCGCTAGGAGTGTACCTGGTTTATTAGATTTCATATAAAATGAATGATTAGTTTTACGTAACATTTTTTCTGCTGAATCTGTGAGGAAGAGGTCATATTCTAAGCGAGTTTTCTCGAGATGTGTTTTTGCAGTGGGGGTAGGATTATTCTGAAAGGCCATAAATGCAGTGTTAAATTCTTTTTCTAATTTTTGTGCGAGTGTTTTACGTTCTCTTTTCAGGATCCCTAATTGTTGTTGACAAATTCCCCTGAGTACTGGTTTATGTGCTTCCCAAAGTGTGAGTGAAGAGATTTCTGGGCTAGTGTTATGCTTCAAGTAAGTTATTAGCTCACGTTCTATATGTGTGCGGTAAGAAGGGTGTTTGAGTAGCACATCTGGAAGGTACCATGATGGATCATGCGATTTTGGCAGAATAGAGGCTATGGTTGTATATACCGCATCGTGGTCTGACCATGGGATGGGGAGAATGGTTGAAGATGTTATCTCTGGGGCCATTCCTATTGTTATGAAAATATGGTCTATTCTGCTGAATGTTTGATGAGGATTAGAGTAGTAGGAGTAGTTCCTTTTCGTTGGGTTAGATTCTCTCCAAGTGTCAATCAAATTGTACTTAGATAGAAGCTGAGAGAGTGACCATTTGGATTGGTGATTTGTTGGGGTATAAGGTGATCTATCGAGGAATGGTAGAAGGACAGTATTTGAATCCCCACACACAAAAAGTGTTCCTATCTTATGTGTGTTAATAACTTGAAAAAGATGGGATAAAAATGGTAAGGGTTTAAGGTTAGGAGCGTAGTAGGAGACAATAGTTACTGCTGTGTCCATGATATGTCCCGTTAGGATGAGATAACGACCTTCTGGGTCTTTTATTTCAGATTGCAACGTAAATGGAGTGGTGCGGTGAAATGCTATAAGCGTACCTCTCTGTTTTGTGTTGGCTGAGGCTGTGTAAACTTGTGGGTAGGAGTTACTGAAAAATTTAGGAGTAAGGGTTGGTGTAAAATGTGTTTCTTGCAAGCACACAATATGAGCTTTCTTACATTGGAATGACCTAAAGGCTTTAGTGCGTTTTTGTGGCACATTAAGACCTTGGACGTTCAATGAGATAATATTTAATGGGGCCATGGCAAGTGATACAACAAGCTAATCTTACCTGTAGCCTTACTGCAACGGTCTCCGGGTCCAACCCACACGGATAAGAGAGAAAGAAAGTAAAGAGAGGATCTCGAGTGATCCGACTTAAATAAAAAATAAGAAATAGATATGATTATATAACATATAAACATTTTAAATATGTTAATGCATTCATTGTTTGCCCGTGAACGGGGGTAAAGCCCCCCCCTCAGGGGACAAGGAGCTTTCTTCGAATCCCCGCATATTAGTGCGAGGGCCCGAGGAAAGCTTGGTGGGTAGTGATGAGCCGAACACCCCCGGGTTCGGTTCGCACCAGAACCCGCGAACGGACCGAAAGTTCGTACGAACATTAGAACCCTATTAAATACAATGGATGTGAACGTTCGAATTCTAAAGTGCTAATTATAACAACTATTATGCATGTTATTGTCCTAAAAAGGGTTTGGGAACCCGGGTTCTGCACCAGGGGACATGTATCAATGCAAAAAGAAGTTTAAAAAACGGTCGTTTTTCGGGAGCAGTCATTTTAATGATGCATAAAGTGAAAAAAAAAAGTCAAATATTCCTTTAAATATCGTACCTGGGGGGTGTCTAAAGTATGCCTGTGAAGTGCCATGTGTTTCCCGTGTTTAGAACTGTCCCTGCACAAAATGACACTTCTAAAGGAAAAAAAAGCCATTTAAAACTGCTTGCGGCTTTAATGTAATGTCTGGTCCCGGTAATATGGATGAAAATCTTTAAGAAAAATGGCATAGCTACCCCATGACCCCCCCCCCCTACCCCAGCCCATTACCAGCCCCTTTGGGTCTTGTATGGATATTAAGGGGAACCCCGCACATAAAATAAAAAAGGCCCTATATACTCTGAACAGCCGTATACAGGCGGTGCATACAAGACAGGGACTGTAGGTTTGTTCTTATGTAGAATCTGTTTGTAATTTTGAACAGGTACATTGTTGAAGTGTAGCTCCAGCCCAAAAATCTATTTTTAAACTTTTTGGAAAACATAGGTAAGGGTTATCACCCCTGTAACATTTGTTTTGCTGTCTGTGCCCCTGTTCAGAACATTTCACCTCACTTTCCGTCCCAATGTCAACTGTTTTTGAAATGTGGTGTTTTTCTTGAAACAAGGATTGCTGATAAAGCATCAGTACAGAGGAGACACCTTTCTCCCATATTTATTCTTACAGGAGAGAATTTTCCTTCCTAGGGGTAGATTTCCTCTCACTTCCTGTTGTCTTCTTGCGTTTGCAAGTAGGAGTCGTTTGTAAGTTGGATGTTTGAAAGTAGGGACCTGCCGTATATACTCTGCAGAAATAGGCCCCTTAGTTGTTGGTGTTGGCACAACACTGTAAGCACTCACAGTTACTCTTGGTTGGTGCTGGAACGCCCTGCTGTCAACTATTATATCAGGAATTTTAATTACATATAATTGTTGAACAGTGGTAGTAAAAATTGGGGCTTTGATGGTGGTGCTGGTGCCACAACACTGTAAGCCCTGACAGTTACTCTTGGTGGGTGCAGCAATGGGCCCTGCTGTGAATTATTAGATCAAGAATTGTAATTGCATGCCCCTGTTGAACAGGGGCTGAAAAATTGGGCCTTTCGTGGTGGTGGTGGTGGTGGTGGTGTTGCCACAACACTGTAAGCCATCAGAGTTACTCTTGGTGGGTGCAGGAATGGGCCCTGCTGTGAATTATTAGATCAAGAATTGTAATTACATGCCCCTTTTGAACAGGGGCTGAAAAATTGGGCCTTTCGTGGTGGTGGTGGTGGTGGCGTTGCCACAACACTGTAAGCCCTCAGAGTTACTCTTGGTGGGTGCAGCAATGGGCCCTGCTGTGAATTATTAGATCAAGAATTGTAATTACATGCCCCTTTTGAACAGGGGCTGAAAAATTGGGCCTTTCGTGGTGGTGGTGGTGGTGGCATTGCCACAACACTGTAAGCCCTCAGAGTTACTCTTGGTGGGTGCAGCAATGGGCCCTGCTGTGAATTATTACATCAAGAATTGTAATTGCATGCCCCTGTTGAACAGGGGCTGAAAAATTGGGCCTTTCGTGGTGGTGGTGGTGGTGGCGTTGCCACAACACTGTAAGCCCTCAGAGTTACTATTGGTGGGTGCAGCAATGGGCCCTGCTGTGAATTATTAGATCAAGAATTGTAATTACATGCCCCTTTTGAACAGGGGCTGAAAAATTGGGCCTTTCGTGGTGGTGGTGGTGGTGGCGTTGCCACAACACTGTAAGCCCTCAGAGTTACTCTTGGTGGGTGCAGCAATGGGCCCTGCTGTGAATTATTACATCAAGAATTGTAATTGCATGCCCCTGTTGAACAGGGGCTGAAAAATTGGGCCTTTCGTGGTGGTGGTGGTGGTGGCGTTGCCACAACACTGTAAGCCCTCAGAGTTACTCTTGGTGGGTGCAGGAATGGGCCCTGCTGTGAATTATTAGATCAAGAATTGTAATTACATGCCCCTTTTGAACAGGGGCTGAAAAATTGGGCCTTTCGTGGTGGTGGTGGTGGTGGTGGTGGCGGTGGCGTTGCCACAACACTGTAAGCCCTCAGAGTTACTCTTGGTGGGTGCAGCAATGGGCCCTGCTGTGAATTATTACATCAAGAATTGTAATTGCATGCCCCTGTTGAACAGGGGCTGAAAAATTGGGCCTTAGGCACTGGTGGCACAACACTACAACCCCTCACAGATGCTGTACTTGGAGCACAGCAATGAGCCCTGTTGCAAAGTATTGCTTCAAAAATTGTAATGACACGCCCCTGTTAAACAGGGGCTGAAAAATTGGGCCTTAGGCACTGGTGGCACAACACTACAACCCCTCACAGATACTGTACTTGGAGCACAGCAATGAGCCCTGTTGCAAAGTATTGCTTCAAAAATTGTAATGACACTCCCCTGTTAAACAGGGGCTGAAAAATTGGGCCTTAGGCACTGGTGCCACAACACTCCAACCCCTCACAGATACTGTACTTGGAGCACAGCAATGAGCCCTATGGCAAATTATTGCTAAAAAAATTGTAATTACACGCCCCTGTAAAACAGGGGCTGAAAAATTGGGCCTTAGCCACTGGTGGCGGCACCCATAAACAAAAATGATCTTCCAAAATATCATCATCAATCGTATCATTGAGGACTCGGTGGAGGAGGATAGCCAGTCAACATAACAGCACAGGCACTCAACATCAGCATCAGTCTTGAAGGGATGTGACATGTTAAAATCAATTAGTCTGTTATATCAGCATCAGGTGTGTGGTAGCTGGTGGTGATCCAAGACTGGTTCATCTTGATGAAAGTCAGTCGATCAACCGAGTCGGTGGACAGGCGCACCCTGTGATCCGTGACAAATCCTCCAGCAGCACTGAATGTGCGTTCCGAAAGAACGCTGGATGCAGGACAGGCCAGTAGCTCAATTGCATACTGTGCAAGCTCTGGCCAGTGATCCATCCTCAAGACCCAGTAAGCCAGAGGATTTTCGGTGGGGAAGGTGTCCAAGTCTGACCTTGCCCCTAGATATTCCTGCACCATGTTTATCAGACGCTGGCGATGGTTGCTGGAACCGATCATACTTTGGGGCTGCGGACTAAAGAATTGTCTGAACGCATCGGTCAGACGGCCACCTTCCCCACCGCTCCTTCTTTGACTGGCCGAAGCCTCAGCAACTCGTTGTCCAGGACCAGGAGTTTGTAACCTCCCAGTCTCTGGGAACGCGTTGCACAGACCTTTCTGCAAGGCCTCCCGGAGTTGTCTCATCCTCTGCTCCCTCTGCGAAGGTAACATAAGGTCCGCAACCTTACCCTTGTACCGTGGATCAAGGAGAGTGGCCAGCCAGTAATGGTCCCTCTCCTTGATCCGAAGAATACGAGGATCCTTCCGCAGACTTTGCAGGATCAGGGAGGCCATGCAGCGTAGGTTTGCTGAGGCATTCGCTCCGGAGTCCTCTGGGTCACTAAGGACGACATGATCCGCAGCCACCTCCTCCCAGCCACGTACAAGTCCACTGGTTTCTTAAGACTGTAAATCATCCCTAAAAGACTGCTGCTGATGATGCTGAGTGCCAGCCTCCACCTCCATGCTGACACAATCCTCCTCCTCCTCCTCCTCCTCTTCCTCTTCCTGTGCGATGGGTGGGACAGAAGGAACACTGTCTGGGTAAAGGGGGCCTTGAGAGGCAAGGAAGTCCTCCTCTTCCTGCCTCTGTTCTGCCTCAAGTGCCCTGTCCATTATTCCACGCAGCGTGTGCTCCAACAGGTGGACAAGAGGTACAGTGTCACTGATGCATGCACTGTCACTGCTCACCATCCTCGTGGCCTCCTCAAATGGTGCCAGGACAGTGCATGCATCCCTGATCATGCCCCACTGGCGTGGAGAAAAAAAACCAAGCCCCCCTGACCCTGTCCTGGTGCCGTAGTCGCACAGGTACTCATTGATGGCCCTCTGCTGCGTGTGCAGCCGCTGCAGCATGGCCAACGTTGAGTTCCACCTGGTGGGCATGTCACATATAAGGCGGTTCTTGGGCAGGTTCAACTCCTTTTGCAGCTCAGCCAGGCGAGCACTGGCATTATAAGATCTGCGGAAATGCACACAGACTTTCCTGGCCTGCCTCAGGACATCCTGTAAGCCCGGGTACCTGCCCAAGAACCGCTGCACCACCAGGTTAAGGACGTGAGCCACACAGGGCACATGGGTCAGTTGTCCCTGTCGGAGGGCGGAGAGGAGGTTGGTGCCATTGTCGCAAACCACCATTCCTGGCTTAAGCTGGCGTGGCGTCAACCACCTCTCGGCCTGGCCCTGCAGAGCAGACAGGACCTCTGCCCCAGTGTGGCTTCTGTCCCCCAAACACACCAGCGCAAGCACGGCATGGCATCTTTTTGCCTGCGTACTTGCGTAGCCCCGTGAACGGCTACGGAGCACCGCTGGTTCATAGGACAAACCACAGGAAGAGGCCATGGAGGAAGAAGAAGAGGAGGGGGTGGAGGAGAGAGGTGTGTCACAACCAGTAGTAGCATTTTGGAGGCGTGGCGGTGGAACAACCTCCAACACTACTGCACCTTGTCCTGCATCCTTCCCAGCTGCCAAAAGAGTGACCCAATGGGCCGTGAAAGAAAGGTAACGTCCCTGTCCATGCCTGCTGGACCATGAGTCAGCGGTAATATGCACCTTACCGCTGACCGCCCTGTCCAGCGAGGCCAAGACATTGCCTTCCACATGCCGGTAGAGAGCCGGAATAGCCTTCCGTGAGAAAAAGTGGCGTTTGGGAACCTGCCACTGAGGAACCGCACATTGCACAAACTCACGGAAGGGGGCCGAGTCTACCAACTGAAAAGGCAGCAGTTGAAGCGCTAGCAATTTAGCCAAGCTAGCATTCAACCGCTGGGCATGTGGATGGCTGGGAGTGAACTTCTTTCGACGGTCCAGCAGCTGGGGCAGGGAAATTTGCCTGCTAGAATCGGACGTTGGTGTACTGCTAGCAGAGTGGCCGCAAGTACTTGGCTGTGACACACCTAATTCTACACCTTCATTCCTCTCAGTGCATGTTTCAGAGAGGACTGAAGTTATAGTGGGGTTGGAGATCCCAGCTGATGCGGTGCAAGGAGAGGTCCGCTTTGTTCTTTGGTGTGGGTCTTTGAGGTAGGCTTGCCAACGAGCTGCATGGCAGGTCAACATATGTCTGGTCAGGCATGTGGTACCCAAGCGGCTGATGTTTTGGCCACGCGATATACGCTTGAGACATATGTTGCAAACAGCAGCTGTGCGATCTGATGCACTAGCCTCAAAAAAGGCCCACACCAAGGAACTTTTTGAATGACGGGCAGAGGCTACGCCCTGCACAGGCGGAGCTCTGCGGTGTGATTCCGTCGGTGTACTGCCCTTACGCTGGCCACCAAAGGGCATCCTGCCTCGTTGGAGATGTGCCTCCTCCTCATCCTCCTCCTCCTCCTCTCTCCTATTAGGCACCCACGTGGAGTCAGTGACCTCATCATCCCCTCCCTCCTCATCACTGGAGCCAATCTGGCAGTATGCTGCAGCTGCTGGAACATGACTGCCAGATTGGTGTCCTTCTTGAGCATCCCCTCTGTCTGCTCTCACGCTACTGCCTTCCTGTAGCTGGGTTTCATCATCAGACCCTTCGAAACGCTGGGCATCCTCCTGGAGCATGTACCCAACACTGTGCTCAAACAGTTCGGGGGACTCCTCAGGAGGAGGACATGGTGGGTCTAGGGAAGGAGTGACTGATGATGAGTCTGACATTGATACCAGGGAAGAGGACGCTTTGGCAGCTGCTTTGCCAGTACCCTGAGCCTGGGTGAGAGAGGATGAGGAGGAGGAGGAGGGCTTGGTCATCCACTCTACCAAGTCTTCGGCATGATGTGGCTCAACATGTCCAGCTGCCGAAAAGAAGGACAAGCGTGTCCCATGGCCATGTGCTGATGACAATGCACCGCGTCCACGACCAGCACTGTTGCCCCCAGACACAGAGCCTGCTTGCCCTCTTTTATTGCCTCCTGACTGTCTGCCTCTCCTTGTTTGCCTTCCAGACATTCTAATAGATGGCCTGCAGGGAGATGGGAAAAAAGCAATAAGGGCTACCTTCAGGTGTCCTTCTCTGTCCCTTTACTTAAGGATTTCTAAATATGGTTGAGGATTATTGCTTTTGCACAGAATAGCACAACGACAATTTCCCTGACTGTCCAAAAAACAAGGATTTCAAAGATGGTTGATGAGGAATGCTTTGGCACACTATAGCACAAGGAGAATTCCCCTCACTTTCCTTCTTTGTCCCTAGAAACAAGGACTGGTACAGTGAAAGAAACTGACACTCTCCCTACCTACAGTTTTCTGTCCCTAGAAAAAATGTTTTTTTAAAGCACACTATAGCACAAGGAGAATTCCCCTCACTTTCCTTCTTTGTCCCTAGAAACAAGGACTGGCACAGTGAAAGAAACTGACACTCTCCCTACCTACAGTTTTCTGTCCCTAGAAAAAATGTTTTTTTAAAGCACACTATAGCACAAGGAGAAATCCCCTCACTTTCCTTCTTTGTCCCTAGAAACAAGGACTCGCACAGTAAAACACACTGACACTCTCCCTACCTATCCTTCTCTTTCCCTAAACTAAAGGAATCCAGGTTAAGCAAGAAAGAAATAAATGTCACTGTCCCTGCCTATGCTTGTCTTTCCCTGCTCCGGAACACACTACACTAGGCCACCGTGCTGGCGGCCTTTTATAGTGTGGGGCGTGTACTAAACACCCTCAGCAATAATTGGCCACAGGCATCCTGCCTGTGGCCAATCATTGCTCTCCTCGCTGCCGGCGCTGTGATTGGCCAAGCATGCGGGGTCACAGTGCATGCTTGGCCAATCACAGCGCCTGGATGACACTGCGATGGCGTAGTGCATTGTGGGCCGTTCGCGTCACTTGAATTTGGCGCGAACGGCCCAAATCGTTCGATCTTCGTCGAACGATCGAACAGCCGATGTTCGAGTCGAACGTATGTTCGACTCGAACACGAAGCTCATCGCTATTGGTGGGGCACATGTGGTTTCCGTGCTATGGGGTGCCGCCCTATATATAATTAAATATAGAATAAAATGAAAAAATAAAAAATGTATATATATACATCGTAGTGATGTATGATTCTAAGCCCTATTTATACTTGTATAAGTTGTCTAAAACTAGTACTTAATCAAACGGATGGGGAGAAAAATTAAAACCTTTAATAGTTTACCTAGGAGATACAACCTATTAACTTTAACTAAGTTGATTCTAAAAGATTACCTTAGTGTGTAAATGCATATCTAAATGAAGAGAATCTGTTTGTTAAATAAGAACTATTTTTCTATTCACTTCAATCTTTAACTAATAAGTAGTTACTCAGAACTAATAAATTATAACTAATGAATTTTCTATTCATATTGAGACCTGTATTGCGTAGTAAATATAAATGAAATATAATTGAAGATACTTAAAAAAAAAAAAAAAAAAAAAAAAGTGGGGGGGGGGGTGGGGGGAAATAATAATAAAAAAAAAATTGTTACTTTTAAGTAGAGATAAGAGAAATGTCTCTATAAAATGTTTCCAATGAGGTTTTCAAAGTTCTTCAGTCTTGTGGTTTGGCTTGTATGTGTTGAAGCAGGGGTCTTTGAGTAATCAAGGTGTTTCTATTACTGGTATTCTTTGGTGGATTTGTCACTTTCACATAATATATTTCTTTCAGTCCATTGTGTCTTCTTGGCCTTGGGAAGAGGGTGTGAAGCGTCCTCTTTTGTGCACTTGGGTGCTTCCATTTTTGGACTCTAAGTGGGATGCTTTGTGCTTGGAGGGGATTGAGGCTAATCTTCTCTGTGATGCTGTTGATGTGTGTCTTTCAATCAAATTAAGGTCCTGGAGTGCTTGTTGCAGTTCTTCTGGTGTTCTACATGTGATTTTAGTACCTTGGTAGGTGAAACGTAGGGCAAAAGGAAAGCTCCATTGGTATTTCACATTGTGACGCTGTAGTTCCTGTATTTGCGGTTTCATTGCCCTTCTTTTAGATATTGTCAATTGAGATAAGTCTGCAAATATTTGGTAATTGTGTCCTTGAAAGACTAAATTATTTTGTTCCCTTGCAGCATTCATTATCTGTTCTTTAGTTTTATAATAATGACATTTTGCTATCACATCTTGCGGTGGTCCTTCAGATTTTTTGGGCATCAGAGCCCTATGCACTCTATCCAATTCCATTCTTTCTATTGGTATGCTTGGCATTAATTCTTGGCATAGTGCTGTTATTGTTGATTGCAAGTCTATTATAGATTCTGGTAATCCTCTAAAGCGCAGGTTAGACCTTCTTGCACGGTTCTCAAAATCCTCCAGCTTATTTTGAAGAGTAATATTATCTTCCTTCAAATTCTCTATTTCAGATTGGTGGTCTATTGTAGCATTTTCAATCTCCTCAGCTTTAATTTCTAGTGCTGCAGTGCGGTGTCCCAATTCTCTGATTTCTTTAGTTAAGTTGTTGGTAATTTGTTCTGATGTCTGCCTCAGTGCTTTGTGAAGCATTTTTTCAAATTGTTTTAAAATATTTGGGGGTGTAGGAATTTATTTTGTTAATGGTTGTGACTGATAAACTTCAGCCTCTGAGTCAGAGTCTCCTGTGAAAATATGCTGTGCCTTTGTAAGCTTGCCTTTCTTCTCTGAGGTAAGCGTGTCTGAGGTGACAAGCGCCTTTTTCTGTGAGGAATTCCTCGCTAGTACTCCGCTAATGGGGTTCATTTTTGTCTTATTGCAGGCTCCTCCATAAACCATTTTCCTTCCAAAATGTACCCCTCACCTCTGTGAATCTTTAGACAGCTTTTCCAGTTATTTAGGAATGTCGGGCTGTTTCTATCTTGCGGCTTTGTCCCCCTCATGGAGCGGAGCTCTAGTCAGGCATTACTGTCCTGCTAGCCTCCGCGCCCTTTTGTAAAGTATTAAAGTGTCTCTTAATAACTGGTGTGGTTTTAGGCTGAGAATATTCAATGGCTAAAACCTGTTAACAACTTTTTTTGTAATAGGGGCCCTTTCAAAAGAGCTCCCACCTTTCAATGAGTTGTTGGAACTAACACATACTCCAGACAGAGATCATTTCCTGTTGCTTCTAGAAATACTCAAACTGGTTGCATTACAATCTATGGTATGTGTAGATTGCACCCGCTGCCCTGGGCTGGAAGATGCAGACAATTGTTCACATTTACTGTCTGCAGCCTTCAGCCCCCGTATCAGCTGATCAACCTCTCCCTGATTGTTTTGGTTGTCTATTGTTGGCTGCTGGTGGCTAGCATTCCTATTTGTCATAGAAACCCTTAGAGTACTGATATTACTTTTGGCTATTTCTAGATCTTCCTTGAGAGATCTGGTTTGCAACAATACCGGCCTGTAATTGTTTGCTAACCAAAAAGCCGCAAAAATTGGTGCAGTCTTACCCTCACGTTTGCTGTATTTTTTCTCTGTAAGTTTTACATTTACATACTCTTGTGCCTGGTGCCATGGGCTTTTAGATTCCTCCATTGCTCTTATTATCTCAGAGCTATTTCTAACTTTAGCAATCCTGGCCATCAATTTCTCCATGGTGTACAAGTTCAGTGGTGATACAATAATTCACCCCAGAACTGACTTGAGACAGTAGTCTAGCACAAGAGTGGAGGCACAAACATTAAAATAATACTACTATCTTCACAGAATGAAGTCTAAACCCAAAAACAAAAGTGCTGAGATCCACACACAAGGAACATTAGGTATCCCTCTAGGTAGACAATAGAAAGGTAAACACTGCCGTGTTTACATCAATATCTGCTACACCCAATTCAGTTTTTTTTTTTAAACTATCTACTACCAACTTAAAATATCAAATTATTGGTAATTGGTAGAGTTTATCCTTAAAAAAAATCAAGGTAGAAAATACAGTATGCTAAATGCACCTTATTTTACCCTCTATACTTGCTATCAGATATTCGATTCCACAGTTTGGTACTTAAACTGACAACAATGAGAATATTATTGCTTGTAAATTCTCACAGCTAAAAAAAAGCAAAAACAAATAAGCAATCCACTTTCTTGTAGCTCAATTTCACTGTCCTACACACAAATATTATGCCTTTAGTGGACACACCATTTAAATAAAAACAAAAACTTGTTGAACCTTTTCAACAAAACAACCAAGACCACTCTTTCAGTATCTTTCTAATAAAACACATGTGTACTCACCATAAAGCAAACTCAAACACTGGTTAGAGATAGCAATGAAGCTTGGTGAGGCACAAAAGCAACAACTAAAAACAAAATTTTTCCCGCTATGTACTTCCTCCCCATTACAGTGACCGGTTATAATGGTACATCCAAAGTACTTTTTCAACTATATTTACGGGATATTACTGAAAACAAAATAATGTGGTGTATCCTCCCTCCTATTTAGAGTTAATATAATACCCACTAAAAAAAAAAAAATATGTACCTATATTTTTCCCTATATTGATTTGCTGTGGTCTCCAAACTACTGGATAAGCTGACTCAGCTTAAATTCCCCCTAATAACCTTAATCTCTAATACACAAATTTTGTTATTATATTAAATACTTTCAGTCCTGTACTGGCCTTCATTGGTTGTCACTGTTAACATTTAAAATCTACATTTAAGATTTAATATCTCAAAGATATGATAGGGGTTAAATTCAGAAGTGAAAGCGTTAACATAATAAAATGTATTAGAGTATCGTTACAAAGTCTATCTAATACACAGAAAATATCTATAGTCTTAAACAAGAAGGAAATAGTATGTTAAAATACAATATTTACATGGAGGAATACAGAGCATATTCCTCTAAAACATTAATGTACAAGCATGTTCAGTTACCACTAAAACAGACTTTTCCCCATAAATACCCTTTAGTCCCGTTCTCCTCGCTGCCGTTCCATAAAGAGAGCTTTTCCTCCCATCTCCGCCGTGTATATTCCTGGCTGCTGATGTCCCATTGGTTGGCCTAGCTGGGCTGTTGATTGGAGGGCTTACAACATCTCCAATTCCTATACTTTGCCTAAGTCAGCCCCCTTTAATGCAAATCCTTGTGACAATCTGGGCAGGAGATTTAATTGAATTTTCCTGGGTTGGCCTCCCTTAATTGCATATCCCAGCATGGGATCCTTTGAAGTGAGTAGGTGTAAAACAATGGAATTGGCTCTCCATTGTTTATATATACAAGCCTCTGCCCTGCATTGTCTGCTCTTAACAAGCGCTTCTGTGAAGCCCTTTTGCCCGGATTTCATAGATGCAAGCTAAATGAAATATATTCATAATTACAATATTTTACAGCTATTAATGGAGATTTCACAGAAACCCATAAGGCAACAAAGGTATGAACTGGCACAACGCATTGTTCTTAGTAAATCAGCCCCATTAGCTAACACGGAGGGGAGTTTCCACGCAGAAAAAAATGAAAGCTCAAAAAAGCTCAAAAGCCTGTATGTAGTCTTTGAGCTTTTTTGAGCTGCAATGTGCATGAGCCCTCATACTTACCTTTTTGCTTCTTCAGCATCCGTTCTCTTTTCTTTTCTCTGACTCTGGTTTTCCTCATTGAGTGGAAAGCAAATTTCTGTTATTTACTTAATCTGCACATGACAGGGTAATAAAAACGAATAGGAATTTGGTTTTCATGTCATTAGATCATTTAAGTTAATATTCACACAATTTATTGTGTGAAGATTCTCATTTCCTTTAGTAATTCTGCTTCAGTATGTGTTACAGCTGTGTAATTAGCCTTTTGTCTACACTTTCACTAAGTTTAAACAGTTCATTGACAAGACTTTTAGCATAATTTATTTATATTTTCAGATTATTTTTTTTACCTGTTTGTAATAGTCTTTGGCAATATAGCATTATGTAAAGGATTTATTTATATTTACAATTTGTGCATCTTAAATTGTCTAGTAAGCTCTTGCCAACCACGTAATACATAAGTGCAGCAGCAGGGTGGGTGCACTGCACATATGCATCCACCGGGACCAAGGTTTTTGTGCTGAGTACGCTCATTATGTGCTCCCCCCAGCACAGTGACAGAGCTGTCACAGACAATTTACAGTCTCTTTTTATGATTGAGAGCCAGTGGGACAGGCACTTAATCATGTGACCAATGACAGTCAACCACAGAGATCACATGATTGGGAAGTCTACCCCACCTCTTGACATTAAGACGGCACTTAAATGTTTAATTCAGGTTCAAGTAATCCCTTGAAAAAAAATTCAAGCTACCAGTACTTCATTCGTCATTATTTTATACCTGTCTTTCCTGTTGGTAACATGTCAGCTGAGACAGCCAAGCATGGAACAGTAAGGATTAGCGATGGATAGAGTGATTTGATTCTGGCATAAAGAATAAAGTAAATACTGTATGCTACAATTGCCATGTTGTATCATATATTGTTGCAAAGCTTGCGTGTTACCTTTATCATACACATTTAGTAGTATATATATATATATATATATATATATATATATATATATATATATATATATATATTAGTTTATGTAAGCCCTTACCACAGAGCATAGGAATATTTTTCATCTTCAAGAATGTAATAATCTGTATGGGTGATAGACTATATATGGCATTTTAACAAGCCTGCTACAAAAAAACATAAATATTTGTCAATGTTCTATGCTAAAGGAAATTTTTAAAAAAATCCTCTTTGTTCTGACTTTTTTTTAGAGAATCCTTCATAGTAAGGAAGCTGTTTTCTCATTATCCAATACGCACATCTTCTAAAATGTATATTCTAAATTTTAAATAGGTGATTGTGACACATGGGGTGTCAAAATGAAAGTGGCACATGGGGAGTCAAGGACAGCTATTGTTGATCTGTGCTGTGCAGAGAAAGTTCTATGTAGTACTCTGCAAGAATCATTCAAACCATCAGCACTGTCATCATTTCTAATAACAATGTATTTTGTCTTGATATGTGTATATTAATCATGAAGTGTTCTTCAGCAAAACCTGTCAAAGGTATGATAACGCTATGGAATATTCAAAAACTTTGTTAATATGATAATGTGAATCCAGAAAATAATTATTTTGGATCTTGACATCTGGATCCATATTTGCTAAAATACTTGATTCCCTTTGTTGTATAGGAAAAAAATCCGCCCTTGTTAATTGAAAAGTTAGCCATAAAGTGTTTAACTAATACCAATTTTATTTCACAGGCACTCCCTTCAGCTCAAGAACCCCCTTGACTATTGCCAAGTATATTGGTTGTGTTCCTTAGAGACCAAGGAGAAAATTCAGCTCTGGATTCTTCTATTAACAGGACTTCCAGGGTCCAAGCTGCCCATATCAATATACATCAACTCTCTTCTGCATTTAAGCAACATGAAATCCACAGCCACTGACTGACAAAATTATTTTTTTTTAATCCAGATTACAATGAACACTATTATATACAACATTATTTGCGATTTTTATGTAGCGGGTAGGTACTTTTCAGTATGTTGATTTGGGTGGAGACATCAGTGATGTCCAGTTCCCTGCGGCCCAGCAGGTGGCGCTGTCAATTTGGGCCAGGGTTGAACCATCGCTGGAGTGCGTGAGACCCTTTTTGGTCTCTCGCAGCGGTTGTACGGCGGGGCGGGGAACCCGCTGTGCTAGCTGGGAGAGGATATAAAGGGGGCGGACATCTTCGCCACGAGGTCCGAGTCCCAGGCACCTTTAGCCTGAGGGCTGCTGTCCAGCGGTCGGTGTCCAGGCGGCCTAGGCCTGGACACGTGGAGTTCGGGAGTCACCCCAGACACCCTCAGTCTGGGGTGAGGTGCATTGTTCAGGCCTGGGGCCCAGCTTCTTCCACTGGGATCCGCCCGGGAGGAACCATCCTAAGGCACCCACAGAATCGGGTGTCTGAATCCAGGCGTAAGGGACCGCGCAGGTGACCTTCCCGTAGATCTGGTGCAGCAGATTGCCAGTGCCGGGACAGGGCCTCCGAAGACTGTCGGGATGGATGTCCTCGCCAAACAGGGGCCATATTCGCATGGAAGGTGGTCCATGTTCTAAGGTCGATGGCAGAGACCGTTACTCTAAGGTCGTGATAGAGACCGTTACTTAGGCCCGTGACAGGGGCCCCAAACAGTTCACCCGGTAGGTGGCAGCTACCAACTTTACGGTCGGTGGCAGAGACCGTGCGCCAGGCCTATCCGCACGAGAAAGGGATAGGAGAGTTCATTGAGCCTGGGCCTACTCGTATCCACACTCATGTCTGTCTGTTATGGAAGTTCAACTGATTATGTTCATTCTGGCATTGAAGAAATAAAGGAGTGCTGAACTTTTAATGGTGTGGGGCTCTATTACTGGCAGATACAACTCCACGGAAGAAGCGGAGGCTCCATATGAAGGATGCAGACCCGAAGGTAATTTAAAAAAAGACTTTGCTCAAACCTTACATACACGGAGGGTGAGAGCTTGGCGTAGTGTCCTGCACTCTCTCCTCCAGAGTACCCCTAGACAACAGCCACAAACAACCAATACAAGAGAGAGAGAGAGAGTGAGGCCGCTACATTTAAATTAAACCACAGTCAAATACCTAAAACTTCACCACCCCTGGAAAATCATGTGATCAACAATAGGCTTGCTAAATCCAGGCACAGTTATTTTTAACCACTTAAGCCCCGGACCATTTTGTAGCTAAAGGACCAGGCCACTTTTTGCAATTTGGCACTGCGTCGCTTTAACTGACAATTGCGCGGTCGTGCGACATGGCTCCCAAACAAAATTGGCATAATTTTTTTACCACAAATGGAGCTTTCTTTTGGTGGTATTTTATCACCTCTGCGGTTTTTATTTTTTTGCGCTATAAACAAAAATAGAGCGACAATTTTGAAAAAAATTCAATATTTTTTACTTTTTGCTATAATAAATATCCCCCAAAAATATATAAAAAAACAATTTTTTTCAGTTTAGGCCGATACATATTCTTCTACATATTTTTGGTAAAAAAAATCGCAATAAGCGTCTATTGATTGGTTTGCGCAGAAGTTATAGCGTCTACAAAATAGGGGATAGTTTTATGGCATTTTTATTAATAATTTTTTTTTACTAGTAATGGCGACGATCAGCGATCAGCGATTTATATCGTGACTGCAACATTATGGCGGACACATCGGACACTTTTGACACCATTTTTGGACCATTGTCATTTTTACAGTGATCAGTGCTATAAATATGCACTGATTACTGTAAAAATGACACTGGCAGTGAAGGGGTTAACCTGTAGGTGGCGTTGTAGGGGTTAAGTGTGACCTAAAGTGTGATTATAACTGAAGGGGGGCGTGGTTTGGCAAGTGATGTCACTGATCATTGTTCCCTATGACAGGGAACAGACGATCACTGCCACTAGGAAGATCGGGGAAAGGTTTGTGTACACTCACCTCTCCCCGTTCTTCAGCTCTGTGACCCGATTGCGGGACACCGGCGGCGATCGGGTCCGCGGGTCCCACGGGCGCGGTCACAGAGCTCAGGTCCGGGTCACGAGCGCGCTGCTGGCGGCCATTCCGTTGACATACATCATCGTGCGGTGGTCCTTAAGTGGTTAATGTTCTTAATCCTAACATTTGCTGTCATTTTTTTTCCTTTACAAGCTCCACTGAGAGCTTCTGATATGTACAGCAGGGAGATAAACTATTGTATCCTCTTCATCAGAAAGGTGTCTATGAATGATACCAGTTTTAGTTTTGTGTCTCCTTTCCCCTGACTCTGTTGTGCCATTCACAAAGCACAGCTGTAGCAATTATCACTGTTCTTTGTGAATGTTACAATAGAGTGAGGATGGTGAAGGCAAAACATCAAGACTGGTGTTGCTCATTGACACCCATCTGATGCAGTGGGGAGCTGGAAGACCTGCTCCTACTGTAATGCAACAGTGATCAGTGGAGCCTAGAGAGAGCTCCTAACAGGAATAAAAATAACAAAGCTCATAATGTGAGAATTAACCCCTTGGCACTAACATAAAACAAATATGTTGGACTGGGCTTTTTTTCCGTGGGGCCGCATATTTGCATTTTTCCCTTTGTGCTGGGAACACGCCGCATGGCAAACTCCCAGCACAGCGACTGGCGTCTCACTGTGAGCCCCATACTAATGATCGGGACCCAGAACTCAAGATTCTGGGTCACCTGATCGCTGTGATAGCCTCTGATTGGCTATCACAGTGATCAGTCACTGTGAAGCTTGCCCCTGTGTTTCCTGTCTCTGGGAATGTACAAGAGAGATACATTGTATCTGTCTTTGTCTTTGCGGAGAGAGAGAAAAAAAAAGTTTTGTGTAGAAAAAAAAAATACTCACTGTCCTTGTATGGCTCCAGATCTCTGAACATATGTGTTAAGGCTTCCTGTCGATTGCCTTTCCCATCCATAATGGGACGAGAGAGAGTTGCCTCTGTCACCAATACTATTTTCGTTAACCCTTGAGCCGCTCCTGAGAGGACTCTGAGCCAATGCTGACTATAAGGGCATTTTAGTTGTGGATGACACATACAAACTTGCAGGTTTGCAGATGATATTTTACTCTTTCTCTCAAAGCTCCACACTACCTTGCCTATTTATCTGAAAGATTTTGTGTTCTTTCAGTCTATATCTAACTTGAAGATCAACTTTTCCAAATCCTATGCACTGAATGTGACTTTACTAGAGGATGTCGAAAGCACCCCCGGCCCTTTAACGTTCTTATGACTTAACCGGACTTCCCGCTGAGGATTTCTTGCAGATGTTTGAGCTCATCTGCGCATACTGGCAATGCACTTTTTTTTACCAAGGTAAACTTTTGGACTACGCCACTTTAAATCCCCTCCTAGAAGGCCAAATGTTGCCTTTCTGATCCTATCTTTAAATGACCCACTTTATACATACCATATATACTCGAGTATAAGCCGACCTGAATATAAGCCGAGGCACCTAATTTTACCACAAAAAACTCGGAAAACGTATTGACTCGAGTATAAGCCTAGGGTGTCCATCTGCATGCCTCACTGTGCCTCACTGTGTCCATGCCTCACTGTGTCCATGCCACACTGTGTCCATGCCACACTGTGTCCATGCCACACTGTGCCCATGCCACACAGTGTCCATAACTAGACTGACGTTTAACATGGGAGTCTATGGAAGGGGTAATCTGATTTGAAAAATCGATGCTCCCCGGCCGTAGGTCCTCCAGACAAAAAAACTTTGCACACTTATAGAGGAGAAATGGGGCTACATGTGTGCCAAGTTTCGGGTCCAGGGGACCTAGGACCGGCCGGTACCAGGTCCCAAAATTCCCCGGAGAAATTACCATTTAACATGGGAGTCTATGGAAGGGGTGCCTGGATTTGAAAAAATCGGTGCTCCCCGGCCGTAGGTCCCTCGGACAACAAACTTTGCACACTTGTAGAGGAAGAGTGGGGATACGTGTGTGCCAAGCATGGGGTCCAGGGGACCTACGGCCGGCCGGTACAGGGTCCGCAAAATCCGGGAGATCAGGCGCAAAAAGGTGACTTGTGTATAAGCCGAGGGGGGCATTTTCAGCACAAAAAAAATGTGCTTAAAAACTCGGCTTGTACTCGAGTATATACAGTACTGCTAATTGTTTATCAGTCGTTTCTTGACCCCTCAGCCATACACTATACAATCTGATTGTGCAATCTCTATACAATTTCCTTTAGATTTACCAAAATATTATAAATAGGAGGACCCACCTATCTATCTATTCACTCTGTCTCCAATCAGGCAGGCCCTTGCACTACATCAGGGGTGTCCATGGGCCATGGGTCACATGCAGCCCCAGAGAGTTTAGCATGCGGCCCGGGCCCGTCTTGAGGGATGCCGGGGATGCTGTGCAAACATAGTTGATGGGAGCAGGGTGCGTGCTAATGCAGTCAGCTGGTGAACTCCTTCATGTGTCTCACTGGTTTTTATGTCCTGAATCTACATACCAGGAAGTCATGAACTTTCTATGGAACACACCAGGGGCTGAGGTAAGGCCTTGTCTTAAAAAACATAGAAAGTTTACATTTTTCTGAGGTACATTATGGTTTATTGTTACATAGTAGACCTGGAATTAAGAAAAAAAAAGTGAACTTAGCCTTCAATAATTATTACCATTATTGATGTTTGTCAGTCTGCAGAGAACAGGTAAACATTAAATGGAGATAGATTCTACCCAATAATCAGTTTATATATACAGGTGGCTAGAACCCAGTGAAATGAGTCACCCCCTGGCTTCCTTTGAGAAGTTTACCTTCTTTCCAATTGAGTACCCCAGGCTTGAGATCTCTGTACCATGTTATTTAACATCCTGTCCACCACTGTGTTCTGAACATTTTCATTCTCCACTTTTGTCTTCTTCATACCATAAAATTATATTTAAATCTAGTAAGAAAGAGGGGCATCCTCATAAAGGTCTTGGAAATGAAATAAAGAAATCTTCCCATTGAGATGTAACAAGCTGTATCTACTAAAAACAGAAATATAGGTTTTGAGTGGAAAGGCATTTTAAAATAAAGCAAATTATTTTGGAGAATTAGAACATAAAGATTACTATTGTAAATTATATGAAAACTGCGCGTGTGAAAAGGAATTAAACGTATGTATAGCAGCACTACTGACGTGAGATATGATCACATAAATAATGAATGTATAGCAAAAGTGTTGCGCTAAAAAATATATAAATATACATATAAATATAAATGTAAAACAATGAGTCCATGTGTCTTCCAACTGACATCAGTGTAATGCCTTCACTTTGATAAAAAGTCCACAAATGATTGTTCATTTAATTCCTCCACCTTGTGATAACCACCATCATAATAAAGGTTGTACTCTTACCAGAGCCTATTGGCCACCTATTACGGGAGGTCAAATAAGGCTTGTGTATCTTATTTGTTCCATCAACGCTTGCTTTTCCACATCAAAGAACAAGAGGATACTCCTCCAGTCCCGAAGCAAGATGTCCAGTGGGATGTGTCAATATAAAGATAAATGCCAATAGTGTAAAATCCTTAAAAAATCAGCTTTAACGCATAGCATGTAATTACATGGGTAAAATCCTTCTCTGTCCAAAGACAAGGACGTTGGTTCAATCCAAATGCGATGACTGGAGCTAATCCCCTGATGAAGTCACGTGATGTGACGACATGCGTCGGGATAGGAGCACTAGGCACACACACCATCTGACGGAAGGAGTACGAGCACGGCGCTCGTGGATGTTCCCCTGTTTGTGTCCCACTAAATGTGAGTTTTATTTTTTCCTTTACCCGCATTAAATGATCCCCTAATGGGTTTACACTATGAGTGCATCCTTTTTATTTGCCATATATACAAACTGCTGAATACCCACATACTAGCAAATCGGAGTGGACAGGGGCCAAGCACACTGAGGGGACATACGAGCTCGGCGTTCATGGATTGATGTCCACGCTCTCTTTGTACAAGTGAGTAGTGATGGATGAACATCTGATGGGACGGTTCGCGAACGCGATCGCGCGAACGCGCGCAAATGTTCGTGAACCGTAGGTTCGCGGCGGGTCCCATTCATTTTAATGGCAGGCGAACATGAAAAACCTCCAGGTCATATTTGCAGCCACAAAATACTTACTAGCTGTGCACACATAGTCCCACAACATGGACACTGACATACCAAAAGTATTAAGTGAATCTGCGATCGACAAGCATTCTTTTTTTATCTGCAAAATTTCATCAATTCAGGAGCGCATGAAGGCCATGGAGGAGAGGCAAGGCCAGGGTATGAAGGGGGTGCAGGAGATGATCCTGCTATTGGAAAATTTGACATAATTTTTATTTTTTTATAATACTTTTTTCTAATTGCGTTTGTCACTCTTTGTAGTTGTAGTATCGCTGCAGAACCGCTCAGCAGTCACAATGCTGCACAATACAAATCCACTATAATATGCTTTCTATATTAGAAAGTACAGTATATTATAAGTGTATTACACCCCTATATACTGCACACCAAACAATAGTACACCTATACCAGTCCTTAAAAGGACTTTTGTGGACCTATTAGTTAGAGATTTGTGTCACTACAGTCTGTCCCTGCTCCACACAGCAACCTCTCCCTACACTGACAAAAGTCAGAATGTGAAATGGCAGCCAGATCAGGTCTATTTATAAGGTAGGGGGTATGTCCATGTGCTGAAATGTCTCAATTGGCTGTCCTGTACCACATGATGGATGTGTCATGGGTCAAAGTTCTTCACAATGTAAAAGAATATGGCAGCCGAGAATAGCGACATACGTTTGCTGGTTCGGCGAATAGCGAACGTGCAAAGTTCACCGCGAACCGCAAGGCCATCTCTACAAGTGAGTGCTTCACTGTGTTGTCTGCCCCTGGGCTACTGAGGTTCTTCGGGTTACGCTATGAACTTTCCATTTGTTTTTATGTTTTCATGCACCGAATATATCTGCAGTAAGAACATTACAGCAGCAATAACAAGATTATTATACAGCTAGCAATACCATCATCTTCTACACCTGTGGCACATCTATGCTGTTGTCCTAGCAGTGAGGTAAGCTGGTTGGAGACACTGAGGTGGGCTCACTGAAGAGTTTGATTGAAGATCACCCCAGCACTTCTGGGTTTCTTTGTTTTTACCTGTACTTGGTGAAGGGATTAACAGCATACGTGACTTTCTTAGCCTTTCACTTGTTCTATTGGCTACACTTATCACGTTGTTCATTGGATGCCATCAATTTATTTAACTGTTTGGTACCATTCTGTGTTTGTTCTCATGTTCAACTTGTTCACTGTTTATTATAATATTTACACAGTGCAGTCCATTCACTGTATTGTCATATTATTTTATTAGTACCGATATTAGACTATTAATTTTCACTTGCACCAGTCACTTACGCTATTTGTATAGTGCCACCTTTTAGATTCACTGTGTGTGGTTATTCCTTTCATCCTTTATTCATTTACCACATCTAGGAGAGAGATTTCAGGTTTTGAGTCGTCCCACCCCCCCCCCCCCCCATCAGCTTTGGTATCACCCCAGCTCCCTTCTTATTTATTTCACAGCGCAGTCACTATCACTTTTCAAAATTATACACCAGGATTAGACCTTCTGATGTCTGCAGCAGTGTTTCCCAGTACCACCTCTTAGACTTAGCCCACAGACAGCACAGGAGTTCTCTCTTACATATAAACCTTTTACCCGACGACCATTTTCGTTACAATAGAACTTCTTCCGAGGCATGAGGAATTGAATGAACAATCTTTATCAAAGTGAAGGCATTACACTGATGTTAGTTGGAAGACACACGGATTCATTGTTTTACATTTATATTTATATGTATATTTATATTTTTGTTTAGAGCAACACTTTTGCTATACAGGTCCTTCTCAAAAAATTAGCATATTGTGATAAAGTTCATTATTTTCTGTAATGTACTGATAAACATTAGACTTTCATATATTTTAGATTCATTACACACAACTGAAGTAGTTCAAGCCTTTTCTTGTTTTAATATTGATGATTTTGGCATACAGCTCATGAAAACCCAAAAATCCTATCTCAAAAAATTAGCATATCATGAAAAGGTTCTCTAAACGAGCTATTAACCTAATCATCTGAATCAACTAATTAACTCTAAACACCTGCAAAAGATTCCTGAGGCTTTTAAAAACTCCCAGCCTGGTTCATTACTCAAAACCGCAATCATGGGTAAGACTGCCGACCTGACTGCTGTCCAGAAGGCCATCATTGACACCCTCAAGCAAGAGGGTAAGACACAGAAAGAAATTTCTGATTGAATAGGCTGTTCCCAGAGTGCTGTATCAAGGCACCTCAGTGGGAAGTCTGTGGGAAGGAAAAAGTGTGGCAGAAAAGGCTGCACAACGAGAAGAGGTGACCGGACCCTGAAGAAGATTGTGGAGAAGGACCGATTCCAGACCTTGGAGGACCTGCGGAAGCAGTGGACTGAGTCTGGAGTAGAAACATCCAGAGCCACCGTGAACAGGCGTGTGCAGGAAATGGGCTACAGGTGCCGCATTCCCCAGGTCAAGCCACTTTTGAACCAGAAACAGCGGCAGAAGCGCCTGACCTGGGCTACAGAGAAGCAGCACTGGACTGTTGCTCAGTGGTCCAAAGTACTTTTTTTGGATGAAAGCAAATTTTGCATGTCATTCGGAAATCAAGGTGCCAGAGTCTGGAGGAAGACTGGGGAGAGGGAAATGCCAAAATGCCTGAAGTCCAGTGTCAAGTACCCACAGTCAGTGATGGTCTGGGGTGCCATGTCAGCTGCTGGTGTTGGTCCACTGTGTTTTATCAAGGGCAGGGTCAATGCAGCTAGCTATCAGGAGATTTTGGAGCACTTCATGCTTCCATCTGCTGAAAAGCTTTATGGAGATGAAGATTTCATTTTTCAGCACGACCTGGCACCTGCTCACAGTGCCAAAACCACTGGTAAATGGTTTACTGACCATGGTATTACTGTGCTCAATTGGCCTGCCAACTCTCCTGACCTGAACCCCATAGAAAATCTGTGGGATATTATGAAGAGAAAGTTGAGAGACGCAAGACCCAACACTCTGGATGAGCTTAAGGCCGCTATCGAAGCATCCTGGGCCTCAATTACACCTCAGCAGTGCCACAGGCTGGTTGCCTCCATGCCACGCCGCATTGAAGCAGTCATTTCTGCAAAAGGATTCCCGACCAAGTATTGAGTGCATAACTGAACATAATTATTTGAAGGTTGACTTTTTTTGTATTAAAAACACTTTTCTTTTATTGGTCGGATGAAATATGCTAATTTTTTGAGATAGGATTTTTGGGTTTTCATGAGCTGTATGCCAAAATCATCAATATTAAAACAAGAAAAGGCTTGAACTACTTCAGTTGTGTGTAATGAATCTAAAATATATGAAAGTCTAATGTTTATCAGTACATTACAGAAAATAATGAACTTTATCACAATATGCTAATTTTTTGAGAAGGACCTGTACATTGTAAATAATATGACTATCCTTATAAAACCTTTTCCAAAAATGTTGACTACACCTGTAGTTTGCCATATTGCTATAAGCTGGTATGAGCTGGATATGACAAGTTTATATTTATTAAACTGTTGCCACAAGTCACCTTCTGGTGTTGAAAGATACACTGCCCAATTATTTTTTTATCAAAAGCAAAAATATATTGACTTTGCTAGAAAATGTCACAGGATCAAGCCTGGTTTTGTACATAATTATAAAACAAGTTGTAAAGGCCATCGTAACAGAAATTAACAGTTTCAGCTCAAGGGAAAAAGAGAAGTATTTTTTTAAACATCCCTAAATTGAACTGTCTAAATAGCTAGGGGATCTCTAGAAGGTAAACTGATCTTAATTTAATAACAGTACCTCTCCTAGAGTTTATCTGCAAATAACTGTATTGCAAGTTTCATTGGTAAACTTTAAGAAGTATTCCTAAATTTGAAAATCCATCCTGTTTTTTAAGCAGTAATTGCTTCACTTTAATCTATGAAGCATCAGTGTCAATTTGATAGCTTAATGGATCTGAAAATTTAATCAAAAGAACATTTCAAAATCTACTGCAGGATAATCATAAACAACCGTCACAGCTGTATGGCATAGCTGAGTAAATAAAAAGGAGTACATGTAACACAGCAGTACTTTGAAAGAAATCAATCACTGAATAACATTTCTAAAATGGAATAGGAAATTATGTTAGTGCGTCATACAGTCCGTTCATACAGTGTACATGAGCAGAATATATTCTTTAGGTAACTATTTTTGTTTTATTTGCTTGTGATTTTTTTAATGTATACCTTCAAAATGTACAGTATAAGAGGCATAAAGCTGAATACAAATTTGGTGAAAATTAAGCTATAGAATAGACATCTTATAAATGTTCACTGCTGATTTTGTATGGTTGTCTTATAGTAGGCTTTGAACTTACTACAATTTGGAGGGCAGTAAAGGTGCTTTTATGACAGATCCTTGACCTAGGCTATTTTAACTAATTTTAAAATAATATAAGTATTACATATTTTGAAGTGTCTTCAACGTACTTACCTAATTCTATAGTCATTTGATGATTTGATGTCCTGAATATTCTGTACAGCAGAGTTAGAATTTCCTTTTTTCAATTCCAAAGTTGCTGTCTGGGTGACATGGATACTTCTTGTTGGCTGTCCAGTTAAGGGATTCTCTTCAGAAGAAGATGATGTCACAACAAGAGTACCAATTAGCGGTGAATACAAACTGCAGCAATGGATCATGGATCTCCACTCCTGGAAATTAGGGACACATGATGGCAGATTAATAATGCTCTCTGTTTACACAAATATGGATGATAAGAGCCTTTCCATATACAGTAATACCTTGGATTACAAGCATCATTTGTTCCAGAAGCATGTTTGTAATCCAAAGCACTCGTATATCAAAGCGAGTTTCCCCATAAGAAATAATGGAAACTCAGATGATTCCTTTCACAACCACTGCTGGTATATGCAGTACTGTATGTGGCCAGAGGTGCAGGGGCGCTGGTGATGCTCAGAGTCGCTTGGAGATGCTTGGAGACACTTGGAGACACTCAGGAACTGTTGACACTTTCGGGTACTGCGACGCAATTAACGCCCACCACACCCAGCTGGGAGTGTCTCCGAGTGTCTCAGAGCGTCTCCGACTTCTCCAGGAAGCGCATGCAGCCTTGTTGCCCTTAAGAAGCTTGTATTCTGTCAAACCAAGGTAGATGGTAGCCTTATCTAGATGGGTTTTGATGAAGAACATTTGCAAGATGTTAAGTTGCGAGAATGCACAAAAGAGGAAAAAGCAGTCAGCCCTGTCGAGTCTTGTTAGTAATATGGAAACTGCAAGAGTGAGAACAGTAGGTTTTAACACTAGCTGAAAGGGAAGGTATAAAGAGCCATAATGTTGTGGATAGAAGGCCAAGGTTTGTTGCAGGAAGTCCCAGTCAGCTCTGTCAAATGCTTTTTCAGCATCAATTGACAGAAAGCAAAGGAGTAGGTTCCATATTTAGGCATAAGACAATAAATGGTTAGTTTTTTTAGTAGTATCACAAGCTTCTCTATGTGATACAAATCCTACCTGGTCCATACAATTTATTATCTTTACTGCAATGCATGAATCTATCTATGGTAATTAGAGAGTGACAGGAGAGGGGGGGCGGTGCTCCTGTGCCATTAAGGACGCACCGCCACTGCAGCAGACAGACTCATAAGTTTTATGATCAATTTCCTTACAATTTGTTTAACTAGTTAAGGACCGAGCCTATTTTTCAGAGTTGGTGTTTACAAGCTAAAATCACTTTTTTTTGCTTGAAAATTACTTCGAACCACCAAAAATTTTATATACAGTATACATTTTTAGACACCCTAGAGAATAAAATGATGTTTGTTGCAATACTTTATGTCACACTGTATTTGCGCAGCAGTCTTACAAGCATATTTTTTTGGGAAAAAATACACTATTTTAACCACTTAAGGCCCGCACCATTTTGGCTGGTTAAAGACCAGGCCCCTTTTTGCGATTCGGCACTGTGTCGCTTTAACTGACAATTGCGTGGTCGTGCGACGTGGCTCCCAAACAAAATTGACGTCCTTTTTTTCCCATAAATAGAGCTTTCTTTTGGTGGTATTTGATCACCTCTGCGGTTTTTTTTTTTGCGCTATAAACAAAAATAGAGCCACAATTTTGAAAAAAATTCAATATTTTTTACTTTTTGCTATAATAAATATCCCCAAAAAATATACAAAAAATTTTTTTTTTCCTCAGTTTAGGCCGATATGTATTCTTCTATATATCTTTGGTTAAAAAAAATCGCAATCGGCGTTTATTGATTGGTTTGCGCAAAAGTTAGGGGATAGTTTTATGGCATTTTTATAATTTTTTTTTTTTTTACTAGTAATGGCGGCGATCAGTGATTTTTTTTGTGGCTGCGACATTATGGAGGACACATCGGACACTTTTGACACATTTTTGGGACCATTGTCATTTTCACAGCGATCAGTGCTATAAAAATGCACTGGTTACTGTGAAAATAAAACTGGCAGTGAAGGTATTAACCACTAGGTGGCGCTGTATGGGGTTAAGTGTTCTCTGCCTTGTGTTTCTAACTGAGGGGGGGTTGGGCTCTATGTCACATGACACCGATCTCCGATCCGAGTACACGGAGCGGAGATCCGTGTCATTGTCACTAGGCAGAGCAGGGAGATGCTTGTTTACACAAGCATCTCCCTGCTCTATACCTCCGTGAGGCGATCGCGGGGATTCCCACGGCGATCGAGTCCACGGGACCCGCGGTCCGACTCAGGGGGATGGTGGCAGGGTCGCGAGCGTTGATGTGCCTGTCTGTGCCATTCTGCCGACATATATCTACAGGAGGCGGTCGGCAAGTGGTCAAATAAAAAATAGGACAACAGTAAAGTTGGCCCAATTTTTTTATATTGTGAAAGATAATGTTACGCTCAGTAAATTGATACCCAACATGAATGCCAAAAACTTTGACCCTTAGATCTCCATAGGTGACAAGTAAAAATGTCTACAGGTTACCGGTTTTGAGTTACAGAAGAGGTCTAGTGCTATAATTATTGCTCTCGCTTTAACGATCACGGTGATACCTCACATGTGTGGTTTGGACATAATTTTCATATGCGGGCGCGACTTACTTATGCGTTCGCTTCTGCGCGTGAGCTCGGCAAGACGGGTTGCTTTACATTTTTTTTTATTCATTTTTTTTCTTATTTCTTTTACTTTTCATTTTTTATTTTTACACTGTCTTTTTAAAAATGTTTTTGGGATAACTGTTATTCCTATTACAAGAAATGTAAACATCCCTTGTAATAGAAAAAAGCATGACAGGACCTCTTAAATGTGAGATCTGGGATCAAAAATACCTCAGAGCTCACATTTACACTTAAATGCAATAATTTAAAAAAAATGTGTTTTCTTTTAAAAAAAATGTTTTCCCTTTAAGACCATTGGGCGGAAGTGATGTTTGACGTAGACATGTGCACACTGAAATATTTTGTTTCCGCTCAGGCCAATGACGTAGGCGGGGTCTGACATACGAGGGGGCGGACCTGATGGGGAACTTCCTCCACTGTGTAATAAATGAATAGACCCGCCCCTTCTCACGTTCCGCATCTGGTCCGCTTAGCCTTACACCTAGTCATTGGCTGAGCGGACCTGATGGGGAACTTTAGAAGGGGCGGGTCTATACATTTAATAGACTGCGGAGGAAGTTCCCCATCAGGTCCGCTCAGGCTCAGCTAATGACAGACAGCGCTGGACATCGGATCGCCACGGGACACTGGATTTCATCGCTGGAATGTTTTTTTTTTTTAATAAAGGACTTTTCCAAGGTGTTTGTGTGTTTTTTTTACATTTTTTTACACTTTCTTCGTGAAATGGTAGGGGTACAATGTACCCCTTACCAATTCACATAGGGGGGCTGGGATCTGGGGGTCCCCTTTGTTAAAGGGGTCTTCCAGATTCCGATAAGCCCCCTGCCCGCAGACCCCCACAACCACCGGGCAAGGGTTGTGGGGATGAGGCCCTTGTCCCCATCAACATGGGGACATCCTCCCCATGTTGAGGGCATGTGGCCTGGTACGGTTCAGGGGGGGGCTCTCTTGTCCCCCCTCTTTTCCTGCGGCCTGCCAGGTTGCGTGCTCAGATAAGGGTCTGGTATGGATTTTTGGGGGGACTCCACGCCATTTTTTAAACATTTGGGGTGGAGTTCCCCTTAAAATCCATGCCAGACCTGAAGGGCCTGGTAATTGAATTTGGGGGGACCCCCACGCTTTTTTTTTTTTATCAATGACTTTTCTATGTATTGCCGGGAGCCGACAATTCATTAATAGCCGCGAGTGAGTTTTAAATTACTTTTTTTCCTTCAGAAATGACATTTTGTGCAGGGACAGTTCTAAGCACTGGAAACAAGCGCGACTTTACATGCATATTATACACACACCCCAGGTACGAAATTTAAAGGAAAATTTCACTTTTATTTTTTCATTTTAAGCATTATTAAAATCACTGCTCCCGAAAAAACGTAAATTTTTAAAACTTTTTTTTGCATTGATACATGTCCCCTGGGGCAGGACCCGGATCCCCAAACACTTTTTAGGACAATAACTTGCATATTAGCCTTTATAATTAGCACTTTAGATTTCGAACGTTTGAGTCCAGGGTTCTAAAGTTCACGCGAACATTCTGTCTGTTCGCAGGTTCTGGTGCGAACCGAACAGGGGGGTGTTTGGCTCATCCCTAATTGCAGCTTACCAATCCTTCGATGAGGTGGATGCATTCATTTTCTTTTTTCGTTTTTTTTTTCCTTTATTTTACCTGGGGTTTTCATTCTGGATGAAGTAGTAAACCAGACACCTTTGGACAGCAGCATTGTCAGTCTGGGGAGAGGGTAGTGTTAAACTTGCAGATTTAGATGGACCTGACCAACAATTTGAAGCTGAACTCCAGCTAACATTTTATAAGCAGTTACAGCAAACAGATTTTTTTTATTTCCTCTTAGGATAAAGGTTTTACATAAGTGAATAAATGCTGACTATTGTAAGTCCCCCTGTCAGTGGTAAATTGTTTGTCTCAACTAGCTAACTGCTACTTTGTATGACATCTTGTCTGGTAAAGGAAGATGAAAAATAAAAGACTTACTGGTTGGATCACCAAGTGAAAATAAAGGGAAAAAACAATGAAAAAAATAGCTAAAAACTGACTTTAGAAATTAGACAAAAAATTGGACAAAATTAGAAAAAAAAAATGGACAAAATTAGACAAAAAATTGGAGGGCTGCAATTTAATATTTTTTTGTTTTGAGGCTTTTGCGTGCACGAGAGCAGGAACAGGGATTTGTGTGTGTAAACACACAGGCAGGCAGCTGCAGTATTTTCAGTCAGTGTACTGTATCCTGTGCACAGTGTGCAACTAAAGCTAACTGCAGACAATTGCTGGTGTTCTCTTCCTAATAATATTACAGGCAGGCAGGCAGCTGCAGTATTTTCAGTCAGTGTAGTGTATCCTGTGCACAGTGTGCAACTAAAGCTAACTGCAGACAATTGCTGGGGTTCTCTTCCTAATAATACCACAGGCAGGCAGGCAGCTGCAGTATTTTCAGTCAGTGTACTGTATCCTGTGCACAGTGTGCAACTAAAGCTAACTGCAGACAATTGCTGGTGTTCTCTTCCTAATAATACCACAGGCAGGAAGCTGCAGTATACTTTATCCTGTGCACAGTGTGCAACTAAAGCTAACTGCAGACAATTTCTGGTGTTCTCTTCCTAATAATACCACAGGCAGGAAGCTGCGGTATTTTCAGTCAGTGTACTTTATCCTGTGCACAGTGTGCAACTAAAGCTAACTCCAGACAATTGCTTGTGTTCTCTTCCTAATAATACCACAGACAAGCAGCTGCAGTATTTTCAGTCAGTGTACTGTATCCTGTGCACAGTGTGCAACTAAAGCTAACTGCAGACAATTGCTGGTGTTCTCTTCCTAATAATACCGCAGGCAGGCAGGCAGCTGCAGTATTTTCAGTCAGTGTACTGTATCCTGTGCACAGTGTGCAACTAAAGCTAACTGCAGACAATTGCTGGTGTTCTTTTCCTAATAATACCACAGGCAGGCAGGCAGCTGCAGTATTTTCAGTCAGTGTACTGTATCCTGTGCACAGTGTGCAACTAAAGCTAACTGAAGACAATTGCTGGTGTTCTCTTCCTAATAATACCACAGGCAGGAAGCTGCAGTATTTTCAGTCAGTGTACTTTATCCTGTGCTAAAGCTGACTGCAGACAATTCCTTATGTACCTACCTATTCCAATACATCAAATAAAGTATGTCTGGAAGGCCAACAAGGAGAAGCAGACACACACAGGCCAATAAAAGAGGGCAAGCAGGCGCTGTGTCTAGAGGCAACAGTGCTGGTCGTGGACACGGTGCATCCTCATCAGCACGTGGCCGTGGGGCACGCTTGTCCTTTTTTTCGGCAGCTGGCCATGTTGAGCCGCAACATGCTGAAGAGTTGGTAGAGTGGATGACCAAGCCGTCCTCATCCTCCTCATCCTCTCTCACCCAGCCTCAGGGTACTTTGTCAGCCAAAGCGGCCCCTTCCCTCGGCTCAATGGAATCAGTCACTCCCTGCCTAGCCCCACCATGTCCTCCTGAGGAGTCCCCCGAACTGTTTGATCACAGTGTTGGGTACATGCTGCAGGAGGATGCGCATCGTTTTGAAGGCTCCGATGATGGTACCCAGCTTGAGGAAGGCAGTAACGTGAGCCCAGAGAGAGGGGGTGCCCAAGACGGACAGCAAACTGGCAGTCATGTTCCCCCAGCTGCAGCATACTGCCAGGTTTGCTCCAGTGAAGAGGAGGGAAGGGATGATGAGGTCACTGACTCTACGTGGGTGCCTGATAGGAGAGAGGAGGAGGAGGAGGCACATCTCCAACAAGGCAGGATGCCCTACAGGTGCCAGCTTAAGGGCAGCACACCGACAGCATCACACCGCAGAGCTCTGCATGTGCAGGGAGCTGCTGTCTCTGCGCGTTATTACAAAAGTTCTTTGGTGTGGGCCTTTTTTGAGACGTGTGCAGTAGATAGCACCTTTGCTATTTGCAACATATGTCTGAAGCGTATCTCGTGTGGCCAAAACAGCAGCCACTTGGGCACCACATGCTTGACCAGACATATGTCGACCTGCCATGTAGTCCGTTGGCAAGCGTACAGAAAAGACCAACACCAAAGAAAAAAGCGGACCTCTTCTTGCTCCTCATCAGCTGGGATCTCCAACCCCACTATACCTTCAGTTCTCTCAGAATCCTGCACTGAGAGGAATGAAGGTGTAGAATTAGGTGTCTCACTGCCAAGAACTTGCGAGCAATCTGCTATCGGTACACCAACGTCAGATTGTATCAGGCAAATTTCCCTGCCCCGGCTGCTGCACCGCCAAAAGAAGTTTGCTCCCAGCCATCCACATGCCCAGAGGTTGAATGCTAGCTTGGCTAAATTGGCTAGCACTTCAACTTCTGCCTTTTCAGTTGGTAGACTCTGCCCCTTCCGTGAGTTTGTGGAATGTGCGGTTCCTCAGTGGCTGGTTCCCCTTTTTTTCATGGAAGGCGATTCCGGTTCTCTACCGGCATGTGGAAGGCAATGTCTTGGCCTCGCTGGACAGGGCGGTCAGCGGTAAGGTGCATATTACCGCTGACTCATGGTCCAGCAAGCATGGACAGGGACAGGGACATTACCTATCTTTCACGGTGCATTGGGTGACCCTAATGGCAGCTGGGAAGGATGCAGGACAGAGTGCAGTAGTGTTGGAGGTTGTTCTATCACCAAGCCTCCAAAATGCTACTAGTGGTGATTCTGACACACCTCTCTCCTCCACCCCTCCTCTTCTTCTTCCTCCATGGCCTCTTCCTCTGCTGATTTGTCCTCAGAACCAGCGGTGCTCCGTAGGCGTTCAAGGGGATACGCAAGTACGCAGGCAAAAAGATGCCATGCGGTGCTTGAGCTGGTGTGCTTGGGGGACAGGAGCCACACTGGGGCAGAGATTCTGTGAGCTCTGCAGGGGCAGGCTCAGAGGTGGTTGACGCCTTGCCAGCTTAATCCAGGAATGGTAGTTTGCGACAATGGCACCAACCTCCTCTCCGCCCTCTGACAGGGACAACTGACCCATGTGCCCTATTTGGCTCACGTCCTTAACTTGGTGGTGCAGTGGTTCCTGGGCAGGTACCCAGGCTTACAGGATGTCCTGAGGCAGGCCAGGAAACTCTGTGTGCATTTCCGCCGGTCATATAATGCCAGCGCTCGGCTGGCTGACCTCCAAAAGGAATACAACCTGCCCAAGAACTGCCTAATCTGTGACATGCCCACCAGGTGGAACTCAGCGTTGGCCATGCTGCAGCGGCTGCACATGCAGCAGAGGGCCATCAATGAGTATCTGTGCCAATATGACACGAGGACAGGGTCAGGAGAGCTTGTTTTTTTTGCCATGCCAGTGGGTCATGATCAGGGATGCATGCACTGTCCTGTAACCATTTGAGGAGGCCATGAGGATGGTGAGCAGTGACAGTGCATGCATCAGTGACACTGTCCCTCTTGTCCACCTATTGGAGCACACGCTGCATGGAATAATGGACAGGGCACTTGAGGCAGAACAGAGGGAGGAAGATGAGGACTTCCTTACCTCTCAAGGCCCCCTTTACCCAGACAGTGTTCCTGCTGGCCCCCTTTCACACAGGAAGAGGACGAGGAGGAGGAGGAGGATTGTGTCAACATGGAGGTGGAGCCTGGCACTCAGCATCAGCAGCAGTCTTCAAGGGATCAATTACAGTCCCAAGAAACCCATGCACTTGTATGTGGCTGGGAGGAGGTGGCTGCGGATCATGTCGTCCTTAGTGACCCAGAGGACTCCGGACCGAATGCCTCAGCAAACCTACGCTGCATGGCCTCCCTGATCCTGCACAGCCTGCGTAGGAATCCTCGTATTTGTGGTATCAAGGAGAGTGATCATTACTGGCTGGCAACCCTCCTTGATCCACGTTACAAGGGTAAGGTTGCGGACCTTATCTTGCCATCGCAGAGGGAGCAGAGGACGAAACATCTTCGGAAGGCCTTGCAGAAACGCGTTCCCAGAGCCTGGGAGGTTAAAAATTCCTGGTCCTGGACAACATGTTGCAGAGGCTTCGGTCAGTCACAGATATAGCGGTGGAGAAGGTGGCCGTCTGACCGATGCGTTCAGACAATTTTTTAGTCCGCAGCCCCAAGGTATTATCGGTTCCAGCAACCATTGCCAGCGTCTGTTTTACATGGTGCAGCAATACCTAAGGGCAAGATCAGACTTGGACACCTTTCCCACCGAAAATCCTCTGGGTTACTGGGTCTTGAGGATGGATCACTGGCCAGAGCTTGCACAGTATGCAATTGAGCTACTGGCCTATCCTGCATCCAGCGTTCTTTCGAGAACGCACATTCACTGCTGCTGGAGGCCTTGTAACCGATCACAGGGTGCGCCTGTCCACCGACTCGGTCGATCAGCTGACATTCATAAAAATTAATCAGTCTTGGATCACCACCAGCTACCAAGCACCTGATGCTGATGTAACCGAATATTTTTTTTTTGAATGTCAGATCCCTTCAAGACTGCCTATGCTGATGCCGAGTGACTATCCTGTTATGCTGAATGACTATCCTCTTCCTCCTCAATGATCATGCTGATAGCTTGTAAGAACATTTTTGGTTCTGAGCACAACAGGGGCTTGTAATTAAAATTTTTGATGCAATACTTTGCAGCAGGGCTCATTCATGCGCTCCAACTAGAGTTTCTGTGAGGGGTTGCAGTGTTGTGGCACCAGCACCAGTGCCTAAAGCCCAATTTTTCTGCCCCTGTTTAACAGGGGCGTGTAATTAAAATTTTTGATGCAATACTTTGCAGCAGGGCTCATTCATGCGCTCCAACTAGAGTTTCTGTGAGGGGTTGCAGTGTTGTGGCACCACTACCAGTGGCTAAGGCCCAATTTTTCTGCCCCTGTTTAACAGGGGCGTGTAATTAAAATTTTTGCTGTAATACTTTGCAGCAGGGCTCATTCCTGCACTCCAATTAGAGTATCTGTGAGGGGTTGCAGTGCTGTTGCACCAGTGCCTAAGGCCCAATTTTTCTGCCCCTGTTCAACAGGGGCATGTAATTACAATTCTTGATCTAATATTTCACAGCAGGGCCCATCCATGTGCCCACCAAGAGTAACTGTGAGGGCATACAGTGTTGTGGCAACACCACCACCACCACCAAAGGCCCAATTTTTCTGCCCCTGTTCAACAGGTGCATGTTATTACAATTCTTTATCTAATATTTCACAGCAGGGCCTGTTCCTGCGCCCAACAAGTGTAACTGTGAGGACTTACAGTGTTGTGGCACCAGCACCACCACCACCAAAGGCCCAATTTTTCTGCCACTGTTCAACAATGGCATGTAATTACAATTCTTGATATAATAATTCACAGCAGGGCATTCCAGCGCCCACCAAGAGTAACTGTGAGGGCTTACAGTGTTTAGGCAACACCTACACCTAAGGCCCAAATTTCTGCAGAGTACATAGGGCAGACCCCTACTTTCAAACATCCGAGTTTCAAACAACTCCTACTTACAAATGGAGGGAGACAACCAACAGGAAGTGAGAGGAAATATACACCTAGGAAGGGAAATTCTCTCCTGTAAGAGTTAATATGGGAAAAAGGTGTCTCCTCTCCACTGATGCTTTATCACCAACCCTTGTTTCCCTAAAAACCCCAAATTTTCAAAATCCAATTGTCACTGGGACACAAAGTGAGGTGAAATCTTCTGAACAGGTGCACAGACAGCAAAACAAATGTTACAGGGGTGATAACCCTTCCCTATGTTTTCCAAAAAGCTTAAAAATAGATTTTTTTGTCTGGAGCTACACTTTAAAAATGTACCAGTTCAAAATTACAAACAGATTCTACTTAAGAACAAACCTACAGTCCCTGTCTTCTTTGCACCGCCTGTATACTGCTGTTCAGAATATATAGGGCCTGGGGGCCCCACGCCTTTCCTTTTTTTAATTTGGGTGCGGGGTTCCCCTTAATATCCATACAAGACCCAAAGGGGCTGGTAATGGGCTGGGGGGGGGGGGGTACCCATGCCGTTTTTCTCAATGATTTTCATCCATATTGCCGGGACCCGACATTACATTAATGCCGCAAGCAGTTTTAAATTACTTTTATTCTTTTAGAAATTTCATTTTGTGCAGGGACTGTTCTATACATGGGAAACATGTGCCACTTCACAGGCATACTATAGACACCCCCAAGTACGATATTTAAAGGAATATTTCACTTTTATTTTTTCACTTTAAGCATCATTAAAATTACTGCTCCCGAAAAAACGTCTGTTTTTAAAACTTTTTTGCATTGATACATGTACCCTTGGGCAGGACCCAGGTCCCCAAACCCTTTTTAGGACAATAACTTGCATATTAGCCTTTAAAATTTGCCCTTTTGATTTCTCACGTTCGAGTCCCATAGGCTTTAACGGGGTTTCGAAAGTTTGCGCAAACTTTCGGTCCGTTCGCAGGTTCTGGTGCGAACGGAACCTGGGGGTGTTCGGCTCATCACTAGTTACCTACAATTAGGGGCAGATGATCATTCCTGGACATAATTCCCTATCTGCTTCCAGGACTGCATAGTGCTATGCCATCTGCTAAACCATTTGTGAGCTTAAGCATTTGGTCAAGAGCTGACATAAGCAGACTGGCAAGTGTGATAGTTATCACCAGATACATGCCTTACATGTTGCATGCACTGTGCATGTGCTAGTAGACAAAATGAAAATGAAAACAATGAAGATAGCAACATTTATATGTTTGATAAAGGATTTAGTAACAGTAACCATTCAGTGGAACTCTAACTTCTTTTTGCTAATGCAGGAGGTCCATTCACATTTAATATAAGAACATAATCTCACATTTTACAAACTTGCTTTTATGTTAGTTTATAATATATGAAGTTTTGTGGACTAGCCACTATAGGAAGCTACCTGCAGCTCAGAAAATATCTCCTAAAATCTCCTAATCACTAAGGATGGGCGAAATGTTCAGCCCGAGCATGAGTTGGGGCCGAACATTGGCTATTCGGAAGTTCTCCGAACAACTGATATATAGGGTCATTCGATCGTTTGTTCGGCCTGCGAGAAAGACCACAATGCACTGCGCCACCGCACAGTGCATGGAAAGCCTTGATTGGCTGAAGCAATGAAAGCTTTGCCCAATCAGGGAACAGAGCACTGTCACAGCCATGATTGGATGTTGTCACGATGACTGTATCCAACCATGGCTCATTGCTCTTAATCCCACCCCACACTATAAAAATATTATTTCCATAGCGGCCATTTGTAGTGTGATAGCAGCATGGAGAGAGACTATTCATCTTTACATTAGTGTGAATGTAGGGATAGTTCAGTCCAGGGCTTTTTTTCTCAGAAAATAGGTGCAGGAACTCAACCAGCCCCCCCCCCCCCCACACACACACACACCCTCCAAACTAAGTTAAATAGTGGGTATGATCAATTTCACTAACAGTGGAAGGGTCTTAAAGGGGCATTAAATACCAGGAGTCCATTACACACAGAGTGCAGAGTTGGGGGGTATTAAACACAGAGTGCAGAGTTTGAGAGTGTGCTATGTACATAGTGCTGAGTAGAGAGTGTGCATCCCCCACTCACATTCACTTTTGCCCCTCTTCTGTTCTGACCTCTGCATGCAATCCCCCTCCACTACCCCCTCCTCATAAGCTCCATGATCTTCCATTTGTCTTACTTTTGTTACTGTATTAAGCTGAAGCACCCAGCCTGCTCTAGTACCTCCCCACACACTGTAGTTGGCTCCACCTCTCTCACTTGAGGGGAGATCTTCCAGGTGGGTGTCGGCATCCGCACTGCACCCAGACTTCTGCATCTCCCTTCTCCCCATCCTGCACTCAGTAGGAGCCGCTCAGGAGATCAGATCTATGGGAGCCATTTGGAGATAAGCTGTCACTTGTAAACACAGACTTCTGTGTTTACAAGTAAAAATGGTGAGCAGGGAGCAGAGGGACTGAGCCAGAGGTGGTGGAACTGAGTTCCACCAAGTTCCAGCTGAAAAAAAGCCCTGGTTCAGTCAATGTGAGTGTAGTGACCATTTAACACAGTATATTTTATTGCTTAACTGCAAGTTTGACGCCATATAGTTCTGTGCGTTGCTGCAAGTTTAACGCCATATAGTTCTGTGTGTTACTGCAAGTTTAACGCCATATAGTTATGTGCGTTACTGCAAGTTTAACACCATATAGTTTGGTGCGTTACTGCAAGTTTAACTCTGTATATTTCATTGCGTTACTGCAAGTTTAACGCTGTATATTTCATTGCGTTACTGCAAGTTTAACGCTGTATAGTTATGTGCGTTACTGTACGTTTGACTCAGTATATTGCAGTATATTATAGTGTACAGTAGGTGCCGCCGATATTTTGTCAATCTCGCCTCTTCTAGCGGCGAGATTGACACCCTACGAGCCCCGTCGCGAGAGCCAGCGCCGAGCTGTCTCGTCTTTGGGAAAGGAAAAATGTTGTTTTTCCTTTCGCAATGAGCGACACGCATTGCCGGTAGACGGAGATCCGACATGGATTCCCGCCAATACCAGGCACTGTGTTTGGTATGAATCCTGAGTGGGAACTCCACGCCAATTTTTAAATAAAAAACCGGCATGGGTTCCCCTCCAGGAGCATACCAGGCCATTCGGTCTGGTATGGCTTTGAAGGGGAATCCCCCTCAAAATCCAAACCAGACCCTTATCCGAGCACGCAACCTGGCAGGCCGCAGGGGAAGAGGGGGGGACAAGAGAGCGGCCCCCCCTCCCTCCTGAACCGTACCAGGCCGCATGCCCTCAACATGGGGGGGTTTGGTGCTCTGGGGCAGGGGGGCGACCTGCGGCCCCCCCACCCCAATGCACCCTGCCCCCATGTTGATGGGGACAAGGGCCTCTTCCCGACAACCCTGGCCATTGGTTGTCGGGGTCTGCGGGCGGGGGTTGATCGGAATCCGGGAGCCCCCTTTAATGAGGGGGCCCCCAGATGCCGGCCCCCCACCCTATGTGAATGAGTATGGGGTACATCGTACCCCTACCCATTCACCTGGTGGAAAAAAAATGGCAATAAAAAAACACACACAGCTTTTTAAAGTAATTTATTACACAGCTCCGGGGGTCTTCTTCCGACTCCGGGGGTCTCTTCCGACTTCGGGGGTCTCCGGTGTCGTCGCCGCACTCTCCGGTTCTTTCTTCCTTCTGCCGGGCCTCTGCTATTTTCTTCCAGCTCTTTTGCTAGCGGGGCTTCCGGATTACGATCAGCCCCCGCCCGCAGACCCCGACAACCCTGGCCATTGAGGCCCTTGTCCCCATCAACATGGGGGCAGGGTGCTTTGGGGTGGGGGGCCACAGGTCGCCCCCCTGCCCCAGAGCACCAAACCCCCCATGTTGAGGGCATGCGGCCTGGTACGGTTCAGGAGGGAGGGGGGCGCTCTCTCGTCCCCCCCTCTTCCCCTGCGGCCTGCCAGGTTGCGTGCTCGGATAAGGGTCTGGTTTGGATTTTGAGGGGGACCCCCACGCCGATTTTTCGGCTTAGGGGATTCCCCTTCAAATCCATACCAGACCAAAGGGCCTGGTATGCTCCTGGAGGGGAACCCATGACGTTTTTTTATTTAAAAATTGGCGTGGAGTTCCCGCTCAGGATTCATACCAAACACAGTGCCTGGTATTGGCGGGAATCCACGTCGGATCCCGTTCAATACAGTGCCGCGTCTCCTTGCTATTGCAGCGAGCGCGAGATGTGTCGCCACCCTTTCGCCGAGATGTCGGCACCCCTGTCGCCGAGAATCTCCGCGATGGGATCGCGGTGAATATACAATGTCGGCGGCACCTACTGTATACGTGGCGTGTGTAGTAAATACTCAAATCAAAGTGCACCAAACACCACTTTCCTTTGATTAAAGTGTATTACATTTTGTTACATCATGTCTGGGAGGACAGCAAGGAGAGGCAGACTTTCCCATGGCATTGTAAGGGGGCCAGCAGTGTATGTGTCCACAGGCAAAGGTGGACATGGTCAGTCCTCAGGCAGGGCATCATTTCCTCTTGTTAGTGATGTTGCCCGTGCTATCCAGCCACGGCATGCAGAGGAGGTGGTGGACTGGCTTATTAAACCCTCCTCATCCTCCGTCACCTAAGCAGAGACTAGTGCGCAGTCCCCTGCAGCTGCCATAGTGGCAAAACCTGCCTCCTTGTCCACAGCTATTCCTGCCATAGCCCCAGCATCAGGCATGGAGGAGTCAGTGGAGTTATTTGAACACAGCGTCAGTCACTTGCTCCTTGATGATTCACAGCCATTACTCGATTCAGATGTTGGTTCTGACTCTGAGGTTGAGGAAGGCAGGAATATGAGCCTACAGAGAGAGGGGAACACTGGTACACAAATTGGCAGTCATGTTCCCCAGCCGCAGTGTATTGCCAAGTTGTCTCCATTGGTAATGAGGATGGAGGAGCTGATGATGATGAGGTCACTGACTCGACTTGGGTGCTGGATAGAGCAGAGGAGGAAGGTGAGGGTGAGGCACAACCCCAATGAGGCAGCCATCATGGAAGAGTAGAGAGCAGCCACTCTATTCCATCACATTGTGAAGCTGTTATCTCCCGGCCCACTTCCCACAGCTCAGCTGTCTGGGTCTTTTTTAGTACATGTGCAGCCAATCGCACTGTAGCTATTTGCAAACTTTGTTTTAAGTGCATCAAGCATGGCAAAAACACCAACCATTTGGGTACCACATGCTTGACAAGGCATTTAACCTCCCACCACTCAGTCCATTGGCAAGAGCACCTAAAAGCCACAGAAAAGGGGCACAAATCTGTCCCTCCTCCTTACTCACCTCAGTCTGTCCCTGGTATACCTCATGACCTCTCAGCAGCCTCCACTGAGAGGGATGATGCTATAGCGCAGGGTGTCCCAGGTCCTTGCAGCACATCTGCCAGCAGCATATCTGCCAGCAGCACACCAGTAGCTGTAGACTATAGCTGGCAAATTTCTCTGCCCCATCTGCTGCAGAAGAAACAAAAATACAGTTCCTGTCAAACAGGTGCGAAAAAAATGTTCTTTGGGTGTTAATTGTGCCCATGAAACCTACACCAAAAACATTCTTCCAGATGAAATCAACACCCACAACACTAGGCAGGCTAGAAGTCCTGCAGAGATTCCACATCCCAAAAACACTTAATCGGCGACATCAGCATCGGGGGCTTCATAGCTGCTGGTAGTCCAGGACTGATTCATTTTGATAAAAGTCAGACGGCCCAGGGAGTCTTTGGACAGACGCGTTCTATGATCACTAATAAAACCTCCAGCAGCACTGGATGTCCGTTCGGAAAGCACGCTGGATGCAGGGCAGCCCAGCAGCTCAATAGCATACTGGGAAAGTTCTGGCCAGTGGTCTATTCTCATGACCCATTAAGCCAGTGTATCGTCGACGTTAAAGCTCTCCGTCTATATTTTTGTCCCTAGATAATTGTCCACCATGTGATGCAGATGCTGCAGATGGGATGTGGAAGCTGACAGCCATGGGCAGCGAGGACTAAATAAATTCATAAATGCATCACTTAGGCAGCCGCCTTCTCCACTGCTCCTCTCTTGACCAACAGAAGCCTCAAAACTATGTTTTTCACGACATTGTAGCCTACCAGAGACGGGAAAAGCATTTAATAAACTGCTCTTTAAGGTGACCTCAAGAGATTTCATCTTCTGCACTCTCTGTGGGAACGGGATGATTTCTGAGACTTTCCCCTTATATTGATGGTCAAGGAGCAGGGCCAGTGCTACCACTAGGCAAACTAGATAGCCGCCTAGGGCGCACTGCTGCCTAGGGCGCCCAGCAACTGGTGTTCCTACTCTCTTCTCTCTGCAGCAAGCAACTAAGTCTCATCATCAGCAGGCAGCCCGTTCGCACATAGTGTCAGAGGCACAGCAGTGGTGGAGGTCTGTGTTTGTATCCCGACTCCCGAATGAATGGAAGCAAGCAAACATTCATTGATGGGCACTGGTAGGCTGCATTTGATGGGCGCTGGTAGGCTGCATTTATGGGCGCTGGTAGGCTGCATTGATGGGTGCTGGTAGGCTGCATTTGATGGGTGCTGGTAGGCTGCATTTGATGGGCGCTGGTAGGCTGCATTTGATGGGCGCTGGTAGGCTGAATTGATGGGCAATGGTGAGGTTGCATTTTATGGGTGCTTCATTAAAAAGGTTGGGTATACATGGGCAGTGCAAAGGGCATTGAGCCAGGAGTGGAGCTAAGGGGGCTGTAAAATTAGGTTTCGCCTAGTGTCTCAAAAATCCTTGCACCAGCTCTGTCAAGGAGGGTTTACGCCACTTATTCTTGGGTCCTTTCGCAGACTTTAAAACATGAGGGAGACCATGCACCAAAAATTTGTGGAGGCATGAGAAGCAGACTCCTCTGGGTCACTGAGGATTACAGTATCTGGAACTGCCTCCTCCCAGAAACATACTACTCCCAAGGGTTCTGGTGATGGAAAACCATCTCTTACTGTTTGATGTATGTCTTCTTCTGCTTCAATGCCTCTGAAACTGCCTGAAACTGCCAGAATCCTCCTCCTCCTCCTCTCTCTCCTCTTGTGTGTTCTGTGGCATAGGATCAATGGTGTCTGCATAAAGTGGGCCTCCTCTTCTTCACGCTGCTCTGCCTCGAGTGCCCTGTCCATAATGCGATGCAGAGTCTGCTCCAGCAGGAACACAACAGGGATTGTGTCACTGATGCATGCATTGTCATGGTGACAGTACAGTGTATGCCTCCTTTATGACCCGCCATTGACGTGGGGAAAAAAAGCAGATCCGGCCTGAGCCTGTCGTTGTGCCATATTCACACAGATACTTGTTGACAGCCCTCTGCTGCATGTGCAGCTGCTGCAGCATTGCCAAAGTTGAGTTCCACCTGGTGGGCATGTCACAAATCAGGCGGTTTACGGGCAAGTGGAATTCCCGCTGAATTTCAGCCAACCGAGCACTGGCTGTGTATGATCGCCTAAAAGGGCTACATACTCTTCTGGCGTGCTTTAGTAGATCTTTCAAACCTGGGTAACTATTTAGGAAACACTGCACCACCAAATTGAAGACATGTGCCAGGCATGGCACATGTGTCAACTTTCCCTGCCTAAGAGTGGACAGGAGGTTTGTGCCATTATCACACACCACCATTCCTGGCTCCAGCTGGCATGGCAGGAACCACCTCTGGGCCTGTCCCTGCAGAGCTGCAAGAATCTCTGCTCTGGTGTGGTTAATGTCCCCTAGACCAGTGTTTCTCAACTCCAGTCCTCAAGGCGCCCCAACAGGTCATGTTTTCAGGCTTACCATTATTTTGCACAGGTGATTTGATCAGTTTCACTGCCTTAGTAATTACCACAGTTGTTTCATCTGAGGGAAATCCTGAAAACATGACCTGTTGGGGCGCCTTGAGGACTGAAGTTGAGAAACACTGCCCTAGACACACCAGTTGAAGCACTGCATTGCACCTTTTAGCCTGACTCATCGAATAGCCCTTTGAACGCTTAGGGGGTACTTGAGGTTCATAGGACAATTCAGAAAAGGAGGGCATGGAGGCAGAGGAGGAGGAGGAAAGGGTAGAGCTGACAAATCTTGCATCATCACCACTAGCTGTATGGAGGCGTGGGGGCACAACAAGCTGCAACACTGAGCCCTGTCCTGCATCCTTCCGAGTTGCAAGCAGAGTTACCCAGTGTGCAGTGAACAAAATATACCATCCCTGCCCATTCTTGCTGGACCACGTGTCAGCAGTATCGTGGACTTTGCGGCTGACTGCATTGCTCAATGATGCCACAACATTGCCTTCCACGTGATGGTAGAGAGCTGGAATGGCCTTGCGTGAAAAGAAATAGCTACTGGGAACCTGCCATTGTGGTACAGCACATTCTACAAATTCATGGAAGGGGGCAAAATCCACCAGGTGGAAAGGCAGAAGTTGTAGAGCCAGAGCTTTTTTTTTTTTTCTTTGTGCACATTAACACACAGGCATACGTTTTTCTGCAGCCATCACCTTGTAGGTTGTGTTGGTCCTTACTGCCCGATACTTCAATCTGTCCTGCTTGTGCTGCTGATGCCCTCTGGATCTTATACTCACAGCTCCCGTGTCAGATATCCCTTGTAGCTGCCGTTGGGATATAAGCATGCGATATCCTGCATTTTTGTAGGTATGGGTCCCTCATTGTGATCCCTATTTTTTTTTACTATTGTTGTCATACAGTCTTAAACTATGTTACCTTATAGATATGTGTATGTGCATCAACCCCTGGAAAAGTGAGAATCAATTCACGAAACACATCAGGATACAAAAGATGCAATGTTACATTAATCATGGACTGATTTTTAAGTAATGTATTTAGCTATGGAATGGATATGCGTATTTGGACCAATTTGCTTTGTAATATTGCAACATTTTTCTGCTGACCTTTTGGTATTACATTAAATAAAGCTCTACATTTTTGTTTTTACAATTGGGTGTTTTGCACCTCATATAAAGTCCCACGGGCTAATCTCTGCATTTTTTTTATTGTGTATAGTACAACCATTGTGTAGCAGAACAAAAAGCAGACCTGCAGATATAGTAAGCAAAAAAAACTTTTCCATCTATGCATACAGTATAAAAAGTTACAATGTTAAAAAATCTGTAGCAAAGTGTTGTCTGTAGAAAAGTGTTGACCTTGTTAAGTCACTGATTATTGCAAAAAGTTTGGAGTTCAAGTTATAAAATGTATTGGTCAATTTAAGTTACTAAAGATGGAAGTTCTTAAAACATAAAGAATATTGAGACATATAATGTAAAGAATACTGAGACCTGCCTTTTCCACTCCTGTCTCTTGGTTCCTCTTAACGAGGGAATGTTTTGAAGCTCATATTCTTCTTGTTAAGAGAGGGTAAATAAATAATCTAAGCATATTTTGCAGTGTAAAGTCAGTACACATTGGGTTTGGTTTACTAAAACTGGTGCAGCTGTACATGGTTCACCAAAGTGCAAATTCTGGCGCAGCTGTACACGGTAGCCAATCAGCTTCTAACTTCAGCTTGTTCAAATAAACTTTGACAAAAAACCTAGAAGCTGATTGGTTTCTATGCAAAGCTGCACCAGATTTTGCACTCTCCATTTTTAGTAAATCAACCCTATCATCGACATTACTTTAAATTATTTTACATATAATTTTTTTATATATATTAGACATTTCTTACTTCAAATGCCATGCAATTGCTCTCATTAATTTAATTTGAAATTCATATCTATTTTAACAAATAAGATCATCTCTCATTTTTTTTAAGGTCATAAAATACTGTGTGTCCATCCCTTGTAGTTTACTCTTCTTAAAGAAGTCCCAAGACTATTCACTGACAGATCTTTCTATCCAAGAGGGAGTCTACTCAAAGGATTAAAGCTGAGAACCTCAATTAGACACTCTCTGATTTCCTTAGATGTTGTTTCTAATCTTTTAATATGGGATTACAGTAAACTGTATCTTGTGTTTCTTTACATAACTGATTTTTTTTTATGTGTTAAAGCATGCTCATTAGATGTTTTTAATAATTTTAACACATTGCATGCTCCTTGTCTTGTTTATAGTCCTGACCATCTCTGCAATAATGTGTTGACATTTTCTATGTTATTTCGCCGCCAAAATAGCTTGATAAAAGAATTGAAGCATACTATGCACACACTCCTCCGTGATCGGCAGGGTAACTCCCTAAGAGACTGATTAGACCATACTTGTCACAAATAGGATAGATAATTATAAGGGCTTAGCCGTCTATTTTTTTAGATCTTTGGAGAGATAAAGAAAAGTACTGGAAGACTTTTTATTGATTGTCCAATATTTTGAATATCTATTAATATTTTGAGAAAAAAGTGTATATATATATATATATATATATATATATATATTTCCAAGCTATGGAGATATGAATATCTTTAAATATCTGTGCATATCTGCATTAAAAATACAATAGATATTAATGTGATATAAAGGTTTCTTAGCTCTAGTTGAAAAAAGTTTTGCACTTGCATACTAGAGGTTATCCTTTGAGATTTAGTTTAACAAACATAAAATACTAGTTATTGTTTAATCATCATAACCCATGAGCTGTGTAATGCCGCGTACACACGATCATTATTTACGGCGGTTAAAAAACCGCCGTGAATAATGTCATTTAAAACGGGGGAACAGCTTGTTCCCCACACACGGTCGTTTTTCACGTCATTTTTTCTCTTGACGAGAAAAACGACCGTCTGTGGGCTCCGCGGCAGTGTTTCCCATAGGGAAACACTGCCGCGGAAAACATGTCGACAAAAACGACGAGAAAAATTAGAACATGTTCTAATTTTTCTCGTCGTTTTTAATGCCGTTTTTCTCGTCGAAAAAAACGACAGAAAGCCCACAGACTATCGTTTTTCTCGTCGAATGGGAAAAATTTCGTTTTTTTCGACGAGAAAAAGGGCCGTGTGTACGCGGCATTACATTTCATTTCTGCCTACAAGGCAAATTTGCATTTATTTCTGTAGATAAACATAAACAATAATGTATATTGAAAATGGTTGTTGTAATAGGTTTCTGAATCAAATAACAGTCTGAAAAGGCATAATAATAAAACTGAATATTAAACAATGTTTTTGGGATGTGTAAATTCAAATGATCACTGATAATTATTTTAGTCTGCACTAGAGATGTGCTAAGGTTTGGGCCAAACTGAGTTTAGCCCAAATCCCAGAGAAACTGGGAACTGTGTCTGTGCAATTCTTCGCCCTACAGCTACAAATAACAATGAGTGGCGATGCTGGTAACATCATTGACCTAATATGCAACATGGCTATATTTGGACAATGTCATTGACCAAATATGGGCATGCGGCCGTATTAAGTCAATTTTGTCACCAGCATCTCTACCCCTTTTTTACATGTGGAAGAATGTGGGGAATTCCATGGCAGAAGTTTGCTGGGACAGTGATCTGCTGTCATGTGACAGTTTTTGGGTTCGGCCCAAATCTTAGCTCATTCTTAGTCTGCACAGAGACAGGTAGATCTTTCTACCAAAAAAGGATTGAAAGCAGGAGGAATATGAGAATGAGGAGATTTGGGGTGCTGTCAGTGAGGAAGAGGAGTGTTGAGGTGCTGACTGTGAGGAGGAGGGAGGGCAGTGTTGTTAAGAAGGATGAGTTTGGGTTCTAGGAGTGAGCAGGATGTGGAATATGGGGGTGCTGGTGGTCATGTGGAGGGAATTAGCAGTTGCTTGAAGGAGGACCTTTCTTCTACTGTCACCATACCACGGGGAACTCAAAATGCAACACATATTTTGCCATATCCTGATATCCTGATAGTGGCTGGAGAATTAGCACTGGAAAAATAGCTGCAAGGGAAAAACCTACAACCATAGTCCACCCTCCACAAAACATAGGAAAGGGCAAGTAGCAATAGGAGGATGGGAATTATATGGCCAGAGGAAAGGACAGGCAGCAACAAAACTTTATCACAGAATCCTATGGCCATTGGGTGCCCACTCTTCCTTGCAAGATACTCCACCAGCCCAGACACTGGGCTTGTAGAGGCAATGACTACTAGACATGTGCATTCGTTTTCGTCCGAATGCATTTTCGTCCGAATTTCAGGTATTTTCGTTATCGTTTTAACAAACGAAAACGAAAATGCAGAATCCGAAAACCGAAAGATCCGACATAAACAAATGCTTAATTTTCGTTTTCGTTGCAACAACAGTTTGATATAGATAGGAGATTCGACATGAGGCTGACAATAACAATCTGTGTCCATCGAACCTGTGGTCGAATGTGCCTAACCTTAACTCTATTAGTCCAAGATTATTCTACATAGAGAGAAAAGATTCGACATTATAGAGAGAAAAGATTTGACATAGAGAGAAAAGATTTGACATTATAGAGAGAAAAGATTCGACATTATAGAGAGAAAAGATTTGACATAGAGAGAAAAGATCACTGCTGGAATTGGGTGGGGGAAGTAAAATAAAAAAATGATGATGATGAATGTTATTGGCTGATTGTCACCAAAGAGGAGGAGCAGTAAAATAGCTAGAACTAACTTGACAATTCGACATGAACGACGAAGATTCAACGAAGCATCGAAAAACATACAAACGTCGAATCTGTCATTGAAGGCTTATGGTGTCTGTTGAAAGTTCTAAGAAGATTCCACGGAGCAGATAAACTGTACAACGCTGCAATCGTACATTTCCGGTCAAATGCTCGGCCCATAGGCTATAGAAGAATTCTAATGTTGGTTGACAAGTAGGGATGAGCTTTGAGTGTTTGGGGACCCGGGTCCTGCCCAGGGGACATGTATCAATGCAAAAAGAAGTTTTAAAAACGGCCGTTTTTTCGGGAGCAGTGATTTTAATAATGCTTAAAATGAAAAAATAAAAGTGAAATATTCCTTAAAATTTCGTACCTGGGGGGTGTGTATGATATGCACGTGAAGTGGCGCATGTTTCCCGTGCTTAGAACTGTCCCTGCAAAAAATTTCATTTTTGAAAGAAAAAAAGTCATTTAAAACTCATTCGCGGCTATTAATGAATTGTCGGCTCCCGGCAATACATACAAAAGTCATTGATAAAAAAAAAAAAAAAAGCGTGTGGGTTCCCCAGAATTCAATTACCAGGCCCTTCAGGTCTGGAATGGATATTAAGGGGAACCCCACCGCAAATTTAAAAAAAAATTGACGTGGGGTTCCCCCAAATATCCATTCCAGGCCCTTCAGATCTGGCATGGATTTTAAGGGGAACTCCACCCCAAATTTTAAAAAAAATGGCGTGGCGTCCCCCTAAAAATCCATACCAGACCCCTTATCCGAGCACGCAACCTGGCTGGCCGCAGGGGAAAAGGGGGGGACGAGAGAGCGGCCCCCCTCCCTCCTGAACCGTACCAGGCCACATGCCCTCAACATGGGGAGGATGTCCCCATGTTGATGGGGACAAGGGCCTCATCCCCACAACCCTTGCCCGGTGGTTGTGGGGGTCTGCGGGCGGGGGGCTTATCGGAATCTGGAAGACCCCTTTAACAAAGGGGGCCCCCAGATCCCGGCCCCCCCCTATGTGAATTGGTAAGGGGTACATTGTACCCCTACCATTTCACGAAGAAAGCGTAAAAAAATGTTTAAAAAAACACACAAACACCTTGAAAAAGTCCTTTATTTAAAAAAAAAAAAAAAAAAACATTCCAGCGGTGAAATCCAGTGTCCCGCGGCGATCCCGATGTCCAGCGCTGTCCTTCATTGGTTGTGCCTGAGCGGACCTGATGGGGAACTCCCTCTCAGTATTTTAAATGTATAGACCCGCCCCTTCTAAAGTTCCCCATCAGGTCCGCTCAGCGGACCAGATGCGGAACATGAGAAGGGGCGGGTCTATACATGTATTACCAAAGTGAGAGCAGTTCCCCATCAGGTCCGCCCCCTCGGTATGTCGGACCCGCCTACGTCATTGGCCTGAGCGGGGAACTTCCTTCACTGTGTAATTTAAATTTACATAGTGAAGGAAGTTCCCCGCTCAAGCCAATGACGTAGGCGGGTCCGACATACCGAGGGGGCGGACCTGATGGGGAACTCACTTTGGTAATACATGTATAGACCCGCCCCTTCTCATGAGCGGACCTGATGGGGAACTTTAGAAGGGGCGGGTCTATACATTTAAAATACTGAGAGGGAGTTCCCCATCAGGTCCGCTCAGGCACAACCAATGAAGGACAGCGCTGGACATCGGGATCGCCGCGGGACACTGGATTTCACCGCTGGAATGTTTTTTTTTTTTTTTTTTTAAATAAAGGACTTTTTCAAGGTGTTTGTGTGTTTTTTTAAACATTTTTTTACGCTTTCTTCGTGAAATGGTAGGGGTACAATGTACCCCTTACCAATTCACATAGGGGGGGGGCCGGGATCTGGGGGTCCCCTTTGTTAAAGGGGTCTTCCAGATTCCGATAAGCCCCCCACCCACAGACCCCCACAACCACCGGGCAAGGGTTGTGGGGATGAGGCCCTTGTCCCCATCAACATGGGGACATCCTCCCCATGTTGAGGGCATGTGGCCTGGTACGGTTCAGGAGGGAGGGGGGGCGCTCTCTCGTCCCCCCCTCTTGCCCTGCGGCCGGCCAGGTTGCGTGCTCGGATAAGGGGTCTAGTATGGATTTTTAGGGGGACTCCACGCCATTTTTTTTTAAATTTGGGGTGGAGTTCCCCTTAAAATCCATGCCAGATCTGAAGGGCCTGGAATGGATATTTGGGGGAACCCCACGTCAATTTTTTTTAAAATTTGCGGCGGGGTTCCCCTTAATATCCATTCCAGACCTGAAGGGCCTGGTAATTGAATTCTGGGGAACCCCCACGCTTTTTTTTTTTTTTTATCAATGACTTTTGTATGTATTGCCGGGAGCCGACAATTCATTAATAGCCGCGAGTCAGTTTTAAATGACTTTTTTTCTTTCAAAAATGACATTTTTTGCAGGGACAGTTCTAAGCACGGGAAACATGCGCCACTTCACATGCATATCATACACACCCCCCAGGTACGAAATTTAAAGGAATATTTCACTTTTATTTTTTCATTTTAAGCATTATTAAAATCACTGCTCCAGAAAAAACGGCAGTTTTTAAAACTTTTTTTTGCATTGATACATGTCCCCTGGGGCAGGGCCCGGGTCCCCAAACACTTTTTAGGACAATAACTTGCATATTAGCCTTTATAATTAACACTTTAGATTTCGAACGTTCGAGTCCATTGTATTTAATAGGGTTCTAAAGTTCACACTAACATTTTGTCTGTTCGCAGGTTCTGGTGCGAACCGAACAGGGGGGTGTTCGGCTCATCCCTGTTGACTAGTAATAGTAATTAAAAAATATAATTATTACTAGTCATACAATAGAATTCATCTATAGCTTGTAGGCGGAACATTCGACCGGAAATGTACGATTGCAGCGTCGTACAGTTTCGCTGCTCCGTCGAATCTTCTTTGAACATTCGACAGACATCATAAGCCTTCAATGACAGATTCGACCTTAACTAATTCAGATTTTCGGACGATAGCAATTTCTAACGAAAAACGAACTAAATAAAAACGAATTTCGGGAGTAACTAAATAAATTTATTTTTCTAACGAAAACGAAATTCCGAAACGAAATATTTCAGTGTGCACATGTCTAATGACTACAAGTAATCCCACCACTGCACGGCTCTTAAATTAAAGGCGACGTATATATACGCCCATTTGCGCAGCCGTGCCATTCTGTCGACGTATATCCTTGTGCGACGGTCAGGAAGAGGTTAATCAAGGAGTGAAAAAGGCCAACAATCTCTGAAATAAGATTGAAAGGGCAAAAAAAAAATTACACAGAACTTGCCTTTTTCCCACCACCATCACTATTTTGTTATTAGTTTTTACAGACTTATTTTTTTCATATTTTTAGTTTTTTATTATCATAAGGCTGACCTTGCCCTGGTCAAGGAAACACTAAAAACTAACATTCTTAAAAGTGATTATATTCATAGAATACTGATGGCAAGGGTGTACTACTGGCTTAAGGTGTCACAGTATTTATTTCAGGTACAGGCTGAAACCCTGCCCTGCTATATGTGTCATGTCAGAGAGGACCTTCACCAAAGCTAGAAGGAATTGTGATTTAGGAGTTGAATTTTAACAACCTGGGTGAGGATGTGTAGTGTTTTGGGTGAACAGTGTTTTTAATTTTTGTAAAACATTCAATGAGATGCTGCAACAAAAAAGCCTCTCTTGAACAGACTGTCAGCAACAACTGCCTGATGCCGTCTAATCATCACAAAATAAAATTTTGAATTTAATATAAAATTGGCCAGCAGAAGGCCATTTTATTCAGGGTCAATTATCTGAAATGTACCAGAGGCAAAGAGTGCAGGCAATTGTAAAGAAGAATTCTAAAGATTGTGGATGACACAATAGTGTAAAACTAGCCAGCGGCAGGACAATTTTAAATAGCAGTTTTAGGCCCAAATTTACTACAGACAAAGAGCACAGGTAGGGATTTTACTAAAAGAAGTAATAAATCACAGAGAATACAGCAATATAAAAATTGGGTAGCAACTGAACAAACAATTTAAATAGCAATTTTTTAGCCTAATTTACTGGAAATTGAATGATGCAGCACCCTGCCTTGGTCAGGTTAAATTTAGTTTTTGACTCTGCTATATTCAGTGTAGCAACAATCTATTTTTAATGTCTGGATAGGTTTTCCTAAGCTTGATGGTCGAATGCTCCTGTCCGCCTTTGAAAGTAGCTTTTAGACATAAAGTAGGAGGGTCCTAGCTAATTCCTGGGAGGCGGCACCCAGAAGGTGGCTGGGGAGAAGATTAATTCTTGAGAAGCTTGTTCGGTAGTGTTATTCTCCTGGGCCTCAGCATGTGCCTGACTGAGGGTCCCCGAAGGAAACATAAGTAAAGGATATTTGCTGGAGAACATCACCTGTGGAAGCTGGTCTGGAGAAAGATTATTTTCTCCCTTAATGGAGAGTGTTGTATAGAAGCTGGGTGGGTGACAGCTGTCCTTGGACATTAAGAGTAGGTTCTTCATCTAGGATTCCCGGTGTGCATGTGCTTTGGGGGTTCATGCCAAAAATTGCTATTAAGACTGGGACTGCTCATAGAGAGTCTCAGATTAGCTGGCTATCCCTTTTTACCTCTAGCACAAGGCTGCTTCTACAGGATTTGTGCTTAGAGATTTGTCCTTCTGTTACTTATTGCTTGTGTTTTGGAGTATCCTGCACCCTTATTCCTCTCTCCTGTTGAACTAGTGCAATAAATCTACAAACATACGCCCACTAGACTGAGCCTCTGCTTGTCGGTGTGCTTGGAACTGGTGTCTGGGCTTGGCAGCCTCTGAACTAGTAAGGAATCGCTACAATTAAAAGATGGAAAATGACTCAGGCATCAGCAGGACAGCTTTGAAAAGTAAGGTCAAGCCCAATTTACTAGAAACAAAAATCATAAGCTGGGGCTTTACTACAGGAATGAATATACTACAGAGGATAGAGCAGCAGAGTTTTAATCAGGGTTAATAGCCCTAACCAGTGTATAGCCTCGCACACACGGGCAAGAATCCCATCAAAAAAAAAACGTTGGTTTTCTCGACGGGATTCCTGGCAAGCTTGTCTTGCCAAGCCCTGTGTACACACGCACATTCAAAAGAACCGCCGTTCTTTTGAGTGGCAAGAACGCAGTGACGTCATCGACTACGATGAGCATGCGCTCGTCACATTCGATGCCGTTGTCGCCATCGTGCTACATTCTACACTACCCTTGTATGCTACCGCGCATGCGTCAAAGTTTTTTCGAGCATGCACGAGAAAACCGTGCATGTGTATGCTTACCTGTCTCCAGGTATTGGAGACAGGTGAGCATACACACGCACGGTTTTCTCGTCGGGAAACAGGCCGACGAGAAACCCGACGAGAAAATACAGAGCAGGTTCTCTATTTTTCTCGTCGAGATTCCCGGCAGTTTTCCCGATGAGAAACCATACACACGACCGGTTTTCTCTGCAAAAAGCTCTCCCAGCAGTTTTCTTGCAGAGAAAACCGGCCGTGTGTACGAGGCTTTAGTCTATATTTTATTTTCTCTATGGAAATGGGGGTTTTACACTTATTTTATTTTCTTTCAAGTAATGCCAAAAAAAACGATAGAAAAAAAGTAGCTAATGTTTTGATAATTGATGTCCTTAAAAGGGTTTTTGAGTGAACAGATCTGTGTACACAGGCAGGGTGTATGTATAAATATGTATATATATGAAAATGTACCCCAGCACTCTTTATGCTTTCTCTACTATAGCTAAGCACATTGTCAATAAGGCTGCTGGGAACCCAGCCTCTTATAGTGAGGGGGCTGGCTTATCTAACTGTCTCTTTTGTTATCCTTCTAAGCCATCTGACCAAAGTTCAAAGACCAGAAATTAATATTGGTTAGTATGATGGCAAAATTGGCCATTAGTTTGGCTGGTCAACGAACTGCAAATGGACAGGGTTTGACTTTAAGCGGAATCTCATCCCTACAAGGAGTTAAAAGGATCATTGCCCTTTGTATGGAAGCAAGATAGAATATCTCTAAATGTAGCAAGTAGCTTTAGGCTGGGTTCACACCTATGCGTTGCGTTTTTGAGCTTGGAGTCTTTCCCAAGTTCGCAATCAGTCGTTCAGCGGTTCCTTTGCGTTTTTAGCTGCGGACTTGCCAACCTGGGAAGTCTTGCTGCTGTTATCATGAGGAGGAACTCCACGCCAATTTATAAAAAAAAAAACGGCATGGGTTCCCCTCCAGGAGCATACCAGGCATTGGGGGTCTTCTTCCAACTTCGGGGGTCTCTTCCGAGTTCGGGGGTCTCCGGTGTCGTCTCCGCGCTCTCCGGTTCTTCTCTCGCTCTCCGGTTCTTTCTTCCTTCTGCCGGGCCTCCGCTATCTTCTTCCAGCTCTTTTGCTAGCCGGTCTTCTTCGTCGCCTTCTTCCCTCTTCTCTCCTGGAGATGTTGACTCGTCGCTGCCCCCGGCTGTAATGCCGTGTGCCGGCATTACAGCCGGAGACAGCGGCGAGTCAACATCTCCAGGAGAAAAGAGGGAAGAATACCGGGCCCCCGCTAGCAAAAGAGCTGGAAGAAGATAGCGGAGGCCCGGCAGAAGGAAGAAAGAACTGGAGAGCGAGAGAAGAACCAGAGAGCGTGGAGATGACACCGGAGACCCCCGAAGTCGGAAGAGACCCCCGAAGTTGGAAGAAGACCCCCGGAGCTGTGTAATAAATTAATTAAAAAACCTAGTGTAGTGTTTTTATTGACATTTTTTTTCCACCAGGTGAATGGGTAGGGGTACGATGTACCCCATACTCATTCACATAGGGTGGGGGGCCGGGATCTGGGGGCCCTCTTATTAAAGCGTGCTTCTGGATTCCGATAAGCCCCCCGCCTGCATACCCCGACAACCAACGGGCAGGGTTGTCGGGAAGAGGCCCTGTCCTCATCAACATGGGGGCAGGGTGCTTTGGGGTGGGGGGCCACAGGGCACCCCCCTGCCCCAAAGCACCCACCCCCCCATGTTGAGGGCATGCGGCCTGGTACGGTTCAGGAGGGAGGGGGGCCGCTCTCTCATCCCCACTCTTTTCCTGCTGCCTGCCAGGTTGCGTGCTCGGATAAGGGTCTGCTATGGTTTTGGGGGGACCCCCACGCCGTTTTTTCGGCATAGGGGTTCCTGTTAAAGTCCATCCCAGACCTAAGGGCCTGCTATGCTCCTGGAGGGGAACCCATGCCGGTTTTTTATTTAAAATTTGAAGTGGAGTTCCCCTTCAAGATCCCTGTTCAGAACACAACACATGTGCGAATCAGATGCGTGCCCATAGAACATAATGGGCCTGAATTCGCACCTGAGCCGCACCGCAGTGCCTAGAGAACGCACACGTTTTTTCGGCAATGCGCAGTGCGAATGCATCGCACATATGTGAACCAGCCTCATTGAAATCAATGTATTTTATAATGTTATGCGAATTGGATGCGGTGTAAGCCGCAACCAATTCGCATAGGTGTGAACGGGACCTTAAAGGTTTTGAATTGATTTATATTGGTTGAGTGGCAAGTAACCCATACGATAGCTGATTACCAAGATGCTTGGATCAATCACATCACCTAAATATAAAGCTGTGCTGGATAAGTAAAACTCCTTCTCACTCTTATACCATTTTACTATGGGTGTAGCATAGCAGACTGAGGTCATTACGTTCTGCGAAAGATGACGGAACAGTGAGAAGGATTTATACTTATGCACATATTTGTACACCTGCTTCTGTGAGTTTTATTCTTGTAATGTTAATATATCAATGTGGTTTTACCTGCACTGTGGAGTGTTTTTTCTCTTTACATGAAATGAAATCATTTGATTGTGAGATACTTCCACAGGTTGATGCCTGGCTTCTACCTTCTGTATAAAGGCCATCTATAAGTTTTATTGAACGCCTATAAGCTTGTGGTCAAAACTTCTGGTAAGGATTTATAGTGTTCATGGTGGTGGCAGGTGTTTATCATGGATGAAAATGGCTTTTGAAAAAAGGATTCAAAATAATGTATTTCAGCTTGCACATGGCACTTATGTTTATGAAGACCAATTAGTTATCTTTGGTACTATACTATGATTTAATTTTCATCATGATTTAATTGTATCTCACAGCTTGGATATTTATTTTATTGTGGACAGTATTATATATAATTTATTTATAGCACATGTGCGTTTGTTTTAAAGGGATAGTGCAGCACTTTTTGTTGACGGGGTACATTTTATCACATATCATGATATTGTGGGAGTTGCTTTACATTGTAAATCGAATGTCTAAGCATATAATTGATGTGTTTTTATGAAATAATATTTGCACTAGCTAGTTTCCATTTTAGTTATTTCTCTTTTTTTTTTCTACTAGCGAGCTATACAAACACCTAGCATCTATTTATGATACAACTGCCAAATCAGATGAACATTTTGCTCTGTATGATACTGCTACTAAATCACAATGTGTAGTGTAGCTCCCATCCAAACACAGTTGATTTTATTTCTCCAAAAGCGAACATTATTTGGGAAAGTATAATTTACATTTCTGTGACTGCATATTTTCAAAAATAATTGCAGTGTTTAGCTTTAATTAATCATTGTTGTGACAGCTTTACTTGCTTGCTCATACATTTTTTTTATTGTATGAAATATAAATATTAGAATATTAGCCACTAGCTAACTCCTATTTAAAGCACAGCTCTTTGCTTTTTATTTTTGGGCCATTAATTTTTAATCTTTCTGTTGGACATTGACAACTGCTAAGATATCAGACATACGGGAATGACTCTTTTTTCTTTTGTTGTGGGTCCCAGACACAATAACGTATGTTACAAATGTTGGGGCTCCAATTTTTAAGGTGAAGTTGGGTATTGGCAACCATTAAGATTAGGGATGAGCTTCGAGTTTGAGTCAAACTCATGTTCGACTCGAACATTGCCTGTTCGCACGTTCACCGAACAGCGAACAATTTGGGGTGTTCGCGCCAAATTCGAAAAGCCGTGGAACACCCTGTAAAAGTCTATGGGAGAAATCTAAAGTGCTAATTTTAAAGGCTTATATGCAAGTTATTGTCATAAAAAGTGTTTGGGGATCCAGGTCCTGCCCCAGGGGACATGTATCAATGCAAAAAAAAGTTTTAAAAAATGCAGTTTTTTCGGGAGCAGTGATTTTAATAATGCTTAAAGTGAAACAATAAAAGTGAAATATTCCTTTGAATTTTGTACCTGGGGGGGTGGGGTGTATAGTATGCCTGTAAAGCAGCGCTTGTTTCCCGGTCTTAGAACTGTCCCTGCACAAAATGTCATTTCTGAAGGAAAAAAAGTAATTTAAAAGCACTCGCGGCTGTTTGGTGCCCCCAAATTCAATTACCAGGCCCTTCAGGTCTGGTATGGATATTAAGGGGAACCCTGCACCAAATTTAAAAAAAAATTACGTGGGGTTCCCCCCAAATATCCATACTAGACCCTTCAGGTCTGGTATGGATTTTAAGGGGAACTCCACCCCAAATAAAAAAAAAATGGTCTGGAGTTCCCCCAAAAATCCATACCAGACCCTTTATCCGAGCACGTAACCTGGCAGGCCGCAGGAAAAGAGGGGGGACGAGAGAGCGCCCCCCCTCCTGAACCGTACCAGGCCACATGCCCTCAACATGGGGAGGATGTCCCAGGGCCTCATCCCCACAACCCTTGCCCGGTGGTTGTGGGGGTCTGCGGGCAGGGAGCTTATCGGAATCTGGAAGACCCATTTAACAAAGGGGACCCCCAGATCCCGCCCCCCATGTGAATTGGTAAGGGGTACATTATACCCCTACTATTTCATGAAGAAAGTATAAAAAAAATGTAAAAAAAAACGCACAGACACCCCGGAAAAGTCCCCAAACCCTTTTTAGGACAATAACTTGCATATTAGCCTTTATAATTAGCACTTTAGGTCTGTTCGCAGGTTCTGGTGCGAACCGAACAGGGGGGGTGTTCGGCACATCCCTAATTAAGACATCAGACAAATGTGGAGCATATTTTTTTCAGTGAGTCACAGATACATACAGTATACTTACAGTATATTGTGTGAATATGAGATGGAAATCACAACTATTAGGTCCCATTCACAGCTAGGCCTTTTGTAGCTTGAAGCTCAAAACTTCAAATTGCCCAACAAGAAAAAAAACATTGTTTTCAATCACCCCTGTTCAATTCTGATTGTCCTGTCGCTTGTAGCTGGTCACCAGTCACTGGAAAAAGTACTTGAGCTACTTTTTGAGCAGAATATTGTGTTTTTGGCTCCATAGACTTCAATGTGTATGTCTGTAAACATGCAACACAAGTGCTTTTGTGTTTTTTTGGTTAGTTTTCTGTCTAAACAGCAGCTCTCCGCCCCTTTGTAAACACATTCTGGTGATCAAGATGGAGGATGGCACATTGTCTCTGCTGTCTCTGCCTTACACAGACTTGTCACTTAATCTCACCTTCTTATCCAGCCATGTTGTCACGTATCAGATAAGACCAGAACTGTGTGGACTGCAACAGAGGAAACCCAGACGTGTTTAAGTGAAGTATGATAATTTATTAAAGTAAGTAAATACAACCACCTCCAATACCACACAGTGCACAACAACCAATACCAACAGAACCCACAAATAATAACAGTAACAGACAAATATATACAAGTAATGGGGAAAACCAGAATCATAAACAGGGCCAGGCCAGGGTCGTCAACGGGAGATCAGCAGCTGGGGTTAGGAAAACAAACAGGACAAGGAGAGGATGGATGGATCACAGGAGGGACAGGTACAGGTACAAGGCTCAGGGTTCAGGGTACAGATAACAGACAGGATAAGATGCAGAGCTTCTCTGGTTCAGGGTCAGGGCACAAGGAGAGATACCAAGGTGAGAATGTGAGGGCTCTCTGGGTATTTATAGGACTGTGGTGATTGTCCTCATGTGACAGCTGACCGGAGGAGGTGCTCCCTGCCCCACACTGCCGGAATACACCCACTGGTGGACACCGGTACTACGGCCCATGGATCAGGCATTACCACCAGCAGGTGAGATCCTCTATCAAAGATGCTGGCTGCAAGAGGACACCTGCTGGTGGACACTGGTACTGCAATCCATAGGACCAACAGTGCCACCAGCGTGTGAAGCCCTTCCTGACAGTACCCCCCCCCTTAAAGGAGCGGCCTCTGGTTGCTCCAACTAGCCGTTGCTGGAAAAAGTCCATTACATCAAGCCGAGCAGCGGACAAAATCACATCAGGTTGGGCATGGGATACGTTAAACCGGACAGCGGGCACATCCGGGCAGACAGCGGGCACATCCGGGCAGACAGCAGGCTCCGGGTCGTCGAGCTGGGTAGCAGGCTCCGGGTTGTCGAGCTGGGCAGCAGGCTCCGGGTCATCGAGCTGGGCAGCAGGCAGGAACATCTCAGGCTGGGCAGCAGAGAGGAACATCTCAGGCTGGGCAGCAGACAGGAACACCTCAGGCTGGGCAGCAGACAGGAACACCTCAGGCTGGGCAGCAGACAGGAACACCTCAGGCTGGGCAGCAGACAGGAACACCTCAGGCTTGGCAGCAGACAGGAACACCTCAGGCTGGGCAGAAGACAGGAACACCTCAGGCTGGGCAGCAGACAGAAGCTCACCAGGCTGGGCAGCAGACAGAAGCTCACCAGGCTGGGCAGCAGACAGGAACACATCAGGCTGGGCAGCAGACAGAAGCTCATCAGGCTGGGCAGCAGACAGGAACACATCAGGCTGGGCAGCAGACAGGGACACATCAGGCTGGGCAGCAGACAGAGACACATCAGGCTGGGCAGCAGACAGGAACACATCAGGCTGGGCAGCAGACAGAATTTCAATAGGCTGGGCAGCAGACAGAAGCTCATCAGGCTGGACAGCAGACAGAAGCTCATCAGGCTGGGCAGCAGACAGAAGCTTGTCAGGCTGGGCAGCAGACAGAAGCTCATCAGGCTAGGCAGCAGACAGAAGCTCATCAGGCTGGGCAGCAGACAGGAACACATGAGGCTGGGCAGCAGGCTCCGCAGGCCAGGAAACGGGCACCACAACCTCAGGCCGGAAAAAGGGCACCGGATCTTCAGGCGAGGACACAGGCACCGAATCTTCAGGCGGGGACACAGGCACCGAATCTTCAGGCGGGGACACAGGCACCGGATCTTCAGACTGGGACACCGGATCTTCAGACTGGGACACCAGATCTTCAGACTGGGACACCGGATCTTCAGACTGGGACACCGGATCTTCAGACTGGGACACCGGATCTTCAGACTGGGACACCGGGACTTCAGACTGGGACACAGGGATTTCAGACTGGGACACAGGGATTTCAGACTGGGACACAGGGATTTCAGACTGGGACACCGGGACTTCAGACTGGGACACCGGGACTTCAGACTGGGACACGGGGATGTCAGGCTGGGACACCGGGACGTCAGGCTGGAAGGCGGCACTGGGACATCAGGCTGGAAGGCAAGGCACCAGGACTTCAGGATGGAAGGCAGGCACCAGGACATCAGGCTGGAACACTGGCATCAGGATTTCAGGTTGGAGGGCAGGCACCGGGACATCAGGCTGGAAGGCAGGCACCCGAATTTCAGCCTGTAAGGCAGGCACCGGGACATCAGGCTGGAAGGCAGGCACTGGGACATCAGGCTGGAAGGCAGGCACCGGCACATCAGGCTGGAACACTGGCTCTGGCACTTCAGGCTGAAACACTGGCTCTGGCACTTCAGGCTGGATAGCAGGCAGAGGTTTGGCAGAATCAGGTGGGTTATCAGGTTCAGCTGGCATGCAAGCAGACTGGAGTAGGATGATTGGTGTGGAGGTAGGTTGGGTTACTGGCAGGATCGTTTTGGTTGGAAAAAACTTTTGTTTCTTTCTTGGCTTAGCCACTGAAGCTCTGTAGGTAAGGGGTGCAGCAGACTGGAAAGGAGGATTGGGGTATGACAGAGAAGAGGTAATAGTAGCTGGGGAAGGTTCTTGTGGATTTGTAGGCAGCTGAGAAGGGACAGGTGGGTAGAATGCAGGATAGGTACAGGGAGCAGAGACTGGGTATGAGTATTTGGTTGGGAGCAGCGTATACTGGGCTGCAACTGAGGTTGACATGGGTAATGGGGAAACATATATTTGGGCAGGCAGGTGTCTGATGGCAGAGGTGGTTTGTTGTGGTTTAGCTGGGGGGTGATTGCAGCATGTCAGACCATGCTTGGAGCACTGGTTGGACAAAGGACGGATCACATGCTGCTAGTCTAAAAAGGGTCTGTACAGAGTGAATACATTCTTTAAGCTTTTGTTGAGGACAAACTGAATAATACTCAGAAAAGCATGCAGAATCATCCTCTAGCAGCCACACCAGGGACTCCACCTGATCAACACTGAAAGGGGGAGAGTAGTCATCACGGCCCTTCGGAACCCAGGACAGGGCTAGTTCAGCACACATTTGAATCAAGGGCTGAACATCTCCAAACAGCATACAGCCCTGATCAACCCAGGAGTGAGCAAAACGAATGATCTCTAGCAGCTGATCACTGGTCCACTCTTTCAGTGTCTGGCGGAGATATTCACTACTCTCTGACGCCAGCAGAGCATAATAACGAATCATATCCAATTTCATTGCAGCAAAGCAACCTGAACCAAGATGGTCCCTCTGTGCAGCCACTTCTGGTCGGGAGATGGCCTTGGTATACTGTCACGTATCAGATAAGACCAGAACTGTGTGGACTGCAACAGAGGAAACCCAGACGTGTTTAAGTGAAGTATGATAATTTATTAAAGTAAGTAAATACAACCACCTCCAATACCACACGGTGCACAACAACCAATACCAACAGAACCCACAAATAATAACAGTAACAGACAAATATATACAAGTAATGGGGAAAACCAGAATCATAAACAGGGCCAGGCCAGGGTCAATGGGAGATCAGCAGCTGGCGAAAGGGAAACAAACAGGACAAGGAGAGGATGGATGGATCACAGGAGGGACGGGTACAGGTACAAGGCTCAGGGTTCAGGGTACAGATAACAGACAGGATCAGATGCAGAGCTTCTCTGATTCAGGGTCAGGGCACAAAGATAGATACCAAGGCGAGTATGTGAGGGCTTGCTGGGTATTTATAGGACTGTAGTGATTGTCCTCATGTGACAGCTGAGCGGAGGAGGTGCTGCCTGCCCCACACTGCCGGAATACACCCGCTGGTGGACGCCGGTGCTACGGCCCATGGATCAGGTATTACACTGGTACTGCATTCCATAGGACCAACAGCGCCACCAGCGGGTGAAGCCCTTCCTGACACATGTGCTCAAGCTATGTGCTCCCTCCCACAGTCTAAGATCAGCACTGGCATTGGAAGTTCCCTTCTTCTTCACCTCCCATTCTCTGCACTACTTCGGACACCTCCCTCTGAGTTCAGAGGAGCTGGAACTACAGAGGAGGTATTGGGTTGACAGTATTGACTGTCGGCGCGCATTGAGAACAACACTGGAAACAACATTGGGCTGTATATATCTGCTACAATGTTGATTCGTGGCAAAACCCCTGGGGAACACCAAAATTGCAGTGGACCATCAGTGGTCCACTGGCCACTGGTTGGTGACCGCTGTCTTGGACAATGTAGTTTTCCATTGATTTTCCCACCATGAATATGAACTGCAGACTAGCTAGGGACTGACTTGTTGCTAGGTGTCAGGAACCATGAATCAGACTGAGAAGTACAGTTAAATCACACTTGTTTAATAATAAAAATAAAAAGGCAAACAGAGTAAGCGTAGTAAAACAAGCCAGGGTTCAGTAACCGGATCGGGTAGTCAGCCAAGCCAATGTCCAAGAACCAGGGATAAAGGTAGAGTCCAGCAAGCAGGATCTGTAGCCAGAGGGAACGTAGTCAAGCAGGTCTTCTACAGCAACGCAGGAGAAAGTCTGTAGTGATGTTAACACAGGCGAAGGCGAAGAGCAAATGAACTGGAAGTCCTTAAGTAGGCAGCTGACGAGCGGATCATCAACAGGTGGATCACTGGAGAGACGAAAGCTGGCAATTAGCTGACAGCTGAGCTGCCAGCACAGGGAAGGAAGGGCTGAACGCAGCCCTTACACTAGGTACCTGAAGGTTAAGGAGTAAAAAGTAATTATTTATTTTTTTTCATTCAAGAGCATCAAAATAAAATGGAAAAGTCTTAAAGGGTAAGTTCACCTTTACAGAAAAATCTGTAAGGTGAACTTACACTGGACCCCCTCCTCATCCCCCCGGTCCCGCTGACCTGGAGCCCAACAATCACCTGCTAGGAGACCTTGTATAGTCGCCTCACCAGTCCGGGGCTTAGAAATCCCCTTGACTTAATCTCCTAAACGTACCTTGTAAGGAGGTACTTATAGGAGCGCTGACCAATCAGAACTCACGTAGCCTGTCTTATCACCGCAGGCAAAGAGGAGAGAAAGCAGCAGGGATTTCAATTTCAATTTCCCAGACTGGTAAAGTGGCTAAATGATCTGTCAGAACGGGTGATCGACGGACTCTAGGTTAGTGGGACCAGATGCGATCCAGTGTAAGTTCACCTTACAGATTTTCTGTAAAGGTGAACTTACACTTTAAAGAGGCTTATACCCAGCATATGGAGAAAGTGCACAAGCTTCATAGAGGAGCAGCGGCATCAGCTACAAAAGAAATGGACTTTCTGATTCCTCTCCTGAAAATAAGGAAGTATGTTAAGATCTCTGATCAGCTATTTTAACAAATATAACTTTTAGGGCTTATTCACAGTGAAATATTAGGATAACCTGCAATTTCTGGTGGCAAAAACCAGAGGATTCTTGCAGCTGCAATGACAAGTGTGTGCAAAAAAGCTCCGTCCAAATAGACTATGCAAAGGCTGACTGTGGCTGCAGGTGTTCCCTTCTGTTTGGATGTATTCTAACTTGCAGCAATAACCTTCCAAAGAGATGGGGAATGCTGTGCCTCTGTCAGAGAATCTCACAGAATTGTCAGGTTAGCCTCATTTACAAGTGTGAGCGATACCAAACAGAATGTGGGTGTTCTAAAGCATATTGTTTTTTTTCAGCACCAAAAGCTCCTGGGAGCCTGTAGGTGAAGAGGAGAACCAGAACCAGGAGGAGGAGCCACCCAGGTGTAAAACTGTGCCCACCACAAGCATTTCCTCAAGTATCACCATCCTACCAGAAGAGGAGTTACCATCAATATCAACACCATGCTTGGGGCCCCCTCTCAGCAGGAATTTAGGAAAGGCCACCAGAGTCAGGGGGCAGAGACAGAGGTTTGACAAGCTGTGATTGGCCTTGTGACTGATATGACAAATAAAAACTAAGGAAACTGAGGACCTTGTGTTCCTGAGCCTGGATGACCTAGTAAGGGAGGTTTCACGCACTACCAGGGGAAGATGTAACCAGGATAATGAATTGCATTTCCTTGTTCATTCCCCAGCCTATATCTGACTCACACTGCTCCAGCCATTCCTGATGACGCGCGCACGAGCGTGAAATGCATAGAGACTGCTGCACAGCACACCTGATACAAGAGCCTCTTGTACCATTAATGAGCTGAGATGCACGCCGCATCGTTTAGTATCACTCGCTAGTGACAGGATCAGCCCCTGCCTTCCCTCAAGCTGCTCCACTAACCTGCTGTAACCTGACACAAGATACAAGCCTTGTAAGTGTTTTTTACTGAATAAATCAAGACTGTATTACACTATCTCTGCCTCCTTGTGGCTCTTTTTGCTGGAGCCAAAAGTTTTGCAGATTGAAAAGGAAAAAGGGGGAGTTCAAATGTCTTTTGCCTAAGCCTATGAAGAGCAATATTTTACGATTATTGGATTGAGATGGTATCCTGCAAAAATAATTCTTGGAAATATTGATTACATCCTATGAGAGGCCTGATTATGGAAGCACTCTGAGGAAAGTTTCTCCTATATGCCTGGTGGTCATTTATGTCCTTGGAAATCTGGTGAGTGCATTTGTGTGGCACTACGGGTGAAGAACATTGATTGATGCACGTTGCACTTTGTAGGAGGCATGGTGTTGGAACATTAGAAGACCCAAATCCATTATTGTTTATGCACTATATTACTAATATTTTAATTATCTGCTTTAATCATGGACATTGATTTTATATATATATATATATATATATATATATATATATATATATATATATATATATTGACACTATATGCACTTTGACTCTTATCCTGCTGCGCCCTTTCACTTTTCATTCATTGTCCCACCAGCACCACTATCAACTAAAGGACCATATTCTAAACTTCACACACCTCCTGTTCCACCATCATCCTTTCATACACCCCAATAATAATAATACACCACCAACCTTCTTCGCCATCCCATTATCAGTTCACCAGTTAACCCCACAAGAACAGACATTTTCCATTAACCAACAACTTCACTGCCACACATTACATGCACTGACATTTACCCCTACCTGCCCCAGTTACCACTGCTTTTTGAACCCAGCGAATAATTGAGGAAAAAAATAATAAAAATAAAATTCCATATAGTGTAGTATATCTAAACACACCATATAATAAATAACTCCTATAGTATTGTGCTCACATATATGTACATATGTATATTTACTAAAACTGGTGCAGCTGTGCATTGTGGCCAATCAGCTTCTAACTTCAGCTTGTTCAATAAAGCTTTGGCAATAAAACCTGTCAGCTGATTGTTTTCTATGCAGAGTTGCACCAGATTTTTCTCTCTCCAGTTTTAGTAAATAACCTCAGTTGTCTCCACATGCCAAAATACCCTTACTAAATTATTTCTCCAAGCATCCTCAAACGTACCACGCGTACTCCAGATACTCCAATTCTTGTGAAATATCGTGAGGCCTGAACACGGTGCTGCCCCAGAAAGGTGTCATCTATAAAAATTCAACAGCGAAGGCGCATGTGCGGCTTGTAAGATGGCAAAGAAAAGGGGGGGTGAATGGCAAATATATGCTTGTGCCACATCCAGAATATATGAGAAAAGAAAAAAGGGGGATCCCCTGGGTGGACTTTTAAGGCACTGGTAGTATTAATTCCAAATATACAGGATATTGAAGTAAAAAATTGTTTTTATTCACAATTATACATATTTATCAAAAAATGAAATATTAAATTAAAATATACAGTTCCAAAGATTGTCACCATATAGGTAAATACATGAAAACCTTCTTTACACCCGACGCGTTTCGGGGTAACCTTCTTCAGGGGTGTGTAGAGAAGGACAATTAGTTCATGTATTATAAATGTAGTAGGAGGATGATAAATATTTCATTGGATGCGATTTTTTAAAAGCATTGAAAAAATAAACAGCACGCTGGGTTCTGTCAATAGGGTTGCCAGTCAAGCAACGTGTGGACAGCGTGTGGCATCTGATCCCTCTGGAAAGGCCGGGTGGCAATCCTTATCAAATGTTCATGCCCCATCCGTGTCCTTTCCTCTTGTCTGGACCCCCAGGGTCGCTTTGTGCTTCTGAACTGTAGCCACCTGAACACCCAACTTACTCTGGCCAATATTTATGCCCCAAATGTTGGTCAGATTGGCTTTCTCACGACAGTCTTTGAAAAACTACAATTAGACTCTCAACCTTTTAAGATCATAGGGGGTAATTTCAATGTGTGCATGTCCCCGACCAAGGATAGACAAGCATTATTTCAGGACACGCCACGAGTGGCTGTCCAGAAAATGTCAGCTTCTTTTCGTAAATTGACGAGATCATACAACCTTTTTGACACATGGCGAGTGAAACATCCAACTCAAAAATGTTTTACGTTTTATTCTCCCCCTCATAAGCTTTATTCCAGGTTGGACCACTTTTTTGTAACGGCCCCCCTGCTCCCTTATGTTGTTTCTTCTGAAATTAGTCCAATCACTTGGTCGGATCATACACCCATTGAACTTGACCTTGTATTAACCGCTACAACCCCCAAGATATGTCATTGGCGTCTTAATGATTCTTTACTCAAAGACCCGATTGTTCAATCCCAATTGCAACAGAAGCTGTCTGAATTTTTACAACTAAATGAGGGATCGGTTTCGGAAACCTCCACCCTGTGGGAGGCACATAAAGCTTTTTTCAGAGGTGAATGCATCTCTGCAGGCTCCCGTCTTAAGCGAGATTCCTTGAAACTGAAAGCTGACCTTCTTGCTCAGTTGAGAACTGCAGAGATGCGCCTACTTGAAATCCCCACGGTGGAACGGCTGAGAGTAGTGACTTCAATTCGAAATCGTATCAAATCATTCAACTTAAAGCGGAGGTTCACCGTAAATACTGACATTATCTAATACTGAACTTGCTAGCAGATACATATACATATGCCTATTGATTTTTTTCTTGCGGTTGTACTTACCGTGAATCAGTCGTTTTAATGTGGACTTCCGGGTATTCCTCCTGCGGGAGTGGGTGTATGTTTCTTTCCTCGGAGCCCCGTTGATTTCTGGGAGGTGTTCGCAATGTCTCCTGGGAGCCGTCGCTGATGTTTGCATTTTTGTGAAGCCAGTCACAACGGGGCGTGTACTTTGAATGACGACACCCGTTGTCATGGCAACCTGGAACTGCTCGCCGTCAACACTGATGATACAGCGGTGAATGCTGGGATGCATTCACCGCATCCCGGAAGTCTCTGCTTGTGGGCTTCACAGTGCCCACAAGCAAAATGGCAAAGAACAAGATCTATTTATAAAAGTTATTCTTTAGAACGGAAATAGACGGGGGATGTCTTTAATCGCAGGACAAGTGAGTACTAACATGTTATCTGTAACCCCATTAAATGCACCTAGAAAAAAAAAACGAGGGACCGCGGAACCTCCGCTTTAAGTAAGATATCTAAATCTATGTTACGGGCCAGACAAAAATTTTACGAGTATGCCAATAAGCTGCATAGAATGCTTGTTAATAGACTGAAACCACGTCCCTTCCTATCGATTCCTGACCACCTGATGCAGCCAGATGGGATTCCTACGTACTGTCCTAAAACTATGTCCCAGGTCTTCGGAGATTTCTATAAGAAATTGTATAATTCTTTAAATACTGATTCGACACCCCAACTCTCGCAGGATAAATTTAACAAGTTTATGTCCCTCTTAGACTTACCTAAATTGTCAAGCGCACAGAATTCTACACTTAACGCCCCTGTAACTATTGAGGAGATAACAGAGGTGATAAAGGCCTTACCAGCTCATAAGTCCCCAGGTCCAGATGGACTCCCCTATGCTTATTACAAAACTTTCTCTGACACTCTCAACCCTCATTTACAGTCTTTATATTCCTCCTTACTTAGGGGTTCCATTCCACACTCGCAATTTCTACACGCATTCATAACTGTCATTCCTAAACCAGGTAAAACCCCTCAATACCTGATAATTACCGCCCCATTGCTTTACTAAATTCAGACTACAAGATCTTCACTAAAATATTGGCCAACCGACTCTCCCCATTATTGACGACATTGATCCACAAAGATCAAGTGGGTTTTGTACCCACGAGACACGCGGGTGACAATACCAGACGGACTTTGGACCTGATAGACCTTTTAAATAGAACCATACAACCAGCCATTGTCTTAAGCTTAGATGCGCAAAAAGCGTTTGACCGTCTTAGTTGGCCTTTCATGTTTGCAGTCCTTTCCAGATATGGATTCTCAGGTTCCTTTATAAACGCCTTACAGGCTTTATACTCTAGTCCTTCATCTCAGGAACAGATGTCTTCATATTTGTCGCAGCGGTTCCCCCTCAGTAACGGTACCAGGCAGGGGTGCCCTTTGTCAACTCTGTTGTTTATACTGTGTTTGGAACCTCTGGCATTAGCCATCAGGTCCCATCCAGACATACGGGGGGTTCCGCTGCGACAACAGGACTATAAATTATCACTTTTCGCTGATGATATCTTATTGACTCTCACCCAGCCCGCCACCTCCTTACCCTTTCTACATGATATTCTTTCTACATTTGTAGCCCTCTCATGGTTTAAGATTAATCAGTCAAAAACGGAGGCCCTACCCATTAACATCTCATCTGATTTGCTTAAAGCTCTCCAAAGTTATTTTAATTACCGTTGGTTGTCTTCTACACTGAAATATTTAGGGGTATACATTACATCCTCATACACTTCCCTATATCAAGCTAACTTTCCCCCTATGTTTGCAGAAATAACTCGTCTTTTAAATCATTGGACTTCCCTTCCGATTTCTCTCCTAGGTAGGATAAATGTCCTTAAGATGTCAATACTTCCCAAGTTGCTGCATCTGTTTGAAACACTTCCGATTCCAGTCCCAATGTCGCAATTGAAACTTCTCCAGAGGCGATGCCTCAAGTTAATATGGAATAATGCCTCCCACAGGACCGCACAGTCAGTAGTTTTTGCTCCTAAACATAGAGGAGGTTTGGCTGCACCAGATATCATTAAATATTATTATGCCTCTCACTTGAGAGTTCTAACTACCTGGATTTCTAGAAAAGCACCTAGCAGATGGGCCTAGATTGAGATGGGTATTACCGTTCCGGTACATCCCTGTTATATGCTTTGGCCTCACTCTTCTAAAAATATGCCGCAGTTGAGATCCCTCTGCTTGGCGCCAATGCTTTTTACCCTTACTATTTGGAAGAGATGTGCAGAATGCTTTTCCTTAACTTCCAAATGCCCCCCCCTCCTGAATTTACTTTTCAATCCGGACATCCCCGATGCGTCATATGCGAGGATGTATCCGTGGACTCAGGCGGGAATCTTTCAATTGCGACATCTTGTGCACCCGGTCACATGTAAACTCTTATCTTTCCCAGAACTGCAAACAAACATGATCTCCCTGCCTCCCTCCTCTACGCTTATATTCAATTTAAACATTTTTTTCTTTCCAAATCCCCCTCTCTTTTTCTGGAGAAACCCACGGACTTTGAAATTATATGTGCTAATGGTCCCTATGATCCCAAACAAATCTCGTCCATATATAAAATTCTCCACGAATCTCCGCCTCTGACAGATTCTACTCATAGCTACAGTATATGAAAAAGTGGTCACATATACTGCAACGTCCAATCTCATTATTGGATTGGGGTAAGATATGGAATTCTACGTCCAAGATCTCAAGATGTGTAGTACAGAAAGAAACTGCCTCTAAAATCTTGTTATTTTGGTATAGGACCCTGGATTTATTGCATGCTCGTGACCCCTACCCTCTCCAAACTTTGCTAAAGATGTAATGATTCTGTAGGTTCCCTCTTTCATATTTTTTGGGACTGCCCTCTCATTAGCCCCTTTTGGACTAAAATTCAGGAGCTTCTACAAAAGTTAATGCCTATTCCTATACCGTTGACTCCAATACACTTCCTTCTAGGCCTACCTCTCCATGGTTTGCCTAAAGCTTCAAGGAAACTTATGTCCTTTGTCCTTTTGGCTGCAAAGAGAGCCATCCCTAGGTGTTGGCTTTCTACCTCCCCTCCCACGTTCCATCATGCTCTATCGATATTGACTGATACTCGTAGAATGACTGCTAGGATAGTAAATACATTACCTCTCTTTATTAAAATATGGAAACCATGGGATGAATCAGAGTTTTCATTTGAATCTAAGAGTCTGTATGACATTTGATTCATCTGGTGCTGTTTGTTAACGGTTTTATGCCTTCTCCTCTCATCTTTTATTTTTTCCCTTAGCTCAGAGCTGTAAATTCTTCTCTTCCATGTTATGTTTGTCTTACGACACAGTATGTTATATATGCTTTAATGACCCCAAGTTGGAGAACACTTCATTTGAATATACTTGTGTCTGCGATATATTTCATATGCAATTGTTCGCTCTGTTTTGTATTTTTGTAATTTCGAAAATTGAAATGTCTTTCCTTTTATTGCACATATCTTGTAATATGTTTATAAGTTTTATAAATAAACAATAAAAAAAAAAATAGCTGTGCAGAGAAGATCTGATAACCAGCACAAAGGGCAGAGATGCTGTCCCATGCGTTTCCTGCACTTGTGTCACATAGGGATAATTAAAAGAATTCCTGTACTGCTGAATAGGAATTTCTAGTAACACCTCTCCTCTCATGCATAGTTACAAGATTAACTAATGTCTAATAAATACACATACCAAAATGGCCTAAGCAAATAAACACATCTTAAATTTCCATATACAAATGGTTAGATTTTGAAAAGTTGAATACAACTGGTTAAAACCACAGTTACTGTAAGTCTACCCAGGATGTGCTGGTCCTGGCTGCAGAATTGAGAAAATTTTCCTACGCGTTTCACGAGCTTCATCGGGGCTTTAGATTGAAGCACAAGTTTGTACATATATTGCAAAGATATACAAACATATTATTAACAAATTACGTATATAAACATTAATAATTGTGTAGCGTCCACCCCAATTCTGGGGCGCTATATACTTTCATTTAAGGGTGGTCTGAGCTAGTAGTTTAGCTCAGACCTATTAATTGTGTACAAATTAGCTTCTGCCTGGGTGTGATGCTGCCTGGCAGTACAGTTCCCTGTGGCCTGTGGGTGGCACTGTCGCCTCAGGCTCAGGTTGAACCAAAGGTGGTGTTGCAACACCATTGGGTTCCCTCTCTCGGGAGTTGTGCGGTGGATGTGGTCAACCCTCTGGGCATGCTGGGAGAGGGTACTTAAGGGGCGGACGCCATTATTCGGGAAGAAGTTTGCGCCTCCCGGCCCTCCAGGCCAGGGGCGCGTGTGTGTGTACCAGCCCCAGGCACCTTTAGCCTGAGGCTGCATTGCTACAGGTAGGCCCAGCACCTTTAGCTGAGGCCTACACCCGAAGAGGAGTCCCAGGGTACCCAAGTGACGGGTGACCCGCTCTGAAGGAGAGGGAGCCAGGGGAGGATCGGTCCCAAGGGGAATAGTGAAAGATTCACTGTCTCGGGAGAGGCCTGGTTACCTATCAGAGGGAAGGATTCCTATCCACCAAATACCTTGTAACGTGCCCCATTGGAACCTAAGTTCTAGTTGTTACTAGGCCGGGAAGTTCGGGACTTAAGGATTCTGAGGTAGAGGATCTACTGATCGTATCCCAGGGAAACCGCAAGTAGTTGCTTCGTGCTCCACACAGACTGCTAGGACCATTCATAACGGGACTATCCAGGTGAGCAAAAACCCACTCAGGCCTGAGTGGCGACGAGAGTGTTCTTCAGGGGGTTGCGTGCCTGAACCTTCCCCTAATCTATTCCTTCTACTCTCTCTTCTTCCAAGTTTCACCCCAAGCAAAGAATAAAACCTAACTGCTTAGGTTTTTACTCATGTGTGGACATTGGCTTTATTCAAGTGAAAGACTTACTACCTTGGAGAACGGAGGCCGAGGATCCATTTGTGAGGGGTAACTCGCCGCAAGGCCCAAAAAATATAACACCGCTCGCCTCTCCATATCTGGAGTTGGACAACGGGCAAGTAGCAGGTGTGCCTTACTGCTAAAGATGGATGTAGCGGAAGGGTCTGTGTGCTACAATTATATTACCAAGAAATATTAAACATTAAAACTTTCAATATACTGAGTCATGTTGCTTTAAATTTTTGTAATGGTATCCTAATAGAACTTGTTATATACACTGCAGCGTTTTATGGGCAAAGAGAGTGGGCAGAGAGGAGAAATTATCTCAAGTTAAATATAAGAAGAAGTATAAACATAAACTGTATTCTAACATCTACATTCATACCTAGAAAAGTACCAAGAAGACTGCTGATTCACCTGTGTAATTTTTGTCAGCCGGTCCGGTGGAGGAGACGCCTGGAGAGCCCATGAATTAACTTGGTGTCCCTCCAAGAGAAAACAGACTCCTATATGATTATAATGATGGTTTCTTTTCTCTCCCCCCTTCTTTACAGCTTTTCCCTTCCTCCCCCCCTATTCCTCTCCCCCTTCCCTCTCCCTCCCTTTCCTTTTCCCTTTCTTCCTTTTCCTCCCCTCCCCGTTTCCTCTTTCTTCCTCCTTTCCTAGCCCCCATTTCTCTCATATCACCACTAAGTTTATTATATCACCATCATCACATAGGAGTCTGTTTTCTCTTTGGGGGGGGGGACACAGAGTTTATCCCCACAGGCTCTCCGGGCTTTTCCTCCACTGGACCGGCTGACAAAAATTACACAGGTGAATCAGCAGACTTCTTGGTAGTTTTCTGGGTATGAATGTAGATGTTAGAATATAGTTTATTTTTATAATTCTATTTTATTTTACTTGGGGTAATTTGTCCTCCCTGCCCACTCTCTTTGCCCATGACATGCTGTGGTGTATGTAACAAGCTCTATTAGGATACCATTGCAAAAATTTAAAGCAACATGACTCAGTATATTGAACATTTTTAATGTTTAATATTTCTTGGTAATATAATTATTAATGTGTATATACGTTATATGTTAATAATACGTTTGTATATCTTGGCAGTATATGTAAGAATGTGTGCTTCAATCGAAGCCCCTGATGAAACGAAACTCCCTGTGAAACGCAAAGGCCAGTTTTTTTGATTCTTCAGACATGACCAGCACATCCTGGGTAGACTTATGCCATGTATACATGCTCGGAATTTCCGACAACAAATGTTTGACGGGAGCTTTTGGTCGGAAATTCCAACCGTGTGTTGGCCCCATGGGACATTTTCTGTCGGAATTTCCGACAACAAAAATTTGAGAGCTGGTTCTCAAATTTTCCGACAAGAAAACTTGTTGTCGGAAATTCCGACCATGTGTAAACAATTCCTACGCACAAAATTCCACGCATGCTCGGAATCAAGCAGAAGAGCCGCACTGGCTATTAAACTTCATTTTTCTCGGCTCGTCGTACGTGTTGTACATCACCGCGTTTTTAATGTTCGGAATTTCCGACAACATTTGTGTGACCGTGTGTATGCAAGACAAGTTTGAGCCAACATCCGTCGGAAATAAATCCACGGTTTTGTTGACGGAATGTCCGATCGTCTGTACGCGGCATTACAGTAACTGTGGTTTTAAACAGTTGTATGCAACTTTTTTAAATCTAACAATTTGTATATGGAAATTAAAGATTTGTTTATTTTTTAAGCCTTTTTGGTATGTGTATTTATTAGACCCTGCAAGGTACATGTAAAGTCCCACCCCATTTTTGTTTTCATTCAGTAATTGTTTTATATGGGATGGTACCTTTGTAGGGTCATAAGTGCCTGACATTCATCCCCTCATACTCTTCTAATGTACTAATGGGATACAGTAAAGTGTGTGTGTGTGGGGGGGGGGGGGGGTTGGGGGACTAGGGAGCTGCTGCCACCTCCATGAAGTAGCTTCAGTCTCAGGCCTTCTAATGGCTTGGTTCACTAGAGCACTGCATAACTGTGTAGATCATTGCAGTAGTGCATCCAAAAAGGTTGCAGGGCAAGTGCTACTGGAGCTTATTTGTGGCTTTCCCTTAAAACCTTTGCATTCATATAATGGAGATGGGTGACATCATGTTAGAAGATATTCTTTGATTCAGCAAATAATACTGATGATACTGAATTATTAGACTTTTCTGGACTCCTACTCTATACATTTTTAGATGATCCTTGAAAACCCTCCTCCTCAGAGAAGCATATCCTACCCACACCTAACAACTGTATTTTCATTTTCTCCATCTGATCATCCACCACAGCTATTACCCTTGTTTCACTTGACCCTCTCTTCTATATTGTAAGCTCTAACGAGCAGGGCCCTCTGATCCCTCTTGTATTGAATTGTATTGTAACTATACTATCTGCCGCCATGTTGTAAAGCGCTGCGTAAACTGTTGGCACTATATAAATCCTGAATAATAATAATAATTTAATAAAATGCTTTGCAATACTCATATATTAAAGGAAACCTGTAGTAAGAAAGTATGGAGGCTGCCACTGCTGCTTTCCCCCAATGAAAATTTCAGTTTCCTAGATGTCATGCTGATCCTTTGCTACAGAACTTTACATGTGACTGTCTCAGAATGAGTACAGGCAGTCCCCAGGTTACAAACAAGATAGGGTCTGTAGGTTTGTTCTTAAGTTGAATTTGTATGTAAGTCTGAACAGGTAAATTGTTTAGGTGTAACTTCAGCCCAAAAAAATATTTTTGTGTTTTTTGGATAGTATTTGGAAGAGTTAACACCACTGTAACATTTGTTTTGCTGTCTCTGCCCTGGTTCAGAAGATTTCACCTCACTTTCTGTCCCTGTGATAATTAGATTTGAAAGAATTTGGGTTGTTGTGGAAACAAGGATTGGTGACAAAGCTTCAGTGGAGACACCCTTTTCCCATGATAACTCTTACAGGAGTGAATTTCCCTTCCTAGGGGTAGATTTTCTCTCACTTCCTGTTGTCTCCCTCCGTTTGTAAATATGAGTCATTTGTAAGTCAAATGTTTGTAACTCGGAGACTGCTTGTATGCAGATAAAACAAGACATTCCAGATCTGCATTTTTGCTCTGGTTCATTGGCTTTTTACTATTAGATCAACAATGGCAGTATCTGTATTTCTCTCAGTACATGCTTCCTTTAAATTAGGTTTTTGATATTTGAGTGCTATAATTTTCAGCATCATTGATAGAAAAAAAACCTGACAACACAAAATAGATAAAGAAGCTACATAACTTCATACTTAAACATTTAGTTTAAGTTTTATTAAAAATATCAATTGTTTTGTTCTATTAAATATATTTGTAAAATATTGTGGCAGCCACAATACTGTAACATTCTTAGACAAGGCCTTATGTGTATAGGTTGAAGGTCAAAGCTACATTCTAAATATTGCATTTTTATGTTAGACATGAGTAAACACTTATAAATAAGTAATTCAGTGTATGTTTTTAGATTTGTTTTTAGGGATGTACCATGGCTTTGGCAGGAAAGTACCCTTGACCTGCTCCTTCCAGACATTGATAAAATGATCCTGTAATCTCCTTGTCAGGGAATATGACAAGATTTCTAATATAGCGTTGTTTTTTCAACAAAAGGATGTACATACATTCATTTCACAGTTTTGCTTTGTTTTTTTTACTTTGTTATCTTTTTGACTTTGCTATCATTTTCAGATGTTTCCTTACATTTTACTAAGTGCCTTTCCAAGAACAGATGGAAGATTAAAACAAAATATATAGATTTACATAAGGAATAGAGGATGTTCAGATTCAATGACCTACTGTGTATAAAACCAGTGCAATGTAACCTGTGCACAATTCTAAGTGAGCCAGCCACCCAGTCACATTCTGCAAACCACGTATCATTGATTTTTGGTTGGATTGCAATTGATCCTGCCTCTGTTGACTTCAAATGTAAACTGCACACCAGTTCTGAGCCTTTTAAACTGCAGTCAATGCACTGGGATAAAAGCTAATGCTTGCCCTTTTGTTGGAAAAAAAAAGATGATAAATCTGAGAAAATTATCTGGATCATGTGCTAACAGGAAAAGCTAAGTGTTATTTAAGACACAGTGCAATTAAGTAGACTGCTGAATGGCACAGAATTGATTTCAGTTTGCATTTATGTAGCACAGTTGCTTTTATATTAAAATATTACAATGGAAAGTTGGTTGGATCACTTTTCTCAAATGAGTGATGCCAATATCAACCATGGACTGTGCTGTCATGGCTGAAAATTGAATGTATGATCGCTATTCTGTATTAGACACATTCAATGTTAAAGAGACATTGTTGCCTTGCCTATACTGACAATTTGACAAAGTATTTTTATTCTTTTTATTCCTCATGTGACAGTGTCCAGGCCTAGTAATTGGCATCTTGACTTAAAGAGGAGCTCCAGGAGCTCCAGGCTCCCCCCAAAAAAGTAAAAGTCAGCAGCTACAAATACTGTAACTGCTGACTTTTAATATAAGGACACTTACCTGTCCCGGGATCCAGTGATGTCAAAGCCAATTGAATTCATCAATTGGCTTTGAGTGCAGGTGCCGGCATAGCAAGTAAGGAAAACAAGCAAGTGAAGCCTTGGGGCTTCACAGCCGGTTTCCTGCGGCTCATACACTAGCCTTGCTGTTCCTTGTAAATGGTCCCGTAGTCTTTCGGGACCTGTAATTTGTCCCAGAATACTGCGGGGGGAGGAGGGGGGGCGAACTTCCAGCTCAGATCACCGTGGCAATCTGATCCAGAAGTGGGAGCAGGTACCTGTCAAAACTCCTGTACACACTCCCCCCAAAAAGTGCCAAATGTGGCAGTGGATTTGGGAGGGTGCAAGCAAGCGGAACTTTTCCTTTTGTGTGGAGCTTTTAAGTACTGTCTCAGGAGAGCAGCTCACATGCTTTTCCATAACTAGTAGCATCAAGAGCTGCAATGGAGGAAGGAGCAAAAAGAGAGTGCAGGCAAGGAAAGTATAAAAGGGTGCTATAAGTAATAAGTTCTACTGAATCCCCCCCGCTGTGCTTAGTCACAATAGAGTAAAAGGAAATATATAAATCCAAATAAATGTGGATGATGTACATGTATGTGTTCAATGGATGATAAAGTGAAGATGTGACAGATAAAAAATGGATACAGGAATCATTGGTTTTCCCATGCTGTTACCTCCCCAGCCCACACAGAGGTGTCACTGCATGGAATGAAGAGACACCTGCTATATATTTATTAGTTTGCACGGTGAAAGACTGTAGCACTATATTTCACTTTCTACATCACCTTGTGACACATTGGTTACACTACAGTTCAACAACAGCGCAGCATCACTTATTATAAACTTACACTTACTGGTTAAGGATTCACCTATCAGAGTTTGCAGCAGTTGTTTTGTTTTATACATATTTCTTTCTTTTTCGTACATCACGGGACACAGAGCGACTTAGTCATTACTAATGGGTTATATAGATTACCTTCAGGTGCTGGCACTGGCCACTTCCAAACCGGAAGTACCCTCCCCTATATAAGCCCCTCCCATCCGGGAGCACCTCAGTTTTTTGCCAGTGTCTAAGGTGTTGGCCAAAGAGTAACATGTGTTTTCACTGGGCTTGCGTACAGGTTCTTTTGGGCCTTAGTAAGCTGTTCCGGATCCCACCAAAAAAGCTTCATAGCTAAACGGTCGGTACCCGGGCCTTGCAGCAGAAGAGCAAGGTTTTGCCTGTAATGCCTCTCTTAGGAGGGCTGGACTCTGGGATCCAGAGCTCTGGTCATACCCACGACCAAGATGTTGTCTGTGCAGGGTGCTATACAGGTCCAGGGGAGTGGAATCCTTGGGAACCCGGTCCCTGAAGGTTTAATTACAATGCCTGCCATGATAGGTGAAGTTTGGGCTTCTGTGGACCAAACAAAGTCCTGCGGCGGGGATCAGGTAAGTGGGGGCCCCCAGGAACTTGGTTCTATTGGGGGACCCCCAAGCCTAATTTGTCTTTCTGTCTGTTACCTAACGGTATTCCCGCTAATATCTGTGTATGCCTGTAACTACTGAAAATGTAAAATTTTAATAGTAGTCAAGAAAAAAAAAAGGACCGCGGTACCTGTGTTAAACCACTAGAGGCCGCTGTGGTCCATTTTTCTTGTCATGTGGATCTTTGGTTTTCTCAAGTCAAAAGATCCAGGCAGTTGGTAAGTTTCTCTGTGGGAATCCACTTCCTCTGCCCTGTTGCTGCGCTCATCCACCGCACAGGCCCTCCGGCAAAAAGGGCCCTGGCTCCTAGTCCCTGTTTGATTTTCGAAAAGGGCGCCAATGGTGCACGGGCGCGCGTGCGGGCGCGTGCACGCGCCTCCTATGAAAAAAAAGGGGCGGGGCGGGTGGATGACGCTCGATGCGCGCCACGGCGCTTCTGCGCATATGCAGGCGTCCCAGCTTGTATAAAGACACAGTACAAGTGTCAGCTGGATGCAAACAGAGCTAGCAACAAACAGTGGCACACAGAGGCGGTTGATGCAGGCATCCCCATAGAAAGGCACTTTAGTGGACACCAGCTGGTATATAGCAGCAACTGTGTTAGACTATTACCAGCAAAATTGGTGTATGAGGACGGGAATACCTCAGCTTTGTGCTTATAGGATATGTCGTCCAGACGCTCTGGAAATAGATCTTCCAAGAAGCGAAAGGGGTCTCCGTCGGGCTCTGAGGATTTTGGGCATGCTGTACTGCGCCAATCTCCCCTGAAATTTCAGAGGTCAGTAGCCGTAGGAACCCCGCAGGAGTACCTGGTACTGCGGCTGTCCCCAGTCCACCTGCTCCTGTATATATAACAGAGGAGGTTTTATCCTCAACTCTGGGAGGATTGGAAGAGAGATTAACAGCATTGATCGCTGCTTCCCTGTCACAGGAAAAGCGCGTCCGATCTCCGTCTCCTCCTGCAGAGTGCCTGTTAGTGGAGGAACAGTCCCAGAGATCGACCTACCTGAAGGGGATCAGGTGAGGTTGATAAAGTTATAGAGGAATCAACAGTGGAAGAACCTTTCTCAGCACCTCAGGATGAAAGATTATGGGTTCAGTCTCTGACTAACATGGTCCGAGCAGCATTTTAAATGCCTCTGGCGGAACCAGCAACCACTACTGTCTCCTCGCTGGGGTCGCTGAAAGCTCCCCAGACTGTCTGTTCCTTCCCAATCCACCCTTTATTGGAAGGGTTTATTTACCAGGATTGGGAGCATCCTGTAAAATATTTACTCCCCCCAAGAGATTTCCAGTGATCTATCCCATGGAGGATAAGTTCATAAAAAAAAAAAAAAATGGAGGGTCCCTACAGTGGACACAGCCATCTCTTGTGTAAATAAATCACTGACATGTCCAGTAGATAATGTTCCAATGTTCAAGGTCCCAATAGATAAAAAATTGGAGTCTTTACTAAAATCTGCTTTCTCTACAGCAAGCATGGTGACACAACCTGCAGTAGCAGCGATTGGAGTCTGCCAAGCAATGAAAGATCAGTTGAAACAAGTCTTAAGGGACTTACCAGATCAGCAGGCTCTTGCCCTAGCTGACCTACCTAGAGCCTTGTGTTGCGGTGGACGCCATAAAGGATACAATCCAACAGGCATCCCGCTTTACGCTGTCTGTAGACATATGCGTAGGCTTCTATGGCTCAAAAACTGGTCTGCTGAAGCTCCCTGTAAGAAATTGCTGATTAGCTTCCCATTTCATGGAGAACGCTTATCTGGAGATGATCTGGACAAATATATCCAGAAAACTTCTGCCGGTAAAAGTACACTCTTGCCGGTTAAGAACAAGGGTAGAAGTCCTTCTTTTAAGCGGCCTACTTCTCCAGTCCCTGGCACATCGGCTGTGAAACAGTTCCGACGGCCTCCGCGGTCAAATCCAGGGGGCAGAAATCAGGGACAATCACAGGGTAACAAGAAACCCTGGGTCAAGAGAGGTACAAAACCTCCCCCTAAGTCATGAAGGGTTGCCCCCACTCAATCGGGTGAGGGGAAGACTTCAGTTGTTCACAGAGACCTGGCGGGACACCAGAGATGGGTGATCTCCGCAGTAAGTCTGGGATACAGGCTGGAGTTATAAGACATTCCTCCTGCCCATTTTATAAGGTCAAACGTGCCAAGCGATCCCCAGAAGAGTGGATCCCTCCTTCTGGCACTAGAGCAACTATTGCCCCAAGGGTAATCATGAAGGTTCCCTTGGAAGAAAACAGGTTCGGGTTTTACTCGAACCTTGTCACAGTCCCCAAACCAAATGGGGACATGAGGCCCATATTAAATATAAAAGGGCTAAACAAGTTCCTACATATCAGGACTTTTCGGATGGAGTCGATCCGATCGGTGGCCACCGCCCTACAAGGGCAGGAATGGTTAGCCTCGATCGACATAAGGGATGCTTATTTGCATATTCCCATCTGTCCGGCCCACCAGAAATTTCTACGCCTTGCAGTAGAAGGGCGCCATTTTCAGTTCAGAGCCTTACCTTTTGGTCTGGCCACAGCACCACGAGTGTTCACAAAAATCCTGGCCCTACGATTGGCCAAACTAGGAACACAAGGTGTAACGATAATGGCATATCTAGACGACTTGTTGCTGATAGACCACTCAGTGAAAAAAACTAGAAGTGGTCGTTCACAAGATAATCAAGTATCTGGAATCTCACGGTTGCATTATCAACCGAGACAAGTCAGCCCTAAAACCAGTCAAAAGCCTGGAATACTTGGGGGCTAAGACTGAATTCAAATCAGAGAAAGATTTTCTTACCTCCAGAGAAGGTGTCTTCTTTGAAAGATTTGACCCACTTAGTGGGTACAAAAAAGAAAAACCATCCATACGCCTGTGTATAAGGCTGCTGGGAAAAATGGTGGCTTCATTCGAAGCAGTACCCTACGGTCAATTCCATTCAAGGAACTTGCAGAGGGCCATACTGTCAGCCTGGAACAAAAAAAGTTAAGGCTTTAGACTTACCAATGTCCCTGTCCCCTTCCGTTCGCAAGAGCCTCCATTGGTGGTTGGTACCAGAATCTGGAAAAAGGGAAACCCTTTAGTCCGGTTTCTTGGAAGGTGGTCACTACAGATGCCAGCCTCATAGGCTGGGGGGCAGTACTGGAGCAATGGTCTCTCCAGGGCAAGTGGTCAGAAGCAGAGAAGGCCCTGCCCACCAATCTCTTAGAGATACCAGCAGCCCGGTATGCCCTAGTAGCATGGACATCCAAACTCCAAGGGTCCCCTGTCAGAATTCAATCAGACAATGCCACAGCAGTGGCATATATCAATCACCAGGGTGGCACCAGGAGTCGTGCAGCCCAGAGGGAAGCAAATTGCATCCTGGAATGGGCAGAAAGGTATGTCGCAGCCATATCCGCGGTTTTCATCCCAGGAGTGGAAAATTGGAGAGCGGACTTTTTAAGTCGCCAGCAATTATGCCCGGGGAATGGTCTCTTCACCCCGAGGTTTTACAGGCAATATGCCAGCGGTGGGGAACACCGGATGTAGATCTGCTAGCATCCAGATTCAACGGGACAGATTTGTGTCTCGCACAAAGGATCCCCTAGCTTGCGGTTCGGATGCCCTAGTGTTCCCTTGGGATCAGTTCAAGCTGATATATGCATTCCCACCGCGATTAATCCGCAGAATCAGGGTAGAAAAGAAACCAGTGATTCTGGTGGCTCCAGCGTGGCCCCGAAGGGCATGGTACGCGGAGATTGTAAAAATGTCAGTGGGAAGTCCTTGGACCCTCCCACATCGTCCGGACCTGCTTTCCCAAGGACCAATATACTACCCTTCCTTACCAGCCCTAGGTTTGACGGCCTGGCTATTGAAGCCCACATTCTAAAAAAGAGAGGGCTCTCTAATCCTGTGGTATCTACCATGATCAATGCCAGGAAGCCGGTATCCAGGCAGATCTATTATAGGATCTAGAAGGTGTACATCACGTGGTGTGAGGCCAGGAAATGGCATCCACGTAAGTACGTAATAGGTAGGATTCTGGACTTCCTACAGTGGGCTGTACATAGGAAGCTTGCCTTGAGTACTATCAAGGGTCAGACGGCCTTGTCAATATTTTTTTTCAAAGGCCCTTGGCTTTGCATTCATTAGTCAAAGCTTTCATACAAGGAGTGATGCGTATTAGCCCTCCGGTTAGTATTCCCATATGTCCATGGGACTTAAACCTGGTTCTGTCGGTTCTACAGAAACAACCATTTGAACCATTGCGGCACATTTCCTTGGTTCTTTTCACCAGGAAATTGATTTTCTTAGTAGCCATTTGTTCGGCTAAAAGAGTATTGGAATTAGCCGCCTTGTCCTGTAAGGAGCCATATCTGGTTATCCATAAGGACAGAGTAGTATTACGTCCTCATCCAGCCTTCTTCCTAAGGTGGTATCGAGGTTCCATTTGAACCAAGATGTGGTTCTTCCTTCCTTTTTCCCCAAACCTAGTTCGGTAGAGGAAAAGTTATTGCATTCTTTGGATGTAGTAAGAGCAGTTAAAGCTTATCTTAAAGCCACTGCTCAGATTCGTAGAACGGATACTTTGTTTGTTCTGCCGGAAGGCCCCAGAAAGGGTCAGGCAGCATCAAAAATCTACTTTAGCCAAGTGGATTCGACAGGTCATAATACAAGCCTATGGCTTGAAAAGGAGACCGCCTCCGTTCAAAGTTAGGGCGCACTCCACAAGAGCAGTTGGAACTTCATGGGCAGTGCATCACCAAGCCTCCCTGGCTCAAGTCTGTAAGGCCACAACATGGTCCTTAGTACACACGTTTACTAGATTCTACCAGGTAGACGTCAGAAGTCAGGAGGATTTCGCCTTTGGGCGCAGTGTGTTGCAGGCCGCAAAAGAGCCTCATGCCTGATGGCGCCCAGCTTATGTATCCCTCCCCTCATTTGGCATTGCTTTGGGACGTCCCATTAGTAATGACTAAGTCGCTCTGTGTCCCGTGATGTACGAAAAAGAAAAAGGGATTTTTATAACAGCTTACCTGTAAAATCCTTTTCTTGGAGTACATCACGGGACACAGAGCTCCCACCCCTCTTTTTGGGACACTTATTGCTTTGCTACAAAACTGAGGTGCTCCCGGATGGGAGGGGCTTATATAGGGGAGGGTACTTCCGGTTTGGAAGTGGCCAGTGCCAGCACCTGAAGGTAATCTATATAACCCATTAGTAATGACTAAGTCGCTCTGTGTCCCGTGATGTACTCCAAGAAAAGGATTTTACAGGTAAGCTGTTATAAAAATCCCTTTTTTCACCTCCAGTGATAGCGCGGGAGTGTTTGTTTACTAGTCCTACTTATAACATATCACATGGGCAGAAAAGACAGTAGACTACAAACATGGATGAACAATTATGGAAAATTGCTGAAATTGTAAGTTCTAGCCCTATGACTAAAACAATTCTGACCATGTTGGCGTGTGCGTATGTTAGACATAGAGGCTTTTTACATCGGAACATGCCAATTAAGGAGATAAGTGTCAACTGGATATTTTCTGTAGATGATCTAATAGGAGCAATTTTTCCTTTTATGTTTGGTGCCTTTTATGTTTGGTAGGCAAATTGAGGGATAGCAGGAATAGTAGGTTTTAGATGGGGGTCCTGCTGTAATATGGACCTGTGTTGTTGGAACACACGCTCCCTTTTCCGATGCTTGGTGTGATATTGTGTGATAAATCTGATACCTGACACTTCTTGCATTCATGATTTTAGTTCAGGGATATCCTCAGTATTATAGACAAGGTGAGCCTGATCAATAACATCTGGGGGTATCTTCTGTGTGTGAATTTTTGTTTTAAATAGACACTTTATGTGTTGTAATCTTCCAATCTAATACAGATATGCCATAATCCGAAAAACTGAATCTTCGGGATATTCTTCACCCATCTCGGGTCATGGCAGCTGGAAAAATGCAAAAAATAATTCCCTGCTCTAGGCTTGGTTTAATTTTGTGCTATAATGGTGCATTCCAAATGGGTTCTAATCTAAAAAACACAAAGTTGTGTTATCTATCACAAAAGTGAAAGAAAGTCCAAAATTATTGGAATTACAGTAGGCGACAAAATTCTGTAAGGCTTGGATGGGACTGTCCCAGATTATGATTATGTCGTCAATATAGCGCCCATTGAAGACCAGGTGTACCACAAAGGGATTGTGATCCCAGACACACCTGGTCTCCCACAAGCCCATCGTCAGATTAGCGTAACTGGGGGCAAAATTAGCTCCTATCGCCGTTTCAGTTTTTTGGAGGTAATAATAATCCTTAAATTTGAAATAGTTATGCTCAAGGAAAAATCTGGTTGCAACCATGATGAATTTGATTGCCTGGAGATAATCTCAGAGTCACTGGACAAAAAATGTGAAATTGCTCATGAGGTATAGATGTATATAGCGAACATACATCTAGGGAAACCCACAAATACACTATATTACCAAAAGTATAGGGACACCTGCTTTTACACGCACATGAACTTTAATGACATCCCAGTCTTAGTCCGTAGGGTTCAATATTGAGTTGGCCCACCCTTTGCAGCTATAACAGCTTCAACTCTTCTGGGAAGGCTGTCCACAAGGTTTAGGAGTTTCTCTATGGGAATGTTTGACCATTCTTCCAGAAGTGCATTTGTGAGGTCAGGCAACTTAAGAGACAGCTAAAATATAACAAATATAACTAGCCCAAAATTATCTTTTCCTTTTAATCACTTCCCCTCTAGAACAATGTTTTCATTTTTTGCACACATAAATATAAAAATATATAAATAAATAAAAATAAAAATAAAATTCTGTACTATTATTTAAATCGGTGTTCCGCCACCAAAAAAAATTAAAGCCAGCAGCTACACATACTGCAGCTGCTGGCTTTTAATAATAGGACACTTACCTGTCCTGGAGTCCAGCGATGTCGGCACCCGCAGCTGATGTTTCCATTGCGGGTAAGAGTACGCGGCAGTGTAGCTTCACGCCGGGAACCCTACTGCGCATGCGCGAGGCCTGCTCCACTCTCCTACTGGCCCGGGGGTCGGGGAGGGAGGAGGAGGGATCCCCAGCCATGACATCATCACCCGCGGCTGAGGCTCCCTGAATTGGGAAAGGATACCTGTCAAAGACAGGTATCCTGTTCCCCCTCCCCTCGCAAGGTACCACTTGTGGCACAAAGGGGGGGGGAGGAATCAGATGAGGGGAAGTTCCACTTTAGGGTGGAACTCCGCTTTAACACCACCAGAGCATTACATATTTTCTGAATGCAAAATAAAATATGAGGTGTTGTTGAGTGCATAGACACTAGATATTTTAACTACTTAGTTGAACAGACACAAATCCCTGTTTCTGCTCTCGTACACGCGATCGTGCATGGCAGGCGGCAATTGCGCCCGTCGGTCCCACGCGCATCGGGTTCCTTGCCGTGCAGCAGGTGCGCACCTACTATTGCCCTTAAAGGTTCAGAAGTACCCATACGGCGATTCACGGGAACTAACCACTTTGCCGCCGTATATCGGCATGAGCCGGGCGGCAAGTGATTAAAGAATTACTCTCTTTGCTGAGAAAAAAGCATTCCCCTCTGGGTGATTAATGTAAATGGCAAGGATTTTTAATAAACTTTGTTGCAGATTTCTATCTTTTGTTATTCTGAAGAAATAGCTGTTTGTTTGTCTGGGTCCATGTTTAAAGTGAATGTGAATTGGAGTGACTTTTTTTATTATTGATCAGCTGCTACACCTGTAGGGTTCTAATGAGAAAAGTGGCAGGGTCTGCTTTCCTTTACACATGATTAACCCTTTAGGAATTATTGACCAAAAAATGTACTTTTGTTGCAGAGTATGCGAGGATGATCAAAATCTGATTCGTTTCTCAATGTGTAGTTACCCTTTAAACCATAAACAAGGGATCTAGAACTATTGCTCTCACTCTTGTGTGTGTCGTAATACAGCTGTGCTTTGTTGACAGACACACAGACTGACTCAATGAGCAGTTTGCTGATTGTTGCATTTGGAAGTGAGAGCATTTGATAGTAAAAAAGTGACTTTTTTTTTATATGTACAGTAAGTGAAATTTGATCTAGTTAGTAAGTATTTTTTTTTATTACAATTTACACAATGTTGTTTGTTTTGTGTTCCTCTGAGTCTGTATATGAGGATTGATCCTGGATAAGCCCAGGTTCACACTTGTGTGTTGCGGGACACTGCCTGTGATTCACACAGGAATCACATTCCTGTGCACATGACATGCAATGTCTGTGCGGTGTGATTTGAGCCATACATTTTGTATAGTTCCAATCACATTGTACCTGCACCAAAATGATGTAGGACCCTTCTTTTATCGCATCTGAATCGCATCATATGGGTGTGAACACCCATGTGAACACCCATGCGATGCGATTCTGGCAATTGCACTGTGTTTTGTGAGTGGTTTCGGGGGGGTCATTGCTCTAACATTGGCACCCACAGCAGATCGCATGGACAGGATTCGCTGTGTTACCGAAATTGCATCAGTATGAACCTAGACTAAGAGAATTGATGGCCTTTATCTTAGGCTGAAAAGAGACATCATGCAAGACCTTGTTGTTGAAAGGTAATTTCTTTCAGGTACGAGAATGCCCATATGAATGGTGGTAGGACTCACTGGAACATTTCTAGAAGTTGGTTTCAGCACTTGGTTAGCTCACTTGTGAAGGACACTAAATGACTAAAGAATATTATGTTTGGACGCTATTGTTTTGTTTATTCCGGAGTTAGCATGGATTTATTTTATTTTGGACACTGTTTTGGGAGTTCATCATGGATTTATGAAAACACCTGTGTGTTGAAGTTTGAATACTTGATATCTTTTGTACATATAGGTGGATAGTACTTATTATTATAGCATCTCGTGAATGTTCTTTATGACTAATAATTTTGACACTATGGGGTTTATTCAGGGCCGCCATCAGGAATTTTGGGGCCCCTTACACAGCTTCAGGCATGGGCCCCCTGGAGCAGAGGAGAACCGGGGGGGTGCTGGCTGCCGCAAATTGAGAAGCAGGGGGGGAACAGCCGTGAATTGAGAAGTGGGGGTGCCACGAATTGTGAAATTGAGAAGCAGGGGGTGCTGTCGCCGCGACCCTGGGGACCTCCGGGCCTCTGGGGACCTCTGGGCCCCTTACAAAAGAAAATAGATAATAAATTATAAGAAAATTAATATTTTTATATAAAAAAAAGGGGGGTTGCCATCCGGGGCCCTGGGGACCTCCTGGCCTCTGGGGACCTCTGAGCCCCTTACAAAAAAATAAAAAAATATATATATTTTTTTTTTTAAATAAAAAATACATAAAAAAGGGGGGTTAATATCCGGGCCCTGGGGACCTCCGGGCCTCTGGGGACCTCTGGGCCCTTACAAAAAATAAAAAATAAAAATAAAAATATTTTTTTTAATAAAAAATACATAAAACAGGGGGGTTACTATCCGGAGCCCTGGGGATCTCTGGGCCCCTTACAAATTAAAAAAAAAATGTAAAAAAAAAAAAAAGAGGGGGGTTGCCATCCGGGCCCCTGGGGACCTCCGGGCCCCTTACAGGTGTACTGCCTGTACCCCCCTGATGGCGGCCCTGGGTTTATTTACTTAAGCTAGAGAGGGCAAAATTTGTCACAATTCTGCAGAGAAACGAATCAGCTTCCAGGTTTTATTGCTAAAGCTTAATTAAACAAGCTGAGGTTCATTAGACCTATTACTTGATAGGCTATTGACTTAACATGGGAACTCAACAGCTCAGTGTGTCCTCACCCTTGGAGTGAGTTTTATTTAAAGTACTGTGGAAGAGATATGATGAGGATGTCTTCCTAAACCATATCTATGCATACACTGTGATATATATAATGACTAATAACATCTCAGATTCAATCTGTTTTATAAACCTCCTTTGGCTATGCACAAGAACATTATTCTACTTTGTATTCTGTGAAGGTATTGTATAAATGTAATAATTCAAAATCTGCATTCTTTATTGTACTGTTAAAAGTTGTTAATAAACTTTATTCTGATTAAAAAAAACTAAAAAACAAGCTGAGGTTAGAAGCTGATTGGTTTCTCTGCAGAATTGTGACAACTTTTGCCCTCTCTAGCTTTAGTAAATAATCCCTTATGCTTGTATTATCTATATACCATAATTAATTTCAATTGTCAGCATGTTTCTGTTATATATGGTACACATCATTTCAGTAATAAACCATGTAAGTGAACAAGAAGGTGACTTGGTCAGAAGGATAGTCAGAGAATAATAGTCGATTGACAAGAAAGAATGTTTTATTTGGTGGTTTCTATTAAACCAGATTAATTAGAAAAGAGTAGATAATGTAACCTTTGCTTCTTTGTCAAAAGGGCCATCCAGCTGCACAAACCCACCCACTCAGCTCTTTAATCAAGATTATATTACTTATAAAGGTACAAGGCTAGTGCACCAGGTTTATGGGATGTCACCATTATGGCTAGAGGTCAAAAGCATGCAGGTTCTCTAATCTATTTCTAGTCTAAACACTTCTCTAAAAACATCATCCCATCATCACCTCTCTCAACAGACAAAATGCTGACCTTATACAGTAGTAATTGTTGCTTATTTAATTGATGTGTTTAGAAGGGGAAAAAGAAGACCCTTTTTTTGGGGAGCTGAGGGACATGTGCACTGGTATTTGCAGTCATAAACTCTTTGCTCTATTGCTTTAGACAGGGCAATGCACTCCTCGCTGTCCTCCACAGACTGGGGAATCCAGATTACTGGAACATGAAAAAAGACAGAAGGCACGTAAGCCTAGTGCATTATCCCCAAACAAAGGCTCCCATAGAGGCATATGCTAACGCATTTCAAGGAGTTCCTCTTTCTTAGAGCCTACCCTGATAGGCTCTGAGGAAGAGGAACTCATTGAAATGCGTTAGCCTATGCCTCTACGGTATAGCCCCATGAGATGTGGATAGTTCTATGGACCCATGTGGAGGAATATGTGATATGCTTTTATCCAAGCCTAATTTTGTGAGTATTTTACCTATTCTTTTACATTAATGAAGCCTTTGTTTGGGGATAATGCGCTAGGCCTACGCATCTCTATCCGGGATTGCCAAGTCCGTTGGAATTTGTCATACTTGTCCTCAAGGATCACCGTCAATCTTTTGTTAATGAGCGTGCCATGATCCCAATTTTTAACATCTTCGAAGCTAAGAATATGCAGTGTGCAGGACTACGCTATGGTTTGCTTCATCGCCATAAAAATATGAGTAATTAGAGTGCTTTCCCGATGGCCATTTGTCTTTTCACCCCAATAGCTTACCAGCATAACCCTTTCTCATTTTTTTCCACACAATCTCTCTGTCCCTTCTTTCACACAGACTTTCCTAAAGTGTTACTAAAACCACAACAATAAAATCAGTCTGTATATGCAGTAAAGCATGCTTGTTATACTCACTGTGGAACATGAGGGGTTAATCCTGCACATTGTGTAAAAAGGCTATTTGATCCTGTCTTCTCTGATCTGTCCCTTCTTCCACAGTCCCCAATCTATCTCCTGATAGTACAGAGCCTTTGGGACACTCTGCACATGCTCAGTTTGTTGTGTATTGCTAGAGAGCTTTTTTTGGGGAGAGGGGGCGTGTGATCGGCACAGGGCCAATCACCACTGTCCAGACAGAGGGTCAAGAGTGATGCAGCCTCATAGGACAATTGGGGGAGAATGAAAACTTCTCTTACTAGCTTCATCAGACAGTGATAGGAGTCATAAGACGGCTATATACTTCTGATGAGAAAAGGTGTTTAGCAGTTTTCAATTTACTAAAATAATTGCATTTCCATGTCTTGTGTACTGTGGGAAACCAGATATAGTGAATGCAGGCTCTTGGGTTCAGTAACACTTTAAGAAAATATTTTTTTTCCTGGAAAACTGTTAAAATACTGTTAAAATACAGGACCACCATATGAAGTTTACACACTTACATGTTGAGAACTATTGGTCTGTGTTACATCACACTCACAGTGCTATCTCAATGCTTCTACATTCATCCAACCCCACAAACATCCATACAATGGGGGTTATTTACGAAAGGCAAATCCGCTTTGCAATACAAATGCAAACTACAAGTGCAAAATGCACTTGAAATTGCACTGAAAGTGCACTTGGAAGTGCAGTCACTGTAAATCTGTGGGGTAGATCTGAAATGAGGGGAAGCTCTGCTGATTTTATCATCCAATCATGTGCAAGCTAAAATGCTGTTTTTTATTTTCCTTGCATGTCCCCCTCAGATCTACAGCAACTGCACTTCCAAGTGCACTTTCAGTTCATTTTCAAGTGCACTTTGCACTTGTAGTTTGCACTTGTAGTGCAAAGTGGATTGGCCTTTAGTAAATAACCCCAATGACTAAAATACTATCAAATAGATTATCTCGAATGCTCAAGAAGTTTTATTAAAGCTATGATTTTTCATTTAGCAAATTTCAGTGCTTATTGTGCTGTTGTATCCTTTCACATTACCTACTCTTCCAGCAAAATCTTAGGTGAAATATAACAAACATCTGACAGTATTTTGTCAATTCTTTGAAAAGTAACATGAACTCATTACTTTTGGCAAAATTATATAACTAATAGTCTAATCCCTGTTGTATGCAAATATCTCTCTATCTGTATGTCTCTGCCAATTCGTCCAACAAAATGTTTTATTCTCCTTATTCTTAGAAAGAAACAGTTGTAACAGTTAATTTATATTAAATATAAATACGGTTTTATGCAAAACCCTTGTGGACACTAATAACACATTAAACATAATTAGTAGTTTAGGACCTAATCATTTTTTGATTAGAATCCTCAAAATGTAACTAAATTAACAAGTAATTTTTTGCTGATCAGACAGGGTGTTATTTTTATGCTGAATAAGTTCTTTTTGTACACTGAGGGAAAAGTGATTGACAATACTGTACTGTTTTCCAAAGAAAGCTCAGTCTTTGTGGTAACAACCTGAACCATATCCAAAATCCCTGTCAACCTTGGAGCTCAGTTTTCACTATTTCTTCTCTTTGCTCTTCCCTGCACACCCTCCTGTGCTACTTTGTCTCTAACGTTAATGTGGAACTTTAGGCAAAACTTTTGGTGTTAGCTTTGGATAGTGTGAGCGCACGCGTGTGTGTGTGTATGTGTGTGTAATGTGAGGGAGATGTTTGGTTGAGCCTCTGCCAGATTTTTATTGCTGCCTGTATCTTCTGTTGTGAAAATTTACCTACACATCCTGTCCCGGCCACTGATGTATGATAGGGCAGTAAGTGAAGGAATACCATTCCAACAGGAAATGAAAAGTAAACTTTATTAAGATGGCCATACATGGCTCCATTTTTTTTGACCAACCAGAGGACTGAACAAAAAAAAAACTGAACCTATTCCCCCATCCACACATTCGAGGCTGATGAGAGAATCTTCCCCACTGTGCTATTGTATTCTGACTGTAGTGGTATTCTTCCGCTGTCAGAGTACACAGATCAGCGCTGCAACTTCTGATCAAGTGGCTTTTTTCCAACAGGTATGTCAGCAAGTTGATTGATAGAGTAACTTCTGTTGAGCGGCAGTGAGCACACATGGATCAAAATGTTGCTTTTGCCTGCTGAACCGGACAAATTTTGTTCCATCTATGGCCACATTTAGTGACTCACAAAAACAGAACTGAAATTATTAGCCATACCTCAAGAGAGAGGAAATGAGTAAACACTTATTTCCCCTAATACCCATACCTCTGAACACCACTTTGAAGAAAATGGAAACTGACACTTCTGGTGGTGTCGATCTGATTAATTTATGGATGCTACCGCTGAACACCACATCACTACAGATTTTGTTTATATCTTTGCAAAATAATTGCTTTTATAACAACTGGCAAACTATTATATATTTCCTCTGCTGAGGAAGACCAATCAGAGGTTGATACGTGTGCAGAGGGGAGGAACTGAGCCTGTGACGTTACGCAGGCACGGTGGTGAGTGAGTGGACGCTTTTATAATATACACATATGAGTGTTTGTTTTTTTTAACTTGTAAGTGTCCTCTTTTAAGCGGGGGTTTTAATACATTTGAAGAACAGAAAGCACTATGTTTGCTGTATTTTTGATTACATGATACTGGAAACGAGAACCTAGGAGTGGAGGAGAGTGAGAGGTTTGTTGTATGAGAGATCAACCCTCTATCTATGTGAATCACATTGGGAGTATCTGATGGTGGGCGGATGGTGAACAATTGAACCACAGTGGAAGGGAGAGATCATTGTGGAGTGAAAAATAAAGAGTTATGTTTGAGTCTGCCTGACTCATTCTTGAGGTGAGCTGGTAAAATAGCTGGTGAAGGTGCACACAATATTAAGTGTTTAAAGACAAGCACAGCGGTGAAAGAATATCACCGAAAATCACAGCAATCAAGAATTGTGTTTATAATAAGGACTTTTATGTTGTGTGATATTGTAAATGATTATATTATTATAATTACGTATTATTTGCACAAGGTGTGGTATTAGAATTAGCACTACAGTAGCGCTTCACTATATATATATATATATATATACTGTGTGTGTATGTATGTATGTATATATATATATATATATATATATATATATATATATATATATATATATATACACACATACAATTTTATAAGAGAATCACAGTGCCAATACAGAACAATAATGAACTATATTATCATTTTAGATCAGGCATGTCCAAAGTTCGGCCCATGGTTCGGTTTAATACGGCCCCACTGGGAATTTGGATATATATATCTTTTGTGGCCCCCAACGAATCGGCACGCGGGGATTCGTTGGGGGGCCACAAAAGATATATACTATATTTATCGTTCCCCGGAAGGGGGGGCATCAGATTACATACAGGAGAATCTCCTGTTTACTCTGAAGCCTCTGTAATAGGAAGTCCCATCTCCTGGGCTGGCATTGGACAACTGTTCTGTCTATCATAGGAGGTGGGACTTTGTATGAAAGAGGCCGCCGAGTAAACAGGAGATTCTCCTGTATGTAATCTGTTGGCGCTCATCCTGCCCCCTCCCTATACACCGATAAATATGGTATATCCAAATAACACGCCCAAGCTCATCCTTAGACTCTTCATCACACACAGCCACAAAGGCAAGATAATTCTTGTTGGGCAGTGTATTAGTTAATTTGCATTGCATTTTAATGGTTCAAAGAATGTCAGGCAAAATGGTTGGCCCTCACGCATGTTCACTTCATCAAATCTGGCCCTCTTTGAAAAAAGTTTGGACACCCTTGGTTTAGATAAAGCTTGAAAGCAGGGATGAGCCGAACACCCCCCTGTTCGGTTCGCACCAGAACCTGCGAACAGACAAAATGTTTGTGTAAACTTTAGAACCCTATTAAATACAATGGACTCGAACGTTCGAAATCTAAAGTGTTAATTATAAAGGCTAATATGCAAGTTATTGTCCTAAAAAGTGTTTGGGGACCTGGGTCCTGCCCCAGGGGACATGTATCAATGCAAAAAGAAGTTTTAAAAACGGCAGTTTTTTCAGGAGCAGTGATTTTAATAATGCTTAAAATGAAAAAATAAAAGTGAAATATTCCTTTAAATTTCGTACCTGGGGGGTGTGTATGATATGCATGTGAAGTGGCGCATGTTTCCCGTGCTTAGAACTGTCCCTGCAAAAAATGTCATTTTTGAAAGAAAAAAATGCATTTAAAACTGACTCGCGGCTATTAATGAATTGTCGGCTCCCGGCAATACATACAAAAGTCATTGATAAAAAAAAAAAAAAGCTTGGGGGTTCCCCAGAATTCAATTACCAGGCCCTTCAGGTCTGGAATGGATATTAAGGGGAACCCCGCCGCAAATTTAAAAAAAAATTGACGTGGGGTTCCCCCAAATATCCATTCCAGGCCCTTCAGATCTGGCATGGATTTTAAGGGGAACTCCACCCCAAATTTAAAAAAAAAATGGCGTGGAGTCCCCCTAAAATCCATACCAGACCCCTTATCCGAGCACGCAACCTGGCCGGCCGCAGGGGAAAAGGGGAGGATGAGAGAGCGGCCCCCCCTCTCTCCTGAACCGTACCAGGCCACATGCCCTCAACATGGGGAGGATGTCCCCATGTTGATGGGGACAAGGGCCTCATCCCCACAACCCTTGCCCGGTGGTTGTGGGGGTCTGCGGGCGGGGGGCTTATCAGAATCTGGAAGACCCCTTTAACAAAGGGGACCCCCAGATCCCCCCCCCTATGTGAATTGGTAAGGGGTACATTGTACCCCTACCATTTCACGAAGAAAGCGTAAAAAAATGTTTAAAAAAACACACAAACACCTTGAAAAAGTCCTTTACTTAAAAAAAAAACAAAAAAAAAAAAACATTCCAGCGGTGAAATCCAGTGTCCCGCGGCGATCCCGATGTCCAGCGCTGTCCTTCATTGGTTGTGCCTGAGCGGACCTGATGGGGAACTCCCTCTCAGTATTTTAAATGTATAGACCCGCCCCTTCTAAAGTTCCCCATCAGGTCCGCTCAGCGGACGAGATGCGTAACATGAGAAGGGGCGGGTCTATACATGTATTACCACAGTGAGAGCAGTTCCCCATCAGGTCCGCCCCCTCGGTATGTCGGACCCGCCTACGTCATTGGCTTGAGCGGGGAACTTCCTTCACTATGTAATTTAAATTTACATCCCATTACCCGTGGATGATCCGTTGCAGGGTATAGTTTGCAGACTTGAAACCCAGGAATCGAATCAGACTCAGGTGATGCGATTCCTCCAGGATCTGGCTTCTCGCTTTGAGCAGCTTCAGGCCTCCTTGGGAACCCTGAATCCGCAACCTCAAATACAACCAGCGGCTGCACCTATTGCACCAGTCGCAGCCACACACTCACTACAACTGCCAGCTCCGTCCCGTTTCTCTGGGGACTCCAAGGCTTGCAGGGGGTTCCTTAGCCAATGCACAATTCATTTTGAGCTCCAGCCCCAAAACTTCCTGTCTGATCGGGCTAAGGTAGCCTATATCATTTCCCTCCTCTCTGGTGAAGCTTTAGCCTGGGCAGCCCCTCTGTGGGAACTGAATGATCCAGTGGTTTCTAGCCTGTCTGGCTTCTTGAAACTTTTTCGGAATATCTTCGAAGAACCGGCTCGTGTCTCTTCAGCGGCCAGCGCCCTTTTACGTCTCTACCAAGAGTCTGCTTCTGTGGGACAGTATGCCCTTCATTTCCGCATACTGTTGGCTGAGTTGAGCTGGAACAATGAGGCCTTAGTCGCAACCTTTTTGCATGGCCTGTCTGATAGAGTGAAGGATGAATTAGCAGGAAGAACCATCCCCACTGATCTGGCCGGCGTTATCTCCTTGTGTAACCAGATCGATATTCGCTTTCAGGAGAGGACCTTAGAAAAGCAACGCCAGCACTCCTTGGTTCTTAGTCAGCCTGAGCTCCCCTCTCTTCGACCCGTAGAGCATCTCCTACCAGCTGAGGAACCCATGCAGCTGGGTCGGACCAGGCTATCCCCCGAGGAACGTGCTAGGCGCAGAACTCTTGGTCTGTGTCTTTACTGTGGGGCAAAGGTCATTTTCGTGACACTTGCTCTCTTTGTCCAGAAAAACGTTCGGGTCCACTTCATCTGGAAAGTAGAGTATTGGACCCAGAAATATCACCTTCTCCTTCTCGTCTTCTGCTTTCTGTGTTCCTTCATGTTGGTGCTTCTTCTCATTCGGTCTCAGCATATCTGGATTCCGGAGCCGCTGGTAATTTTATGGACTGGGAAATCGCATCGTCCATGAGACTTACTCTTTTGCCCCTCACCACACCATTGGTGGTCTTGGCGATTGATGGTACTCTTCTCCCAGGGGGACCTATCCGCTTCCAGACCCTCCCTGTTAAGATGTCGGTAGGGACACTCCACCAGGAGTGCATATCCTTCCTTATCTTACCCAAGGCCTCAACGCCTATAATTTTGGGTCTCCCATGGTTACAGCTCCATTCTCCTCATGTGGACTGGACTACTGGACAGATCCTGGCTTGGGGTCCCTCCTGTTCCTCGTCCTGCCTACCCAAGGTTGCCCCCTGTGAATCTGAGCCGGTCATTCATTCCAGGTTGCATAACCATTTACATTTCTCTGTCCCTAACCACCCTTGGACGCACAGCCAGGCTAGCTTGTCTACAAGTCCTGCAGTCGCTACGTCTTGCGATGCGATTCAGGTAGTCGCTACACCTGACTCAGCTATTCACTCTGCCTCTGTACTAGTTATGCCAGTCCAGCCCATGCCCAGTGAGCCTCCTACTTTTTCTTGTTCGGGACATTCTGCTTGTCCTTCAGCTATTCAGTTTGACTCCGGCGACATGTCACCTTCTAACCAACCTGACTTCAGGGTTCCACTGACATCTGCCCAGTCTGATGGTCCTGTGCAAGATGACCAGTTCCCCTTTAAGGGTCTAGGGGACCCTCCTCAGATTCCTGTTGATCCTCTCATGCCCTTGCTTATTCCTAGAGAGCCTTTGGTCCTTAATAGATCTTCTTGTCATCTCCCTACCTCGTTTTCGGTCTCTGAGGATAATCTTAAGTACGAGGTTAGACAAGTTCTGGATTCTCGGCTCTGCAGAGGCATTCTTCAGTACCTTGTGCATTGGAGAGGTTTTGGTCCTGAGGAGGCGTCTTGGATCGCTGCATCTGATGTCGCTGCACCTCATCTGTTGAGAAGGTTTCATCAGAGATTTCCCTTTAAGCCTGGGCCCAGGCGGGGGAGGGCCCATAAGAGGGAGGGTACTGTCATGGATATGCAGTAGTGTTTGTCTGTCAGCTTACCTTCTTTCCCATGTGTTCATCTTAGAGGCCTGAGCCCTTTCACCTGGCTTCCTTTATAATCTCCTCCCAGCCAGACTCCACCCCAGGCCATATCACAGAACACTATATTAACCTGTGCACTGCAAGCCTGCTTTGCTGATCAACGTGTTTGTTAGGCATTGTGTGTTTGGGTTCCTGCCTGCCGTATGCTACGTCTGTCTCTCTGTTACGTTATTGGCTTGTCCCCGACTATCCCTGTCTGCTCGTGACCCTTGACCTTCGGCTCATTCTTTCGTTATCCTTGTCTGCTTGTGGCCCCTGACCTTCAGCTTGTTATTCAGTTCTCTCATATCTTGTGCTGCTGCTTCCCCTCTTTTCCCCTTATCCTACGGGGCGTGAGCTAGGAAACTCCAGGGGCCGCGACCTGGTCCCAGCCTGCAGCATAACATCCTCACCACTAGAGGCCCTGGAGAAGACCTGCTGGGTCTTAGACTCCGCGCCCTGGGGAATCTTGGCTCTAGCTTCCGTTAGGATCCCGGTTGTGCTCCTCTGGTTCCGCTTTCCACAACCACCCAGTTTCCTATCCGCAGAAGCCAGCCATAGGGTTCACTACCTCGCGGTGCACTCCTGTCCCCCTACGGTGTGCATCTGTCACCTGGCCACAGGTGACCTTGACAACACCATGTCACATGCCCAGTATCCTCCATCTTTGTAGAGGGTGAGCGGTGTTAATTGATTTGGGTCCTGCAGCGAGTTACCTATTTCCGTTGGTTCCTCACCCTAGAATGTAGGGAAAAGTCTATTCTCTTTGAAAGTTCAAGAAGGCCATTGTCCACACTGTTTTAAACCCAATAAAAGGTTTATTTGGCTTGCGTAAAACTTGATAGGAAAAGTTAAAGATAGAGAATTGAACAGGGAGGCAGGTTCAGGCACGCGACACCCAACTATCACTCATCGCCACTCAAGCCAGAGTGGGTTTTGCTCACCCGGATAGTCCCTTCTCATGGTCCTAGCAGCCGGTGTGGAGCACGAACATTTGCTTAGAATTTTCCTTGGGATATGATAAGGATATCAGCCTCTAATGGCGCGTACACACGATCAATTTTTTCGACGGTGAAAACACCGTCGAGAAAATCGACGTTAAAAACGAGGAACAGCTTATTCCCCCCACACACGGCCGTTTTAAATGTAATTTTTTTTTTGGTCGAAAAAAACGACCGTGTGTGGGCTCCGCGGCAGTGTTTCCCTATGGGAAACACTGCCGCGGAAAACATGTCGAAAAAAACGACGAGAAAAATTAGAACATGTTCTAATTTTTCTCGTCGTTTTTAATGCCGTTTTTCTCGTCGGAAAAAACGACAGAAAGCCCACAGACGATCGTTTTTCTCGTCGAATGGGAAAAATTACGTTTTTCTCAACGAGAAAAACGGTCGTGTGTACGCGGCATTAGTCCTGAACTTCCCAGCACTTGTAACGACTAGAACTTAGGTGCCAATGGGGCACGTTACAAGGCTTGTGGCGGATTGTGGAGTCCTTCCCTCTGACAGGTAACCAGGCCTCTCCCGAGACAGTGACTTCCCTCACCGATTCCCTTGGATAGGTCCTCCCCTGGTTTCCTCTCCCTCAGAGCGGGTTACCCCCACTTGGGTACCATGGGACTCCTCTTCTGGTGTAGGCCTCAGCTAAAGGTGCTGGGCCTACCTGGAACGATGCAGCCTCGGGCTAAAGGTGCCCGGGACTGAACACACACATGCACCCCTGGCCTAGAGGGCCGGGAAGCGCAAACTGCTCCCTGAATAATGGCGTCTGCCCCTTATGTATCCTCTCCCAGCATGCACAGCGGGTAGACCAAGCCCACTGCACGGCCGCTGAGAGGGGACACCTAATAGCGCTGCAATGCCACGTGTGGTTTGACCCGAGACCTGGGCGACAGCGCCACCTACAGGCTACAGGGAACTGTACTACCAGGCAATATCACAACAGAGCAGAGGCCAATTTAGAGAATTCCAACAGCCTGAGCCTAACTATTTGCTCAGGCTACCCCCTAAATTTAGGCACAGCGACCCCAATTATGGGGGGTCCGCTACAGAAGCATGATAGCAACAAAAAAAAAAGCTGTCACCAAGCAGTAAAGAACAGTATGGAAAGTCACTTAAGAGTATGCAAGTAAAGAAAAAAGGGGAAAAAAGGGAGAATGGGTAAAGGAGGAATATCCAAAGCTGGCCATGGATGGATAGAATTTTGAATGAAGTCTTAGGAAAATTCATACAAATATTCTCAGTATATTCTCAGAACATTTGTTTTTTGTTAAATTTCTTTTGCCTTTAACATTTGGTGTTGGAATAAAAGACTTTACCGAATGAAAACCACATACACTGTTAGAAATGTGTTCATTAAAAAAAAAAATTCTATCCTGCTTCGAATTTACCCATCACTGCGGTTGAAAACAGACATAGATTTGACCCACTAACAGTGAATGGGGGGGGTCTTTCAATTTCACCGGAATGCACAATTTTACAACATTAAGGAGGTGACGAAGGATCAACTTACTGTAGTAGGTTTTCCTTGGGATGTGGAAATCAAGTAGTAGAAATAAGCAGGGGCCTTCCTGTAGAATAAAGTCAATAAAGTAAATTTTTGAAATATTTTTATAACTTCCGTCCAAAAAAGTTGCTAATTTTGGGCAAGACCAGAAGATATGTATGTTCCCACCTGGCATCTCCAGTAATATTTATAGACTGCGGGAAAAATTTAGTGAGAATTGAAGGTATTCTATACCACCTAGAAAGGATTTTAAAATGAGTTTCCTGAAGTCTTGTGCATAGGGATAAATTGAAGGAAAAATAATGATCCCCCTATTTTGTTGTGTGTCAAAAGATCTTTGTAGATCTGTCTCCCATTCCTGAAGGTGGTTTGTAAGGGCTGAGAGGAAAGTAAAAGAGAAAACTTGATGACCAATAAAGATGTAAACATGAATGAATGGGAACCACCGTACCTGCCGGTCCACATAGAGGGCACGTCACGCCACCGCGAAAGTCCCCACGGGAACCCGACCCAATAATGTGCCTGCAGGTGGCTATTCAAGAGAAAAAAGGAGTTGAAATAGATATATGAAAATAAGGGGTTGACTACTGCAACAATAAAGATGCTGCAAGTAATAGACAAACCCATATGGGACTAACCTAGTCTCCAAGTACCTACCCAAAATCATTAAAATCAACAGAGAATTAAGTGGGGCGCTGAAGGAAGCTTACGGACAATAGTCCAGTCAAAAGGGAAAACCTGTAATAAACTAAAACAAAAAATGTGTATGATGATATAAACTATATTATCTCAATGAGAGAAAAACATTGAGATCCTATGAGGTATGATTGACATGCAGGAATAAGACAAGGGGGAGGAGGGACCAGAGGGGGCATTAGCATAGTTTAAATGAAAGAGGAAAGAGAAAAACTTACCAGTAGCTAAATACCAGATAAACAACAGAAGCCCAAAACGGTGACAATTTAGATTTCACTCGAAAAGTATTAAATGCAAGTATAACTATCAGCAGGTAGCCATTGTAGACTTGCAACAAAATGAAACAGCCCTATTAGGGCAATAAATCCAGTGAGCGGATCTGATTGCAGGTAAAAAATTAAGCAAGGCAATCTAGGAGAAACCTAGAGAAAAAACAAACATAAAGGAAGGTCCATTAGATATAGCCAATGATAAAAAATCCAGAACATGATTGACCAGTTCAGAACACATAATTTTACCTGGTATGATCTAAGAACGAGACCGCAGCGCCCCACAGCCAGAGACAGCTGAGACAAGCTGTCAATGGCTGTTTAAATAGACCACCCTGCCGCTCGACGCACAGCGTCGCCGAACGGCAGCGGACGTGAAGTGTCCACAGCGCCTGCGCCGCATCGCCAAGAGCCTACAATGCCCATAATGCAGTGCAGTCGTACGTCATACGACGCAACTGCAATTTGCGTCCCCGGAGGGGACGCACAGAGTGGAAAGACGGGGAAGGAGGATGCCTCGGCGGCACATTGCAGGGGCGTGGTCACAAAAGTGGGCCAGGTGTGTAGACACCAGCCCTTGGGTGTCCATGCAGACATAGGTCAGTGATCAAGTGGGGACAAAACGGCAGAAGCGACGAAGAAGGCCCCCTACAGGCAGGACAGGCTCCTTGCTGGAAAACTACCTGCTCCATCAATGGATGGAAGAGAGGTGGCTGAATTCATTTCAGGGTCATCCAATCCATCAGTGCCACGATGCGCAAAACCTGACAGCACCAAATATTAATATTTATTTACCAATGTAAGGATACAATAAATGCAAGACTAATGAAAAGAAATTAATAAAGTAGCATGCTGAATAGTGAAGTGTAACATAATGAATGGTCAAAACAGGCAAAATAGTTAGATAATAACAAAAAGGATAACATACATTAATCAATCACATCAAGAAATATACAATACATGTGTACAACTTATATATCCAAAAAGTAGAGAAATATTTGGAATAATTAGAGATATTCTCAGTGGTTCCCTAGATGTTAAAAGGGAGCAATATCTATGATCAAAAAATAGAGGAAGAGTAACAGAGAGGAAGGAAAGGGAGAAATCATAAGTCAAAATAAGAGTCAAGATGGTTATAAAAAGGATTTGTAACTAATATATTCATTAAGGCCCGGGAATTTAACAGCATCAAGGGTGTGTATCCACCGGGTTTCCAATTGCAATAGTGCTACGTCTATATTACCTCCACGAACATGCGGAGGCACATGTTCAAGGGCATAAAACTTAACAACATGTGCATCAAAGTTGTGTTGATACCCAATGTGGCGATTAAGCGCCGTGGTGGTTATTTTCTTGTATGTCGGCAGGACATGGTCCCTTATTCGCTTGAAGAAGGGCCTTTTGGTCTTGCCGACATAAAAGCAACCACACTGACAGAGTGCAATATAGACGACGCCTATAGTCTTGCAATTTATACGGTATTTGATATTATGAATCCGACCATTAGGTAAGGGAACATCATATGAGCTGGGTAAAAAACAGCAGATATCACATTTACCACAGGGGAATGTGCCACCCTGAGTTCGATTTGAAAAAGTGGAAGGATCAAAATGGCTGGTGTGGCAGAGCGAGGCTCTGTCCCAGTGAAAAAAGGGTTAAAGTGGACACAGAGTCTGCATATCGGCTGAGTGCAGAGCTACAGAGCGTCAATTTTAAAAAAACAGAAAACTGCTCTGGCAGTTTTCTCAGATTTTGCTATTTCTACATGGGGCTTCTATGGCTTGGAGATCCTTCAGAGTCTTGGGTGGGATGGGATCTCCAACCCTGTGTCCGGGTCTTGTGGACAGCCAGCATGGTGTGTGCTCAGGTGCACACAACCAATATAATGAGGGGCTGGTGAGAGTGAAGGAGAGTGAAGGATGGTGAGCAGCTTGCTTACTGCAGTGGCTGTTGGTGAGTGTCTCTGTGTGAGGACAAACGCTGTGTGCGTTGAAGGGCTTTAAGCTGTGTGCGTCCAAGGAGCCAGAAGCTGTGTGCATTAAGGGACTTCAAGCTGTGTGCATTTAGGAAGCCCAAAGCGGTGTGCATCCAAGACTGTGAGACTGGAAGATCTGGTGGTTTAAAGGTATCAGTACCTAAATCAAGCAGAGGAACTGCTAACAAGAGAGCCAGGAGGCTTGGTATGTTTTTCTTTTTGGACTGCTAAATGAAGTTAAACCCCTGCGTGGGAATCCTGAAGGGACACCTTTCATTTTGTTTTGACTTCTTTTAATAAAAATGGGCAAACAAAGCCCTTAAAAAGAAGAACCAGCGAGTGGCGGTGTCCTTCAAGCTCTACATTTGATGCTAGTCCTTCACACTGGATACCAAATGATCTTTGAGCGAGGGAGCATGCCGAAAGGTCAATTCAGGGTGGGGTTTAATGTACTTACTAACAGTTTTGTCAGCACACAGGATAGGCCAAAATTTTCGAAGAACATTTCGAACTTGACCATGTTGGTTGGAGTATTTAGTAATCACACGAACAGAAGTATTGGATTTAGATTTTTTAGTAGAATGAATAAGGTCAGTCCTGGTGAGCTTGACAGCTCTGTTATAAGATTTTTTTAAGAGTGAACGGCTATACCCACGAGCAATTAATCTATCACGCAGCTCATTAGCTGCCATGTGGAAATCTGAATCTCGGGTGCAATTATGTCTAAGTCGAAGAAATTGACTATAGGGAATGCTATTGAGTAATGGCCGAGGGTGTGCACTAGAGGCGTGCAAAAGAGTGTTCCCAGCTGAGGGTTTGCGATATAAAGAGGAATGGAGTGTTCCATCCTGATCTATATGGATTGTGAGATCCAAAAAATTAATACACTGTTGGCTACACTCCATCATGAAAGACAGATTGAAGTCATTGTTAGCCAATTTGTTCATCAGGTCCTGAAGCTCAGTCCTGGTACCGGACCACAAAATCAAAATATCGTCTATATATCTGTACCAATTTACTACATGGGCAAGTAGGGATACAAGCGAATCATCAGAAAATAATTGTCTTTCCCACCCCCCCAGGTACAGGTTGGCGTAGGCGGGGGCGCACTTGGTCCCCATTGCCACACCCTGTACCTGGAGGAAGTGGGAATTGCTAAAAAGATAAATATTACGTGTAAGTATAAACGTCAGGAGTTGAAGAACAAAACGACTATATTGGTCAGAGGAGGAACCTCTTTCCCTCAGTTGGTTTTGAATGGTTTGAATTCCTGTATCATGTGGAATAGAGTTGTACAGACTTTCCACATCCATGGCAACCAACCATGTACCTGGTGGAAAATGTTTACCATCAATGTTACTCAAAAGATCTATGGTATCCTTAACAAAAGAAGAGAGAGAGGTAACATGAGGCTGTAAATATTGATCGACTAAAGCGCTGGCATTCTCTGTCAAACCAAGACAACCCGAAACAATAGGGCGTCCGGGAGGGTTTGTTACCGATTTATGTACCTTGGGTAAAGAGTAAAAGGTGGGTATTCTAGGGTCCTTTACATTTAGAAAATTCCAGGTGGATTGATCAATTGTGCCATCATGGTATGCCTTGAATATGATGTTATAATATTCTCGAACAAAACCATCGACAAGGGTCTTGGAGATCGGTCGATACCAAAGTCTATTGTCAAGGATGTCGAGGCACATGCGTTTGTATGCCTCGACATCCATGACAACCACATTGCCGCCTTTATCAGCGGGCTTGATAACCAGCCCAGGATGGGTCTGGAGCTTCCTCAATGCCAAACGTTGTTTGGACGACAAATTATGTCTATGTTTGTCAAGAAATGTCATGTTTTGTATCTCAAGGGTACTCTGCTGCACAAATGCCCAAATGTTGGGGTTAGTGTGAAGCAGAGGGAAATTCCGAGATTTTGGTTTAAAAGATATTGGGGGGGGGAAAGACACACCAGGGACCAAGACCCCTTGTGTGGATAGGACGCCAGAGTCATGGTGTTCAGTGCGTCCCTCCTCCCAAAGTGACATGAGATCGTCCATGGCTTGAAGTATATTTCTTGATGTGATTGATTAATGTATGTTATCCTTTTTGTTATTATCTAACTATTTTGCCTGTTTTGACCATTCATTATGTTACACTTCACTATTCATCATGCTACTTTATTAATTTATTTTCATTAGTCTTGCATTTATTGTATCCTTACATTGGTAAATAAATATTAATATTTGGTGCTGTCAGGTTTTGCGCATCGTGGCACTGATGGATTGGATGACCCTGAAATGAATTCAGCCACCTCTCTTCCATCCATTGATGGAGCGGGTAGTTTTCCAGCAAGGAGCCTATCCTGCCTGTAGGGGGCCTTCTTTGTCGCTTCTGCCTTTTGGTCCCCACTTGATCACTGACCCGTGTCTGCATGGACACCCAAGGGCTGGTGTCTACACACCTTGCCCATTTTTGTGACCACGCCCCTGCAATGTGCCGCCGAGGCATCCTCCTTCCCCGTCTTTCCACTCTGTGCGTCCCCTCCGGGTACGCAAATTGCAGTTGCGTCGTATGACGTATGACTGCACTGCATTATGGGCATTGTAGGCCCTTAGCGATGCGGCGCAGGTGCTGTGGACACTTCACGTCCGCTGCCGTTCGGCGACGCTGTGCGTCGAGCGGCAGGGTGGTCTATTTAAACAGCCATTGACAGCTTGTCTCAGCTGTCTCTGGCTGTGGGGCGCTGCGGTCTCGTTCTTAGATCATACCAGGTAAAATTATGTGTTCTGAACTGGTCATTCATGTTCTGGATTTTTTATCATTGGCTATATCTAATGTTTATGTTTGGTTTTTCTTTAGGTTTCTCCTAGATTGCCTTGCTTAATTTTTTACCTGCAATCAGATCCGCTCACTGGATTTATTGCCCTAATAGGGCTGTTTCATTTTGTTGCAAGTCTACAATGGCTACCTGCTGATAGTTATACTTGCATTTAATACTTTTCGAGTGAAATCTAAATTGTCACCGTTTTGGGCTTCTGTTGTTTACCTGGTATTTAGCTACTGGTAAGTTTTTCTCTTTCCTCTTTCATTTAAACTATGCTAATGCCCCCTCTGGTCCCCCCTCCCCCTTGTCTTATTCCTTCATGTCAATCATACCTCATAGGATCTCAATGTTTTTCTCTCATTGAGATAATATAGTTTATATCATCATACACATTTTTTGTTTTAGTTTATTACAGGTTTTCCCTTTTGACTGGACTATTGTCCGTAAGCTTCCTTCAGCGCCCCACTTAATTCTCTGTTGATTTTAACGATTTTGGGTAGGTACTTGGAGACTAGGTTAGTCCCATATGGGTTTGTCTATTACTTGCAGCATCTTTATTGTTGCAGTAGTCAACCCCTTATTTTCATATATCTATTTCAACTCCTTTTTTCTCTTGAATAGCCACCTGCAGGCACATTATTGGGTCGGGTTCCCGTGGGGACTTTCGCGGTGACGTGCCCTCTATGTGGACCGGCAGGTACGGTGGTTCCCATTCATTCATGTTTACATCTTTATTGGTCATCAAGTTTTCCTCTCTGCCACCATGGGCAACACCATGATAACACTCTGCTTTCATATGTTTTATAGGTTTATTCAAATTTCTCTGTACAACGCCTTACCCCCGATGAAGCCAATGGATTGGCGAAACATGTTGGGTTAACAAAAACTTTTTTATGATTTCGCTCTGTATGTACAGTGTGTTTTGTTTATAGGTTTCTACTATTCTAAAAAAACATTCTTGTGATTTTTTATTATCTAATAACTTTATAATAAAACGTTTCTATTTTTGTATGAAGTATTCTAAGTCTTTATTGGCACCGCTATAATCCCTAAGTCCCTTTGTCCAATTTTCGCTAAATATACCAGGGATGAGGTGCCGTATCTCTTAGAGGACGCATCAACCACATACAATTTTTTCACTGGTACAAAGTGTTTTAAATGAAGTCAGAGGGCATTAGAAAAGAATGATGGGGAGGGAGAGATCCCAGAAAATTATGAATATGTAGGGTTTGTTTATGGGGTCTCTCAGGGATGGCCAGTGTGCAGTATTGGTAAAATGTGAAGCCCAAAAGCACTAGCATTCATCAGTGTTTGAAACGGGCCATTCGCCAGTCCCAAAGGATATTGTGGATTCCTCAAAATCAGTGAGTGTTTCAGGGATAGGTCTAAAGTAGAGATCACAAACTTGCAGGGTAGGACCAATCATCACATGTGGCTTAACCAAAGGGGGTAAGTGTGAGTAGCACCAAGGCACCCTATGCAAAGGAACAGAACATAAGGTTTGTTTGATCTTTGGCTAGATTTTAAGGTCAGTGTGATGGCTCTAATCAAGCAGTCACACTAAGTGAGTCGCTTGATAGTATCGAAAAACACATGGGAGGGTAAGTCCCCCAAATTGTTAAGGTGAAGTTAGAGACCGCAGGGTAGTCTAGGTCTCCTGTTTGCCAAGACAAACCATGTAAAAACAGAGTTGATTTGCTTGAAAAAAAGATAGGAATATAAATCAGGAGTATATATAAAAGGTACTTAAAACTCCGCCCTCAAATAAAAGCACCGCTCTGTGCTTAAGATAAAACCATAAAGATAAAGAAGTCCTAAAATAAGATGTGACTGCACACAATGATATAGCTGCTGCTTAAAAAAACATAGATATGTGAAAAAACTGTCATAAAATCAAATGGAGAGTCCAAAAATATTAAAACTGTAGCAGCGCTTGCAATCAAATATTCATAAGAAAGTCCTCTATCCACATGTGTGGATAGGAAATACAGATTGAAACTGATGTGGATAGTGATGATTGATCGGCCACTCTGTGAAATAGTGCTCCTTTCACCAAACAGTGTGTTCACCTCGTGGGGGGATCTTAAAACCCCTGTTGGGGATGCACTCACCAGATAGTAGACAATAATGGGCCTTAAATCAATCTCAATAGCCGTTACTGGAACAGTTCTCATCCACCGATATATCAGGTCACACGCTGTATGAGAGAGAGACGCTCTCCGAACGCTGCACCCAGCAACTCCGGTGTTCTGCCAAATCCTCAGTGAATGGGCTCCCATTCACTGAGGATTTGGCAGAACACCGGAGTTGCTGGCTGCAGCGTTCGGAGAGCGTCTCTCTCATACAGCGTGTTTGATTGTAAGCGCTGCTACAGTTTTAATATTTTTGGACTCTCCATTTGATTTTATGACTGTTTTTTCACATAAATCAGGAGTGCCTGAAATAAATAAAGGAACTTTGGGAGAACAGACAATTAAGAATGTTTCACCATCTGAACCAGGAGAACAGGCCAGTCTGCCATTGTTTGAGCAGTTCTCTCACCAAAGTGAGAAAGGGCAAAAAGTTGGGGGAATCGGTACAGTTCAGATGATTGATATTTCAGAGCTGTAGTGGTCCATTTAAAATTATTTTGTACATTGTAAGTTACTTGTCTGAGTTGATGGCCTCTCCTTTCCTTTTTTGACTGTCCAGTCACAGACATGGGGAAGGACAACTTGTAAGGGGTCCATTTGTGAAAAAAAATGTATGCAAATGTCTCAAGCATTCTACAGCTGTCAGGAATAATCTCTGTAATCGGTTTTATATGAACGGTATACTTCAGTTCCTATGATTATCAGCTACATCTGGTGGCCATATTGAGTTATTTTCCTGAAAGCTTTCCATCAGGAAAATACAGAATTATGGCCACAATCATAGGAAATAAATATATTAGGCAGATTATGGCAATTATTGATGATAGCCATGCAAACGCTTGAGGCATACGTACAGCAAGTTTATTATAAATAGACCCCTAAGAGTTACTAAACTCCAGAAGTGCAAAAGAGATCTGTTTAAATCTCATAAGCAGATGAACAGAAATACAAATTTTGCAGGAAATTATTTCCCATATACTGTAGGCATTTCAGCTGCCTAACCAGCTGTTTGACCAGTGTTCAGCTTTAAAGCTGGAAATGCTATTTATTCAAGAGGAAGTAAAGCCAAATAAAAAAAAAAAAATGCAAAAGAAAGGCATAATGAGCTAGTATGCATAGCATACTAGCTCATTATGAATGACTTACCTGAGATTGAAGCCCCCGCAGCGGTCCTCGGTCACCTCCGCTGCCATCTGCCTCGATGTCCCGTCACTGTATCACCGATCCGGCACTGTGATTGTCCGGAGCAGCGATGACGTCACACGCATGTGCGCTCGGGCCGGCAAGATCCCATTAAGAAAACCGGCAATAATGCCGGACCGCTAGTGCGCATGCGTGTGATGTCATCGGCGCTGTGTTTACAGCAAATATCTCCTTAACCGTGTAGGTTTAGGAGATATTTCCTGCACCTACAGGTAAGCCTTAATCTAGGCTTACCTGTAGGTGCAAGTTGTCTAAGTGGGTTTTCAACCACTTTCATGACTATTTAGAAACTTAGTGGGAAGAGCAGTTCGATTTTAGTTTATGGAACTATTTTTACAAGAGAATGAACCCTTATTGGTTGGTGAGGATTTCTACACTTTGTACTATTTGCCTTTTTAAAAAAGCCTGACAGTGTACTTGCAATTTTTGAAACTGTCAGTATGACATATTGAACTTTAAATGTACTAAATAATAACTAGGCAGGTATAAGCTATGATTTCTTTTTTTATAAAATGAAAACAATAATGTAATCTTTTATCTTATTAAGTGTCTGGGGTGTCTCATGGGATGGATCTCTAGGGGGCTACCTCAGTATGAAAACAGATCTTGCTTAAGTGTTCTGAGCAGATGGTGAAGACAGAACAGGATGCCACAATTAACTCACTGCTTGCCACAAACAGTGGTGACATTGATGTTCTAAAATGATATTATTTTCCTAACCTACAGTGAAAGTGTAACCTCTACGTTTGCTCAAGGTGTTATTTTAACTATAATTTTAACTGACAGATGTTTCCACTGCTTAAAGTTAGGCTTTTTATCTATTGATTGGAATTATACCCTCTCATTTGTTAAGAGGTTTATAATATTTATCCAGGAAAAATCATCACATGAATTTGTGAAGATGATACCTTAATTGGCTGAAAGCTGTAAATAGATTTGGTCCCATAGGATCATTTTGACCTTATTGTCAGAAAATGTCAGACTGCCAACAGTTTGCTCACTTGTAAACTGTGCCTAAGAACTAACTAAACATGTTAGAAAAGCAATTTTTATTAAATGCTTTTAATGATGTACACCTGCCTCTACATTATCATCTATACATCAATATTTGTGAAAACCAAACTGATCATGTTTTTGTATTTTATTTTCCACTACATGATAGAATACTAAACATAAATACATATTTACTAAGCGGAATAAACATTCACTTTGCAGAATTAACTTTCTCTACTAATTCAGGGCTCATTTACACTTGCTTTGACTCTAACACACATTAACCACTTGACAACTGGGCACTTAAACCCCCTTAATAACCAGACCAATTTTCAGCTTTCGGTGCTCTCACATTTTGAATGACAATTACTCAGTCATACAACACTGTACCCATATGAATTTTTTGTCCTTTTTTTCACACAAATAGAGCTTTCTTTTGGTGGTATTTAATCACTGTTGGGTTTTTTATTTTTTGCGCTATAAGAGAAAAAAGACTGAACATTTTGTAAAAAAATGATTTTTTTTTTGTTTCTGTTATAAAATTTTGCAAATTACTATTTTTTCTTCATAAATTTTGGCCAAAATTAATACTGCTACATATCTTTGGTAAAAATAAGTACAAATTGGTGCATATTATTTGGTCTTTGTGAAAGTTATAGAGTCCACAAGCTATGGTGCCAATATCTGAAAATTGATCACACCTGAAGTACTGACGGCCTATCTCAATTCTTGAGACCCTAGCATGCCAGAAAAGTACAAATACCCCCCAAATGACCCCTTTTTGGAAAGAAGACATTCCAAGGTATTCAGAAAGAGGCATTGTGAGTTTTTTGAAGTTGTCATTTTTTCCCACAATTCTTTGCAAAATCAAGATTTTTTTTTTCTCTTTTTTTTCACAAAATTGTCATATTAGCAGGTTATTTCTCACACACAGCATATGCATACCACAAATTACACCCCAAAACACATTCTGCTATTCCTCCCGAGTATGGCGATACCACATGTGTGAGCCTTTTACACAGCGTGGCCACACACAGAGGCCCAACATGCAGGGAGCACCTTCAGGCGTTCTGGAGCACCCAGGCCAATTCTGACATTTCTCTCCTACATGTAAAAATCATCATTTGTTTGCTAGAAAATTACATAGAACCCCAAAACATTATATATGTTTTTTTAGCAAAGACCTTAGAGAATATAATGGTGGTTGTTGCAACTTTTTATCTTGCACGATATTTGCGCAGCAATTTTTTTAACGCGTTTTTTACGGAAAAAAAATGTTTTGTGCTTAAAAAAAAAAAAAAACAGTAAAGTTAGCCCAATGTTTTTGCATAATGTGAAAGATGAAGTTACGCCGAGTAAATAGATACCTAACATGTCGCCCTTAAAAATTGCACACACTCGTGGAATGGCGCCAAACTTCGCTACTTAAAAAATCCCCATAGGCGACGCTTTAAATATTTTTACTGGTTAAATGTTTTGAGTTACAGAGGAGGTCTAGGGCCAAAATTATTGCTCTCACTCTAACGTTTGCAGAGATACCTCACATGTGTGGTTTGAAAACCGTTTTCATATGTGGGCGGGACTTACGTATGCGTTCGCTTCTGTATGCAAGCTCACGGGGACAGGGGCGCTTTAAAAAAAAAAAAAAAATTATTCTTCATTTTACTTTATTTATTTTAGTTTGACATGTTTTTCCGCCCCAAACATTTTTTTGATCACTTTTATACCTATTACAAGGAACGTAAACATCCCTTGTAATAGGAATATGGCATGACAGGTCCTCTTTACAGTGAGATATGGGGGGGTGTCAATAAGACCCCACATCTCACCTCTAGGCTGGGAAGCCTGAAAAAAATAAAAAAAAAAAAACAATCCTGGCTTTGATCGTAGCGGTGAGTCGGTAGAAGCACCGGAGGGCGGCGGGGGGGGGGACATCCCCTCTCGCCTCCCGTAAGAATGATCAAGCGGCAGAACAGCCACTATGATTGTTGTTATGGTGTAGGGAATCGCCGGCTGAAAAAGCTAATATCTGAATGATGCCTGTAGCTGCACCCATCATTCAGATATCCCCGCACAAAGTCAAGGACGTCATATGACGGCCGGAGGGCGGGAAGTGGTTATTACAGAGTATTGCTGGGCATTGCGGAGTATTGCCGGGCATTGCGGAGTATTGCCGGGCATTACGGAGTATTGCGGACTATGGCAGGGTATTGCGGTGTATGGCAGGGTATTGCACGGGGTATTGCAGAGTATTGTGGAGGGTATTGCAGAGTATTGTGGAGGGTATTGCAGAGTATTGTGCAGGGTATTGCAGAGTATTGTGCAGGGTATTGCAGAGTATTTTGCAGGGTATTGCACAGGGTATTGCAGAGTATTGCGCAGGGTATTGCAGAGTATTGTGCAGGGTATTGCAGAGTATTGCGCAGGGTATTGCAGAGTATTGCACCAGAGTATTGCAGAGTATTGCACCAGGGTATTGCAGAGTATTGCACCAGGGTATTGCGCAGGGTATTGCAGAGTATTTTGCAGGGTATTGCGCAGGGTATTGCAGAGTATTGCGCAGGGTATTGCAGAGTATTGCGCAGGGTATTGCAGAGTATTTTGCAGGGTATTGCAGAGTATTTTGCAGGGTATTGCAGAGTATTGCACCAGGGTATTGCAGAGTATTGCACCAGGGTATTGCAGAGTATTGCACCAGGGTATTGCAGAGTATTGCACCAGGGTATTGCAGAGTATTGCACCAGGGTATTGGCAGGGTATTTTGCAGAGTATTGGCAGGGTATTTTGCAGAGTATTGGCAGGGTATTTTGCAGAGTATTGGCAGGGTGTATTGCAGAGTATTGGCAGGGTATAGCACAGGGATGGCTGAGCAGGGATGGATGGATGGCTGGATCTGTGACTGCAATTGTCACAGATCCAGCCCACAGCGCTGCTGCCTTGATCTGCACCCTCCCCTCTCCTCTCACACTGTACCGATCGGTACAGAGAGGGGAGGGAGGAACCGGCGTCATCAAATGACGCCGGTCTGTTTACAAGTGATTGCTCCGTCATTTGACGGAGCGATCACGTGGTAAACGGCCGCTATCAGCGGCGATTTACCGCGATTCATGATCCGCCGGGTCCTCTGGACCCGGCGGTCACGGACTTTCCCGTGTGCGCGCTCCAGGGGGCGCGCGGGAGCGCGATTCTGGGAGGACGTTATATAACGTCCTCCCAGAGTTAAGCAACCACCTTGTCGACGTTATTTGTCGGCAGGTGGTTGTTAAGTGGTTAAAGTGCCTACCGCTTCAAAATGCTTTTTTCATGTGTTTTCGATGTTTCGATGATGCTTTGGTTGCGCTTTGATGATGCTTCGGTGATGCTTTTTTTAAGCTTTGATGAAGCTTAGCAAATGCCCTGTGTGTCTTGGTTTTCAATTTGTTTTAAAGTAGAACCCCAGCTCAGTAGTACCCCCACTCAGCAGATCCCCAGCTCATTAGTACCCCTGTTCGGCAGATCCCAAGCTCATTGGTACTCAGTCAGCAGATCCCCAACTTATTAGTACCCTCTTTAAGCAGATCTCCTGCTCAGTAGTACCCCCATCTCTGCTGATTCCCCACTCAGTAGTAACCCCCAGCTCTGCTTTTCCTCTGGCTTGCTGCTCCTCCTCTCTCTTTCTGGCTCCCGGTCACCTCCCACTATATTGCTCCCACGGTGCGCACTATGTGTGAAATTTTTATTTTCTCCTGCTCTCAACCCCCAGCTCTGCTGATCCTCTGCCGTTTAGTCTTTACTCTCCAGTCTTGATCAACTTTCTATATAGTGTTCCCATGTTGCACACCATGTGTGCAGTCTGCTAGTTGCTCAATTCCAGTTCGGACCCCACCCGTTTTCCTGCTCCTCAACGCTGCACACCAGATGTGACACCTGCATCAAACATTCCTAGAATATATACACATGAACCAGAAGCGACTGCTGATGACGTCTTTCAGGTTCACTTGTTGGTTTAGCAGTGCATCCTGGGATTTCTCATATGTGCAATACCTCCAAAACAAAGCAAAACTAGAGCTGAATAAAAGCCTCTCAAAAGCTGCAGGTGCTGCACCAAGCTTTGTCATAGACTTCTATGGAGGCTTTGAAGCACCATGAAATCGACATGGGGTATAATTTTTGAAGCAAGGCAAACACAACCTGTAAACAGGACTGTAAGCTAACCATTTTATTTAGTGACAGGTATTTTGACTGGAATTCTGAGTGCTTTAAAAAAGCTTTTCTAATGCCACATTTTGAAGCAACTGTAAACGAGCCCTTAGTGAATCAACCCCATTACATATTTGAACTGTGCACATGTACATAAGCTAGTTACACTTGATTATTGGTATGTGAAACTGTGCCCAAACTGCACAGTGTTAACTGCTCCTTAATGTACAGGGTGCAGTAAAAGCACTTTTACCCACCAGACAGTGTTCCACCATGCTGCGGTAAAACATTGTCCCTGTATGGAACTTGATGATGTCAGAGGTTATATAAACACTAGAGTACAAGGGAGAAGAGAATACAGAGACTGGTCTAGTAGTGTGGAAGAGCATGTGGAAAGGAAGATTAGGTAAGTAAAACTGCTGTACCAGGTCCCTCTAGGCATAAACAAGCAGTTAACTCCTGCAGTGTAAATGCAGCCCCACTGCAACAGAGGACTTCTATTTTTTCAGCTTTTAAACATATCCACATTTACAGTATAGGATTCTGAAGGCCAAAAGGATTGATTTTCTAACACTAGCAAAAAAGTGATTCTCTTGATGTTGGAAAGATTTATCATTCCAAACATGGTGCTAATCATTTATCAATGTATAAAAAACATTTTGACTGGAGTTTCGATGGAACGTTCAATGTTTTTTTTTTTTTTTATTAATTATATTTTTAGGCTCATAAATGTAAATAAGCTTAAAAATTATGTGGTTTTGTTTTTTCAGAATACTAATATGAAGAATAATAAAACGTAAGCCATTTATGATGCTGTACAATGTAAAGGTGATAATATATACTGTATATGAATCATACTAGCTGGCTAAGACCATTACAAGTATATAACTTCCACCAGAGATTATTTTTAAAAATTGTAGAAAATATTTTTTGAAAAGATGCCAAAGTAAAGCGATGCGTAAACTGTCGGCGCTATATAAATCCTGTATAATAATACTAATAAAAGTACACCACTGGAGCTAAGGTTCATTGGTGGGGAATAATAATAATAGCTGGATGGGCTTAAATCTAGACCATGCTTTGAGTAGGTATGAATCAATAGGTGAAGGTTTTCATAAATATTATGGCAACTGTCTGAGAACTAAGGTAGCCTGTTACTCGTCTGTCTTCTCTTACAAAAGCGGACATTTTATTCAGAATTTTCTTAACAAGGCAAAATTATAGTGAAGATATTTACAAAGCTTATTTACATTTTGTGGTGCTCCAGAAATATGTTTGGGGGAGAAGTTAATAAGTACTAATTAGCGTTGACTAACAGTTAGTTGAGAATACAATTGTTCATAATTGCAGGTTTGCTGAAACTGATGTTATGAGCAAATCAAAGGACATGACCTTTAAAACAACACTAACCAAAATACATTTTAACAGTGTTGTTAGAATACATATTTGAATGAAGTTATCAACCACTGTTTGCAGACCTCATTCAAACTGTGTCAGCGCTCTTGAAACACCAGTAAAAAGCAGTTGTCAGTTTACACCAATTCCACAGGGAAGACTGGTGGGAGGATCTATGAACCCAGTAACAAACAAATGGCTATGAGTAAGTACTAAGTACTAGTGTGAAATGCGTCAGTTGTGTCTCCTATTTTTCTTGCTGTGGCTTGTAGTGTTTTTTATCCTATTTTTACGAATAAAGGCAACCAAATAAATAAGTTATCTGGAGTGCGGCTGTCCAAAAATCCTTTCGTTCTTTTTTAACAAACAAATGGCCCCTGCCCCCACCTATAACTGGCCATCCCAGCAAGGAGCACATGGAAGGGCAAACGCATAAAAGACAAAAACAGAACATTCCATAGCTCAACTCGCCAACCAGTCTGCTGACCAACCAAATTAACCTGTCCAACAGCCTCCGTTAAAAACAGGGGATTAGTTAGCACACATTTGCAAACGCATGCGTAAGCTGCAAGGCTTCTTCACGGCACCCTGAATATGCTTGCAGTCCTAAACTCTACTGAGTTCAGCAGAGGGTGTGAATAAGTACCCCTTGTACATAGTACCACTTGTTACTTACTTACAAAAGTTTGACAAAGTAAATAAACACACAAATAAACATGTTCCATGATGTAAATCCCATGTCAATCATGTTGTCTAGAGATGTAGATCTATTATCCATCATGAACATGGCCTCTATGACCTTTTGACAATCATCTTAAATGAATTGTTTTGAAAAAAACATTTTTTAAATATATGTTATATGATGGTACAATATATCACACAATACATTTCATGCAAAAATATTGATTAATAGAAAGATTGTTTAGAGTTTATTTTTATTTTTTTAATCATTAGATTTTTTTTAACAAATGTTATCAATATTGTCTAAACATCCCAATTTTATAAATTTTCTAAGTATTCTAATATTTTAAATGTAAATATTTTATGCTAAATATTCTGAAAAGTTCTGAAAAGCGTCAGCAATGGACTTATTTGTGTTTGCTTTTTGATTGATTTTCAGTTATGATATGAAGAACTCTACACTGCTAACTGCATGTAAGTTATATCCCTTTAAATATCTACTAACTGTGTACAAACCATGCAACACTGCATGTACTCTATACAGTTACATATGAATTCACAGGAAAGAGGAAAATTTTACTTTACAAAAGTGAGTTGTTGGCTATAATGGTCAATCAGATCCCTTATTTCATTTTTTCTTGAGAATACAAGATAAACAAGATAAAACCTAATTGATTACTAAGGGTCATACGTTTTCTATATTCCAATTCTATTTTCTCAGGTTTTTTTTTTTTTTTTTAACTGATATGACAGAGAATTATATAACAATTGTAATTGTAATGAGCAGTTCATAAAAATTATCTGCAAGTTCATTGCAGAGAATCAGACAATCATTTTAATTTGCACCTGCCTAGATTTATTGTAAAGCAGGACAATGATTATACATCTGTAGAGAACCAGTAATTGCAATTAGCAGCATAGATGAGGACAATATATCTGTGCTTGCTGCAGATGTTACTATTTTATCATGACTTGTTTCCCCACAAGAAAATGTACAAATGTGCTAAGAAGTAAAAGTGTAGGTTTTACAGGCAGGCAAGCATTACCTGCTGCTTGTCAATCTCTTTCTGCACTGCATGAACCAGTAAGAGCTTGGCAGGGTTCACAATCAGCATGCTGCCAGAGTCTGCAATATTCAGCTCAAGAAGTCTGCCCTTGGACTTGACGAGCAAATGAGTCCACAAAATGAAAATAACATCTTTAGGTTACCTGGTCACATCTCTTAGCCGTTGGATGATGCCCTAGGTCACTCAGAAGGAGGCATGTGATACTTCCTTTTCTGAAATATATAGAGTAGAACATGGTAATAATATGTACCATCATATAGGGAGCAAAGCTACTTTTCAGTGCCAAAGCAAGGTAAACCTACTTATTTTACTAAATGTAATAATAACAATATTATTCTAATAGCTATAAAAAAAAGCAATAAATTAGCAAATTCTTACGAACCAAGCTTATAATTACAATCTCCAAAAACCTAAGATACCCAGTACTGCTAAGACATTCTAAATCATATAATTAAATCACTAGCAAATAGTTTTATGACCATTTTCACCTCCGAGACTCTATAGCCCACTCTTCCCTTCACCTGACTAGCTTTCTTACTTATATTACCCTGTAATGTGGGCATATTTTTTTCATGAAATTTTGTTAACATTTTAATAAAACTTTACGTATCAGTACTCCTTGGGCAGAAATGAATGGAACACCATGAAATTTGCCCTATTACAGACAGTACTTAAATACATAAGTAGTAACTTTGATTATATGTAGACAAGCTTGCATTCTCCTAAAACATTTACCAAAATTGAGGAGATCTTTCCATTTTTTTATTTTCCTTAAACGCATTTGGTCTGAAGCAAGCAGTTTTTTCGAAAATCATTCCCTAAAGGAAAGATACATAAATGGCATATTTACAACCCTAGCCCAGCAAACTATTCTACAGCGAACCTAAAACTTTTGTAAACCTAACCTATTTTACACAAGCCTGCAGTCCTATCACCTAAGCTGATAAAAGCTGTGTAATACCCCCCCCCCCAGGCTCCCTCTAGCTGCCATGACCCACACACAGGTGCAGCGGTGGGACATGTGCTTTCTGTAAACATGTATTGGCTGAATGTGCCTGAAGGTGACAGAGAATAATCCAAAATTAGCAAAGTTCAAACAGATAATGATATAAACTGCAAATGCTACAAATTGAAGCTAAATATTGGCAACTAGTCATGTTAGTACACCCAGTATGCAACCCTACTAACTTGAAGATGAAACAGTCATTGGTCCCAGGATTTGTTGTTATCAGCACCTTTTTGTGTAACTATACCTACAGAAAACTTAGATTGGCCACGGTGAGAGTAGGAACTTTGGGATTGTTATATGTTTGATAGAGAGCCTGTGAAAGACAAAGGATGGCTGTGTTCAGGTGCCAGCATTTGAAGGAAGTCTAATGCCTGGTACACACAATGAGGTTATCAGACAAATGATTATCCATTTTTTTTTACATGCTAATCTCATATCAAAAATGAAAAGTTTACTAAAGTGATGAAAATTCTCATACGACAGAATAAAAATTTGGAAGTGATGTAATGTGTTGTAGTGTACTTGTATTGTATTTTCGAATGACAACTGTACTGATTAAATGAAAATCTGGTATCGTATGAGAAAAATTTTGGTGCTTGCCCCATCATATAATACCGGATGAACTGTCGTGATTGTCTCTCGAAAGCTGTGTACTAACAATCAGTATATCGTATGATCGCTTCAAAAGGGGTATTTTTTGTACGATTTTCTGATCGTGTGTACTAGGCATAAGGCTTAGGTTTGGAGAAAGGGTTTTGTAAAACAGGTTAAGGTCTACAAACATTCACATATTTGTAGTTGCAAAAACGATTAAACAGTCATTTAATGCATAACATATCCCAATTTCAGTCTATACATTGAAATGCAAAAAAAAACTAAAAATAAATAATGATAATAATAACAATATCATCACACCTTAACAATTTGTAGAGCTATATTTGCAGAAAAAAAAAAAAAAAAGGTTTATCCCTTTTTATCCGTTTAGCATCAAGCAAAGTATGTACCAGATATGTATAGCGTTCAAGTGTGATTTTGGTGTATAAGTTTAGGACGTTTTGCCTAAATTTGTTTGGTTTAATCCAATGAAGTTAATGCTATACAGAATAGATAAAGGAAGATTTTAAAAAGAGCAACAGATAATGGATAAGTCAACCTACAATTACATACACATGTATGTTCTTTTTAATACATGAGTGCAAGTTTTAGTAGAAGCAAGGTTACAAAAAGTACATTTATATCTGTTATTTTAAACAAATGTGCCATCTTGTGGAAAAATAAGAGAACAACAACTGAGGTATTTAAGGGGAACTTAGGTTCACAACAAGCAGAGGTGCATAGTATTCTTTGTATTGTGATAATTATTACTTGAGTAGGCTGACAAGTCAGAATCAGTTCTTAGTTAATATGCAGAGATCGGCATTCAGCAACATATAAGAATGTAGCAGATAAAAATTGCATTGCATGCAACACACAAGGGTTAAACACACAGGTCTTTTTAGTGTATGATCAAGTTTATATTGTCTGCAATATTTAGAGAGGGTGCAGTGTTTACTAATACATTTTTGAAACTGCATTTTGTTGAACCTATAAAAACATCCAGTGAAATGAATAGAATTAATAATTATGCTTCTTCATAAAACAAACCAAATTGTGTAAATCACAGATTCATATGGCCAAAATAAAAACTACTTCTTCAGTAGATTACCATTTGATGATTTTATGTTTACTTAACTTGTAACGACTACTTGTAATGAGCTGGAAGTGTCCTTTTTTTGTACACTACTTAGGCTCCATGCACACTGGAGTTCATAAACTGCAGTTTATTGGCGTTTAGGCGTTTTTTTTTTAAAAGCCCATAAACTGCACTCTATGTTAGCCTATGTGTCCATGCACACATGGACGTTTTTTAGCGTTAATGAGCAGTGGAGTTTATGGGCTCTTTTCTGAACACAAGAAATGTGCGTTCAAAGTGCAGTTTTTCGGCGGGAAAAAAACGACAAAAAAAGCCAAAAGCACATAAACGCACATAAACGCGAAAAAAACGGCCGCTAATTAGCGTTAGGCGTTTCTCTGGCTCTATTCAAAATCAATGGTTCCCATTTTTTCGGCATAGGGGTTCCCCTTAAAATCCATACCAGACTGAAGGGCCTGGTATCGTCCGAGGGGGAACCCCACGCCAAATTAATTTTTAATTTTTTGGCGGGGTTCCCCTTCATCCTCAGCACGCAAGTCGCACCGCAAGTCGGATCATGATGATCCGACTTGCGGTGCGACTTCTATTCAAATCAATGGGCTCCCATAGGGAACCATTGATTTTGAATAGAGGCAGAGAAACGCGGCTAAAAGCTAGCACCGCTAAACGTGCATTGACGGCAATGCAAAACGCTGATAAAATCTTGTTTTTAAAGCAGCGTTTTCCTGCCAGCAATCCGGCGTTCAAAATGGCCGTTTTTGAGCTCCAGTGTGCATGGAGCCTAACCTTTTCCTTTTTTTAATTTTCCTTGTGTAGCGCCCCCCCCCAATGTTTGGGGGCGCTATGTGAAATTTAAAGGCAGTCTGAGCCAGTAATTGGGCTCAGACTAATTGTGTTCAAGTTGTTGTTCTGCTCGGGGTGTGATACTGCCCGGCAGTGTTATTCTCCTTTGCCTGCAGGTGGCGCTGTCACCGCTGACACGGGCTGGATTACGGGGGTATCACAGCACCTTGGGTGCCCTCTCTCGGCAGCCGTGCCATGGGCGTGGTCTACCCGCTGTGCATGCTGAGAGAGGGTACAAAAGGGGCAGATGCCTTTTGGCGTGAGGCGATTCCAGGGGGGCCCCAGGGCTTACAGGGGGGACCTCTGGTCCAGTGAGTGTGCCTCGTGGCCCACATGGCACGAGGTGCGCTAGAGTGCTTAGGCCTTGGGCACCTTCAGCCCGAGGCCCTGTTGCTGCATTGTAGGCCCAGCTCTGCTTACTAGGGCCTACGCTTCAGAGAAGGATCCCAGGCTGCCTGTTTGTAGGAGGCCCATCTTTAGGAAAGGAGTTCCAGGGGAAGAACAGTCCTGGCGGAGATAGCGACAGTACTGCTGTCTCGGGGAGAGGTCTGGAGGCCTACCTAAAGGGAAATCCATCATCTCTGACGTCCGTGCTCCATCCCGGCTGCTAGGACTGCTCTCATAGGGACTATCCGGGTGAGCAATACCCACTCCGGCTTGAGTGGCGACGAGTGTAGATATTGGACTTAAGTGTTGCGTGCCTGAACCTTCCCCTACATCTTTCAACTCTTCTAATCTTGCTTTCTTCAAGTTTAACTCAAAGTGCAGAAAAAGAATAAAGCCTTGCTGATTAGGTTTTACCCAAGTGTGGACATTGGCCTTATTCCAAGGAGTCGTCGGTGTGCCTAGACAATGGAGCTAAAGGATCCACTCGTAGGAGGTATTTTGCTGCAGACCCAAAGTAACGAACCCAGTAGATCCCATTAACAAATTGGGGTCTGCGGGTGTGTGGCATATCGGGGGGAGTACCGAGGTGTAGCTACACGTGGGGGTTCGAGTCCGGGATTTGTGGATTTGAGTGAAACTTAAGTGATTGGAAAGTCGGCCATTGGACTGTGTTACAAACTTTGCGTGAAGAAGAAGGGGTTAAGCGGCACAGAACTGTTTCTACCTGTGTAGTTTGTGGGCGTGTCTAAGGAAATAAAGAAAAGCCCGCAAGCTACGTGCAGAAAAGGAAAAAGGGGAGGAGTTCCCGCCAACCGCGAGCTACACGTGGGTGAATTGGCGCCAAGAGACAGAGAGAGTTGGATCGAGTGAGAGTGAGCAACATGTCTGCTTTTCCAGGTACTTCAGCCTTGTCGGGACCCCGGATGTTCCCGATGTCTTCCTCAATGGACATTGCTCCGCTCATCACCCCACTTACGGATACGGGGATCCGGCTCAAGCCCCGGGGCCGCTTCGCCCTGTACACCTGCAGAGATGCGGAGGCCCTGGGCATGTCCCAAATGACACGGACTGGCCGTGCAACTGCGCCTTTGTGGAGAGTTCCTTTTTGAGGTGGAGCAGCCCACTGAATTACCCTGAGCCTACCGGGTGAATTGCATCACAGGCGTCGTAACTTTGGAGGAAGACGCCTATGCTCCCACAGCCGAGCCCAAGCGCATCGCCTCCCCTACTGCTAGTGCCTTGGGGAAGGATGCCCCCGAGCCTACAGAACTTTTGGCGGACACCGCAGCGGACGCTGCCTCTGCCACAACAGAAAATCATGTCCCACCAGCAAAGCGAAAAGTGGGATATGTTAAGGCCTCCCGTGGCCGCGGTCGAAGCCTGCTCCAGCGCCTGCCAGAATCGGAACTCGAGAGCGGAAGGAAGCCCGAGAAGTCCCCGACAGGTGACGGTAAGGAGGCTGGGAGAAATGTGTCCACATCCCCCCGAAATTACTTGCCTGCTGAGGAGTATTACACCTCAGACCTGGACTCTTTGTCCGATGTGGGGGATGATGCCAAAATAGACGACATCTTTATTAAAAAGGGATGGGACAATATAAAGACTGTTGCCCCAGCCCACAGCCTTAGGGTGGGATCGCCTATGAGTTCAGGGAGCACTACAACCCGTGTGGAGGTCCCGGCCATAGAGGAGAGGACTGTGTCTGCCCCAAGTGGAAAACCCCTACCAGGGCCTATTACGGCTACAGTCCGGAGATCGCCGGATGCTATTGTGCATGTTGGAAGCGGGGATTGCAAAAAACTTTGTCCCATCTTGCTCGCTTGCAGCGGATTGTCAACAAAAGAGTGGCTAGTGAGTATGGCTGGGAGTACCCCTATGTACCCAAAGAACTGCTGTTTGAGATAGAGGCCTATCGAGAAAGGTGGTATGCGGAGGCCATATGGGACTGTCTCGAAGTGCCTAAGCCATACAGGTACTTTGTTTGCTCGGCAACCATGACCGATCGTTTCAAGGGTTGTCGTAAGGAGTGTGTCAGGTCACCTGTGGCCAGATGACAGATGCACACCCTAGGGGGTCAGGAGTGCACCACAAGGTAGTGAACCCTATGGCTGACTGCTGCGTATAGGATACTGGGTGGTTGTGGAAAGCGGGACCAGAGGAGCACAACCGGGATCCACAGGAAGCTAGAGCCAAGATTCCCCAGGGTGCGGAGTCTAAGACCCAGCAGGTCTTCACCAGAGCCTCTAGTGGTGAGGATGTTACGCTGCAGCTAGGTCCAGGTCGCGACCCCTAGAGTCTCCTAGCTCACGCCTCGTAGGGTAAGGAGGAAAGAGGGGAAGCAGCAGCATAGGATACAAGAATAGTGAGGGGAAAGGCCAAGGTCAGGGCAACAAGCAGACAAGGATAAACGAAGGACAAGCCGAAGGTCAAGGGTCACAAGCAGACAGGGATAGTCAGGAACAAGCCAATATCGTAACAGAGAGACAGACGTAGCACACGGCAGGCAGGAACCCAAACACACAATGCTTAAACAAACACGTTGATCAGCAAAGCAGGCTTGCAGTGCACAGGTTAATATAGTGTTCTGTGATAGGGCCTGGGGTGGAGTCAGGCTGGGAGGAGATTATAAAGGAAGCCAGGTGAAAGGGTCTGGCCTCTAAGATGAACACATGAGGAGCAAAGGTAAGATGGCAGACAGACATTAGTGCATATCCATGACAGACTGGAGCTATGGTCGGCATATTCACGCTGATCGTGTGGTGATCTGTTGTCCAGGAAAAGAGGATGCTGTTTATTTTATAGAGACCCTGGACAAACAATGGAAGCCCATTACCCTTCCAGATCCTAGCTCCTACCTTTGAAACTTCTAGACAGGAACTTGTGTTGTGTTTTTTTCATTTGTCCTCTCTTTGCACGGACAAACCATGCCCTGGATCCAAGTGACTTTGTCCCGCTGAAAAAAAGGGGAATGTCTACTCCCAAAGAGGAAGAAAAGTGGAGAGCTGTTGTGTTTTTTTTCTCTCTCTCTCTCCTGCTCCGAACAAAGGGACAGTTCCTGTGAATTAAACTCTGGGGTAGATTAGTCAGTAGGTCATAGTGAAGGGATGCCGTGATCAAGATGTGAAATATTCATGTGTGCTGCGTTACAGTCCCATGCGCAGCTATTATGGAGTGTTGAGATTATGCCAGCACTAGGTGGCAGTGGTTCGCAGAAAAAAAAAGACATTTAGGCTTAGATGTTTTTTGTTTGTTTTTTTATGCTATTTTATGCTAGGCTTTGCTTAAAGTAACTTTAGAGAAGGGAATTGCTTCTTTTAGGGGAGGCGGTTTACTTCTAAACTGTATAGAATATTAGGGATAGGATGTTTGTATATGTTTCCTGTTTGCATGTTGTTGTTTTTTAGGTATGAGAACAGCTATCAACACCACTGGAGAATGGGGTGGGATAGACAGCTAGTGATGGGTGAAATGTGTATTATTTTTCTATTTTGAAGAAATGTCAGTATCTGGATGTAATGTTATCTGTGTGCTTCTTTTCTTTTCTTCTCCCTTCCCCACAATATTGGTTCAGGCAACTGTTCAAATTTTGTAGCTTGTAGATTGAATCAACAGCCTTCAGGTTTCAAGGATTTTGATTCACTTAGCCACTGGGGACAGTGTATTTTCTAGGAGGGGGTGTGTGTAGCGCCCCCCCAATGTTTGGGGGAGTTATGTGAAATTTAAGGGCAGTCTGAGCCAGTAATTGGGCTCAGACCAATTGTGTTCAAGTTGTTGTTCTGCTCGGGGTGTGATACTGCCCGGCAGTGTTATTCTCCTTTGCCTGCAGGTGGCACTATCACCGCCGGCACGGGCTGGATTAAGGGGGTATCACAGCACCTTGGGTGTCCTCTCTCGGCATCCACGCAGTGGACGTGGTCTACCCTCTGTGCATGCTGGGAGAGGGTACAAAAGGGGCAGACGCCTTTTGGCGTGAGGCGATTCCAGGGGGACCCCAGGGCTTACAGGGGGGACTTCTCGTCCAGTGAGTGTGCCTCATGGCCCGCATGGCACGAGGTGCGCTAGAGTGCTTAGGCATTGGGCACCTTCAGCCCGAGGCCCTGTTCCAGGGGAAGAACAGTCCTGGCAGAGATAGCGACGGTACTGCTGTCTCGGGGAGAGGTCTGGAGGCCTACCTAAAGGGAAATCCATCATCTCTGACGTCCGTGCTCCATCCCGGCTGCTAGGACTGCTCTCATAGGGACTATCCCGGTGAGCAATACCCACTCAGGCTTGATTGGCGACGAGTGTAGATATTGCAATAGTGAAAAAATAAATAAATGCGCTACCCAAAAACACATAAATAATAACAACCCTACAGAGGGAGGTGAAGCAGCTGTACTGGAATGTGACAAATTCAAACAAAATGGAAGGTAATAGTGCAGCGCTACATGTAGACCAGTGAAAACAGGACTATATCTCAAATGTGACCATAAATTAAGACACAAGAAAAGGGGCAGGCTGGAAATGCCCATCCCAATGCACAAAATGTCCAATATGTGAACTACTAAACAAAGTTAAATTTCGGTCTCATCTGACCAGAGCACCTTCTTCCATATGTTTGCTGTGTCCCCCACATGGCTTCTCGCAAACTTGCAAACTGACTTCTTATGGCTTTCTTTCAACATTGCTTTCTTCTTGCCACTGTTCCACAAAGACCAGATTTGTGGAGAGCGTGACTAATATTTGTCCTGTGGACAGATTCTCCCACCTGAGCTGTGGATCTCTGCAGGGTTACCATGGGCCTCTTGGCTGCTTCTCTGATAAATGCTCTCCTTGCCGGCCTGTCAGTTTAGGTGGGCGGCCATGTCTTGGTAGGTGTGCAGTTGTGCCATACTCTTTCCATTTTCAGATGATGGATTGAACATGGCTCTGTGAGATGTTCAAAGCTTGGGATATTTTTTTATAACCTAACCCTGCTTTAAACTTCTCCACAACTTTATTCTTGACCTATGTGGTGTGTTCCTTTGCCTTCATGATGCTATTTGTTCATTAAGGTTCTCTAACAAACCTCTGAGGGCTTCACAGAACAGCTGTATTTATATTGAAAATAAATTACACACAGGTGTACTCTATTTACTAATTAGGTGACTTCTGAAGGCAATTGGTTCCACTACATTTTAGTTAGGGGTATTAGAGTAAAGGGGGCCGAATACAAATGCACGCCACACTTTTCAGATATCTATTTGTAAAAAAATTGGAAAACCATTTATCATTTTCCTTCCACTTCACAATTATGTGGCACTTTGTGTAATGTTCTTATCCTGTAATGTTCTTATCTCTCCACTGGGGCTCCAACATCTCCACCAACTCCGTGTAATGTTCTTATCCTGTAATGTTCTTATCTCTCCACTGGGGCTCCAACATCTCCACCAACTCCGTCGCAGATAGATGACGTCACAGCGACATCACCCGGCTCCTCCCCTTATCCCTACTTAAACAGCCGCCGAAAATCGTCAGGATCTCCGGCTCCACCCAACGCTGCGTTTCTCCGTATGAGCTTTCCCAGTAGACGGAGAAACGCAGCGTCGGGTGGAGCCGGAGATCCTGACCTCACCACACCCACAGCTGTGCAGGGGTGGATCCAGGGGGGGGGGCAACAGGGAAATTGCCCCCCCCCCCGAGACCATCTGTCACACTCGCTTGCTCTGTTTGTTTGTTTTTTGCGCCTGATCTTCCGGACTTTGGGGACACGGTACCGACCGGTAATAGGTCCCCTGGACCCCAAGCTTGGCACACATGTAGCCCCATGTCTCTCCTACAAGTGTTCAAAGGTTGGTGTCTGGGAGACCTACGGCCGGGGAGAACCGATTTTTCAAAGCCGGGCACTCCTTCCATAGACTCCAATGTTAAACGGTCATTTCTCCGGTCAATTTGCGGACCCGGTACCGGCCGGTCCTAGGTCCCCTTGACCCCAAACTTGGCACACATGTAGCCCAATGTCTCCTCTACAAGTGAGCAAAGTTTGGTGTCTGAGAGACCTAAGGCCGGGGAGAACCGATTTTTTTAAAGCCGGGCACTCCTTCCATAGACTCCCATGTTAAACATCAGTCTAGTCATGGGCACAGTGAAGCATGGGCACAGTGAGGCATGGGCACAGTGAGGCAAAGTGAGGCACAGTGAGGCATGCAGATGGACACCCTAGGCTTATACTCGAGTCAATAAGTTTTCCCATTTTTTGGGGTAAAATTGGGTGCCTCGGCTTATATTCGGGTCGGCTTATACTCGAGTATATACAGTACTTGTTCTGCGGCTGCCGCTGCCTCTCTGAGTCTCTCTCTCTCAGTTTCTCACATCAGCCAATCAAGCCAAGCCGAGAGAGAGAGAGAGACTCGTCTAATGTAGTTACGCGGCGCACTGACACGATACCAGGAGTGGAGGAGGAGGTGGGTGGAGCCTCTTCCCTGCACTCGTTGCTAACGCCTGGGCCGCTTGGCGTCTAGCAACGAGTGACGTCAGTGAGGCAGGTCGGGCCGCTCTGCGGGCAGGTGCGATAGCGTGCGGCTCCACAGACGGGTAAGAAAGCGGGCGGCTCCGCTTGCGGAGCGGTTTGTGGACGAGCGGCGCGGTTCGTGGGCAGACCGTGCTGCTCAGTGTGTTGGCAGCGCAGGTGAGAGTGAGAGAGCAGGCTCATCTCTCACTGCCCGTGCCTGCCCTGCATTCCTGCAGTGACTTCCGCCCTCACTGTGCAGGCAGCAGAGATTACATTATCTCTCTGCTGCCTGACTCTGGGAGTCTGGGACACAGCAAGAGACAACCAAAACTACAACTTAGCAGGCAAGTTAGGGACAATCCGCAAATTGTGTCAGGTGACGTGGCAAATGACAATCTGCATCTGGTGGTAGGCAAGTGACAATCAGCAAGGTGTGGCTAGTGACAATCCGCAAGGTGTGGCAGGTGATGTGGCAAGTGACAATCCACAAGATGTGGCAGGTGACGTGGCAAGTGACAATCCGCAACGTGTGGCAAGTGACACGCTCAGGGCTCCCACTGATTCTGCATTGAACTATTTAATTTTATATTACAATGTAATAATAGAAATAATGTGCTTCAATCATCCCGACACCATAACAACCATGGTGCCGGGATGATTGAAGCGCCGACACCAGCCATTTCCCCAATAAATTTCCCACAAAAAAAACATTTTTTGGCAGTGCCCCTCCCGAGAAAAGACTCTGGATCCGCCCCTGCAGCTGTGTTAGCCTGAGCCACGGCTGTGTGAATGTCTATTTTTTAAACTACGCTTTAAAACCTTGTTTGATGTCAGTTGCCCAGCTACTCGATTAAAGGGTACACTTTTTATATCAAAGTACTGCACCATGAAGTGTTATATGGTCCCTTGTATTGCTGCATGAACCATTCCACCTGAGACGGTGAAGGATGGAAGGTTGACCAGATCACTGCTGTTAACAGGAGGATATCTTTTGATACTGAGCTCATAAGATCTCCGTTATAGAGATCCAACCTATCTGGTAGGCGGCCACTTTGCACTTTTAGTATCCTGTGTTTGCAGCTTGGAAACAAAGGAGGAAGATTTTTATCTTTGCTTCCTGGATCACCACCAAGCTTTAGGAGCTGTTCTTAATTGGACTTTTCCTTTGCATCTTAATTGGACTTTGTTGTTCCCTATGGACATTTTTTCTTCATAATCTACTTATTTCAGAAAATTTTATAAAAAAAATATTTTCATAGTTTTTTGCACTGTGTTTTGCAATATTTTAGGTTGCGCATCTATTTTTACTTTTTTAAATACTTATATTACTGAATATTCCAGTTATCTTTATAGTTGCAGCACTGTCACTTTAACCACTTAACGACCGCCCACCGCCGATTTACGTCGGCAGAATGGCACGGACAGGCAGAATCACGTAGATCTACGTGATCGCCTTTGTGCAGTTGGGGGGTCCATCCGGACCCCCCTTCACTGCAGTGAGCGGCCGTTAAGTGTTCGGGAGCGATCAGGCATGAGGGGGCGGCCGCTCGATTCCGCCCCCCCCCTCGCGATCGCTCCCGGCCAATGAAAATGCTTCCTCCGCCATGTGATGTAAACAAGGCTGGAGGAAGTGATGTCATCTCCCTCGCCGCGGTCTTTTCGTTCCCGGCGCCGAGGAGTGAAGACAGAGGTTAGTGCACCAACAGTCCACTGACACGTAGGTACACATAGGCACACAAATCACCCCCCAGTCACCCCCAGATCACCCCCCAGGTCACCCCAAAGCCCCCAATCACAGTGTCACTGATTGCAGTGATCATTTATTTTACTGATCACTGCATTTAGTGTCATCTGTGATTGTAAAAAGTTGCAGGGGAGTTAGGATTAGGCCCCTTTAGGTCCAGGGTAGCCCCCTAACCCCCCCCCTAATAAAGGTTTAACCCCTTGATCACCCCCCAGGTAACCCTTTCACCCCCTAACTTCAGCGTCACTAAGCGATTGTTTTTCCGATCGCTGTATTTGTGTCGCTGGTGTTTTAGTTTATTAGTTATTTTTTTTTAGGTTCGCCGCAGGTTTTTATTAGTGTCAGGTACCCCCATATATTATTTTAACCCCCTGATTGCCCCTAGAGTTAACCCTTTCACCAGTGATCGCCGTATAAGCGTCACTGGTGTCACTGGTTAGCCAGTAAGTTATTTAGTTATTTAGGTTACCCGTCAGGTTTTTATATAGTGTCAGGTACCCCCATATTTAACCTAATAAAGGTTTTAACCCCCTGATTGCCCCTAGTTAACCCTTTCACCAGTGATCACCATATAAAGGTTACGGGTGACGCTGGTTGATTAGTTTGCTTTTTATAGCATCAGGGCACCCGCCGTATATAACCCAATAAAGGTTTAACCCCCCTGATCGCCCGGCGGGTGAGATCAATTAGGTTTTAGCGCCAGAGAGGGTCTGCGTCGCCCCAGGCAGTGTTAGGTTAGTGCCAGTAACGCTAACACCCACGCGCAAAGCATACACCCCCCTTAGTGGTATAGTATCTGATCAGATCTATACTAGCATCCCCAGCGGTTTAGGGTTCCCAAAAACGCAGTGTTAGCGGGATCAGCCCAGATACCTGCTAGCGCCTGCGTTTAGCCCCTCCGCCCAGCCCAGCCCAGCCCAGCCCAGCCCACCCAAGTGCAGTATCGATCGATCACTGTCACTTACCAAACACAACACACATAACTGCAGCGTTCGCAGAGACAGGCCTGATCCATATCAACCAGTCCATAGCAAACGTCCATAGCAACCAGTCCATAGCAACCGTCCATAGCAACCATCCATAGCAACCAGTCTATAGCAACTGTCCATAGCAACCATCCATTGCAACCAGTCCATAGCAACCGTCCATAGCAACTGTCCATAGCAACCATCCATAGCAACTATCCATAGCATCCAGTCCATAGCAACTGTCCATGGCAACCAATCCATAGCAACCATCCATAACAACCAATCCGTAGCAACCGTCCATAGCAACTGTCCATAGCAACCGTCCATAGCAACCAGTCCATAGCAACCATCAATATCAACCAGTCCAAGGTGAATGTTTTGAACGCTACCACTCAAAAGTGAAGTTTTAGCGTAGGGTACAGCATTTCACAGACAAGGACACACTTACACAGGGTCTCCCAAGATGCCATTACATTTTGAGAGACCCGAACCATTACAGTTGTAAAGTTACAAAAAAAGTGTAAAAAAGAAAAAAAAAACGTAAAAAACAAAACACAAAAAAAATATAAAATAAAAAAAACAAAAATAGTTGTCGTTTTATTGTTCTCTCTCTCTCTATTTTCTCTCTATTGTTCTGCTCTTTTTTACTGTATTCTATTCTGCAATGTTTGATCATGCTTGCTTTTCAGGTATGTAATTTTTTGTTTTCAGGTGCGCCATTCAACTGCAGCGCGAAATTATTTATCTTGACAGCAACAGCGTTTGCTCCCACGATACATAAAGCCGTGACACCACAGTTAAAAAAAAGAGCATATATGCCGAAGCATGGGGGCGGAGGAGCGATTTTGCTCCTAATGCCGCGTACATACGGTCAAAATTCCGACGGAGGCCTGCCCGTGGAAAATTCCGACCGTGTGTACGCGGCATAACTTTTTTGCGGGAGGATGCCCCCATGCTTCGGCATATATATATTTTAGGCACAGGTTGCGTTAAAACATTTTTTTATTTTTTACTAGGTTTTGTTTTGGTATTTGCTTTGCAGGTATGGCATGGTAAGGTCTTACTGTTGTACTGTAATGTTACTTTGTTTTAATGTTAACCACCATTTGCTTAGCAGGTACGCCATTCAGTTGCAGCGCGGATCTATTTATCTTGACAGCCGTGACTCCAACGCTGTAGGAGGTGATTTAACCACCACAGTTAAAAAAAAGAGCATATATGCCGAAGCATGGGGGCAGCAGGGGCGGAGGAGCGATTTTGCTCCTAATGCCGCGTATATACGGTCGAAATTCCAACGGAGGCTTGCCCGTGGAAAAGTCAGACCGTGTGTACGCGGCATAACCTTTTATGCCGCGTACATACGGTCGAAATTCCGACGAAGGTTTGACCGTGTATACGCGGCATAACTTTTTTGCGGGAGGATGCCCCCATGCTTCGGCATATATGCCCATCATTAGAAGTGGGTGGATGAAGGGAGGTATTCTAATGGTGGGCATACCCACCAATCAATCTCTTTTTTTCGTTCAGCCAATAGGCTGTATGAAAAAAAAGATTACAATACATGTCCAACAAGGACCAGCAACGTACTGGTATGTTGCTGGACTTTGAATGTTTATACCAGAATGATGCCTGCGGGTTTAGGTATCATCTTGGTATCATTCTTTTCAGCCAGCAGCCGGCTTTCATGTAAAAGCAATTCTAGCAGATAATTAGCCTCTAGACTGCTTTTACAAGCAGTGGGAGGGAATGTCCCCCCCCCCCGGATATAAAAAGCGCCATTGGGAAATTGGGAAAGCATTTTATCACACCGATCTTGGTGTGGTCAGATGCTTTGAGGGCAGAGGAAAGATCTAGGGTCTAACCCCCCAATTTTTTTCAAAAAAAGAGTACCTGTCACTACTTATTGCTATCATAGGGGATATTTACATTCCCTGAGATAACGATAAAAATGGTAAAAAAATAAAATATGGAAGGCACAGTTTAAAAATAAAATAAAAAAGCCAAATAAATAATAAAAAAAAAAAAAAAAAAAAGCACCGCTGTCCCCCCCTGCTCTTGCGCAAAGGCGAACGCAAGCGTCGGTCTAGCGTCATATGTAAACAGCAATTGCATCATGCATGTGAGGTATCACCGCGAAGGTCAGATCGAGGGCAGTCATTTTAGCAGTAGACCTCCTCTGTAAATCTAACGTGGTAACCTGTAAAGGCTTTTAAATGCTTTTAAAAATGAATGTAGTTTGTCGCCGCTGCGCGTTTGTGCGCAATTTTAAAGCATGTCGTGTTTGGTATCCATGTACTCGGCCTATGATCATCTTTTTTATTTCATCAAACATTTGGGCAATATAGTGTTTTTTAGTGCATTAAAAATAAAAAAAGTGTGTTTTTCCCCCAAAAAATGTGTTTGAAAAATCGCTGCGCAAATACTGTGTGGGAAAAAAAAATGCAACACCCACTATTTTAATCTGTAGGGCCTTTGCTTTAAAAAAATATATAATGTTTGGGGGTTCAACATAATTTTCTTGCAAAAAAATTTTTTTTTTCATGTAAACAAAAAGTGTCAGAAAGGGCTTTGTCTTCAAGTGGTTAGAAGAGTGGATGATGTGTGACATAAGCTTCCTAATGTTGTGCATAAAATGCCAGGACAGTTCAAAACCCCCCCAAATGACCCCATTTTGGAAAGTAGACACCCCAAGCTATTTGCTGAGAGGCATGTTGAGCCCATTGAATATTTTTTTTTTTGTCCCAAGTGATTGAATAATGACCAAAAAAAATAAAAAAAATAAAAATGTACAAAAAGTTGTCACTAAATTATATATTGCTCAAACATGCCATGGGCATATGTGGAATTACACCCCAAAATACATTCTGTTGCTTCTCCTGAGTACGGGGATACCACATGTGTGGGACTTTTTGGGAGCCTAGTCGCGTACGGGACCCCAAAAACCAAGCACCGCCTTCAGGATTTCTATGGGTGTAAATTTTTGATTTCACTCCTCACTGCCTATCACAGTTTCGGAGGCCATGGAATGCCCAGATGGCACAAAACCCCCCCAAATGACCCCATTTTGGAAAGTAGACACCCCAAGCTATTTGCTGAGAGGTATGTTGAGTATTTTGCAGATCTCGCTTTTTGTCACAAAGTTTTGAAAATGTAAAAAAAGAAAAAAAAAAAAGAAAAAAAAATGTCTTTCTTAATTTTCAAAAACAAATGAGAGCTGTAAAATACTCACCATGCCTCTCAGCAAATAGCTTGGGGTGTCTACTTTCCAAAATGGGGTCATTTGTGGGGGTTTTGGGCTATTTTGACATTTTATGGCCTTCAAAACTGTGATAGGTAGTGAGGAGTGAAATCAAAAATGTATGCCCTTAGAAACCTTGAAGGCGGTGCTTGGTTTTTGGGGTCCCGTACGCGGCTAGGCTCCCAAAAAGTCCCACACATGTGGTATCCCCGTACTCAGGAGAAGCAGCAGAATGTATTTTGGGGTGTAATTTCACATATAACCATGGCATGTGTGAGCAATATATCATTTAGTGACAACTTTTTGTACATTTTTTTTTTTCTTTTTGTCATTATTCAATCATTTGGGACAAAAAAAAAATATTCAATGGGCTCAACATGCCTCTCAGCAAATAGCTTGGGGTGTCTACTTTCCAAAATGGGGTCATTTGGGGGGGTTTTGTGCCATCTTGGCATTTTATGGCCTTCAAAACTGTGATAGGTAGTGAGGAGCGAAATCAAAAATTTATGCCCTTAGAAACCTTGAAGGCGGTGCTTGGTTTTTGGGGTCCCGTACGCGGCTAGGCTCCCAAAAAGTCCCACACATGTGGTATCCCCGTACTCAGGAGAAGCAGCAGAATGTATTTTGGGGTGTAATTTCACATATGCCCATGGCATGTGTGAGCAATATATCATTTAGTGACAACTTTGTGCAAAAAAAAAAAAGTTTGTCATATTCCCGCAACCTGTGGCAAAATATAAAATATTCCATGGACTCAACATGCCTCTCAGCAAATAGCTTGGGGTGTCTACTTTCCAAAATGGGGTCATTTGGGGGGGTTTTGTTCTATTTTGGCATTTTATGGCCTTCGAAACTGTGATAGGTAGTGAGGAGTGAAATCAAAAATTTGCGCCCTTAGAAATCCTGAAGGCGGTGCTTGGTTTCCGGGGTCCCGTACGTGGCTAGGCTCCTAAAAAGTCCCATACATGTGGTATCCCCGTACTCAGGAGAAGCAGCAGAATGTATTTTGGGGTGCAATTCCACATATAACCATGGCATGTGTGAGCAATATATCATTTAGTGACAACTTTTTGTAATTTTTTTTTTTTTTTTGTCATTATTCAATCACTTGGGACAAAAAAAAAAAAAATATTCAATGGGCTCAACATGCCTCTCAGCAATTTCCTTGGGGTGTCTACTTTCCAAAATGGGGTCATTTGGGGGGGTTTTGTCCTGCCCTGCCATTTTAGCACCTCAAGAAATGAGATAGGCAGTCATAAATTTAAAGCTGTGTAAATTTCAGAAAATGTACCCTAGTTTGTAAACGCTATAACTTTTGCGCAAACCAATAAATATACGCTTATTGACATTTTTTTTACTAAAGACATGTGGCTGAATACATTTTGGCCTAAATGTATGACTAAAATTGAGTTTATTCGATTTTTCTTATAACAAAAAGTAGAAAATATCATTTTTTTCAAAATTTTCGGTCTTTTTCTGTTTATATTGCAAAAAATAAAAATCGCAGAGGCAATCAAATACCATTAAAAGAAAGCTCTATTTGTGGGAAGAAAAGGACGCAAATTTCATTTGGGTACAACATTGCATGTCCGCACAATTTACAGTTAAAGCAGCGCAGTGCCGAATCCCAAAAACAGGCCTGGTCCTAATGGCCCGAAATGGTCCGGGGCTTAAGTGGTTAATATCAATTAGTATTACTGTTAAGAAGTCATTTGTTTTTTGCTCTATTGCAGTTTGCACCATCTCTTTGCACCGACGCAAACTTGTTGCACTACATGCACTTTTTATACATATGGGGGTAGCGCAGATTTTTCACGCTTAACACCCTGTTTTTATGCCTGGAGATGGAATAGACAGTACACAGTAAACCATAATGACAAACATACTAAAATAGATTTTGAGTTTACATACTCTTTAAAGAAAAGTGACGATTTATAAATGTAGCGACCTCACCCCTCTCACCCCTTCTCATTCACAGCTTGTTTGTCTCATCTAGGGGTTAGTACTGGGGGGAGGGATGAGATACACCACGGCCCATGTCCTCCAATGTGTAGAGGTGAAGGCCAGAACTATTGGGCTTTGTGTGTGTGTCCTAGGGTCAAACCTTCACTGAATGACCCCCCCCCCCCCTTTGCTTCCATTAACCGAAGTTCCACACATTGAAAACGGTCCAACTCGTATTTATTCTTCTCTGATAAATAGTCATACAACACAGACAGGTTGGGCACAATCCTTTACTGTAGAGCAGGGATATGCAATTAGCGGACCTCCAGCTGTTGCAGAACTACAATTCCCATTAGGCATTGCAAGACTCTGACAGCCACAAGCATGACACCCAGAGGCATGATGGGACTTGTAGTTTTGCAACAGCTGGAGGTCCGCTAATTGCATATCCCTGCTGTAGAGCCAACCACTGTGGTGTCACCAGTGGCGCATAGTCACTGCCACTGACTATATAGAACAAGAACATGGATTACCTTCGCTAACGTAGCCCCTATCAGGGGGAAGACATCCGTCCAAGACAGTTACCGGAGGCCTCTCCGTCACCAGCAATGCTGCACTTAACTCTCCGGAGAAATTCCGCTCACCAGCCCCCTCGTCTCAGACACGGGCACCCAAGGAATTAGGGCCCCCTCGGATTCCTCCACCCTCGCGGAACTCAGTCGAAGGTACTGAGCTCCAGGCTTCCGCCATAGTACCTCACCCCAGGCTAAAGGTGCCTGAGATGTACTCCATCTCCAGCTCCGGCTAGGCCAAGGGCACCTGGGCCCGGAACTCCAGAACGCCAGCACCCAGGCTGAGGGTGCCTGAGTGCGGCCGCGTCCTCCGACTCCGAACTCTTAAACCTTGTAGGTTTAAGAGATATTCTTTTTACCTACAGGTAAGCCTTATTATAGACTTACCTGTAGGTAAAAATCACCAAGAGGGCAATACAACCGCTTTATATTACTGACAGGTTAAACGAATAACAGTGATTATCTCATTACAATGTCATGTGAAAGTCGTGGGATATATTGGGTGCTTTTGGCTGTGGACACGAGTTAGCATGCCCACCCTGACCGATCTGTATCTATGCAGCCTCATGCACTACAAACTGCAATGCCCATTTTTTCTGCTTTGAACACATCAACTTCAGGGACAACTTATTTACTTGCTGCTACCTAATATATCACATGGACTTTCAGATGCCATTGTAATGAGATAATCTTTGTGTTCACTTAACCTGTCAGTGGTCATAAAGTTATGGCTGAGATCTATCTATCTATCTATCTATCTATCTATATATATACCAATTACTTGCATTAGAAAATATATTAATTTTTACCAATCACTTGTAGTAGTCTGTTTTGTAACCCTTTAGAAAACAAGTCATGATTATAGCTAGCTATACCTTTTATTTCACCACAAGAGGGAGACAAACACTTATATTAACAGAACTTTTGTTACTTAGGATTTCTTTCAAACTAAAGACAGTTTAATGCTGTAAGAATGTATTTGTTGTGAAATTCTTACATAGAAAGCCACAACCTCATAATACAAAGCTCTAATACCACATGCTATTTGTGTAGTGATATTTGGTGCTTTTTTGTTGTTGCATACACAGTAGAAAAGCAAAAGCTGCACTGTCGATGTATGTAGTCTTCAAGCAAAACTTTTGGTTGATGTAAAAGTTAATTTTGCAGTGCCCCCCTGCATTGAAAGGGGTAAATACTCCTCAAATTAAGGAGATCGGATTGAGCACAATACTTATCTTATTTATTCCTTGCTCCACCAGCAAGCCAGGCTCTCTGTCACACCCAGCATTTGGGCAATCTTTTAGGATCCCCACATACAATGCAGGACCAGTGGTTCTGTTTAACTATTACACTAGCCCACAGTTAAAGAGTAACTCCACTTTTGTTGAAAAAAAAAAAAAAAAAGCTTTTCACTTTGGGTAATCTATGTACATTGCAGGGATTTTAAAAAACTTTGTGGCAGATTCCTACCTTTTGTTATACTGAAGAAATACCTGTAGCTGTTTGTTTATATGTGTCCATGTTCAAAATGAATGTGAATGGGAGTGATTTTTTCATTATTCATCAGCTGCTACACTTGCAGGGTTCGAATGAGGAAAGTGGCAGGGTCTGAATCCCTTTAGACGCAATTACCCTTTAACAGTATTTCACCAAAAATGAAAATTTTGCTGCACAGGTTACCCAAAATCTTATTTGTATCTTAGTGCACACCAGGTGTCATCCACAAATATGAATCCTTTATTGACTACATGGGGGATATATAGCAGCCTACACAGTTTTACTCATAGCACATCCAAAAACACACTGAACAAACAATTAAATAGACACCCCAAATCCCAGATAAAGCAAAAGAAGCAGGTTGATAATTGTGAGCATGAAAAGAGTTTTGTTTGTATCACCACAGAGTGGTACTGTGGATAAAAAGACATGTAAAAAAGTGCCATGTCCCGATAAGCTTGACAGGTGAAAGAAAAAAATTGGATGATGGACTTTATATGCACCACAATATCAAGTTAAAATTCAATAAAACTTTATTTCAAAATTCTATACAATTTAAAAACTTTGGCTATTCATAGTGTAAGTATGTTGCCTTAGAACATATAACACACCACCTATTTGACCAATATTGTTGGGCTACATGTTTTTCACAGAAACTAAGGATCATAATCCATTGGTATTGTTGCATCAGATGTAGCGTAAAATAATATATATTTTTTTTTTCTTTCACCTGTCAATAATTGTGAGCAACAACACATAATTAATACAAATACAGTATATAACAAAATAAATACAAATACAATAAATAATGGATCATTTTATCACACCCATAAGATTTAAGATATATTCATATAATGTTATAATCCCAGGCATATCCTAAATGGCCCCTGCAAATAAACAGATTAACAAATAAATAAAAAAGTATTGTAAATAGTTTATAAGAACCATGGGTTATTATAATTCAACAATCTGTCTACAAAATGCATTTAATTTCAAAACGAGGTCCACATCCCACCTAAAATTAAGGCCGGTGAGTGCCTCGGTTTGTAAGGTTCATATATATACACCACACCTCCCTTTGTAATAACTTGCGATATGTAGCACCTCCTCTAGATGGCTTCAATACCCATGCACATCTGCTTGAAGACATTAGAAATATTAATTAGCATTGGGATTAGAAAAATCATTGCAGTGTTCTCCTATCCAAGTTCTTAATGGTCTAATCATACAACCTACATTTTGGAGAAAACATTGATTACATGCAATTACTTAACCCACATTACTGGAACCACTGTTAATTTACTGTTTTATTTGGTACACCTTATTATTTTGAAATGGCTCAACACTGATACATTTCATATGCCTGCTGCAATACCAGCAAGTACTATAATCACAACAATAAGAGCCGGCAGTGGAGAGTCAGACAACACATGGAGAATTAGAACTAAATAAACTAGAAGACAGCATCATTGTGAATTTGTTTTTACAATGACAATAAATCAAATCAAATCAATCAAATCAAATCATAAAGTGAGTGCTTGTCTACTATAGAACCTGCACCCATCCTTTAAGACCAGATACAGGGCTTTATCTGCAAAAATAATAGATATATGTTTCTTGATGATCTCAACTATCTGGGTAAATCCAGTGGAAAAAGTAGTAAAGTGACCTGGTTATTTTGCAGATTTAAATGTTGGTGTTTGGTTTAAAAATTCTTATTAACCAAATCTAACTGATCCTTCTAAGTCGCTAATCTTCACCTTCTACATATATGCCTGTCATTATGACTCCTCTGTTTCATTTTATTGGAAATGTCACATTCTTGGATGTAATATTCTGAAGTAGAACAATTCCTGGTGGCTTTAGTAAATCCACCCACAGTCCCTGGCCTAATAGTATGCTCTGAGTGCATTGCCAGGAGAAAGGAATTTCATGCACTAGCTCTGCGGAAAGTCATAGTCATAATAGAACTATTAGTAACATCCCCTTCCAGTGAAATGTCCAAAAGGTTAATGGACTTGCTGTTGCTCTCATAGGAAAATTCAAGGTTTAAATAATTTATTTTTAAATACTGAACTGAACAAAAAAAAATCCAGATTAGTTGCTGTATTGTGCCAAACTAGAATCAGATCATCAAATTTGTTGACCATACTAAATAATGTCCACTCTACATGGGTTGAGATGAGAGAACAAAAACATTTCCTCTTACCAACCCATGTAGAGGTTGGCAAGCGAAGGAGAAAATCTGGCTCCCATCGACACACCTCGGCATTGTAAGTAAAACCGAATATCATAGGATGAAAAAATTATGTTTAATTAGAAACTCCACCGACAATACCAAACATTCTGGTAATTCTGGAATATAATTACTGTAATGTGACGGATGGTACCGGAGAATGTTGGGAGCCAGATGAAGAGGTATACTTGAATATAAGAACTTAACGTCCAATGTTGCCCACATATAGCCTTTCTACCAACAAATGTCCTGCACATGATCCAGTACAGTATCAGAGTCCCTAATAAACTCCGGAAGCCTAGCAATCAGGGGTGGAAGATACTGGTCCACCCACTCTCCAAGTTTTTCAAAAAGTGTGCCTCCTTTATCCAAATCACGAACAACAATATCACAACAGTGTTTTAGTCTACGAAGCACCAGTTTTTCAGATTGATTTTTTATGTTATAGCTTTTTTCGGATTTATAATTTTTTTATTTAGAAAACAACATTCCATATTATCACTTTCAGAAAAAAAAAAGGAGATAATCACAAAACCATAGTGTCCTGACCAGAGGGATTATTATCAAACTATTTACTACCGGTTCTTTTACTTGGTCATCTTGACTCTTTCCCTCTGATCTCCTATTTGGGCTCCCTCATACAAACTGTGTTTGGGAACCCCTCACCTGAATGTTCTTCACCACCCCCCCTCCCCCCATAAAAAAAAAGGAAAAGAAAAAATACAATAATAATAATGTCTCTCCCCCTCACCCCCCCCCCCCCCACATATGGTTACATACCATCCCAGGCTCCGGACGGCTAAGGAGTGTAGTTTCCCTCAACCCTCAGCAATGAGAGTCTCTCCCTCCTCTGAGCTGATAAAGAGGTTCCAGAGGGACCATATCTCTCTATATTTCTCTTGTTTCTGCCTTCCTGTCCACACCAGGTTCTCTAATCGGTTCAGCTCTTCCACCTTCCTAAGCCACATACCCACGGAAGGTGGTTGTGTCTTTTTCCATCTGAGCGGGATACAGGATCTTGCTGCATTCAAGATCTGGCACACAATAGAGTTCTTATATGTCTTAATTGGTATTTTTTGGTCATGCAACAGAAAAAAAAGGTTGGGTCCTCCGGGACCACATAGTCACAAAATGTTTGGGTGATCCTTCGTACCTCGCTCCAATAACTCTTAATTTAGTTGCATAACCAAAAAATGTGTAATAGTGTCCCACTTTTCTTCCGGCAATGCCAGCATCTATCTGAGATGTCTGAAAAATATCTATGAAGCAGGGCCGGGGTTCGGTACCACTGAGACAGGATCTTATAATTTGTTTCTTGTATTTTTGTACATATTGAAGATTCAAAAACTGAGTGTATTATCCCATTACGCTGCTCTTCTGAGAACTTTCTGTCTAGATCCTGCTCACACTTTCGAAAAAATGGCAACTGGAAATCACCCCGGGGAGCTACCAGCAAAGAATACATCTTCGAGATTGTGTGGGGTAGAAATCCTCTCTCCACACAGTATTCTTTGAAAGAAAGTACATTTTGATTATAGCTATCCGGGGTGTTTAACCACTTCGCGCCTAAGGACGTCCATGGACGTCCTTGACTTTCAGCCAGGATATCTGAATGATGCCTGCAGCTACTTGCATCATTCAGGTATCGTTTTTTAGAGCCGGTGATCCTGCGTACCGTAAGAATGATCATAGCGGCTGTTTCACCGCTTGATCGTTCTTACAGGCGGCGAGAGGGGACGTCCCCCCCTCCCACCGCCCTCCGGTGCTTCTACCGACTCACCTGAGCGATCGGTGAGTCGGTGACAGGATCCGCCGGCCCCGGCTTCTAACCATAGAGATTTCCGGCGGACCAGATGGTCGCCGGAGTCTCTATAATCGTTCGGAGGCCGGGCGCGATGTTATGACGTCACGCCCGGCCTCTGCATTCAAAAAAACGGCGCCGCTTCGGCTAGGAAGCGGTGATCGTTTTTTTTTTTTGTTTTTTTTTCAGGCTTCTCAGCCTAGAGGTGAGATGTGGGGTCTTATTGACCCCATATCTCACTGTAAAGAGGACCTGTCATGCTTATTCCTATTACAAGGGATGCTTACATTCCTTGTAATAGGAATAAAAGTGATCATTTTTTTTCTAACTGTCAAAGTAAAAAGTTAAGTGTAAAATGAACAATAAATAAAATTTAAAAAAATGTAAAGCGCCCCTGTCCCCGGTAGCTCGTACGCAGAAGCGAACGCATACGTAAGTCCCGCCCACATATTAAAAACGGTGTTCAGAACACACATGTGAGGTATCGTAGCGAACGTTAGAGCGAGAGCAATAATTCTAGCCCTAGACCTCCTCTGTAACTCAAAACATGTAACCAATAAAAAAAATTAAAGCGTCGCCCATGAGGATTTTTAAGTACCGAAGTTTGGCGCCATTCCACGAGCGTGTACAATTTTGAAGGGTGACATGTTAGGTATCTATTTACTCGGCGTAACTTCATCTTTCACATTATACAAAAACATTGGGCTAACTTTAATGTTTTAATATTTTTTAATTCATGAAACTGTTTTTTTTCCCAAAAAAATGCGTTTGAAAAATTATTGCGCAAATACCGTGCGAGATAAAAAGTTGCAATGACCGCCATTGTATTCTCTAGGGTCTTTGCTAAAAAAACATATATAGTGTTTGGTGGTTATATGTAATTCTCTAGCAAAAAAATTAGGCTTTTTACATGTAGGAGCGAAGTGTCAGAATTGGCCCGGATGCAAAGTGGTTAAGGAGCATAAAAAATGTCTAAGCTGGGCCGCTCGCCAAAAGCGCAGTTGAAAACGGTCATTTCCAACTGTCAACTCCTGGTATGTAGGCCATTCTCCTGATATCATGAAGTGCGACACCCAATATATATTTGATGTTATAGCTTGAGAATATTTCTACTGGTATCTACTGGTATCGATGCTCTATCAAAGGGTACCAACTCAATTTCTATAATATTTTGGAAAGTTTGAATTATCAAATTTCTAGCTTGGTGTGACTAAAAATGCCTATCTCCTTTACATACCTTTTCAGTAGATAAACCATAGACACCGCTCTCAGATTCAGAATATAAATTCTCTAAAGTGGACTTTGCCACCAAATCCCTGAACATGAGAGTTAAACTCCTGCTCAGGGACTTGGGGAGGATCCAATACAGACTCTACTGCCTAGTTTCCCCAGAGAAATGCTTTCTCAATACTATTTTACACACAAATCTATTTACATCTAGCAAAGTGGAAAAAAAATCAAAACTAAATGTAGGAGCAAAAGACATACCTTTAGACAATAAGGAATTCACATCAGAATATAAAGATGCCTGAGACAAATTTAAAATATTAACATCACATGTATCTAGTCCCTGTGATTCCTTGAACATTAAGGGCATCTTTTCATTGCTTTATTTGTTTCTGTGTCTCCCCCTCCTTGTTCTTTTTTCTTTCTGGTGTTCTTGTGGTGAGACGAGGTTTGGTTTTTTTTTTTTTTTTTTAACCCAGTGTCATAAGATTTATCTCTTGCAAATACTGATCCTGCAGAGCTTCTGGAAGTAATTGAAGACCTGGAGTCCATAGTAATAGATAACTCTGATTGTGTGTCTGATGCATCGGGTGAGCTGAAATTAATTTGAAATAATATGCATTTTGTAGACAAACTGGTAAATTTGAACAACCTGTGGTTGTTATAAGCTATTTACAATAATTTGTAGGTATTTGTTAATCTGTTTATTTGCAGGGGCCATTTAGGATATATTTGGGATTATAACATAATATGAATATATTTTTAAATCTTATGGATGTGATAAAGTGATTTGTTATTTCTTGGATTTGTATTCATTTTGTTATATATGTGTGCTAATTATGTGTTGTTGCTCACTTACCGTATATACTCGAGTATAAGCCGAGTTTTTCAGCACATTTTTTTGTGCTGAAAATGCCCCCCTCGGCTCATACTCGAGTCTGTTTCCATCTTCACCTTTGTGTGCCTGATCCTGGCACTTGGCACGCATGTAGCCCTGCTATTTATCTACAAGTGTGCAAAGTTTGTTGTCCGGGGGACCTACGGCCGGGGAGTACCGATTTTTTAAATCCGGGCACCCCTTCCATAGACTCCCATGTTAAACGGTAATTACTCTGGTGATTTGGGGACCCGGTACCGGCCGACCCTAGGTCCCCGGGACCCCAAACTTGGCACACATGTAGCTCCTCTTCATCTACAAATGTTGAAAGTTTGTTGTACAGGGGACCTACAGCCGGGAAGCACCAATTTTTCAAAGCCGGGCACCCCTTCCATAGACTCCCATGTTAAACGTCAGTCTAGTCACACAGCGCCGGAGAGGTAGGGAGATTGGGCACAGTGAGGCATGGGCACAGTGACAGTAAGGCATGGGCACAGTGAGGCATGGGCACAGTGAGGCATGGGCACAGTGAGGCATGGGCACAGTAAGGCACAGTGAGGCATGGACACAGCGAGGCATGCACATAGACACAGTGAGGCAAAGTGAGGCACAGTGAGGCATGCAGATGGACACCCTAGGCTTATACTCGAGTCAATAAGTTTTCCCAGTTTTTTGTGGTAAAATTAGGTGCATCGGCTTATATTAGGGTCGGCTTATACTCGAGTATATGCGGTAATTGATTTTAATTATTATCCACCAGCTTCTTCCGCTTGGTCTGAGAGTGGGGGACTTTGTTTAATTGTATGTTCAGTATGCTTTTAGATGTACTATGAGTAAAGTTTTATAGCTGAAACACGTTAGTCTTCCGTGCTGTCTACCCATCATGTGGTCAATAAAGGATTCATATTTTTGATCGACACCAAATTGCTGGCTTCATTTTGCTTCATAGATCTTCGTTGGAGTGTGGAGACACTTTAACCAGTGCACTGTTTTTTCTCATGGTCGTGCAACAATTTTTTTCATACTTTAAAGGCAATCACACAAGCAGGAAATAACAACTCTGGGGGGCGTTCCATATACCATTTGTGTACAGAACGCCTCCAGGTTGCCATATTACATTGCATTTTACAGAAAATTGCAGCGCTGCAGATTTAAAAGAAAAGGTAATTTGTAATAACATTATATAACAATATGGCTTGTGTCGCAATTGTATATGCAATATTTTTTTAATTGTGATATTTTTTCCCGTAAAAGTTTAGTTACCCTTTAAACTTTAATATAGGAGCAAATGAAGACCTGTCTGTGTTAGCCTTTCTATGAGTTCTCCAAGCTCTTGAGGCTGTGCAACAACAGCTGAGACTTTTGTGAGGTGCTTCTATACCGCAAGAGCAACTTCCCATTCAAGTCTATGGGGCATTAGCCTGGAGACGCAGACAGCCTGGTACTAAACTTTTACTGTCCAGAATGTAGACAACACAGGAGACCACCTCCAGAGCAAGCAAATAAGCACCTGTAGGGGGGGTTTAATCTTAGTGTATTTAAATAATAACTTTTTCTACAATGAGTTTTGAATTTTGTAATATGGTATTGAATTATCATAATGAATGTATTACATAATCAGGATTCTGGTTGACCGTGTCTTCCACTGTGTCCCTTTGGAATTTCCTCCTGTTTGATACTGACAGAGGCATCTAAACATCAGTGCAAGCTAGTTAATTATTTCTTATGTCGTGTTTTGATGGTGCTTATAAATCTTTGGGAAAGTTATATTGATAATTTGACAGTTTGCAATGATTTGCAATTACATATTTTCAGGTTCTCCCATCCCTATTCTCCTGAAGAAGGGGAGTCTGAAAAAGACATAGAGAAATAATTGTAGCTTCTATCTGAGGTCACCCTTTTGCAGTAATTATACAGTATGTGACATTTTAGATAGTATCAGCCATACAGGGAGTAGTTTTATAATTATATACAGTATCTTACAAAAATGAATACACCCCTCACATTTTAGTAAATATTTTATTATATCTTTTCATGTGACAACACTGAAGAAATGACACTGTGCTACAATGTAAAGTAGTGAGTGTACAACTTGTGTAACAGTGTAAATTTTCTGCCCCCTCAAAATAACTCACACAGCCATTAATGTCTAAACCGCTGGCAACAAAAGTGAATACACCCCTAATTGAAAATGTCCAAATTGGCACAAAGTGTCAATATTTGGTGTGGCCACCATAATTTTCCAGCACTGCCTTAACACTTTTGGGCATGGAGTTCACCAGAGCTTCACAGGTTGCCACTGGAGTCCTCTTCCACACCTCCATGATGACATCACAGAGCTGGTTGATGTTAGCAACCTTGAGCTCCACCACCTTCCATTTGAGGATGCCCCACAGATGCTCAATATGGTTTAGGTCTAGAGACATGCTTGGCCAGTCCATCACCTTTACCCTCAGCTTCTTTAGCAAGGCAGTGGTTGTCTTGGAGGTGTGTTTGGGGTCGTTATCATGCTGGAATACTGCCCTGCAGCCCAGTCAGGGAAGGGATCATGCTCTGCTTCAGTATGTCACAGTACATGTTGGCATTTATGGTTCCATCAATGAACTGTAGCTCCCCAATGCCGGCAGCACTCATGCAGCCCCAGACCATGACACTACCACCACCATGCTTGACTGTAAGCAAGATACACTTGTCTTTGTACTCCTCACCTGGTTGCGGCCACACACGCTTGACACCATCTGAACCAAATAAGTTTATCTTGGTCTCATCAGACCACAAGACATGGTTCCAGTAGTCCTTAGTCTGCTTCTCTTCAGCAAACTGTTTGCGGGTTTTCCTATGCATCATCTTTGAAAAGAGGCTTCCTTCTGGGACGACTGCCATGCAGAGCAATTTGATGCAGTGTGCGGCATAGGGTCTGAGCACTGACAGGCAAACCCCCCACCCCTTCAACCTCTGCAGCAATGCTGGCAGCACTCATTTCTCAAAGACAACCTCTGGATATGGTGCTGAGCACGTGCACTAAACTTCTTTGTTTCAACCATGGCATGGTCTATTCTGAGTGGAACCTGTCCTGTTAAACTGCTGTATGGTCTTGGTCACCGTGCTGCAGCTCAGTTTCAGGGTCTTGGAAATCTTCTTATAGCTTAGGCCGTCTTTATGTAGAGCAACAATTCTTTTTTTCAGGTCCTCAGAGAGTTCTTTACCATGAGGTGCCAACTTTCAGTGACCAGTATGAGAGAGTGAGAGTGATAATATCAAATTTAACACACCTGCTCCTCATTCACACCTGAGACCTTGTAACACGAATGAGTCACATGACACCAGGGGAGGAAAATGGCTAATTGGGCTCAATTTAGACATTTTCACTTAGGGGTGTACTCACCTTTGTTGCCAGTGGTTTAGACATAAATGACTGTGTGTTGAGTTATTTTGAGGGGACAGCAAATGTACACGGTTATATAAGCTGTACACTCACTACTTTACATTGTAGCAAAGTGTAATTTCTTCAGTGTTGTCACATAAAAAGATATAATAAAATATTTACAAAAATGTGAGGGGTGTACTTACTTTTGTGAGATACTGTAGGTATTTGCATGTTTGTAAGTGTAGCACACCCCCGTAGGAGCTGCTGGTTTAGATTTGGGCCTTGCACGTTACCTCAACATTCGTTGTCTAGGGGTTGAGGGTCTACAGTAACTTCAATGTCCACACAAGTTATGAATCCTTTTTCTTCAGGCTTTATTTTCAAATAAACTTGTATAGGTAGAGGAATGGAGGGTTAGGGGAAGGTTCAGGCACACACAACAGATCACTGGGGAAAATTCCTAATATACAAAGTCTCACTCACCACTCTCCTTTGAGTGGGTATTGCTCACCCGGATAGGCCCCTCTCTCTTGGTCTAGCAGCCGGAATGATGCACGAACAAATCAGAAAGAACAGTCTCTGCCACAGACCTTTTAGATGGTTGAACCGTTCAGTTATCCTCTGCCACAGGATTTTAGTACCCGGATATCCAGCCTTACAGTCTAAGAGCCTTTAAGCCAACCCGGCAGACTGTAAGGTTACTTTAGCTACGGTACATCCTCCAATAGGGTCACCAGGCCTTCCGCAAGATACCTACCTTCTGCTCGGTCCTCTCCTGGACAGGTCCTCCCCTGGTTTCCTCCATTGAGTGGCTTCCTCCCGCAGGACGGACAGCATAGGATCACCTTCAAGCGTAGGCCCCAGTCAAGACAACTGGGCCTACCTGGCATAGTTGCAACCTCGGGCCAATGTGGCTCCGAAGCTGAATTCCCAGTAACACATACCTCGAGCCAGGAGGGCCACAAGGCGAAGAAGAGCCACGAGAAATGGTGTCTGCCCCTTAAGTACCCTTCCCCAGCATGCTCAGTGGGGAGACCACTCCCACTGAACTGTTCCTGAGGAAAGATACCCAATGCACTTTGGTCTGTTTGTCTTCCACATTGGCCTGGGGTGGAAACGCCACCTACAGACAAACAGTGGGAAATCCTTCCAAACACGGCCATAGCCGGAACAGATGCTGATTTAGCCTTAATTATTTACAAAGTCTTAGCTAATACCAGCTCAGACACCCACTAAATTTAACATAGCGCCTGGTCAGCAGGAGCAGGGCGCTACATAAGTATAATGTCAAAATGTTTTAAATGTGGCCTTTATTCAACAATATATTTTGATACCATTTACCAGTTAATATTAGGTGTTTTAGCCATAAATATTTATATACATATGAATATACCTAAAAAATGTCCCACAGTGGGTAAATAAAATAAATTTGTCTTGAATTAGGGATGTTGGTACCTAATGGAACCATTTAAAGCATCCATACAGAACCCCTATTAAGTATTAGACATGAGCATTTTTATTTTTTGTTGTGTTTTGTTTTTCAGGTCATTTGTTAGGATCGAAATTCGTTATTTCAAATAAATTCATAAATTCGAAAATTCTGAAATCCGAAAATTAAAAAATCAGAAAATTCGAAAGTTCGGAAGTTCGGAAATTCGAAAACCCCAAAATAAGAATGAAAATCCAAAAATTCGAAAGATTGAAAATCCCAAATTTTGAAAATACGAGAATAAAAAATTCAGAAATAATAACTACCATATATACTCGAGTATAAGCCGACCCGAATATAAGCCGAGGCACCTAATTTTACCACAAAAAACTGGGATAACTTATTGACTTGAGTATAAGCCTAGGGTGTCCATCTGCATGCCTCACTGTGCCTCACTTTGCCTCACTGTGTCCATGTGCATGCCTCACTGTGTCCATGCCTCACTGTGTCCATGCCTCACTGTGCCCATGCCTCACTGTGCCCATGCCTAGACTGACGTTTAACATGGGAGTCTATGGAAGGGGTGCCTGGCTTTGAAAAATCGTTGCTCCCCGGCTGTAAGTGCCCCAGATAAAAAAACTTTGCACACTTATAGAGGAGAAATGGGGCTATATGTGTGCCAAGTTCCGGGTCCAGGGGACATACGAACGGCCAGTACCGGGTCCCCAAAGTCACCGGATAAATGACCGTTTAACATGGGAGTCTATGGAAGGGGTGCCCGGCTTTGAAAAATCGGTGTTCCTCGGCCGTAGATCCTCCAGACAGCAAACTTTGCACACTTGTAGAGGAGAACTGGAGCTACACTCGAGTATAAGCCATGGGGGGCATTTTCAGCACAAAAAAATGTGCTGAAAAACTCGGCTTATACTCTAATATATACGGTAAGTGAGCAACAACACATAATTAGCACACATATATAACAAAATGAATACAAATACAAGAAATAACAAATCACTTTATCACATCCATAAGATTTAAAAATATATTCATATTTGGTACCGGGTCCCCAAAGTCCGGGAGATCAGGCGCAAAAAGGTGACTCGAGTATATACCGAGGGGGCATTTTCAGCACAAAAAGATGTGCTGAAACACTCGGCTTATACTCGAGTATATACGGTAACTATTAAATTATAGGCATTGGAATTTCCTTTCAAATTTGGCTGTTAGTGAACGTAATGAATACAAATTTATCCGAAGTCCCGAATTATCAAAATAATGAATGCTGCATCTAAACGAGTGGAACGTAACAAATTAATAATAATAAATAATAATAATAATAAAAAGTTTTTATTATTAATATTATTTATTATTATTAATTTGTTACGTTCCATTCGTTTAGATGTGGCATTCGTTATTTTGGTTCCTAAAACCATCTCTAAAACCTCAAATGGAGATTTAGGAGTGTAAGGAAGATGAGTCCTCCCTCTGTAAACAATGGGCTTCTTTCAGCTAAAAAGAGCACTCACTGCTTGGAAAATATATAATATTCATATGCAATATTTTAAATTGACCTTGTTTAATCCTGACCAAAAAAAAGGAAAGCGTGAAAATATGCAAATAAAAATAGAATAACTAATCAGGAAGGGGAAAAATACTTTTTTACAGCACTGTATACTAGCTGTTTGGAATTAGTATTATTTTGCCTGCACATACACGTCAGGCAGGGAGGATCCTGAAAAATGATCCCTTTCTAGTCAAAACAGGCAGAATCATTGGCATGATTCCTTTAACCACTTCCCGCCCGGGCAATAGCAGATTGACGTCAGGGAAGTGGTTGCATTATCCTGACTGGGCGTCATATGACGTCCAGCAGAATAAAAGCCGCCGCTTGCCCGGGGGGAACGCGCATCACAGCGATTGGTGGTGCGGTGTGTCAGTCTGACACACCGCTACACCGATCTCAGTAAAGAGCCTCCGACGGAGGCTCTTAACCATGTAATCAGCCGTGTCCAATCACGGCTGATCACGATGTAAACAGGAAGAGCCGTCGATCTGCTTTTCCTTGCTCGCGTCTGACAGACGCGAGTAGAGGAGAGCCGATCGGCGGCTCTCCTTACAGGGGGGGTTCGCGCTGATTGTTTATCAGTGCAGCCCCCCTGCCTACACTGGACCACCAGGGAAGCCGCTAGGACTACCAACATGTGGATGGCCAGGTATGTACCCCATGGCCATCCACATATTAAAAAATAAGCGCAATAGATGCCAATCAGTGCCCACAAATGGGCACTGACTGGCAACATTATGGACGAAAAAAATATATGTGATGCCCAGCAATGCCACCCATCAGTATCATCAGTGCCACCCATCAGTGTCCATCATTGTTCATCAGTGCCCATCCATGCCCATCAGTGCCCACCTATCAGTGTCCACCAGTGCCCATCTGTGCCACCCATAAGTACCCATCAGTGTCACCCATAAGTACCCATCAGTGCCGTCTATGAGTGCCCATCAGTGCCGCCTATGAGTGCCCATCAGTGCCGCATACCAGTGCCCATCAGTGCCGCCTATCAGTGCCGCCTATCAGTGCCGCCTATCAGTGCCGCCTATCAGTGCCGCCTGTCAGTGACCATCATCAGTACCAATCAGTGCCACCTCATCAGTGCCACCTCATTGGTGCCACCTCATCGGTGCCCATCAGGGCTGCCTTATCAGTGCCCATCAGTGCAGCCATATCAGTGCCCGTCATTGAAGAAGAAAACGTACTTATTTACAAAAATATTTAACAGAAAAACTTGTTGTGCAAAAAATTATCAAATACCACCAAAAGAAAGCTCTATTTGTGGGAACAAAATGATAAAAATTATGTTTGGGTACAATGTAGCATGACTGCGCAATTGTCATTCAAATTTCGACAGCGCTGAAAGCTAAAAATTGGCCTGGGCAGGAAGGTGCGTAAGTGCCTGGTATTGAAGTGGTTAAAGCAATTAGTTATTTTTATTTGTATTCTTTCTCCTCTATGAACCATTGTCTGAGGTTTCCCACAGTTAGTAATTTACTGAACTATTCTTTAAAGATATAACTGATATCCATTGCTATTATCTTATAATTCACTATTACACAGGGTTGAAGACCAAAAAAATGCTTACAGCAAAGCAATTTTTACGCAGAAAATTTATCTCAAAACAGCATACTAAGATATGAGATAGAACATACTATTGATTATTGATGTGAAGTGGGAAAGAATAAGGGGATTATCACGGTGCTTACAGATAATAATGGAAACCATGTATTAAAAGATACATAATTGATTATTGATATTTGTAGTGAAATAATACAGCTTTTTACACTGCATCTATAATATAACATAAGCATGAAAGATATCAGTGTGAGTTTATAAATGTTTGATCTTAGAGTAAAATGTGTGTGGCTTGTTACCAATTCAGATCCTAAAATAGCACTACTCTACCCATCTTTATCATTCCTTCCTTTAATCTGGCAGGTGCAGCTCAATATACCAGTTCTTTCAATTATGCAGAAGTGTTCCAAAACACACTTCCCTGTTCAGGAACTCTTTATCCAGATGTTACTGAACTGAATGTATTTCATCTAAAATGTGGCATCAGCCACTTGTGATTTACAGACATATGGAACCATCAAGAGAAAATTGGTTTAAACTCTGCGCAGATGACTTCCAGGTCATGACCAGTACTTGTCATCTGTCACCTTTTAATGATCTATTTACTTTTCAAATGGTGATCTCTATAAGACCATGTAGGTCATGACTGACCATCTGTAGACCAAAATCTAATCTGGTCTCAGATACATGTCCAGAAACTCTGAGCAACCTGTGTCCCTTGGCGCCCGCACACGTATAATTGCTCAGTAACTAAAAGTAGCATGGCATCTTGGCAATTATAGTACCTCAAAAATGACATATCTACATGCCTTAAATGTTCTTGTAATGTGTTAAAAGTTTCTAGTGTTAAGTGTGATCCTCACACCAAACATTCTTCAATAATTCTTCTAGATATTAACTTCGCAAATCCTAGTGTAATACTTTCATTTTAGGTAACATTTATTGGAAACATATGTATATTATCTTGGATTGGTTTCAGGGATCATATAACTTGAATCATTTAAAAGTGGAGCTATGGCAAGATGAGGTATGCAAGTAAGGCATACAGATGTTACAGATGAAGTATCTGATAAATGCAATATCAAATGTCAACTTTTATTGTGCTTATTATATCTGTATGTTGTAGAATTATGTCATAATAATTAAAGAGCGAGGATGATTAGATATGATTCATTTCCATTTAAACATGACAATATTTTTTTCATGAATCTCCCTAATGATTACTCTCTAACTACCATATGATTTCGGTAAAAACAGTAAATGAGGTTCTTGCCTTGTTTAGTGTATGAAGCCCTAACAGAGAGGTTAGCATCTATGAAGTATTTTTCCCTGTACAGAAATGATGGAGTGTGATATTTGTGAGGTTCTTAAGAGCACAAGAGGGATTTATAATAAGATTTCTATCAAGATCAGGTCAATCTCTAGGGTTCCCAAGGATATCCAGATGGTGGGTAGGGATGAGCTTCGTGTTCGAGTCGAACATACGTTCGACTCGAACATCGGCTGTTCGATCGTTCGACGAAGATTGAACGATTTGGGCCGTTCGCGCCAAATTCGAGTGACGCGAACGGCCCACAATGCACTACGCCATCGCAGTGTCATCCAGGCGCTGTGATTGGCCAAGCATGCACTGTGACCCCGCATGCTTGGCCAATCACAGCGCCGGCAGCGAGGAGAGCAATGATTGGCCACAGGCAGGATGCCTGTGGCCAATTATTGCTGAGGGGGTTTAGTACACGCCCCACACTATAAAAGGCCGCCAGCGCGGCGGCCTTGTGTAGTGTGTTCCGGAGCAGGGAAAGAGAAGCATAGGCAGGGACAGTGTCATTTTTTTCCTTTACTAATCCTGGATTCCTTGTGTTTAGGTACCGAGAAGGATAGGTAGGGAGAGTGTCAGTGTGTCATTCTGTGCTAAACCTTGTTTGTAGGGACAGAGAAGGACAGTGAGGGAAAGTGTCAGTGTGCTATTCTGTGCTAAACCTTGTTTGTAGGGACATAGAAGGACAGTGAGGGAAACTGTCAGTGTGCTATTCTGTTCTAAACCAATCTTGCTGAACTGTATTTGAAATCCTTGAGTTTAGGGACAGAGAAGGACACTCGTGGAAACTATCAGTGTGCTATTCTGTGCTAAATCTTGTTTGTAGGGACAGAGAAGGACAGTGAGGGAAAGTGTCAGTGTGCTATTCTGTGCTAAACCTTGTTTGTAGGGACATAGAAGGACAGTGAGGGAAACTGTCAGTGTGCTATTCTGTTCTAAACCAATCTTGCTGAACTGTATTTGAAATCCTTGAGTTTAGGGACAGAGAAGGACACTCGTGGAAACTATCAGTGTGCTATTCTGTGCTAAATCTTGTTTGTAGGGACAGAGAAGGACAGTGAGGGAAACTATCAGTGTGCTATTCTGTGCTAAACCAATCTTGCTGAACCATATTTGAAATCCTTGAGTTTAGGGACAGAGAAGGACACTCGGGGAAATTATCAGTGTGCTATTCTGTGCTAAATCTTGTTTGTAGGGACAGAGGACAGTGAGGGAAACTATCAGTGTGCTATTCTGTGCTAAACCAATCTTGCTGAACCATATTTGAAATCCTTGAGTTTAGGGACAGAGAAGGACACTCGGGGAAACTGTCAGTGTGCTATTCTGTGCTAAACCAATCTTGCTGAACCATATTTTAAATCCTTGAGTTAAGGGACAGAGAAGGACACTCGGGGAAACTATCAGTGTGCTATTCTGTGCTAAACCTTGTTTGTAGGGACAGAGAAGGACAGTGAGGGAAAGTGTCAGTGTGCTATTCTGTCCTAAACCTTGTTTGTAGGGACAGAGAAGGACAGTGAGGGAAACTGTCAGTGTGCTATTCTGTTCTAAACCAATCTTGCTGAACCGTATTTGAAATCCTTGAGTTTAGGGACAGAGAAGGACATTCGTGGAAACTATCAGTGTGCTATTCTGTGCTAAATCTTGTTTGTAGGGACAGAGAAGGACAGTGAGGGAAACTATCAGTGTGCTACACTTTTCAACTATCAGTGTGCTATTCTGTGCTAAACCAATCTTGCTGAAGCATATAGCAAATCCTTGTGTTTAGGGACAGAGAAGGATAGGCAGGGGACAGTGTCAGTGTCTTTGTTGCTAAGCCTCCTGCACAGTATACACCTGAAGGTAGCCCTTATTGCTGTTTTTCCCATCTCCCTGCAGGCCATCCATTAAAATGTCTGGAAGGCAAACAAGGAGAGGCAGACAGTCAGGAGGCAAAAAAAGAGGGCAAGCAGGCTCTGTGTCTGGGGGCAACAGTGCTGGTCATGGACACGGTGCATTGTCATCAGCACGTGGCCATGGGACACGCTTGTCCTTCTTTTCGGCAGCTGGACATGTTGAGCCACATCATGCCGAAGACTTGGTAGAGTGGATGACCAAGCCCACCTCATCCTCCTCATCCTCTCTCACCCAGTCTCAGGGTACTGGCAAAACAGCTGCCAAAGCGTCCTCTTCTCTGGTATCAATGTCATCATTAGTCACTCCTTCCCTAGACCCACCATGTCCTCCTCCTGAGGAGTCCCCCGAACTGTTTGAGCACAGTGTTGGGTACATGCTCCAGGAGGATGCCCAGCGTTTCGAAGGATCTGATGATGATACCCAGCTAGAGGAAGGCAGTAGCGTGAGAGCAGAGAGAGGGGATGCTCAAGAAGGACACCAATCTGGCAGTCATGCTCCAGCAGCTGCAGCATACTGCCAGATTGGCTCCAGTGATGAGGAGGGAGGGGATGATGAGGTCACTGACTCCACGTGGGTGCCTAATAGGAGAGAGGAGGAGGAGGAGGAGGATGAGGAGGAGGCACATCTCCAACGAGGCAGGATGCCCTTGGGTGGCCAGTGTATGGGCAGCACACCGACGGAATCACACCGCAGAGCTCCGCCTGTGCAGGGCGCTGCCTCTGCCCGTCATTCAAAAAGTTCTTTGGTGTGGGCCTTTTTTGAGGCAAGTGCATCAGATCGCACAGCTGCTGTTTGCAACATATGTCTCAAGCGTATATCGCGTGGCCAAAACATCAGCCGCTTGGGCACCACATGCTTGATCAGACATATGTTGACCTGCCATGCAGCTCGTTGGCAAGCCTACCTTAAAGACCCACACCAAAGAACAAAGCGGACCTCTCCTTGCACCGCATCAGCTGGGATCTCCAACCCCACTATACCATCAGTCCTCTCTGAAACCTGCACTGAGAGGAATGAAGGTGTAGAATTAGGTGTGTCACAGCCAAGTACTTGCGGCCACTCTGCTAGCAGTACACCGACGTCCGATTCTAGCAGGCAAATTTCCCTGCCCCAGCTGCTGGACCGTCGAAAGAAGTTCACTCCCAGCCATCCACATGCCCAGCGGTTGAATGCTAGCTTGGCTAAATTGCTAGCGCTTCAACTGCTGCCTTTTCAGTTGGTAGACTCGGACCCCTTCCGTGAGTTTGTGCAATTCCTCAGTGGCAGGTTCCCAAACGCCACTTTTTCTCACGGAAGGCGATTCCGGCTCTCTACAGGCATGTGGAAGGCAATGTCTTGGCCTCGCTGGACAGGGCGGTCAGCGGTAAGGTGCATATTACCACTGACTCATGGTCCAGCAGGCATGGACAGGGACGTTACCTTTCTTTCACGGCCCATTGGGTCACTCTTTTGGCAGCTGGGAAGGATGCAGGACAAGGTGCAGTAGTGTTGGAGGTTGTTCCACCGCCACGCCTCCAAAATGCTACTACTGGTTGTGACACACCTCTCTCCTCCACCCCCTCCTCTTCTTCTTCCTCCATGGCCTCTTCCTCTGGTTTGTCCTCGGAACCAGCGGTGCTCCGTAGGCGTTCAAGGGGCTACGCAAGTACGCAGGCAAAAAGATGCCATGCCGTGCTTGCGCTGGTGTGTTTGGGGGACAGGAGCCACACTGGGGCAGAGGTCCTGTCTGCTCTGCACTGGCAGGCCGAGAGGTGGTTGACGCCACGCCAGCTTAAGCCAGGAATGGTGGTTTGCGACAATGGCACCAACCTCCTCTCCGCCCTCCGAAGGGACAACTGACCCATGTGCCCTGTATGGCTCACGTCCTTAACCTGGTGGTGCAGCGGTTCTTGGGCAGGTACCCGGGCTTACAGGATGTCCTGAGGCAGGCCAGGAAAGTCTGTGTGCATTTCCGCAGATCTTATAATGCCAGTGCTCGCCTGGCTGAGCTGCAAAAGGAGTTGAACCTGCCCAAGAACCGCCTTATATGTGACATGCCCACCAGGTGGAACTCAACGTTGGCCATGCTGCAGTGGCTGCACACGCAGCAGAGGGCCATCAATGAGTACCTGTGCGACTACGGCACCAGGACAGGGTCAGGGGAGCTCGGGTTTTTTTCACCACGCCAGTGGGGCATGATCAGGGATGCATGCACTGTCCTGGCACCATTTGAGGAGGCCACGAGGATGGTGAGCAGTGACAGTGCATGCATCAGTGACACTGTACCTCTTGTCCACCTGTTGGAGCACACGCTGCGTGGAATAATGGACAGGGCACTTGAGGCAGAACAGAGGCAGGAAGAGGAGGACTTCCTTGCCTCTCAAGGCCCCCTATACCAAGACGGTGTTCCTTCTGTCCCACCCATCGCACAGGAAGAGGAGGAGGAGGAGGAGGAGGAGGAGGAGGATTGTGTCAGCATGGAGGTGGAGACTGGCACTCAGCATTATCAGCAGCAGTCTTTTAGGGATGATTTACAGTCCCAAGAAACCAGTGGACTTGTACGTGGCTGCGGATCATGTCGTCCTTAGTGACCCAGAGGACTCCGGACTGAATGCCTCAGCTAACCTACGCTGCATGGCCTCCCTGATCCTGCAAAGTCTGAGGAAGGATCCTCGTATTCTTCGGATCAAGGAGAGGGACCATTACTGGCTGGCCACTCTCCTTGATCCACGGTACAAGGGTAAGGTTGCGGACCTTATGTTACCGTCGCAGAGGGAGCAGAGGATGAGACAACTCCGGGAGGCCTTGCAGAAAGGTCTGTGCAACGCGTTCCCAGAGACTGGGAGGTTACAAACTCCTGGTCCTGGACAACGAGTTGCTGAGGCTTCGGTCAGTCAAAGAAGGAGCGGTGGGGAAGGTGGCCGTCTGACCGATGCGTTCAGACAATTCTTTAGTCCGCAGCCCCAAAGTATGATCGGTTCCAGCAACCATCGCCAGCGTCTGATATACATGGTGCAGGAATACCTAGGGGCAAGGTCAGACTTGGACACCTTCCCCACCGAAAATCCTCTGGCTTACTGGGTCTTGAGGATGGATCACTGGCCAGAGCTTGCACAGTATGCAATTGAGCTACTGGCCTGTCCTGCATCCAGCGTTCTTTCAGAACGCACATTCAGTGCTGCTGGAGGATTTGTCACGGATCACAGGGTGCGCCTGTCCACCGACTCGGTTGATCGACTGACTTTCATCAAGATGAACCAGTCTTGGATCACCACCAGCTACCACACACCTGATGCTGATATAACAGACTAATTGATTTTAAAATGTCACATCCCTTCAAGACTGATGCTGATGCTGAGTGCCTGTGCTGTTATGTTGACTGGCTATCCTCCTCCTCCTCCTCCTCAATGATCCGATTAATGATGATAGCTTGGAAGATCATTTTGGTTTATGGGTGCCGCCACCAGTGGCTAAGGCCCAATTTTTCAGCCCCTGTTTAACAGGGGCGTGTAATTACAATTTTTGATGCAATACTTTGCAACAGGCCTCATTGCTGTGCTCCAAGTACAGTATCTGTGAGGGGTTGCAGTGTTGTGCCACCAGTGCCTAAGGCCCAATTTTTCAGCCCCTGTTCAACAGGGGCATGCAATTATAATTATTGATCTAATAATTCACAGCAGGGCCCATTGCTGCGCCCACCAAGAGTAACTGTCAGGCCTTACAGTGTTGTGTCAACACCACCACCACCACCAAAGGCCCAATTTTTCAGCAGCTGTTCAACAGGGGCTTGCAATTATAATTATTGATCTAATAATTCACAGCAGGGCCCATTGCTGCGCCCACCAAGAGTAACTGTCAGGCCTTACAGTGTTGTGGTACCAGCACCACCATCAAAGGCCCAATTTTTACTACCACTGTTCAACAATTATATGTTATTACAATTCCTGATATAATAGTTGACAGCAGGGCGTTCCAGCACCCACCAAGAGTAACTGTGAGTGCTTACAGTGTTGTGCCAACACCAACACCGAAGGGGCCAATTTCTGCAGAGTATATACGGCAGGTCCCTACTTTCAAACATCCAACTTACAAACGACTACTACTTGCAAACGGAAGAAGACAACAGGAAGTGAGAGGAAATCTACCCCTTGGAAGGAAAATTCTCTCCTGTAAGAATTAATATGGGAGAAAGGTGTCTCCTCTCTACTGATGCTTTATCACCAATCCTTGTTTCAATAAAAACACCACATTTCAAAAACAGTTGTCATTGGGACGCAAAGTGAGGTGAAATGTTCTGAACAGGGGCACAGACAGCAAAACAAATGTTACAGGGGTGATAACCCTTCCCTATGTTTTCCAAAAAGCTTAAAAATAGGTATTTGGGCTGGAGCTACACTTAAACAATGCAGCTGTTCAAAATTACAAACAGATTCTACATAAGAACAAACCTACAGTCCCTGTCTTGTATGCGCCGCCTGTATACGGCTGTTCAGAGTATATAGGGCCTTTTTTATTTTGTGTGCGGGGTTCCCCTTAATATCCATACAAGACCCAAAGGGGCTGGTAATGGGCTGGGGTAGGGGGGGGTGATGGGGTAGCTATGCCATTTTTCTTAAAGATTTTCATCCATATTACTGGGACCAGACATTACATTAAAGCCGCAAGCAGTTTTAAATGGCTTTTTTTTCCTTTAGAAATGTAATTTTGTGCAGGGACAGTTCTAAACACGGGAAACACGTGGCACTTCACAGGCATACTTTAGACACCCCCCAGGTACAATATTTAAAGGAATATTTGACTTTTTTTTTTCACTTTATGCATCATTAAAATGACTGCTCCCGAAAAACGTCCGTTTTTAAAACTTCTTTTTGCATTGATACATGTCCCCTGGTGCAGAAGCCGGGTTCCCAAACTCTGTTTAGGACAATAACATGGATAATAGTCGTTATAATTAGCACTTTAGAATTCGAACGTTCGCATCCATTGTATTTAATAGGGTTCTAATATTCGTGCGAACTTTCGGTCCGTTCGCGGGTTCTGGTGCGAACCGAACCCGGGGGTGTTCGGCTCATCACTAATGGTGGGTTGGTTGTGATATGGCGAGTTAGGTCATTTTCACAACTGTTAAAAATTTGCTATGCACGTGTCTGATAGGCCGCCATGGTTTAGTAATAATACTAACGTTTTTAGAATTTGTTTCTGGAGGATACACAGCAGTCCATAAGGAAGTATTTTGATGGGAAGCCCGCGGAAAGGATAGAAGAGGATTTAGTGAGGATCGCGAGCAGATAGCAGTAGTAAGTGTTCCCCTATCCTGGGAACCTTCTGCCATACAGCATTGAAAAGTGACACTAGGTGGGGGGAAGGAGGGCAGTGTGGTTAAGTATTTTTATATTAAGGCTGTAAAGCCATCTAGGCCAATTCTTTTCTTCAGTTAAAAAAATCTGACAGTTAGTTGAACCTCAGAGAGGGAGATGGGAATTTTTGTAATGAACGCTGCCTCAAGTTGCTGGAATTTGCTAGTGCATTATCTCTTAATTTGGGAGGCTCATTGAATAAACCAATTCTTGATGATCACCTTATGGGCATTTTATATAGACTTCAGTTTTAGATCACTGAAACTGTTATTGATATTACAATATTCTGCCAGGGACTTTAGTATTTTAGGTGAACTTGTAGACGGAGAGAGTCATTCAATGACAACCCACTATCCTTTGTAGGGATGAGTCGATGGTTTGGACTAATCCTTAGCCTGTTCAGCCCCCTGTTCAGTTGGTGTCGAGCATCATATATAGAAGTGTTATTTTTATTACATCTTAAGGGCCGGTTCACACTGCTGCGATGTCAGAGTTCGCATGTATCGCACTGCAGTGCACATCACATGCGATCTCTGTGCGGTGCAATTTCAGCCATACAAATCGTATGACGGAATTTGCATCAAACTCGCACAGGACCCTTTTTTGTGTTCACACCCATGCGATCCGAGTCCTGTCCGAGTTTGCAGATCGCACTGCGATATGCAAACTTATTTGGGGGTGTCATTAACTTTTAATTGCACTCCCAGCAGTTCGCATAGGGCAATGTGAACTGCCGCCGGAAAACCTGTGATGCGGGAACCCGCAGTGGATTCGCAGCGTTCCTGCATTGCAGCAGTGTGAACCAGCGCCCTTATGTGACAGCTTCCCACTGTCAGTGGTTCCTAAGGAAGCATTGGGTACTGGAACAGTCTCTGTCATATTGCCCTACATGGCTAGGAAGGGGTGTATGCTATATTCCCTATTTTCCTTGCCAGCAAGGCTGCATGCTCATATTAAGGGTCTGGTATGAATTTTTAGAGGGACATTACACATTTTTTAGTTTTTTTGCATGATGATCCTCCATAAAATACCAGACCCTTTGAGTCTGGTATGGATTTCCAGTAGGACCTCATACATGTAAAATCTATGGCAGACTTAAAGTATCTGATATGCATTTTGGAGGGAGACTCTATGCATTTTCTTATTCTTGATGTTGGAGAGCTACAGCAAAAGTTACATTTACAAAGAAAAATAATTATGATGCTTAAATTGGCAGAAACTGATATTGCATAACCTAAACAAGGGTACAGATTGACTGACTATCATAATGTCTTTGAGAACATCTGATGTTGGTGTAAACAGAGCATATATTCCTGATTGGTCAAGTGAAGTTCCTTGCAAGCATTCTCCAAAGAAAATTATTTCATAACAGCATTGAGGGCCTGAGAAAGTAGTCTACACATGGACAAGCTAGGATGCCATCCATTTTATTGGGTGTCAGGATAACATGGGCACCCCCACAAACAAAAAACAACCCGTGGGTATTGATATGGATAAGTTGAATTAGGTGGGTGAAGAAGGACCTGTTTTTCATTTGAGGCATAATAAGTAACTAAAGTGAGTTGGCCATCATTCAAGCACTGTCGCTCTGGGTCTGAAATAAATGGTCAAGTATAAAGCAAATGTCTATTCCCTCTTTGCAACTCCACCCCTATATATACGTATAAATATTAGGGATGAGCCCGATGTTCGAGTCGAACATAAGTTCGATCCGAACATTCAGTGTTCGCCTGTTCGCCGAACAGCGAACATTTGTTCGCCGCAAATTCAAAAGCAGCGGTACACCGTTAAAGTCTATGGGACACTAACATGAAAAAACAAAAGTGCTAATTTTAAAGGCTTATATGCAAGTTATTGCCATAAAATATGTTTGGGGACCTGGGTCCTGCCCCAGGGGACATGTATCAATGCAAAAACAAGTTTTAAAAACTGAATTTTTTTCAGGAGCAGTGATTTTAATAATGCTTAACCACTTCCAAGCCCGACCTATAACAGAATGACGGGCGGGCGGTGGTTTTGTATCCTGACTGGGCGTCATATGACGTCCAGCAGGATAACAGCTGCCGTGCGCCCGTGGGGGCGCACATCGCGGCGATCGGTGGTGCAGTGTGTCAGTCTGACACACTGCTACACCGATCTCGGTAAAGAGCCTCCGGCGGAGGCTCTTTACCATGTGATCACCTGTGTCCAATCACGGCTGATCACAATGTAAACAGGAAGAGACGCTGATCGGCTTTTCCTCACTCGCGTCTGACAGACGCGAGTAGAGGAGAGCCGATCGGCGGCTCTCCTGACAGGGGGGTATGTGCTGATAGTTTATCAGCGCAGCCCCCCCTCGGATCACCGTACAGGACCACCAGCATGTCGCCCAGGACCACCAGGGATGGTCATCCACACTGGACCACCAGGTATGCCTCTAGCCCACCAGGGAATGCCAATCTGTGCCAAGGCAGCTGACAATGCACAGGCAGCTGCCAACCAGTGTCCACTCAAAATCCCTGCCGGTGCCAGTGCCACCAGGGATACCCATCAGTGGCATATCAGTGCTGCATGTTAGTGCCCATTAGTGCCCATCAGTGCCATGTATCAATGCCCATCAGTGCCCAGCAGTACCGCCCATCAGTGCCCAGCAGTGCCGCCTATCAATGCCACCCATAAGTACCCACCATTGCAGCCTTTCAGTGCCCATCAGTGTTGCCTATCAGTGCCAATAAGTGCCCAACAGTGCCACCCATGAGTGCCTATCAGTTCCGCCTATCAATGGCCATCAGTGCTGCATATTAGTGCCACCCAACAGTGCCGCCTACCAGTGCCGCATATCAGTGCCCATTGTCAGTGCCCGTCAGTGCCACCTCATTTGCGCTGCCTCATCGGTGCTGCCTTATCAGTGCCCGTCAGTGTCGCTTTATCAGTGCCCATCAGTGAAGGAGAAAACTTACTTATTTACAAAATTTTATAACAGAAAAAAAAAAGACTTTTATTTTCTTCAATAATTTCGGTCTTTTTTTATTTGTATAGCAAAAATTAAAAACCCCAGAGGCGATCAAATATCACCAAAAGAAAGCTCTCTTTGTGAGAACAAAATTATAAAAATTCTGTTTGGGTACAGTGTAGCATGACCGTGCAATTGTCATTTAAACAGCGCAGAAAGTTGAAAATTGGCTTGGGCAGGATGGGGCGTAAGTGCATGGTATTGAAGTGGTTAAAGTGAAACAATGAAAATGAAATATTCCTTTCGCGGGCGGTCCGCTTCAAGATAAAAGTGGTCTCTGTAGCAGATTACCGGAGCCGCCGGCAGTGGAGGAGGCGATCATGTCTGCTCTCTGGCTTGGCATGGAGACGAGTAAGGGGAAGATGGCCCCCACCTGTCTCCATATCATTGCAGGGCGAAGGACCGTCAAAACGTCACTTCTGCCCATAGCTCTTAAAGGGACATTTTTTTATTTTATTTTTTTCAAATGACATTTCATTTTTATTATTTTTTTTTATTGCATTTTAGTGTAAATATGAGATCTGAGGTCTTTTTGGCCCAAGATCTCATATTCAATAGGTCCTGCCATGCTTTTTTTCTATTACAAGGGATGTTTACATTCCTTGTACTAGGAATAAAAGTGACACAATTTTTTTTAAAAGAACAGTGTAAACATGTAAAATATATTTTTTTACACGCGCCCCATCCCGCCGAGCTTGCGTGCAGAAGCGAACGCATACGTGAGTAGCGCCCGCATATGAAAACGGTGTTCAAACCACACATGTGAGGTATCGCTGCAATCGTTAGAGCGAGATAAATAATTATAGCCCTAGACCTCCTCTGTAACTCAAAGCATGCAGCCTGTAGAATTTTTTAAACGTTGCCTATGGAGATTTTAAAGGGTATAAGTTTGTCGCCATTCCACGAGCAGGCGCAACGTTGAAGCGTGACACGTTGGGTATCAATTTACTCGGCGTAACATCATCTTTCACAGTATAAAAAAAAATGGGCTAACTTTCCTTTTGTCTTAATTTTTTATAAAAAAAGTGTTTTTTTCCCAAAAAAAGTGCACTTGTAAGACCGCTGCGCAAATATTGTGTGACAAAAAGTATTGCAACGACCACCATTTTATTCTCTAGGGTGTTAGAAAAAATATATATAATGTTTGGGGGTTCTAAGTAATTTTCTAGCAAAAAAATATGTTTGTAACTTCTTGCGGCTGTAATGAATTGTCGGATCCCAGCAATATAGATAAAAATGATTGAAAAAAATGGCATGGGGACCTGGGTCCTGCACCAGGGGACATGTATCAATGCAAAAAAAAAATGTTTTTTCAGGAGCAGTGATTTTATTAATGCTTAAAGTGAAACAATAAAAATGAAATATTCCTTTAAATATCGTGCCTGGGAGGTGTCCTTAGTATGCCTGTAAAGTAGCACATTTTTCCCTTGTTTAGAACAATACCACAGCAAAATTACATTTCTAAAGGAAAAAGAGTCATTTAAAACTGCTAGTGGCTGTAATGAATTGTCAGATCCCGGTGTTCTATCAGTATGGGTCCCCCCATCAGATAGTGTCCGTGTTGAACTGCGCATGCGCAAATGGAGATCACGGAAATCTTAGAGACTTAACATTGGTTCCGTCAGCTGTTCTTGGAGCATGCGAAGTTAACAGGCCGCTCGCTCCCGATGCTTATCCACAACGCTCGCTGTATCAGATGGGGGACCCATCTCGATAGAACAGCGCTGGCCGCGCTCACAGCAATTCAGCAAAGTGGCGGATGGTTTTTAAAAAGGGGCGTGTGTATTATTGAGCAGTAATTTTTTTACAGGTTGGACAACTCGATAGAACAGCGCTGGCCGCGCTCACAGCAATACAGCAAGGGGCAGATGGTTAAAAAATCCCTGCTCAATAATACACCCGCCCCGTTTTAAAAACCATCTGCCCCTTGCTGTATTGCTGTGAGCGTGGCCAGTGCTGTTCTATGGAGATGTCCAACCTGTAAAAAAATCACTGCTCAATAATACACCTGCCCCTTTCTGCCCCTTGCTGTATTGCTGTGAGCGCGGTCAGCGCTGTTCTATCGAGATGGGTCCCCCATCTGATAGAGCGAGCGCCGTCGATATGCATCGGGAGCGAGTGTCGTAACTGTGCATGCTCCAAATACAGCTGACAGAACAGATGTTCAGTCTCTGAGATTTCTGTGATCTCGGACTGCACATGCGCAGTCCAACCCGGGCACTATCTGATAGGGGAACCAGAATGATAGGACACCGGCAATATAGATAAAAAATCATTGAAAAAACGGCATGGGTCCACCCCCAGTTCTTTACCAGGCCCTTTGGGTCTGGTATGAATATTAAGGGGTACCCCGCACCAAAATTAAAAATAAAAATGTGTGATGGTCCCCCCAAAATCCATACCAGGCCCTTCAGGTCTGGTATTGATATTAAGGGGAACACTGGGGCAATTTTTTTTAAAGAATGGTGTAGGGGTCCCCCCAAAATCCATACCAGGCCCTTCAGGTCTGGTATAAATTTTAAGGGGAACTCTGCACCAAATGTTTTAAAAAATGGCGAAGGGGCCCCCCCAAAATTCATAACAGACCCTTTTCCAAGCACGCATTCTGTCAGGCTGCAGGAAAAGTACCTGAACCGTACCAGGCCACATGTCCTCAACATGGGGAGGGTGCTTTGGGGTCCCTTCCAAAGCACCTTGTCCCCATGTTGATGGGGACAAGGGCCTCATCCCCACAACCCCTGCCCGGTGGTTGTGGGGGTCTGCGGGCAGGGGGATTATCGGAATATGGAAGCCCCCTTTAACAAGGGGACCCCTAGATCCTGCACCCCCTATGTGAATGGATATTGGGTACATTGTACCCCTACACATTCACCAAAAAAAGTGTCAAAATGGTAAAAATTACAGTAGACAATTTGGGACAAGTTCTTTATTGAGAAAAAAAACTGTTCCGCCATGTCCATTCATCTTCGAACACAGCGTTCCGACGATCTCAGAAAAAAAAACAACAACTCCGCCTCCATGGGAGGCTCCTGCTGACTGAAGCCTCTTCACTGTGACCGAAGATTAATAGACATCACGGGACAGTTTTTTTGTTTTTTTTTAATAATTGTCTACTGTCATTTTTACCATTTTGACACTTTTTTTGGTGAATGTGTAGGGGTACAATGTCCCGATACCCATTCACATAGGGGGGCGGTATCTGGGAGTCTCCTTGTTGAAGGGGTCTTTCAGATTCCGATAAGCCCCCCGCCTGCAGACCCCCACAACCACCAGGCAAGGGTTGTGGGGATGAGGCCCTTGTCCCCATCAACATGGGGACAAGGTGTTTTGGGGGGGACCCCATGTTGAGGGCATGTGGCCTGGTACGGTTCAGGTACTTTTCCTGCAGCCTGACAGAATGCGTGCTTGGATAAGGGTCTTTTATGGATTTTGGGGGGACCCCTTCGCCATTTTTTAAAACATTTGGCGCAGGGTTCCCCTTAAAATGTATACCAGACCTGAAGGGCCTGGTATGGAATGGGGGGGGGGGCGCCACGCATTTTGTTTTTTATTTTGGTGCGGGGTAATGAACTGGGGGGAACCCATGCTGTTTTTTTCAATGATCTTTATCTATATTGCCGGGATCTGACAATTCATTACAGCCGCAAGCAGTTTTAAATGCCTTTTTTTCCCTTTAGAAATTTCATTTTGCTGTGGTATTGTTCTAAACACAGGAAATATGCGCTATTTTACAGGCATACTAAGGACACCCCCCCCCCCCCCCCCCCCCCAGGCACATAATTTAAAGGAATATAAAAATTTTATTGTTTCACTTTAAGCATTAATTAAAATCACTGCTCCTAAAAAAATGCTGTTTTTAAAATGTATTTTTGCATTGATACATGTCCCCTGGGGCAGGAGCCAGGTCCCCATGCTGCTTTTTTCAATGATTTTTATCTATATTGCCAGGATCCGACAATTTATTACAGCCGCAAGCAGTTTTAAATGAGATTTTTTTCCTTTAGAAATATCATTTTGCTGTGCTATTGTTCTAAACACAGGAAAGATGCGCTACTTTACAGGCATACTAAAGACACCCCCCAGGCACAATACTTAAAGGAATATTACATTTTTATTGTTTCACTTTAAGCATTATTAAAATCACTGCTCCTAAAAAAAATTCTGTTTTTAAAAAAATATTTTGCATTGATACATGTCCCCTGGGGCAGGACCCAGGTCTCCATACACTTTTTATGGCAATAACTTGCATATAAGCCTTTAAAATGAGCACTTTTGATTATTCATGTTAGTGTCCCATGTTCTGGTGCGAACCAAACTGGGGGGTGTTTGGCTCATCCCTAATAAATATACAGTATACTTATCTATTTTGCATCATGGTATCTTAATAATGTTCATATATTTTGTTAACCTTTCTATTTTTTTTAATGCAAGTATAATGTGATTGTGTAATGCTTTTTTCCCTCACCCTTTTTTTCTTTCTGTAACTCATCTATGTTGAAATTTCAATAAAAACTGATTGAGTAAAAAAGTATAAAAGCAAATGTTTATGTTTTTCTTGAGGCATAGAGAAACTCTGTTTTGTTTAGTAGAAATTGTGGTCATAAAAACAGTTGAGTAGGAGACATGGAAGAATCTGGGACAGGATGAGTCAGAAAAGTGTGTTTCCTGCTGGCAGATGATGTTGTAAAGATATGAAATGGCAAAAGACCCTAACTCACTTGTTAGGGGAGTTAAAGCTTTGAAAGTTAAGCAATATACTATAGCCATAATGTAAAATACGAAGACATGTAAGACCCCTTTCACACTGCAGCGCCCGGGTCCTTAGCGCTAAATCGCAGCTTGTTTTTCCTGCACTTTAGGGCTGTTTTAGTGATGCTTTTCGGACACTAGCAAGGTGATTTTTACCTTAAAAACAAGGTAAAAATCCAGTATTTCTGGGATTTTAAAGTCCTTTTAAGGCGCAATGTGCAAAGCATTTTGTGAGTGATAGTTACAGCGCTCCCAACCCGTCCCAAAAGATGCTAGTTGCAGGACTTTTCGTAACGTCCTGCAAGCGCACTGCCCCAGTGTGAAAAGACAAACTGCAATGAATGGGAGGCGTATTTCATGCGCTTTTCAGAGGCTATTTTTAACCGCCTCAGTGTGAAAGGGGTCTAATAAAATTGGAGCTCATGTGATTAAGATCAGGGACGAGCCAGCGGGGGCTTAACATTTAGAGACAGTTTCATAGTACTCAGTGGATCCATGTCAAGTCATTTAAAGGAGCAGTCTCAGGGGATCGCTTCTTTGAAAAATTAAGGAGGATCAACAGTGTCAACCACCCAAGAGAATAGCCGATGAATGCAGATAAAGTTAATTGGCTGATCCAGCCAAATCCAAGAAGAACTTTTGGTTGTGATAGAGCATAATGGGTCAGGGGCCAGACAGACTTTAAGAGGAGGTAAGCTCTATAAGTCATGGACCAGGGTAAGGTTTCTAGGAGTGTCTAAGAGGAGTCATAATAAAGTTTCATGGGATCATGTAAATGTTCCACCCAGCTGCGGGGCACATATGGTACATCAGAAGTGCTCGCAAGTACACCATAGTAAACAGAAATAGAAACATTGTGAGAGTTGACTTAGAGTTTCCCTTAAAGGCCAAGGCAAAGCACCTGTGCCGGGAAGAGCATCGAAAGATAAATGAATAAAGCTAAGGTGCAGCTCTTCCACAGGAAAACTTGCACTCAAATATTACTAAGTTGTCCTTATTCCTCAGGTTATAAACCTCGCTCTCAAGGAAAACGTGCCAGGTGATTGCTCACCAGTCTCCAGACAAAGGTAGAAGCCAAGAGGCCTGTATAGCAGTGATAGCTCCCAAAAGAGTGTAGGTCTGGCTTGAATCATGTTCATTAACCAAGCCTGTGCAACCCCCACCACACACACACACACACACTTCCCGTTTTATTGTCAACAGTTTCACCAAACAGCTACATAGACAGAAATAAACACCCGACTTTATCCTCATCCTACTCTACAGATATAATGCATTTTAATATATTATACACTGTTATTAAATATTATAATTAGGGTTGTCCCGCTACTGATACTAGTATCGGTATCAGGAATGATACCGAGCATTTGCGTCAGTACTTGTACTCGCAAAAATACTCCTGATGCCTTATCCGATACATGGGAGAGGCGGGAGGTTTCAGAGGCTGTGCCCAACCGGAAGTCAGCAGGCGGAGTCAATGGGCGGAAAGGACGGACGGAGTCAGCGGAGCGGAGAGCGAATCCTCAACGGCAGTAGAACTAGCTAGGTAAGCTGGCAGGGGTGCAGGGCGCAGCCGCATCAGGATCGGTGACTGGAGCCTTCACATTCGGTCACCGTCAGCAGTCGAACATCCCTATGCCCATCTTGGTACACGCTGCACTCGGTCTACACTGCATATAGTTTGGGCTGGATGTAACAAGATGTCGGCTGCTGCTTACTGTGGCTGAGTGCAGCGTGTATCAAGATGGGCATCGCAGCATTGCATTTCAAAATCCTTTCCTCTCATGTAATTTATTGCTGCATTTCAATGCCAGTCCATCAGTGCCAGCCACCTATGAGTGCCATCTATCAGTGCCAGCCACCTATCAGTGCCCATAAGTGTCGCCTATCAGTGCCAGCCACCTGTCAGTGCCGCCTATCAATGCCAGAATTAGTGCCGGTCACCTGTCAATGCCACCTATCAGTGCCCATCAGTCAGTGCCACCTATTAGTGCCCATCAGTCAAACTGTCACATGACATTTTAAAAAAGTATCGGTAATCTGTATCGGTATTTTAAGAAAGTGGTGTCGGGACAACCCTATTTACAATAATGTATAATTTTACTGCCAACGTAACTGGGACTTGCTAATGCAAAAAAAACAAAAAAACAGCTGACCAAATACAGTAGGATGTTCCCGCAACCTCCAAACATGTGTGTTTCTATGTCTATAGGGATGGATTTTTTCAAGGCAAAGGGTAATATTATACAGTCACTAAAGCCTGTAGAATGTATACACGTTACAGTTGAGACACCTGTGTACAATTGCTATGAAAACATTTAATATAACTCATTATTAGTTACTGCTTGCTATGACACTTTGGAAGGCCGGAAGGTCTCAAACATTAATAACATGAGTACTGACATTTCAACACAAATAATGCTGTTTAGCTAAGAACTGATTATAATCACATTAAAAATTGAATTTAGGGATTAAGGATTTACAGAGGATTTATACAAGGCTCATAAATTATAGGAAATACTAACAAAATAAATAAGACAAGTAACAAGCTGTGACATTATTAAACATTAATAAACATATAGCCCATTAAACCATCATCTCAGGATTGCATAATTTCCACTGAAGCCCACTATATCATGGTGCAAAACAGAATACTGAATAAAGTCTCTCTCATTTTACTTTAATCACTTCAGCCCCGGAAGAATTGGCTGCCCAATGACCGGGCCATTTTTTGCAATTCGGCACTACTGCGTTGCTTTAACTGACAATTGCGCGGTCGTGCGACGTCGCACCCAAACAAAATTGACGTCCTTTGTCCCACAAATAGAGCTTTCTTTTGGTGGTATTTGATCACCTCTGCGGTTTTTATTTTTTGCGCTGTAAACACTTTTGGCACTATTTTGGGACCATTGTCATTTATACAGCAATCAGTGCTATAAAACTGCACTGATTACTGTGTAAATGACACTGGCAGGGAAGGGGTTAAACACTAGGGGGCAATGAAGGGGTTAAGTGTGTCCTAGAGAGTGATTCTAACTGTGTGGGGGCTGGGCTACGAGTGACACGACAGTGATCACTGCTCCCGATGACAAGGAGCAGTAGATCACTGTCCTGTTACTAGGCAGAACAGGGAAATGCCTTGTTTACATAGGCATCTCCCTGTTCCACAGCACCGTGACACGATCGCTGGACACTGGCGGACATCGAGTCTGCGGGTCCCGCGGGCACGGTCATGGAGCTTGCGGCGGGCGCGCGTACAGGTACAGGTACGTTGCCTTGCCTATCCATGCCATTCTGCCGACGTATATCTACGTGAGGCAGTCGGCAAGTGGTTAAAGGACAATCATACAATGACAATATGCACCAAATCAATTAGTTGTGCCAAGTATATTAGCTGGTTACAAACAAATTCTCTGTTAATTCTGCTTTTATTATGGCTGACTGCCCTACTGGGGTACCCAGATACTTGGTATTTGAAGCTTACCTGTCTACTTAAAGTGATTGTAAAGGCAGAAGGTTATTTTATCTTAATGCATTCTTTGCATTAAGATAAAAAAGCCTTCTGTGTACAGCTGCCCCCGAATACTTACCTGAGCCCATCTCTATCCAGCGATGCTGCACTAGAGGCTTGGCTGCCTGGGACTTTCCTCCTCATTGGCTGAGACAGCAATATAGTGCCATTGTCTCCTGTCAAGTCAGTGAGCCAATGAGAAGAGAGGGGCGGGGCCTAGCCGGGGCTCCATGTCTGAATGAACAAATGGAGCTGCGGCTTGGCTCGGGTGCCCCCATAGCAAGTTGCTTGCTGTGGAGGCACTCATTAGGAGGGAGGGGCCAGGAGCGCCGAATTGGGACCCAAGAAGAAGAGGATCTAGGCTGCTCTATGCAAAACTAATACACAGAGCAGGTAAGTATAACATGTTTGTTGTTTTTAAGCAAAAAAGAAATAAAAAATTTGACTTTAGTATCACTTTAATTTGGTCTTACACGCATTCTGTGCTGATATAGTATTGATAGTATCTGATAAGCTATATGCTTACTCCTGATGGGAGATTCTGCTAAACTTTGAATAAAAAGATTGAAATTCATATCACACATTTTGCATTAGCCTACACTGGAGTTTACAAGCATGCTAAGTCTGTTGGAGGAATAACATTTATATGTTCAGATTGCTAATCTTTCAGTAATATTGGAGCTTCTGTATATAATGTGACTGAAAATGTCCATATTATTTACACAAGCCACATCTCCTGACAAATTACATTTGGCTGATAGTTTATAATCCAAATAAGGCTCTCACTGGACAGAAAGAAAAAGGAAACAGGTTAAAAAGTTATATTTACTAACATGTTTTATTTGCTTTAATATAGTAATTAATGGTATGACATTTTTGCTAAATGTTGTATAGAATATGCATTTATGTGTCTATTTTAGACCAACATCTATGTTTGCAGATTGATGAAAGTTAATTGCATTCTTTCTTATGTAACACTACCCCCGCAGGAGATGCTGATTATCTAAGGTCATCTGTTCTTACCTTGACAAAAAATCTCAGCACCACTGACTTCTTGGGTATACACGTTAATAGGTAAAATTCATTATTCTATTAATACCTTAGGGTCACCCTAAATTGGGACATGAGAATACACTATAACAAGGCATCACTTGATATGGTAAGAGTGCTACCTTAAACTTAAACCAAACCATCATAAACTGTTGCTCTTCTCACTAAACGAGCAGCATAAGGCAACAAAAGACCAATGCAGATCAGATGAGAGAGCTAAACAGAGAAATAAAAAAATATGCTGAAAACTGTACTCAAAAGCAGAGATGAGTTATGTCAAGTCTTTAAGGTTAGTCTTCTGCTGGCTACAGTGGGGCATGCTTATTGGGGGGGAGGGGGAAGCTGACCTTGTTATCATTAAGCACAAGGGTCTCTCATGTGGAATCTAGTCATCAGATTTAGTGTAAGCATGCCGAAGCATGGAAATTTGTTTCTCAATTTTCCAATTGGCATTTATGCCTTTATATTGCTTTGCAGACAAGATGACCTGACATTTCCAGAGTATTGGGTAATATATTTTTGCAGGATTGTGCATAGTGCACAGTAGGGATGAGCCAAACACCCCCCCTGTTCGGTTTGCACCAGAACCTGCGAACAGCCAGTATGTTCGCGTGAACGTTAGAACCCTATTAAATACAATGGACTCAAACGTTCAAAATCAAAAGTGCTAATTATAAAGGCTAATATGCAAGTTATTGTCCTAAAAAGTGTTTGGGGACCCGGGTCCTGCCCCAGGGGACATGTATCAATGCAAAAAAAAGTTTTAAAAACTGCCATTTTTTCGGGAGCAGTGATTTCAATAATGCTTAAAATGAAAAAATAAAAGTGGAATTTTCCTTTAAATTTCATACCTAGGGTGTGTGTATAGTATGCATGTAAAGTCGCGCTTGTTTCCCATGCTTAGAACTGTGCCTGCACAAAGTGTCATTTCTGAAGAAAAAAAAGTCATTTAAAACTCACTCGTGGCTATTAATGAATTGTTGGCTCCCGGCAATACATAGAAAAGTCATTGATAAAAAAAAATAAAAAAGCGTGGAGGTCCTCCCAAATTCAATTACCAGGCCCTTCAGGTCTGGTATGGATATGAAGGGGAACCCTGCGGCAAATAAAAAAAAAAAATGTGTGGAGTTCCCCCAAATATCCATACCAGGCCCTTCAGGTCTGGTATGGATTCTAAGGGGAACTCCACCCTAAATTAAAAAAAAATGGCGTAGAGTTCCCCTCAAAATCCACACCAGACCCTTTATCCGAGCACGTAACCTGGCAGGCCGCAGGAAAAGAGGGGGGACGAGAGAGCGCCCCCCCCTCTTGAACCGTACCAGGCCACATGCCCTCAACATGGGGAGGATGTCCCCATGTTGATGGGGACAAGGGCCTCATCCCCACAACCCTTGCCCAGTGGTTGTGGGGGTCTGCGGGCAGGGGGCTTATCGGAATCTGGAAGACCCCTTTAACAAACGGGACCCCCAGATCCCGGCCCCCCCATGTGAATTGGTAAGGGGTACATTGTACCCCTACCATTTCACGAAGAAAGTGTAAAAAAAATGTAAAAAAACACACACCAACACCTTGGAAAAGTCCTTTATTAAAAAAAAAAAAAAAAAATGATGGGGAACTTTAGAATGGGTGGGTGTATTCATTTAATACACTGCGGAGGAAGTTCCCCATCAGGTCCGCTCAGGCTCAGCCAATGACGGACATCGCTGGACATCGGATCGCCGCGGGACACTGGATTTCATCGCAGGAATGTTTTTTTTTTTTAATAAAGGATTTTTCCAAGGTGTCGCTGTGTGTTTTTTTAAAAAAAATTTACACTTTCTTTGTGAAATGGTAGGGGTACAATGTACCCCTTACCCATTCACATAGGGGGGCGGGATCTGGGGGTCCCCTTTGTTAAAGGGGTCTTCCAGATTCCGATAAGCCCCCTGCCCGCAGACCCCCACAACCATTGGGCAAGGGTTGTGGGGATGAGGCCCTTGTCCCCATCAACATGGGGACATCCTCCCCATGTTGAGGGCATGTGGCCTGGTACGGTTCAGGAGAGGGGGCGCTCTCTCACCCCCCCCCCCTCTTTTCCTGCGGCCTGCCAGGTTGCGTGCTCAGATAAAGGGTCTGGTATGGATTTTGGGGGGAACTCCACGCCATTTTTTTTTAAATTTGGGGTGGAGTTCCCCTTAAAATCCATACCAGACCTGAAGGGCCTGGTATGGATATTTGGGGGAACTCCACGCATTTTTTTTTTAAATTTGCAGCAGGGTTCCCCTTAATATCCATACCAGACCTGAAGGGCCTGGTAATTGAATTTGGGGGGACCCCCACGCTTTTTTTTTTTTTAAATCAATGACTTTTCTATGTATTGCCGGGAGCCGACAATTCATTAATAGCCACGAGTGAGTTTTAAATTACTTTTTTTCCTTCAGAAATGACACTTTGTGCAGGGACAGTTCTAAGCACGGGAAACAAGCGTGACTTTACAAGCATACTATACACACACCCTAGGTACGAAATTTAAAGGAATATTTCACTTTTATTGTTTCACTTTAAGCATTATTAAAATCACTGCTCCCGAAAAAACGTTTTTGCATTGATACATGTCCCCTGGGGCAGTACCCGGGTCCCCAAACACTTTTTATGACAATAACTTGCATATAAGCCTTTAAAATTAGCACTTTAGATTTCTCCCATAGACTTTTGTTCGCTGTTCGGCGAACAGGCGAACAGGCAATGTTCAAGTCGAACATGAGTTCGACTCGAACTCGAAGCTCATCCCTAGTGCACAGGAAGGAGCCCAGATAAGGGCAACTTGATGTGGAGATTTAACCTAAACTGTGTACTTTGGAGAATGGGACTAATTAAAAGTGGGCTGCTTCTTTCATTGGGATACTGTTATCATACAAGGCTACAAGTACATTATACAAAGTTACAATTGCCTTCCATTTGTTTACTTGTGACATGAATGCCGCAAATGTAGTTGACTAACCCTCTACAAAAAACGTAGCCTGTACATATTATTTGGAAACAAGCCCTTCAATCCTGATGGTTCTTATAAGAATGCCAAGAAACCCTAATGCATTAGTTACTTAAAGCAGTATTAAACCCCAAACTAAACATTTTATATATTACAGCCTATCAATTATTAGATTGGTTGCTAAATCAGTTTTCTTTTCTTTGACTTTTTTCCCTCTGTTTCACCTGGTGATCTGACCATTACCACACCTCCTGTATTAAGGTGCCTCCACTCTGGATTAAGAATCTCAGGGGGCACCTTTAAACAGCATCATTATCAATATGGGGTGGGGGGGGGGGTGTTAGATGTATTAGCAGATTTAAAAACACTAATTAAAGGTTCACTTTTGTTCACCGTTTTTTCTAAATTCCAGCTCAGCTATGTATCAGTATAGTATTAGTGTACTTCTTTTGCAAAAATAAAACAGCTTTCCATTTATTCTACCCACGCTTACCTTACTCTCTTCATGGAAAAACTGAGCTCCATTACTTCTGTCTTACTTCTTGAACAGACTTTAGGTCATGACAAAGGAAGGAGTTTACCAGCTGATCTCATTAGCACACACCCTGTATCATCTACCCTCAGCTGGTAAACTCCTTCCTGTGTCATGACCCAAAAGTCTTTTCAGGAAGTAAGGAGAAGTAATGGAGCAGAGTTTTTAAACATCCATGAAGAGAGTGAGGTAACTGTGTGTAGAATAAATGGAAAGCTGTTTTAATTTTGCAAAATAAGTACATTAATGCCAAATTGGTACATAGGGGAGCTGGAATTTAGAAAAAAAAGGTGAACAAAGGTGAACTTAGCCTTTAAACACAAATTTCAGCTGATACATTATAAGCAATTACAGCAAACTTTTTTTTATTTCTCTAGGGATAAAGAGTTTACATAAATAAACAAAAACTGATCATTATAAGCACCCCTGCTAGTGTTAAATGGTTTGTCTGATCTCTGTAACTGTAAGTGATACATTCTGCTGGAAAGCTTGTTCTTTTGAAAAACAGACTAAATTTCTGGATCACCAAATGTAAATAGAAGTAAGAAAGCCTAAAAAAAAAAAAATGAATGCAGCCATCACATCTAAGAAACGGTAAGCTACAATATAATAAATGTTTGCTTTTGGGTTTAATACTACTTTAAGCCCAGGTTCACTCCCGCTTGTCAGTCTCGATTTCGGCTGCGATTACAGAGACAGTTTCTGCACAGATGTCAATGTAAATCGCAGGCTGAAATCGCAAAAAGTAGTACCGAAACTACTTTTTGAAATCGGTGCAGAGCTGCAGATGCGGCGTTGCACCGATTAGGACGGTGCAATTGCCGGCAAATGCCGCTGATTTGACATGTTAAATCGCACCAGTATGAACCAGGGCTAATACTAACAAAACTGAAAGAATATCTGTGATCCAGGGTGAGCCCCCATGCGAAAAAAAAAAAAAAAACTTAATACAAAAAAATATCTTAAATTACTTTATACATCCTATGTATACTATTTTATTTTCCAAGCAACATTGTCTGAGCTGACATAGTTACCCTACATACTGTCCACATAATGTAGAGTTACACCTACTTATAGAGTTCACAATTGCAAAACAAAGACTTGCTTTTTTGCTTGCTTTCTATAGCAACATGCTTCTGTTTTAGGCCAGTGTCTATAATTAGATAATGGCCTCAAGCTGTCACTGCTAAATTTAGCCCCATAAAAATACATACTCAGGACATTCCTTCCTGGGTCTTCAATTAGGCTGTAGTTAGATTAAAACCTTCTATTTTTGGTAATGATGCAATAGTAGTATAAACTCAAACTCTTGGATGAAATCTGGTTTACTTCAAGAAGTTACTTAAGTGTCACATTCTTAAAAAGAAAACATATTAGGACACAGTGAAAAACTGAAAAAGTTGTGATCTTTTATAAAGGTTATTGTACTCAAGCTGGAATAATTTCCACATAAAATATGATTTATGTATTCAATGTATGCAATGTTAATAAAAAAAGATGCTCAGGATTTTCCATTGCATTTCAATGTTGAAGATGCTTCATTAAAGTAAACCAGTCAAAGATCTGAGTAATTCAAACTGCTCATATAATAAAACCGCTTTCAGCGAAAACTGCATGTCAAAACAATTATTAGATACAGACAGCCCTTTATCTCCTCCTATAAACTGGTTGTTATGACATGCTGTTTTCACTAAAGGTAACCATTTATTGATCAGTCAGTTTACAGTGCCAAAATTTGCAATATATTTACTTTAATAAAAGGTTTGCCCATATGTCACTTTTAAATAGCGTAACATGGTGACTGTATAATCATTTATGTTGTTCTGAAAAATATATAATTGGAGGTATCCACAGAAGAACTACAGTTAGTTAAAAAAAAAAAAAAATCAGCAGCTAAAAATACTGTAGCTGCTGACTTTTAATAAATCAGTACTCACTAGTCGAGAAGGGGCTGGTTATTTGCTGGTCTTCAGATTCCTCAGAGCTACCATCTTGGTTGTGAGAAGCCAGCTGTTACTTTCTGCTGCGCTTTCAGACTGGTCCCGCAGTCTCCTGGGTAGGGATGAGCTTCGAGTTCGAGTCGAACTCATGTTCGACTCGAACATTTCCTGTTCGCCCGTTCGCCGAACAGCGAACAAATTGGGGTGTTCGCAGCAAATTCGAAAAATCTATGGGAGAAATCTAAAGTGCTAATTATAAAGGCTAATATGCAAGTTATTGTCCTAAAAAGTGTTTGGGGACCCGGGTCCTGCCCCAGGGGACATGTATCAATGCAAAAAGAAGTTTTAAAAACGGCCGTTTTTTCGGGAGCAGTGATTTTAATAATGCTTAAAATGAAAAAATAAAAGTGAAATATTCCTTTAAATTTCGTACCTGGGGGGTGTGTATGATATGCATGTAAAGTGGCGCATGTTTCCCGTGCTTAGAACTGTCTCTGCACAAAGTGTCATTTTTGGAAGAAAAAAATGCATTTTAAACTGACTCGCGGCTATTAATGAATTGTCGGCTCCCGGCAATACATACAAAAGTCATTGATAAAAAAAAAAAAAAGCGTGGGGGTTCCCCAGAATTCAATTACCAGGCCCTTCAGGTCTGGAATGGATATTAAGGGGAACCCCGCCGCAAATAAAAAAAAATTGACGTGGGGTTCCCCCAAATATCCATTCCAGGCCCTTCAGATCTGGCATGGATTTTAAGGGGAACTCCACCCCAAATTAAAAAAAAAATGGCGTGGAGTCCCCCTAAAAATCCATACCAGACCCCTTATCCGAGCATGCAACCTGGCCGGCCGCAGGGGAAAAGGGGGGGACGAGAGAGCGGCCCCCCCTCCCTCCTGAACCGTACCAAGCCACATGCCCTCAACATGGGGAGGATGTCCCCATGTTGATGGGGACAAGGGCCTCATCCCCACAACCCTTGCCCGGTGGTTGTGGGGGTCTGCGGGCGGGGGGCTTATCGGAATCTGGAAGACCCCTTTAACAAAGAGGACCCCCAGATCCCGCCCCCCCTATGTGAATTGGTAAGGGGTACATTGTACCCCTACCATTTCACGAAGAAAGCGTAATTTTTTTTTAAAAAAAAACACACAAACACGTTGAAAAAGTCCTTTATTAAAAAAAAAAAAAAAAAAAAAAAAACCATTCCAGCGGTGAAATCCAGTGTCCCGCGGCGATCCCGATGTCCAGCGCTGTCCGTCATTGGTTGTGCCTGAGCGGACCTGATGGGGAACTCCCTCTCAGTATTTTAAATGTATAGACCCGCCCCTTCTAAAGTTCCCCATCAGGTCCGCTCAGCGGACCAGATGCGGAACATGAGAAGGGGCGGGTCTATACATGTATTACCAAAGTGAGAGCAGTTCCCCATCAGGTCCGCCTCCTCGGTATGTCGGACCCGCCTACGTCATTGGCTTGAGCGGGGAACTTCCTTCACTGTGTAATTTAAATTTACATAGTGAAGGAAGTTCCCCGCTCAAGCCAATGACGTAGGCGGGTCCGACATACCGAGGGGGCGGACCTGATGGGGAACTGCTCTCACTTTGGTAATACATGTATAGACCCGCCCCTTCTCATGTTCTGCATCTCGCCCGCTGAGCGGACCTGATGGGGAACATTAGAAGGGGCGGGTCTATAAATTTAAAATACTGAGAGGGAGCTCCCCATCAGGTCCGCTCAGGCACAACCAATGAAGGACAGCGCTGGACATCGGGATCGCCGCGGGACACTGGATTTCACCGCTGGAATGTTTATTTATTTATTTTTTTAAATAAAGGACTTTTTCAACGTGTTTGTGTGTTTTTTTAAACATTTTTTTACGCTTTCCTCGTGAAATGGTAGGGGTACAATGTACCCCTTACCAATTCACATAAGGGGGGGCCGGGATCTGGGGGTCCCCTTTGTTAAAGGGGTCTTCCAGATTCCGATAAGCCCCCCGCCCGCAGACCCCCACAACCACCGGGCAAGGGTTGTGGGGATGAGGCCCTTGTCCCCATCAACATGGGGACATCCTCCCCATGTTGAGGGCATGTGGCTTGGTACGGTTCAGGAGGGAGGGGGGGCCGCTCTCTCGTCCCCCCCTTTTCCCCTGCGGCCGGCCAGGTTGCGTGCTCGGATAAGGGGTCTGGTATGGATTTTTAGGGGGACTCCACGCCATTTTTTTTTTAAAACTTGGGGTGGAGTTCCCCTTAAAATCCATGCCAGATCTGAAGGGCCTGGTAATTGAATTCTGGGGAACCCCCACGCTTTTTTTTTTTTTTTTTATCAATGACTTTTGTATGTATTGCCGGGAGCCGACAATTCATTAATAGCCGCTAGTCAGTTTTAAATGCATTTTTTTTCTTTCAAAAATGACATTTTTTGCAGGGACAGTTCTAAGCACGGGAAACATGCGCCACTTCACATGCATATCATACACACCCCCCAGGTACGAAATTTAAAGGAATATTTCACTTTTATTTTTTCATTTTAACCATTATTAAAATCACTGCTCCCGAAAAAACGGCCGTTTTTAAAACTTCTTTTTGCATTGATACATGTCCCCTGGGGCAGGACCCAGGTCCCCAAACACTTTTTAGGACAATAACTTGCATATTAGCCTTTATAATTAACACTTTAGATTTCGAACGTTCGAGTCCATTGTATTTAATAGGGTTCTAAAGTTTACACGAACATTTTGTCTGTTCGCAGGTTCTGGTGCGAACCGAACAGGGGGGTGTTCGGCTCATCCCTGCTCCTGGGTCTGTGGCATTTTCTAGGGGGTAGGGGCGGGGGCAAACTTATGCTTTTCTTACCTTGGGGAGCTGGTTTTACTGTGAGCAGTGACCAGAAGCAGGGTGGGGTGGATTTCCAATTCCATGGACCATATTTTGTTTTTCCCCTGACAGTGTTGAGGGGTCATAGTGTGTGTCAGTTCAGAGAGAGCTATGCTGTGCTGTAAAGCTAAGGACTGCTGTACTAAGACTGCAAGTGCTATTTAGTTATTTGTATTTTTTATATATTGCATGTATTTATACGATACCAACAATTTATGCAGCACTATATAGATATAGGTGCCTGATTTTGGACAGTTGCCATTCCCTAAAGTGGAACACTATCTGGAACAAGGGGATTACTTAGGACAGTGGTTCACAACTCCCACCAACAGGCCAGGTTTACAAGATAACTGAAATACATCACAGGTGATATCATATGCTTCTCAGTGATTGCAGTATTCTAGTCTGTATCTCCCCATGGTAATACTTAAAAGACGGTCTGTTAATGGGTCCTGAGGACAGAAGTCGAGTCCACTGGCTTAGTGTCACGCCGTGTCTGGGATTTGATCCTGGGCCTGGTGTTCTGTGGATGGTTTCCTACTGCCTGAGCCACTGGGGAACTTCCTTCTGTATAGAGCCCTTGTTATGCCCTGCTCCTTAATCTTGGACCCTGGCCCCACCCAGTGTCCAGCTGTAGGCAGTCACATGATTTAGTGACCTATAAATCATCACTTCCCCTTCCTGTCTTTGCCCTAATATAGGTTCCTGTTTGTTGGTGTATGTTAAAAGTGTTTCTGGTTGCTGACATTGCTTGTTCCTGACTCCACTTCTTTGATTACCCTTTGGATTTATGCTGATCTTGTTGCTGACCCTGTCTGTTCCCGACGCCACCTTCTGGTTGGCCCCCGTGTACTTCTGCCTTGGTCTGCTGACTTGGATCGTTTAGGATTGTCCTTTCTCCCACCTGGTTCCTGTCTTCGGCCTCTACTAACCGTAAGTTATTTGCTGGTGGTTCCTTGTTAGGCTGTTTTCACCATCTATTGTGGTCCCCTAATACTTGCTGCAGGATCTCAACCATCCCTCCACCTGATACTGGGATAACAAGACTGCTGGTCAGTAAAATGGAGTGACAGTTGGAATCTCCTGGCAGACCTAACACTTAGGACATGAACCAAGTAAGGCTCAGTTAACACAAGCTTGTTTTGCTATTAATTTACTTTGAGGCAGGATGCCTCTATATGCTTTAAATTTCTGCTTAAATAAACAGCATGTTTAGTTTAAGAACTGAAGATGTGTTGCCTGTACATTGAATTTCATTTCCACAATTGGTGCTTGGATGTGGACAACAAAAAACAATGCTTACCAACCCTACCAGCCCACATACATCATTTGCTTGGAGAGCTGACTCCTAGAATGCAGATCAACTGGTGGCCCCAATGGAGCACTATCTAAAAACTGATGTCTTTCTACAGCAGTGTTTCTCAACTCCAGTCCTCAAGGCGCACCAACAGATCATGTTTTCAGGCTTTCCATTATTTTGCACAGGTGAGTTGATCAGTTTCACTGCCTTAGTAATTACCACAGCCTTTTTATCTGAGGGAAATCCTGAAAACATGACCTGTTGGGGCGCCTTGAGGACTGAGAAACACTGTTCTACAGTATGCAGTCCTGAAAAGTCAATTCTCCAGGAGCTAATTAAATCTTGGGTAAGACTACTCCTGCTGCCAAGGGTGAGAAAGAGGCCCTTAAAGTGGTTGTAAACCCACTTTTTCAACTTGCACCTACAGGTAAGCCTAGATTAAGGCTTACCTGTAGGTGCAAGAAATATCTCCTAAACCTCCACGGTTTAGGAGATATTTAGTTAAATGACAGGCGCCTGTCATGATGGGCAATCTCACCTGCAAGCTGGCGACGCTGCGGCGCGCGCCGGTACGCGCCTGCGCAATAGTGGCGAATCAGCGTTAGCGCGTTCGCGCCTGCGCAATAGCGGCGAATCGGCGTTGGCGCGCATGCGCGGTAACGGCGCGCGGGTGCGCGCAGGGGCACGCAGTGACACTTTCTGGCGCCGATCTGGGGCTATTTAAAGGGGCTTGTGCTGGGGCTCCTTGCTGTCTGGTCTACAGCGTTTCCAAGACCCACCTGCTATCTGCTATTACCCTACCGTTCTGTTCCTGTGACCCGGCTTGTTCCTGACGCTTCTTGCCTTCTGCCTGCCCGTTGACCCCCGGCTTGTTGACCTTGCTTCCGCCTGCTCCTTCTGCTACCTGCTGCCTGCCCATTGCCAACCCGGACTGTATAACGACTCTGCCTCTGCCTCTTGCACTGCACCTGATCTGCCAGCCAGTGGATTACCCGGCCTGTTTGGACCTGCCAGTGCCCGGAACTACAAGACACCTCCCCGCTGTCTGCCGTCTGTCTCCTCAGTTCCCTGTGTGCCAAGCCTGCCTGCCGTCCAGCTTCCCTGCTTCCGCTGAAACCTGCACAGAGCTTCCTAAGGTCCAGCTCCACCTCTGCACCAGTGTTCCTGACAGGCACTTGTGCAACTCCGCACTCCCGAGCTCCCTGTTCCCACCATCAGGGGTTCCGGAGTAGGAGGTGCAAAAGAGGCCCCTCCCTGCATCCCAGGCTCATCACCAGGTACGTGACAGTACCAGACAGCCATGTCCGAGCCTGCACAGGGAGCGAACCCAATGGAGGAACTTTGCCGACACCTGGATGGGCTAACCCAGGCCGTCAGAAGCCTGCAAGAGGGTTATACCCGACTGGAGGGCCGAGTCCAGGCCCTATCCTCCTCAGCTTCCTCCTCCACTGGGACTTCCACTTCTCCCTCGGTGGTCATGATGCCGCCTGAACCAAAGGTACCCACACCTGAGCGATTCTCAGGGGAGCGGAGCAAATACAGAGCCTTTCGGAATGCCTGCGAGCTCTTCTTTGCCTTGCAACCACGGACCTTTTCACTGGAATCCACCAAAGTGGGGTTCGTTATTTCCCTCCTGTCTGGTGAGCCTCAAGCCTGGGCTCACCGCCTCTTGGAGCATAAAGACGTTTCACTTAATACCTTGGACACTTTCTTTCAAACCATGTCACAGCTTTACGAGGATCCCCACCAGACCGCCACTGCCGAAGCAACCCTGCATGCCCTTCAGCAAGGCCGCAGACCCGCCGAGGATTATGTTTCTGAATTCAGGAGATGGAGCTCAGACACTAATTGGAATGATGCTGCTCTTTGTTACCAATTCCGATTGGGACTCTCTGAACCACTCAAAGATGAACTGGCATGTGTGGGTGTGCCCGGAACATTGGATGCTCTGATCAACCTGACCATCCAGATTGACCGTCGCCTACGAGAACGTAGGACTGAACGAGCCACCGGGCCATCTCGCCCGGTTTGGATGTTGCCCCGGGTACCCAGCTCTGCCAACTCAGCTCCTCCATTCCCAGCTACAGCCTCCTCTGACAACCCAGAACCCATGCAGCTGGGACTTCTCCGTCCCTCTCTCACCCCTGAGGAACGTCAACACAGGCAAAACCTTAACCTATGTCTGTACTGCGGAGAACCCGGACATTATGTACGGACCTGCCCGGTGAAGATCCGTAAGTGCCTCTCCATGTCGTCTGTGCATTTACCCGTTATACCCAGTAATTCTGCTCACCTGGCGATTCCCATTCTTTTGCAGCTCCCAGGAGGGAATATTCAAGTCAGCGCTATCATTGACTCCGGGGCCTGCAGTTGCTTTCTGGACTTAGCTTTTGCCACCACACATCACATTCCTTTGCGCCCTAGAGCTAAAGGGCTTTCTGTATACCTCGCTGATTGGTCGACCCTTAAATCCGGACCAGTCACACAGGAGACCCTACCGCTGGCCACAACCATTGCCAGTACTCATCAGGAGTTACTATGCCTAGATGTCATCAAGTCTCCTCTGTTCCCCATCATTCTGGGCATGCCCTGGTTACAGGCCCATAACCCGCAAATTAATTGGACATCAGGAGAAGTCAGTTTCTGTTCCCCCTACTGCCGTCAACATTGTCTGCAGGAAGTTTTGAGTACCCCTTCTCCCTTGCTTTGCATGGACTCTGATGCTGAGGCCCGCCAGTCAATTCCTGAAGCATACCACAGCTTCCTGGACGTTTTTAGCAAGAAAGGGGCTGAGACTCTTCCTCCACACAGGCGTTACGACTGTCCGATTGAGCTTCTCCCCGGGGCTGAAATCCCCTTTGGCAGGATTTTTCCCCTGACGGAACTTGAACTCGAGACCCTCAAGACCTATGTTGATGATAATCTCATGAAAGGGTTCATCCGTCCTTCTACGTCACCGGCAGGGGCAGGGATTTTCTTTGTTGAGAAAAAGGACCATTCCCTCCGGCCTTGTGTGGATTACAGAGAGCTCAACAAAGTGACGATAAAGAACCGATACCCCCTTCCTTTAGTTCCTGAATTGTTTCAAAGACTGGGATCCGCAGTCATTTTCACAAAACTGGACCTCCGTGGGGCCTATAACCTGGTGCGGATCCGAAGCGGGGATGAGTGGAAAACTGCCTTTCGCACTCGCTTCGGGCACTTCGAATACTTAGTCATGCCCTTCGGACTCTGCAATGCCCCGGCTACGTTCCAGCATTTTGTGAACGACATTTTTAGAGACTACCTTGACCTTTTTGTTATCATTTACCTGGACGACATCCTCATCTTTTCCCCCTCCTTGGAGAAACACCGGGAACACGTTCGGAATGTGCTCGCACGGCTTCGAATGCACAGGTTATACGCAAAACCAGAAAAATGCGAATTCGAACGCCAAAGCATCCAATTTCTTGGACTTGTCATCTCGGTGGAGGGTATCACGATGGACTCCCAGAAAGTGGCTGCAATTCTTGACTGGCCGGTGCCCGTAGATAGGAAAGGCATACAGCGCTTCATCGGATTCGCAAACTTTTATAGGAAGTTCATCAGGGGGTTTTCGTCCATTATCACCCCATTAACCAACCTAACCAAACAGACTGTCCGGTTCCAGTGGTCTTCAGAAGCCCAAACGGCCTTTGAGACCCTTAAGGAATTATTTACCTCTGCATCCGTTCTGAGGCACCCTGATGCGGCTCTTCCATACATACTGGAGGTGGACACCTCAGAAACAGCAGTTGGGGCGGTTCTCTCCCAAAGACAGGGGCCCAAGGCTCTCTTACATCCGGTTGCCTTTTTCTCCCGTAAGCTGTCAGATTCGGAGAAGAACTATGATGTGGGAGACCGGGAATTACTGGCAATCAAAGCCGCCCTGGAGGAATGGCGGTACCTCCTGGAAGGAGCAGCGCATCCGATCCTGGTCTATACGGACCACAAGAATCTGGAGTATCTGAGAGTGGCAAAGAGACTGAAACCCCGGCAGGCCAGGTGGGCACTTTTCTTCACACGTTTCTCTTTCCATATAACGTATAGACCAGGATCGAAGAATACTAAACCTGATGCTCTCTCACGAATGTTCTGTGACCCTGAAACACCTGCCCCTCCGGATACCATCTTGTCACCTGGAAACTTCCTCTTGCTTCAAGAGGACCTGCTATCTCGGATCAAGCAAGCATCCAGGGGGATCTCTCCCTCACCTGGGACAGAGGTACAGCTCAAGGATGGACTTTTATGGTACAAGGACAAAATCTTTGTACCAGAGGGCCTGCGAGTCGCGGTCCTTAGTTCCTGCCATGATAACAAACTGGCTGGGCACTTCGGGGTACTCAAGACCTCCGAACTTCTACAACGCATGTTCTGGTGGCCGCAACTATCAAAGGACTGTAGGAGCTACGTGGAGTCTTGCAGCACATGTATCAGAAACAAGGGAAGTAAGTCCAGAGCCTGGGGTCTGTTGAAACCATTGCCCGTACCCGAGAGGCCATGGAAGATGATCTCCATGGACTTCATCGTAGAACTTCCCCCCTCTGAGCTTTTCACCACTATCTTCGTGGTTGTGGATAGACTATCAAAGATGGCGCACTTCTTGCCCATGAGGGGTACGCCTTCCGCTCCTGAGACAGCTAAAATTTTTGTCAAGGAAATCATAAGGCTCCATGGCATCCCTGCAAACATCGTGTCGGATCGAGGGGTGCAATTCACCTCCAGGTTCTGGAAGGCCCTGTGTGAAGCTCTCGGGATTAACTTGTCCTTCTCGTCTGCCTATCATCCACAATCAAATGGCCAGACTGAACGGACGAATCAGACACTTGAGCAATACCTACGCTGCTTTTCTTCGTCCTCGCAGGAAGATTGGGTACCTCTGCTGCCGCTGGCCGAATTTGCATACAATAATTCGGTCCACTCCGCCACGAAGCAATCCCCGTTCTATGCTAACTATGGCTTTCACCCCTCATTCTTGTCCAACTGTACCCCGGAGTCTGCTGTACCTGCTGTCCAGGAGACATTGGATTTTTTCAGAGCAAACAATGAGTTATTACGAGACACGATGACTAAGACACAAGAATATAATAAAGAAGTGTTCGACAAAAAGAGAAGAGGAGAACTCAATCTGGAACCCGGGGATCAGGTGTGGTTATCTACACTGAACCTTAGAATTGCCTGTCCCTCAAAGAAATTGGGTCCCAAGTTTGTGGGTCCTTTTCCCGTCAGGAGACGGATTAACAGTGTGGCCTATGAACTGGAGCTACCAGAATCATTCCGGATCCACCCGGTTTTCCATGTTGCCCTACTCAAGCCTACTGTTCCTGATCCCTTCTCGGGACGTGACACCGGCCCTCCTGAACCAATCTTGGTTGACGGTGAAGAGGAGTTTGAGGTGGAATCCATCATGGATTGTAGAAAAAGGCGCAACCAAGTCCAATTTCTTGTAAAATGGAAGGGATATGGCCCTGAGGAGAACTCATGGGAACCTGAGTGCAACATCCATGCCAAAAGATTGGTTCAGTCCTTCAAAGACTCCCATCCAGTTAAGATGGCCCAGTTGGGCATCCGGAGGCTGCCCATTGGAGGGGGGCAATGTCATGATGGGCAATCTCACCTGCAAGCTGGCGACGCTGTGGCGCGTGCCGGTACGCGCCTGCGCAATAGTGGCGAATCGGCGTTAGCGCCTGCGCAATAGCGGTGAATCGGCGTTAGCGCATGCGCGGTAACGCCGCGCGGGTGCGCGAGAGCGTGCAGTGACACTTTCTGGCGCCAATCTGGGGCTATTTAAAGGGGCTTGTGCTGGGGCTCCTTGCTGTCTGGTCTACAGCGTTTCCAAGACCCACCTGCTATCTGCTATTACCCTACCGATCTGTTCCTGTGACCCGGCTTGTTCCTGACGCTTCTTGCCTTCTGCCTGCCCGTTGACCCCCGGCTTGTTGACCTTGCTTCCGCCTGCTCCTTCTGCTACCTGCTGCCTGCCCGTTGCCAACCCGGACTGTATAACGACTCTGCCTCTGCCTCTTGCACTGCACCTGATCTGCCAGCCAGTGGATTACCCGGCCTGTTTGGACCTGCCAGTGCCCGGAACTACAAGACACCTCCCCGCTGTCTGCCGTCTGTCTCCTCAGTTCCCTGTGTGCCAAGCCTGCCTGCCGTCCAGCTTCCCTGCTTCCGCTGAAACCTGCACAGAGCTTCCTAAGGTCCAGCTCCACCTCTGCACCAGTGTTCCTGACAGGCACTTGTGCAACTCCGCACTCCCGAGCTCCCTGTTCCCACCATCAGGGGTTCCGGAGTAGGAGGTGCAAAAGAGGCCGCTCCCTGCATCCCAGGCTCATCACCAGGTACGTGACATCGCCGCTGTCTACAGCGCATGCGCGCCGTAGACAACGGCGCATTCATGGGGTTAACCCCATTCACAAATGTGGCTACTTCCCAGCAATCGCTGGGTGTAGCCGAATGTGACGGCTCCCGCGCGCATGCGCATAGTGACTTCTCCGCCGCTCCGGCCAATCACAGCGCCAGAGCGGCGCTGTGATTGGCTGGAGCGGCGATACCCGGAAGTAACCTTCCGGCTATCGCCGCAGAGATGGCTGCGGCTAAAGAGGGAGACGAGGATGGCTTCGGGGGCCCCGATCTAAGGTAAGTGATGCATAATGAGTTATTATGCTAGTCATATTAGCTCATTATGGCTTTCTCTTACAGGTAGTTAAAAAAATGATATAAGGGTTTACAACCACTTTAAGGTTAAAATGAACCCAGGTGCAAAGCCTGTAAGGGTGGCTATGCATGAGTCAGATGTGCTCCAAAAGGTGATGAGGTGATCTGACTGGACTGGTAGTCTGGTCAACCCGGATATACAAACTTAGGAGACTAAGCCCAAACTGATATTCAACCCCAGCACCCTTTGGAAGCCGATTTCCATATTAGCAGTAACCTCCAGCGAGGTAGTAAGTTTTCCATTGGAGGTGTTGGCATAGGAAGCAGAAACCAGACCAGGAATAGACTTGCCTGATTTGCCCTTATCCCAGGGTAAGGATAATCTATGCCAGAGAGCAGGCATAACTAATAGGATGGCCCAAAAGCAAGGAGCTGATATCGTTTTTGCACACTTCTCCATGGAGAATGACCTGTTGTATCAGGTTGATGAAGTAGGGTTAGAAATAGTCAACCAACTTGCCATTCCATTGATGCATTGTGCTTGATTGGCTCATTCTCTCTTTTTTTTTTTTGGGGGGGGGGGGGAGTCTTTGGGATATGGTAAAACCAAACATTGAGTATTACAAAGGTTTCACTGTGTTTGCAATGGTTTTACTTTATGTTGAAAGTTTCAAGAGTTGTGAAAATTGCTGAAAATTAGCCACTTCCTCCTTACGCATTATTCCTAAAGCAATGACCTAGTAGAATGTCTCAGTAAAACTAAAGCCAAGGCTTAAATGGGTATTGGCTACTGATGGAAATGACTGGGACTGTCTGTTGCCTTCCTTTTGACTTCCATCATCCAATCAGGTCCAAGCACAAATGCTGTTTTTTTTTTCCTTGTATTTGATTAGATATTCTTTACAACGTGAAGCTTCACCTCATTTACTAAGCTCTGGATCAACTGAATCTGCAAAGTGCACAGCCTATTTGCCTTTAGTAAATCAAAACCCTTTGTCCTAATCCCACAGCCAGATGGTAGCCTCTAATTCTGTAATGACTTTAGGAAATAAAAAAAAAAAAGTCAAAATTTTATGTCTACCATATGCCTAGGGTATAGGAGTTAATTGGGCAGACCCCCCAGGCTTTCTTACTTACTTTTTGGTTTCTTTATTGCTTTCAATATTTATATTTTTACAGTATATTCTAATTTAAATTCACTACATAATCCATGTGTTTAAAAGAGGAAGAGAATGGTTCAATGTTGCTCACTGTTTCACCTTTGTTGAGAATGAAAACAGCCCAAGAGAAATCCTAAACCAGAAAGTTAAAAAACTAGGTCATATGGTAGAAAGAAAACTAGTAGGGATGAGCTTCGAGTTCGAGTCGAACTCATGTTCGACTCGAACATTGCCTGTTCGCCCGTTCGCCGAACAGCGAACAAATTGGGGTGTTCGCGGCAAATTCGAAAAATCTATGGGAGAAATCTAAAGTGCTAATTATAAAGGCTTATATGCAAGTTATTGTCCTAAAAAGTGTTTGGGGACCGGGGTCCTGCCCCAGGGGACATGTATCAATGCAAAAAGAAGTTTTAAAAACGGCCGTTTTTTCGGGAGCAGTGATTTTAATAATGCTTAAAATGAAAAAATAAAAGTGAAATATTCCTTTAAATTTCGTACCTGGGGGGTGTGTATGATATGCATGTAAAGTGGCGCATGTTTCCCGTGCTTAGAACTGTCCCTGCAAAAAATGTCATTTTTGAAAGAAAAAAAGTCATTTAAAACTGACTCGCGGCTATTAATGAATTGTCGGCTCCCGGCAATACATACAAAAGTCATTGATAAAAAAAAAAAAAAAAAGCGTGGGGGTTCCCCAGAATTCAATTACCAGGCCCTTCAGGTCTGGAATGGATATTAAGGGGAACCCCGCCGCAAATGTAAAAAAAAATTGACGTGGGGTTCCCCCAAATATCTATTCCAGGCCCTTCAGATCTGGCATGGATTTTAAGGGGAACTCCACCCCAAATTTAAAAAAAAAATGGCGTAGAGTCCCCCTAAAAATCCATACCAGACCCCTTATCCGAGCACGCAACCTGGCCGGCCGCAGGGGAAAAGGGGGGGACGAGAGAGCGGCCCCCCTCCCTCCTGAACTGTACCAAGCCACATGCCCTCAACATGGGGAGGATGTCCCCATGTTGATGGGGACAAGGGCCACAACCCTTGCCCGGTGGTTGTGGGGGTCTGCGGGCGGGGAGCTTATCGGAATCTGGAAGACCCCTTTAACAAAGGGGACCCCCAGATCCCGGCCCCCCCCCTATGTGAATTGGTAAGGGGTACATTGTACCCCTACCATTTCACGAAGAAAGCGTAAACAAATGTTTAAAAAAACACACAAACACCTTGAAAAAGTCCTTTATTTAAAAAAAAACAAAAAACATTCCAGCGGTGAAATCCAGTGTCCCGCGGCGATCCCGATGTCCAGCGCTGTCCTTCATTGGTTGTGCCTGAGCGGACCTGATGGGGAACTCCCTCTCAGTATTTTAAATGTATAGACCCGCCCCTTCTAAAGTTCCCCATCAGGTCCGCTAAGCGGACCAGATGCGGAACATGTATTACCAAAGTGAGAGCAGTTCCCCATCAGGTCTGCCCCCTCGGTATGTCGGACCCGCCTACGTCATTGTCTTGAGCGGGGAACTTCCTTCACTGTGTAATTTAAATTTACACAGTGAAGGAAGTTCCCCGCTCAAGCCAATGACGTAGACGGGTCCGACATACCGAGGGGGCGGACCTGATGGGGAACTGCTCTCACTTTGGTAATACATGTATAGACCCGCCCCTTCTCATGTTCTGCATCTGGTCCGCTGAGCGGACCTGATGGGGAACTTCAGAAGGGGCGGGTCTATACATTTAAAATACTGAGAGGGAGTTCCCCATCAGGTCCGCTCAGGCACAACCAATGAAGGACAGCGCTGGACATCGGGATCGCCACGGGACACTGGATTTCACCGCTGGAATGTTTTGTTTTTTTTAAATAAAGGACTTTTTTAAGGTGTTTGTGTGTTTTTTTTTTTTAAACCATTTTTTTACGCTTTCTTCGTGAAATGGTAGGGGTACAATGTACCCCTTACCAATTCACATAGGGGGGGGCCGGGATCTGGGGGTCCCCTTTGTTAAAGGGGTCTTCCAGATTCCGATAAGCCCCACGCCCGCAGACCCCCACAACCACCGGGCAAGGGTTGTGGGGATGAGGCCCTTGTCCCCATCAACATGGGGACATCCTCCCCATGTTGAGGGCATATGGCCTGGTACGGTTCAGGAGGGAGGGGGGGCCGCTCTCTCGTCCCCCCCTTTTCCCCTGCGGCCGGCCAGGTTGCGTGCTCGGATAAGGGGTCTGGTATGGATTTTTAGGGGGACTCCACGCCATTTTTTTTAAATTTGGGGTGGAGTTCCCCTTAAAATCCATGCCAGATCTGAAGGGCCTGGAATGGATATTTGGGGGAACCCCACGTCAATTTTTTTTTCAATTTGCGGCAGGGTTCCCCTTAATATCCATTCCAGACCTGAAGGGCCTGGTAATAGAATTCTGGGGAACCCCCACGCTTTTTTTTTTTTTTTTTATCAATGACTTTTGAATGTATTGCCGGGAGCCGACAATTCATTAATAGCCGCGAGTCAGTTTTAAATGAATTTTTTTCTTTCAAAAATGACATTTTTTGCAGGGACAGTTCTAAGCACGGGAAACATGCGCCACTTCACATGCATATCATACACACCCCCCAGGTACGAAATTTAAAGGAATATTTCACTTTTATTTTTTCATTTTAAGCATTATTTAAATCACTGCTCCCGAAAAAACGGCCGTTTTTAAAACTTCTTTTTGCATTGATACATGTCCCCTGGGGCAGGACCCAGGTCCCCAAACACTTTTTAGGACAATAACTTGCATATTAGCCTTTATAATTAACACTTTAGATTTCGAACGTTCGAGTCCATTGTATTTAATAGGGTTCTAAAGTTTACACAAACATTTTGTCTGTTCGCAGGTTCTGGTGCGAACCGAACAGGAGGGTGTTCGGCTCATCCCTGAAAACTAGAACCAGAGAAGCACTATGAGAAATAATGAATAAAGTGTTATATGCCTGCGCTTAGGATTGTGTGCTAGGGTATGACTCCTAGATGTGATCTAAAATAATAAATTAGTTAATGAGTGTAAAGAGCTGCAGCCCCCCTATTGGGACCTTTAAACAAAGTCCTAAGGATGAAGATAGAAATTATAATGGGGTGTGGCGCTGCTCTCTTGAGCCTAATGACAGGGTCAGTGTTCCTATTTAATAAGTAAAAATAATTGTACAACAAAAAAATGTGTGAATAAATAGACAAACAGTGATTAGTGGTCACATATGGCCAAACCACCTATTACCAGTGGTGATACCACTATGTGCATAAATCCAAAAAAATCCAAAAAAACTCCCCTCAATACCTTAGGGGCACCAAACAATATAAGGGTGTCAGACTATCTCTGCGCTACTTCCAAAGAGTGCTCACAGCTAGTGATGAGCCGAACACCCCCGGGTTCGGTTCGCACCAGAACCCGCGAACGAACCGAAAGTTCGCACGAACATTAGAACCCTATTAAATACAATGGATGCGAACGTTCGGATTCTAAAGTGCTAATTATAACGACTATTATCCATGTTATTGTCCGAAACAGAGTTTGGGAACCCGGGTTCTGCACCAGGGGACATGTATCAATGCAAAAAGAAGTTTTAAAAACGGACGTTTTCCGGGAGCAGTCATTTTAATGATGCATAAAGTGAAAAAAAAAGTCAAATATTCCTTTAAATATTGTACCTGGGGGGTGTCTAAAGTATGCCTGTGAAGTGCCACGTGTTTCCCGTGTTTAGAACTGTCCCTGCACAAAATAACATTTCTAAAGGGAAAAAAGTCATTTAAAACTGCTTGCGGCTTTAATGCAATGTCTGGTCCCGGTAATATGGATGAAAATGGCATAGCTACCCCATAAACCCCCCCCCCCCCACCCCAGCCCATTACCAGCCCCTTTGGGTCTTGTATGGATATTAAGGGGAACCCCGCACACAAAATAAAAAAGGACCTATATACTCTGAACAGCCGTATACAGGCGGTGCATACAAGACAGGGACTGTAGGTTTGTTCTTATGTAGAATCTGTTTATAATTTTGAACAGCTGCATTGTTTAAGTGGAGCTCCATGGCAAATTCCTTTTTTTTAGCTTTTTGTAAAACATAGGGAACGGTTATCACCCCTGTCACATTTTTTTTGCTGTCTGTGCCCCTGTTCAGAACATTTCACCTCACTTTGCGTCCCAATGACAACTGTTTTTGAAATGTGGTGTTTTTATTGAAACAAGGATTGGTGATAAAGCATCAGTAGAGAGGAGACACCTTTCTCCCATATTAATTCTTAAAGGAGAGAATTTTCCTTCCAAGGGGTAGATTTCCTCTCACTTCCTGTTGTCTTCTTCCGTTTGCAAGTAGTAGTAGTTTGTAAGTTGGATGTTTGAAAGTAGGGACCTTCCGTATAAACTCTGCAGAAATTGGCCCCTTAGGTGTTGGTGTTGGCACAAAACTGAAAGCACTCACAGTTATACTTGGTGGGTGCTGGAACGCCCTGCTGTCAAGTATAATATCAGGAATTGTAATAACATATAATTGTTGATCAGTGGTAGTAAAAATTGGGCCTTTGATGGTGGTGCTGGTGCCACAACACTGTAAGGCCTGACAGTTACTCTTGGTGGGCGCAGCAATGGTCACTGCTGTGAATTATTAGATCAATAATTATAATTGCATGCCCCTGTTGAACAGGGGCTGAAAAATTGGGCCTTTGGTGGTGGTGGTGGTGGTGATGGTGGTGCTGGTGTCACAACACTGTAAGGCCTGACAGTTACTCTTGGTGGGCGCAGCAATGGGCCCTGCTGTGAATTATTAGATCAATAATTATAATTGCATGCCCCTGTTGAACAGGGGCTGAAAAATTGGGCCTTAGGCACTGGTGGCACAACACTGCAACCCCTCACAGATACTGTACTTGGAGCACAGCAATGAGGCCTGTTGCAAAGTATTGCATCAAAAATTTTAATTACACGCCCCTGTTAAACAGGGGCTGAAAAATTGGGCCTTAGCCACTGGTGGCGTCACCCATAAACCAAAATGATCTTCCAAGCTATCATCATTAATCGTATCATTGAGGAGGAGGAGGAGGATAGCCAGTCAACATAACAGCACAGGCACTCAGCATCAGCATCAGTCTTGAAGGGATGTGACATTTTAAAATCAATTAGTCTGTTATATCAGCATCTGGTGTGTGGTAGCTGGTGGTGATCCAAGACTGGTTCATCTTGATGAAAGTCAGTCGATCAACCGAGTCGGTGGACAGGCGCACCCTGTGATCCGTGACAAATCCTCCAGCAGCACTGAATGTGCGTTCTGAAAGAACGCTGGATGCAGGACAGGCCAGTAGCTCAATTGCATACTGTGCAAGCTCTGGCCAGTGATCCATCCTCAAGACCCAGTAAGCCAGAGGATTTTCGGTGGGGAAGGTGTCCAAGTCTGACCTTGCCCCTAGGTATTCCTGCACCATGTATATCAGACGCTGGCGATGGTTGCTGGAACCGATCATACTTTGGGGCTGCGGACTAAAGAATTGTCTGAACGCATCGGTCAGACGGCCACCTTCCCCACCGCTCCTTCTTTGACTGCCCGAAGCCTCAGCAACTCGTTGTCCAGGACCAGGAGTTTGTAACCTCACAGTCTCTGGGAACGCATTGCACAGACCTTTCTGCAAGGCCTCCCGGAGTTGTCTCATCCTCTGCTCCCTCTGCGACGGTACGATAAGGTCCGCAACCTTACCCTTGTACCGTGGATCAAGGAGAGTAACCAGCCAGTAATGGTCCCTCTCCTTGATCCGAAGAATATGAGGATCCTTCCGCAGACTTTGCAGGATCAGGGAGGCCATGCAGCGTAGGTTAGCTGAGGCATTCAGTCCGGAGTCCTCTGGGTCACTAAGGACGACATGATCCGCACCCACCTCCTCCCAGCCACGTACAAGTCCACTGGTTTCTTGGGACTGTAAATCATCCCTAAAAGACTGCTGCTGATGATGCTGAGTGCCAGCCTCCACCTCCATGCTGACACAATCCTCCTCCTCCTCCTCCTCCTCTTCCTGTGCGATGGGTGGGACAGAAGGAACACTGTCTGGGTAAAGGGGGCCTTGAGAGGCAAGGAAGTCCTCCTCTTCCTGCCTCTGTTCTGCCTCAAGTGCCCTGTCCATTATTCCACGCAGCGTGTGCTCCAACAGGTGGACAAGAGGTACAGTGTCACTGATGCATGCACTGTCACTGCTCACCATCCTCGTGGCCTCCTCAAATGGTGCCAGGACAGTGCATGCATCCCTGATCATGCCCCACTGGCGTGATGAAAAAAACCCGAGCTCCCCTGACCCTGTCCTGGTGCCATAGTCGCACAGGTACTCATTGATGGCCCTCTGCTGCGTGTGCAGCCGCTGCAGCATGGCCAACGTTGAGTTCCACCTGGTGGGCATGTCACATATAAGGCGGTTCTTGGGCAGGTTCAACTCCTTTTGAAGCTCAGCCAGGCGAGCACTGGCATTATAAGATCTGCGGAAATGCACACAGACTTTCCTGGCCTGCCTCAGGACATCCTGTAAGCCCGGGTACCTGCCCAAGAACCGCTGCACCACCAGGTTAAGGACGTGAGCCATACAGGGCACATGGGTCAGTTGTCCCTGTCGGAGGGCGGAGAGGAGGTTGGTGCCATTGTCGCAAACCACCATTCCTGGCTTAAGCTGGCGTGGCGTCAACCACCTCTCGGCCTGCCCCTGCAGAGCAGACAGGACCTCTGCCCCAGTGTGGCTCCTGTCCCCCAAACACACCAGCGCAAGCACGGCATGGCATCTTTTTGCCTGCGTACTTGCGTAGCCCCTTGAACGCCTACGGAGCACCGCTGGTTCCGAGGACAAACCACAGGAAGAGGCCATGGAGGAAGAAGAGGAGGGGGTGGAGGAGAGAGGTGTGTCACAACCAGTAGTAGCATTTTGGAGGCGTGGCGGTGGAACAACCTCCAACACTACTGCACCTTGTCCTGCATCCTTCCCAGCTGCCAAAAGAGTGACCCAATGGGCCGTGAAAGAAAGGTAACGTCCCTGTCCATGCCTGCTGGACCATGAGTCAGCGGTAATATGCACCTTACCGCTGACCGCCCTGTCCAGCGAGGCCAAGACATTGCCTTCCACATGCCTGTAGAGAGCCGGAATAGCCTTCCGTGCGAAAAAGTGGCGTTTGGGAACCTGCCACTGAGGAACCGCACATTGCACAAACTCACGGAAGGGGGCCGAGTCTACCAACTGAAAAGGCAGCAGTTGAAGCGCTAGCAATTTAGCCAAGCTAGCATTCAACCGCTGGGCATGTGGATGGCTGGGAGTGAACTTCTTTCGACGGTCCAGCAGCTGGGGCAGGGAAATCTGCCTGCTAGAATCGGATGTCGGTGTACTGCTAGCAGAGTGCCCGCAAGTACTTGGCTGTGACACACCTAATTCTACACCTTCATTCCTCTCAGAGCAGGTTTCAGAGAGGACTGAAGGTATACTGGGGTTGGAGATCCCAGCTGATGCGGTGCAAGAAGAGGTCAGGTTTGTTCTTTGGTGTGGGTCTTTAAGGTAGGCTTGCCAACGAGCTGCATGGCAGGTCAACATATGTCTGATCAAGCATGTGGTGCCCAAGCGGCTGATGTTTTGGCCACGCGATATACGCTTGAGACATATGTTGCAAACAGCAGCTGTGCGATCTGATGCACTCGCCTCAAAAAAGGCCCACACCAAAGAACTTTTTGAATGACGGGCAGAGGCAGCGCCCTGCACAGGCGGAGCTCTGCGGTGTGATTCCGTCTGTGTGCTGCCCATACGCTGGCCACTCAAGGGCATCCTGCCTCGTTGGAGATGTGCCTCCTCCTCATCCTCCTCCTCCTCCTCCTCCTCTCTCCTATTAGGCACCCACGTGGAGTCAGTGACCTCATCATCCCCTCCCTCCTCATCACTGGAGCCAATCTGGCAGTATGCTGCAGCTGCTGGAGCATGACTGCCAGATTGGTGTCCTTCTTGAGCATCCCCTCTCTCTGCTCTCACGCTGCTGCCTTCCTCTAGCTGGGTATCATCATCAGATCCTTCCAAACGCTGGGCATCCTCCTGGAGCATGTACCCAACACTGTGCTCAAACAGTTCGGGGGACTCCTCAGGAGGAGGGCATGGTGGGTCTAGGGAAGGATTGACTAATGAAGATAATGATACCAGAGAAGAGGACGCTTTGGCAGCTGCTTTGCCAGTACCCTGAGCCTGGGTGAGAGAGGATGAGGAGGATGAGGTGGGCTTGGTCATCCACTCTACCAAGTCTTCGGCATGATGTGGCTCAACATGTCCAGCTGCCGAAAACAAGGACAAGCGTGTCCCATGGCCATGTGCTGATGACAATGCAACGCGTACACGACCAGCACTGTTGCCCCCAGACACAGAGCCTGCTTGCCCTCTTTTTTTGCCTCCTGACTGTCTGCCTCTCCTTGGTTGCCTTCCAGACATTTTAATGGATGGCCTGCAGGGAGATGGGAAAAACAGCAATAAGGGCTACCTTCAGGTGTATATTGTGCAGGAGGCTTAGCAACAATGACACTGACACTGTCCCCTGCCTATCCTTCTCTGTCCCTAAACACAAGGATTGAAAATATGGTTCAGCAAAAAAGTTTTAGAACAGAATAGCACACTGACACTTTCCCTCACTGTCCTACTCTGTCCCTCCCTACAAACAAGATTTAGCACAGAATAGCACACTGATAATTTCTACGAGTGTTCTTCTCTGTCCCTAAACTCAAGGATTGAAAATATGGAACAGCAAAATTGGTTTAGAACAGAATAGCACTGTCATGGATATGCAGTAGTGTTTGTCTGTCAGCTTACCTTCCTTCCCATGTGTTCATCTTAGAGGCCTGAGCCCTTTCACCTGGCTTCCTTTATAATCTCCTCCCAGCCAGACTCCACCCCAGGCCCTATCACAGAACACTATATTAACCTGTGCACTGCAAGCCTGCTTTGCTGATCAACGTGTTTGTTAGGCATTGTGTGTTTGGGTTCCTGCCTGCCGTGTGCTACGTCTGTCTCTCTGTTACATATTTGGCTTGTCCCCGACTATCCCTGTCTGCTCGTGACCCTTGACCTTCGGCTCGTTCTTTCGTTATCCTTGTCTGCTTGTGGCCCCTGACCTTCAGCTTGTTATTCGGTTCTCTCATATCTTGTGCTGCTGCTTCCCCTCTTTTCCCCTTATCCTACGGGGCGTGAGCTAGGAAACTCCAGGGGCCGCGACCTGGTCCCAGCCTGCAGCATAACATCCTCACCACTAGAGGCCCTGGAGAAGACCTGCTGGGTCTTAGACTCCGCGCCCTGGAGAATCTTGGCTCTAGCTTCTGTTAGGATCCCGGTTGTGCTCCTCTGGTCCCGCTTTCCACAACCACCCAGTTTCCTATCCACAGCAGTCAGCCATAGGGTTCCCTACCTTGCGGTGCACTCCTGTCCCCCTACGGTGTGCATCTGTCACCTGGCCACAGGTGACCTTGACAAGCACACTGTCAGTTTCACTCACTGTACCTCTCTGTCCCGCAACTCAAGGATTGAAAATATGGAACAGCAAAATAGTTTTAGAACAGAATAGCACACTGACACTTTCCCTCACTGTACCTCTCTGTCCCTCAACTCAAGGATTGAAAATATGGAACAGCAAATTTGGTTTAGAACAGAATAGCACACTGTCAGTTTCACTCACTGTACCTCTCTGTCCCTCAACTCAAGGATTGAAAATATGGAACAGCAAAATTGGTTTAGAACAGAATAGCACACTGTCAGTTTCACTCACTGTACCTCTCTGTCCCTCAACTCAAGGATTGAAAATATGGAACAGCAAAATAGTTTTAGAACAGAATAGCACACTGTCAGTTTCACTCACTGTACCTCTCTGTCCCTCAACTCAAGGATTGAAAATATGGAACAGCAAAATTGGTTTAGAACAGAATAGCACACTGTCAGTTTCACTCACTGTACCTCTCTGTCCCTCAACTCAAGGATTAAAAAAATGGAACAGCAAAATAGTTTTAGAACAGAATAGCACACTGACACTTTCCCTCACTGTACCTCTCTGTCCCTCAACTCAAGGATTGAAAATATGGAACAGCAAATTTGGTTTAGAACAGAATAGCACACTGTCAGTTTCACTCACTGTACCTCTGTCCCTCAACTCAAGGATTGAAAAAATGGAACAGCAAATTTGGTTTAGAACAGAATAGCACACTGTCAGTTTCACTCTCTGTACCTCTCTGTCCCTCAACTCAAGGATTGAAAATATGGAACAGCAAAATTGGTTTAGAACAGAATAGCACACTGACACTTTCCCTCACTGTACCTCTCTGTCCCTAAACTCAAGGATTGAAAATATGGTTCAGCAAAATAGTTTTAGAACAGAATAGCACACTGACACTTTCCCTCACTGTACCTCTCTGTCCCTACAAACAAGGATTAGCACAGAATAGCACACTGTCACTGACACTCTCCCTACCTATCCTTATATGTCCCTAAACACAAGGAATCCAGGAATAGTAAAGGAAAAATAAATGTCACTGTCCCTGCCTATGCTTCTCTTTCCCTGCTCCGGAACACACTACACAAGGCCGCCGCGCTGGCGGCCTTTTATAGTGTGGGGCGTGTACTAAACCCCATCAGCAATAATTGGCCACAGGCATCCTGCCTGTGGCCAATCATTGCTCTCCTCGCTGCCGGCGCTGTGATTGGCCAAGCATGCGGGGTCACAGTGCATGCTTGGCCAATCACAGCGCCTGGATGACACTGCGATGGCGTAGTGCATTGTGGGCCGTTCGCGTCACTCGAATTTGGCGCGAACGGCCCAAATCGTTCGATCTTCGTCGAACGATCGAACAGCCGATGTTCGAGTCGAACGTATGTTCGACTCGAACACGAAGCTCATCCCTACTCACAGCTCACAGTAGCACTAAATGGAAACCAAAGAATTGAATCATCTAGGGCGCAGAATAATAGGACACGGTACACCACAGTAATACCACAATTGTGACTAGTGCAAATTGGCTCGGAGCCACAAAGCCAGTCTGCAGCTGTAAATACCTAGCTCTGCCAGATATTAGTAATAAATAGTATATAAACACAGTCCAGTATATAGATGCAAGATCACAAGGCAATGCACGTAACAGTTGTTTTCTTGAGACTGCAAGGATCACGTTCTGCTCTTCAGTTGGACATACAGTGCAACCCCCACATGTGTCCCCACTCACCAGATCCTTTCACCCCCACAGGGGTAAACAGCATAAGGGGACAACCGGGTCACAGATCTGAAGGGGAGATGTCAGTTGGGCAAGTTCTTCCGGTAGATTATGAAGTTCCGTGGAAGGGAGGGTTCCCAATTACCTCATTTGTGCAGACAAAAAAGGAGAGAGGCTTCCATAGTGTAGATGAAAAAAACTTCTGATTTTATTATAATACAGTGCAGCAAGTCTACAACAGACAAGCCACACAGCGATAAGCCAAATGGGCAAACAAAAAATCAACAAAAAACGAAAAACAAAAAACAAACAGCAGTCCTTTTTTTTGGCTCCTATGCGAGCCGCGGTCAGTACCAGCTGGTAAACGCTTCCTGCGTTCCAAATGCGTTCCAGCAGTACTTCCGGATTAGCGTGGTGTGCGTATGACGTAGCTCCGCCTTGCGCGTTTCGTCATTGGACTTCGTCTAGAGGCGGTGCCACGCTACGCTATCTCCACGCTTAAGAAGGAAGAGCGTCACTCTGGACCCACCCACTCCCTCAGGGCTGCCGAATCAGACCACCATGCCGTCATTCATCGCCAGCCGATTGGCTGATTATGCTCGAGTAAGGGGAGGCATCTCTTTTAGGAATTCTATTCGATCCCCCGGGTCATACTAGCTAATGCAACGCTCTTACAGCTTTACAAACAAACCATCGTAGAGGGACTGTAAAATATGAAATTAAAATATACCATACCTAAAATCTCAATACTTATCCATACCTATGCAGCACTCCATATAATCCTATGTGTGTAATTCACTAGGACGAATATGTACGCCCCCTATGGTCACAATATATAGCTACACTAGCTGCATGGGTAATCCTAGCTAGTGCCTCATAGATGTATCTAGATCGCCACTTTTTACAAATATGTGAATATGACACCATAGGGAAACCATGGGGTAAAACATATATCTGCATGAGCACACATGCAGCACTCTATGTATATATCTGCATGAACACTCTCGCAGCACTCTTCGCGTCACTTCGTCTATATATTTCATGAGTGCAGAAGTTGTGCACCCTCTGTGGTGGTACTATGTAACTGCACTGGATGTATGTTGCAAACCCAGTTATTACAATGTAAACCATCGATTGCAGCGATTTCTACAGTAATGTGACTTTGCTATGTGTGCTCAAAGTCCTCAACTTGAGAGTGATTCAGTCATCTAGATATAGTAAATACATAGGCCAAAAAATATATATATATATATATGTGTAATAATAAAATAAAATAATTTTTTTTTATACAGTATAAAATATGTATATGTAAATATTGAATATTATCCAGGGGACATAAGTAGATCTATATGTGTATGCGCTTATGTGGTATATACAACATACCTCACACACATCCATGTCCAGGCTGGAAGCCTATTGGTTAGGGGGGGGGGATAGGCTAAGGGTGATTATGGATGCTATAATAGGCACACTGCTGAACCAATATGAGATGGCTCACCACGTGCCAGTATGCATCCACGCACCCAGCCCATACCCTGGGATGCCATTAAGCAGCAACCAAGTATAGGAGCTAAGGAGAGAGGTGTACCTCTCACCAAGAACGAAATATTAATAATAATAGAATGAAGTAAAGAAAATGTGCAATGTACTATACTTCCTAAGTTCTTTATTTTGGGGCTAATATGTTCATGGGTTAGCTATAAAGCAATTGAGATCTATGTCTATGTTCAGGCCTTTCGGCACCAATGACCCAAGTCGATAGATCCAACTAGTCTCATTCTGGGAAATACGGGTAGTTTTATTGCCCCCCCTCCAATGATCCTTAATCAGATCAATCCCATAAAATATGAGTCCAGTTGGATCCCTCTTATGGAACAAGTCAAAATGTCGTGAAAGGTTGTGTTTAATGTGGAGGATGTAGCACTGATGAACGATTGGTACACATTCTTTAACACGTGTGAGAATGAACTGTTGCACAATATCATTAAAAGAAGAAAGTTCAAACTCAGGGGGATAGAGAATAGCATAGTTGAGATTAAAAACTCACTGCTACCATTTGCTGGTCATCAGGACTATAAGGATAAGGAGAAAGAACTCCAAGATCACATAAGAAAGTATGACACAGACATACAGGCCAAAAAACAAAAGAAATATAAAAGGGACGTTTTAGACTATCAAAATATGAAAGTCTATAAATGGCAAGTAACAATGGTAGACCAAACCGAAGAGTTAGAAGACACACTAATGGATGAAAGCCCAGTAGAAACTCTCGGTTTGATCGATATGGGGAGATCCTGGAACCGTGGGAGACCTAGTTTACCTAACCGACAATATGATAGGCCAGACCAAAGGAGGGTTAACTACCAAGATCCCCATGAATACCGTAGCCCCTATCCTTCCAGGTATAATATATCTACAAATAATAGATTCTCCCCCTTAAGGAGAAATTGCCATTATGAATCTAGTCCTCATTTCAGAAGGGACTATAGAGACAATTGGGATTTTTCAAGGAGAGGATATCAAGACAGGCCGCCTGGAAGATGGAAGGCACGAGCACCCAACAGCAACCCTGGGTGGAGAGGAATGAGTGGGAACCGAGGAGGGCCTCGAAGGGGACCGAGACGAGGACCCGAGAATCAGAGAAACGACGGAGAATGGAGACAAGGAGACCATGGGAGCCAGAGGAACGAGAGGAACAACTATACAGAAAGAAACACAGTAGCCCCGCAAAGAAACTTAGAAAGAGAAAACAGACCAGAGGGTGTAGAGGAGGGAAGAAGAAAGCGCCCAAGAGAGTACTAGGGAAAGGCATCTACAACCTGAGTAACATCGAGTTTTCTGAGGAGGAAATGAAGGTATTGGATCTGGGGCTAAAGTATGCCCCTGATAAACCTCTAAATAAATTTGAGGTATTCATTGACCTCCAAAAATTTCTATGGAAAGTAAATCTGAAGAAACATTTTGCGTTGAATAATGACGTCAGGATAACGGAAGAAACAAAATTTATACATACGAGGTTAAAAAATAATTCGATTTTTAATCCTAACACTCCAGGCAATCAGTGCATAGGAGCTTTTAAAAAAATGGTCGAAGATGACCTACAAAAATTGAAACATCCAGGGAAGAAACATACTAGAACAAGAGAAATCTGGAAAGCGATCAAAGATATTGGAAAAAAGAACAAAGTCGTAATTAGACCAGCCGACAAAGGGGGTGGGCTAGTAATTCTAAACAAGAAAGAATATGAAGAAGAAATGCAAAATTTACTAAATATAGAGAATACGTATAAAAAGCTTAGGGGGAATCCAAAAATCATATTTGAGAACAAACTGAAAGATTATGTAAAGAAAGGGATTACTGATGGGCATTCTGAACACAAAGGAAGCTGAATACATGGTATCTAATTCCACCAAAACCCCAGTTATGTACTACACGCCGAAAATCCATAAAAGGTTAATAAAACCACCGGGTAGGCCGATCATAAGCGGAACTAATTCTGTATTTTCACGATTAGGAGAATACTTGGACACTTTTCTAAAACCTATTGTAAAGGAAGGTAGATCATACCCAAGAGATAGTCTGCAACTCATACAGGAAATACAGGATATTAGGGGTGCACAAGATCTTCTACTAGCAACAGTGGATGTGAACTCCCTGTACACTAGCATTTTCCAAGAAGATGGACTCAAAAGTGTGGAAAAGGCACTACATGAGAGCACCAATATGAGACAACAACAGATAGACTATATCTTAGAAGGCCTAAAAATGGCCATGGAGTGTAACTATTTTTGGCATGATAAAACTTATTATGTCCAAACTAAGGGGGTAGCTATGGGGGCACGTTATGCCCCCAGTGTAGCGAACCTCCTAATGACAATGTGGGAAGAGGAGTACATTTACCACAGAAACCTCCCCGAAGTCAAGCTGTACCGTAGGTACATAGATGACCTAGTGATACTATGGGATGGACCAATGGAAACCTTCCAAATTTTCCTCCAACAATTAAACAACAATAGGTATGGACTGACCTTTACGGGAAAATGTGACCAACAAAAAATAGACTACCTGGACTTGGAGATCTTTAAGGAAGGGGATCTGCCCCACACAAAAACCTACTTTAAAGTTACGGATCGTAACGGATACATCCCGTCCTCTAGTTGTCACCACCCCAGATGGAAGGGAAATGTCCCTAAGGGACAACTGCTCTGTTTGCGGAGAAATTGTAGCTCAGTGGTGGATTTCAACCAGCAAGCGGATGTTATTATCAACAGATTCCAAGAAAAAGGATATGGGATGGCATCCCTGATCAAAATGAAAGAAGAGATCTCCAATCTAGATAGATCTAGCCTACTGAAAAAAAACGGTATAAAAAATAATAAAATGGAACTGGCATTTATTACGGGGTACAATAACCAATATAGGGCCCTAGAAGGTATCATCAAGAAATATTGGCCTATCTTAAAAGAAGATAGAGTATTATCAACCGTTTTACCTAATAAACCATCATTTGTGTACAGAAAAGCCCCAAACCTTCGGAACCAAATAGTACATAATGTAATCAATGCCCCCAAAGCAGTTAACATCTTCCCTGAAATGAAAGGGTTTTATAAATGCCAAAGATGTTTGGCATGCAGGGTTAGTAAAAAACAGCCACGCAAGAAAGAATCTTTTAAATCTAGGACAGACCATAAGGAATACAAAATCCGTGAATTGATAACATGCAATAGCACGCACATTACTTACGTCATCGAATGTCCATGTCACCTACAATATGTGGGCCGGACTACACGCCCACTGTGCGTACGCATTAGGGAACATATAAATAACATAAAGAAGGGGTTCCCTAAACACAACCTTTCACGACATTTTGACTTGTTCCATAAGAGGGATCCAACTGGACTCATATTTTATGGGATTGATCTGATTAAGGATCATTGGAGGGGGGGCAATAAAACTACCCGTATTTCCCAGAATGAGACTAGTTGGATCTATCGACTTGGGTCATTGGTGCCGAAAGGCCTGAACATAGACATAGATCTCAATTGCTTTATAGCTAACCCATGAACATATTAGCCCCAAAATAAAGAACTTAGGAAGTATAGTACATTGCACATTTTCTTTACTTCATTCTATTATTATTAATATTTCGTTCTTGGTGAGAGGTACACCTCTCTCCTTAGCTCCTATACTTGGTTGCTGCTTAATGGCATCCCAGGGTATGGGCTGGGTGCGTGGATGCATACTGGCACGTGGTGAGCCATCTCATATTGGTTCAGCAGTGTGCCTATTATAGCATCCATAATCACCCTTAGCCTATCCCCCCCCCCCTAACCAATAGGCTTCCAGCCTGGACATGGATGTGTGTGAGGTATGTTGTATATACCACATAAGCGCATACACATATAGATCTACTTATGTCCCCTGGATAATATTCAATATTTACATATACATATTTTATACTGTATAAAAAATAAATTATTTTATTATTATATATATATATATATATATATATATATATATATATATATATATTTTGGCCTATGTATTTACTAATATCTAGATGACTGAATCACTCTCAAGTTGAGGACTTTGAGCACACATAGCAAAGTCACATTACTGTAGAAATCGCTGCAATCGATGGTTTACATTGTAATAACTGGGTTTGCAACATACATCCAGTGCAGTTACATAGTACCACCACAGAGGGTGCACAACTTCTGCACTCATGAAATATATAGACGAAGTGACGCGAAGAGTGCTGCGAGAGTGTTCATGCAGATATATACATAGAGTGCTGCATGTGTGCTCATGCAGATATATGTTTTACCCCATGGTTTCCCTATGGTGTCATATTCACATATTTGTAAAAAGTGGCGATCTAGATACATCTATGAGGCACTAGCTAGGATTACCCATGCAGCTAGTGTAGCTATATATTGTGACCATAGGGGGCGTACATATTCGTCCTAGTGAATTACACACATAGGATTATATGGAGTGCTGCATAGGTATGGATAAGTATTGAGATTTTAGGTATGGTATATTTTAATTTTAATTTCATATTTTACAGTCCCTCTACGATGGTTTGTTTGTAAAGCTGTAAGAGCGTTGCATTAGCTAGTATGACCCGGGGGATCGAATAGAATTCCTAAAAGAGATGCCTCCCCTTACTCGAGCATAATCAGCCAATCGGCTGGCGATGAATGACGGCATGGTGGTCTGATTCGGCAGCCCTGAGGGAGTGGGTGGGTCCAGAGTGACGCTCTTCCTTCTTAAGCGTGGAGATAGCGTAGCGTGGCACCGCCTCTAGACGAAGTCCAATGACGAAACGCGTAAGGCGGAGCTACGTCATACGCACACCACGCTAATCCGGAAGTACTGCTGGAACGCATTTGGAACGCAGGAAGCGTTTACCAGCTGGTACTGACCGCGGCTCGCATAGGAGCCAAAAAAAGGACTGCTGTTTGTTTTTTGTTTTTCGTTTTTTGTTGATTTTTTGTTTGCCCATTTGGCTTATCGCTGTGTGGCTTATCTGTTGTAGACTTGCTGCACTGTATTATAATAAAATCAGAAGTTTTTTTCATCTACACTATGGAAGCCTCTCTCCTTTTTTGTCTGCACAAATGAGGTAATTGGGAACCCTCCCTTCCACGGAACTTCATAATCTACCGGAAGAACTTGCCCAACTGACATCTCCCCTTCAGATCTGTGACCCGGTTGTCCCCTTATGCTGTTTACCCCTGTGGGGGTGAAAGGATCTGGTGAGTGGGGACACATGTGGGGGTTGCACTGTATGTCCAACTGAAGAGCAGAACGTGATCCTTGCAGTCTCAAGAAAACAACTGTTACGTGCATTGCCTTGTGATCTTGCATCTATATACTGGACTGTGTTTATATACTATTTATTACTAATATCTGGCAGAGCTAGGTATTTACAGCTGCAGACTGGCTTTGTGGCTCCGAGCCAATTTGCACTAGTCACAATTGTGGTATTACTGTGGTGTACCGTGTCCTATTATTCTGCGCCCTAGATGATTCAATTATTTGGTTTCCATTTAGTGCTACTGTGAGCTGTGAGCACTCTTTGGAAGTAGCGCAGAGATAGTCTGACACCCTTATATTGTTTGGTGCCCCTAAGGTATTGAGGGGAGTTTTTTTGGATTTTTTTGGATTTATGCACATAGTGGTATCACCACTGGTAATAGGTGGTTTAGCCATATGTGACCACTATGAGAAATACATTCTAAGTTAACATATAGGATGTATGGGAATCATTAACCACTTAAGCCCCGGACCATTTGGTAGCTAAAGGACCAGAGGTGAATTCAGAATTTTGCACTGCGCTGCTTTAACTGTAAATTGTGCGGACATGCAATGTTGTACCCAAACAAAATTTGCGTCCTTTTCTTCCCACAAATAGAGCTTTCTTTTAATGGTATTTGATTGCCTCTGCGATTTTTATTTTTTGTGATATAAACGGAAAAAGACCGAAAATTTTGAAAAAAAATGATATTTTCTACTTTTTGTTATAAGAAAAATCGAATAAACTCAATTTTAGTCATACATTTAGGCCAAAATGTATTCAGCCACATGTCTTTAGTAAAAAAAATGTCTAAGTGTATATTTATTGGTTTGCGCAAAAGTTATAGCGTTTACAAACTATGGTACATTTTCTGGAATTTACACAGCTTTAAATTTATGACTGCCTATCTCATTTCTTGAGGTGCTAAAATGGCAGGGCAGTACAAACCCCCCCCCCCCCAAATGACCCCATTTTGGAAAGTAGACACCCCAAGGAAATTGCTGAGAGGCATGTTGAGCCCATTGAATATTTTTTTTTTTGTCCCAAGTGATTGAATAATGACAAAAAAAAAATTACAAAAAGTTGTCACTAAATGATATATTACTCACACATGCCATGGTTATATGTGGAATTGCACCCCAAAATACATTTTGCTGCTTCTCCTGAGTACGGGGATACCACATGTGTGGGACTTTTTAGGAGCCTAGCCGCGTACGGGACCCCGAAAACCAATCACCGCCTTCAGGATTTCTAGGCACAAATTTTTGATTTGACTCCTCACTACCTATCACAGTTTCGAAGGCCATAAAATGCCAAAATAGCACAAAACCCCCCCAAATGACCCCATTTTGGAAAGTAGACACCCCAAGCTGTTTGCTGAGAGGCATGGTGAGTATTTTACAGCTCTCATTTGTTTTTGAAAATGAAGAAAGAAAATTTTTTTTTTCTTTTTTTTTTTCAATTTTCAAAACTTTGTGACAAAAAGCGAGATCTGCAAAATACTCACAATACCTCTCAGCAAATAGCTTGGGGTGTCTACTTTCCAAAATGGGGTCATTTGGGGGGGTTTTGTGCCATCTGGGCATTCCATGGCCTCCGAAACTGTGATAGGCAGTGAGAAGTGAAATCAAAAATTTACACCCTTAGAAAGCCTGAAGGCGGTGATTGGTTTTTGGGGTCCCGTACGCGGCTAGGCTCCCAAAAAGTCTCACACATGTGGTATCCCCGTATTCAGGAGAAGCAACAGAATGTATTTTGGGGTGTAATTCCACATATGCCCATGGCATGTTTGAGCAATATATCATTTAGTGACAACTTTGTGCAAAAAAAAATAAAAAAACAACTTTCCGCAACTTGTGTCAACATATAAAATATTCCATGGACTCGACATGCCTCTCAGTATATAGCTTGGGGTGTCTACTTTCTAAAATGGGGTCATTTGGGGGGGTTTTGAACTGTTCTGGCATTTTATACACAACATTAGGAAGCTTACATCCACTCTTCTAACCACTTGAAGACAAAGCCCTTTTTGACACTTTTTGTGTACATGAAAACATATTTTTTTTTTTGCAAGAAAATTATGTTGAACCCCCAAACATTATATATATATATATATATATTTTTAAAGCAAAGGCCCTACAGAATAAAATGGTGGGTGTTGCATTTTTTTTTCTACACAGTATTTGCGCAGCGATTTTTCAAACGCATTTTTTTGGGAAAAAATACACTTTTTTCATTTTAATGCACTAAAACACACTATATTGCCCAAATGTTTGATGAAATAAAAAAGATGATCTTAGACCGAGTACATGGATACCAAACACGACATGCTTTAAAATTTCGCACAAACGCGCATTGGCGACAAACTACATACATTTTTAAAAGCCTTTAAAAGCCTTTACAGGTTACCCCGTTAGATTTACAGAGGAGGTCTACTGCTAAAATTACTGCCCTCGATCTGACCTTCGCGGTGATACCTCACATGCATGGTGCAATTGCTGTTTACATATGACGCCAGACCGACGCTTGCGTTCGCCATTGGGCAAGAGCAGGGTAGGACATGGGTGCTTTTTTTTTTTTTTTTTTTTTTTATTATTAATTTTGCTTTTTATTTTATTTTTAAATTGTTCCTTCCATATTTTTTTTTATCATTTTTATTGTTATCTCAGGGAATGTAAATATCCCCTATGATAGTAATAGGTAGTGACAGGTACTCTTTTTTTGAAAAAACTGGGGTCTAGACCCTAGATCTTTCCTCTGCTCTCAAAGCATCTGACCACACCAAGATCGGTGTGATAAAATGCTTTCCCAATTTCCCAATGGCGCTTTTTATATCCGGGGGGGCGGACATTCCCTCCCACTGCTTGTAAAAGCAGTCCAGAGGCTAATTAGCCACTAGGATTGCTTTTACATGAAAGCCGGCCGCTGGCTGAAAAGAATGATACCAAGATGATACCTAAACCCGCAGGCATCAATCTGGTATAACCATTCAAAGTCCAGCAACATACCAGTACGTTGCTGGTCCTTGTTGGACATGTATTGTAATAATTTTTTTTCATGCAGCCAGGTGGCTGAACGAAAAAAGAGATTGATCGGTGGATATGCCCACCATTAGAATACCGCCCTTCATCCACCCACTTCTAATGATGGGCATACGTGCACCATTTATATATGCCGAAGCATGGGGGCATCCTCCCGCAAAAAAGTTATGCCGCACACACATGGTCGGACTTTTCCACGGGCAAGCCTCCGTCGGAATTTCGACCGTATGTACGCGGCATTAGGAGCAAAATCACTCCTCCGCCCCTGCTGCCCCAATGCTTCGGCATATTTGCTTTTTTTTTTAACTGTGGTGGTGAAATCACCTCCTACAGCACTGGAGTCGCAGGGATCAGGCCTGTCTCTGCGAACGCTGCAGTTATGTGTGTTGTGTTTTGCAAGTGACAGTGATCGATCGATACTGCACTTGGGTGGCCTGGGCTGAACGGAGGGGCAAAACGCAGGTGCTAGCAGGTATCTGGGCTGATCCCGCTAACACTGCGTTTTTGGGAACCCTAAACTGCTGGGGACGCTAGTATAGATCTGATCAGATCAGATATTGATCTGTTCAGATACTATACCACTAAGGGAGGTGTATGCTTCACGCGTGGGTGTTAGCGTTACTGGCACTAACCTGACGCTGCCTGGGGTGTGACGCAGACCCTCTCTGACGCTAAAACCTAATTGATATCACCCACCGGGCGATCAGGGGGTTAAACCTTTATTGGGTTATATACGGTGGGTGCCCTGACACTATAAAAAGCAAACTAACTAACCAGCGTCACCCGTAACACTTATATGATGATTACTGGTGAAAGGGTTAACTAGGGGCAATTAGGGGGTTAAAACCTTTATTAGATAATATATGGGGGTACCTGACGCTATAAAAACCTGCGGCGAACCTAAAAAGGATTACTGGCTACCGATCTGCATCACCGACGCTAAGACAGCGATCAGAAAAATGATCGCTTAGCGACAGTGGTGATAGGGGGTGAAAGGGTTACCTGGGGGGCGATCAAGGGGGTTAAACCTTTATTAGATAATTTATGTGGCTACCCGACGCTATAAAAACCTGCGGCGAACCTAAAAAAAAATACTGGCTACCGATCTGCATCACCGACGCTAAGACATCGATCAGAAAAATGATCGCTTAGTGACAGTGGTGATAGGGGGTGAAAGGGTTACCTGGGGGGCGATCAAGGGGGTTAAACCTTTATTAGATAATTTATGGGGGTACCCGACGCTATAAAAACCTGCGGCGAACCTAAAAAAAAATACTGGCTACCGATCTGCATCACCGACGCTAAGACATCGCTCAGAAAAATGATCGCTTAGCGACAGTGGTGATAGGGGGTGAAAGGGTTACCTGGGGGGCGATCAAGGGGGTTAAACCTTTATTAGATAATTTATGGGGGTACCCGACGCTATAAAAACCTGCGGCGAACCTAAAAAATAAAATACTGGCTACCGATCTGCATCACCGACGCTAAGACATCGATCAGAAAAATGATCGCTTAGCGACAGTGGTGATAGGGGGTGAAAGGGTTACCTGGGGGGCGATCAAGGGGGTTAAACCTTTATTAGATAATTTATGGGGGTACCCGACGCTATAAAAACCTGCGGCGAACCTAAAAAAAATTACTGGGTACCGATCTGCATCACCGACGCTAAGACAGCGATCAGAAAAATGATCGCTTAGCGACGGCGGTGCTAGGGGGTGAAAGGGTTATCTGGGGGGTGATCAAGGGGTTAAACCTTTATTAGGGGGGGTTAGGGGGCTACACTGGACCTAAAACTAAATGTAGTGACACTTTTACAGTCACAAATGTCACTGATTGCAGTGATCAGTAAATAAATGGTCACTGCAATCAGTGACACTGTGACTGGGGGGTGATCTGGGGGGGCGATTTATGTGCCTATGTGTGCTGGTGTTAGTGTAGTGTTAGTGCACTGACCTGTGTGTCTTCTCTTGTACGGCGCTCGGTATATGTGAGCGCCGCACAGGAGATGACATCACTTCCTCCTGCTTTCTCTGTCTGTGTGTACATTCCACAGACAGAGGGGGCATTTCTATTCGCCGGGAGCGATCGCGGGGGGGGTGGCCGGAATCGAACGGCCGTCCCCTCATGTCGGATCGCTCCCCAACGAATTCCGACCGCTCACTGTACAGAAGGGGGGTCCGATTGGACCCCCCAACTGTACAAAGGCAATCACGTACACTCTACGTGATTGTGCCTGTCGGTGCCATTGTGCCGACGTACATATACAGTGAGCGGTCGTTAAATGGTTAAAAGTACATAAGGCAAATCAAGTGCATGGTAGCCATCCCAATGTGTATACAATGGTGCAACATGAGGAAAGAGACTCTCTCTTAGTCCTATGATTAAAAAAAAAAAAGACACTGACACTTTGCTCTATTGATCTAAACATAAGCTTCAACTATTTATTTGTTTAGGAGGATCTTGTTGGAAACGTCATGGTCTAGGAAGTCTTTAAAGTTTAACCACTTCCCGCCCAGTCAATAGCGAATTGACGTCCGGGAAGTGGTTGCAATATCGATACTGGACGTCATATGACGTCCTGCAGGATATTGCCTTGCGCGCGCCCGCGGGGGCGCGCAGCGCGGTGATCGGGGACGGCATGTGTCCCTCGGACACAGCGCTTCCCCGATCACGGTAAACAGCCAATTTCATTGGCTGTTTACCATGTGATCGGCTGTGTCAAAGTCACAGCCGATCACCTGTCAAAGCAAACTCGGCAGCGCGCTCCGTGCGCGCCGCCACAGGCTTGCAGAGCGGGGATCGGGGAAGGCGAGTGTCCCTTGGACACATCGCGTCCCCGATCAGAGTAAACAGCCAATGAATTGGCTGTTTACCACGTGACCGGCTGTGTCCAATCACAGCCGGTCACAAATGTAAACAAACTCCACAGGAGTTACTACCTGATCCCTGCTCTCTCCTCACACACCGATCTGTGAGGAGAGAGAAGAGATCAGTAAGTTAGCTCAGTGTAGTTTGTCTACATAAGTTTACAGTGCACAACACGCCCCCCCCCCCCCCCATAAAGAGGACCTGTCACACAGCCCAGCACATCAATCAGCCCATCTGTCAATCAATCAGCCCATCTGTCAATCAATCAGCCCATCTGTCAATCAATCAGCCCATCTGTCAATCAATCAGCCCATCTGTCAATCAATCAGCCCATCTGTCAATCAATCACCCCACCTGTCAATCAATCACCCCATCTGTCAATCAATCAACCCATCTGTCAATCAATCAATCAGCCCATCTGTCAATCAATCAGCCCATCTGTCAATCATCTGTCACAGGCCCACCTCCATCGGTACCACCGTCTGTAGTGCCACCACCACCTGTACCACCACCTGTACCGCCATCGGTACCTTCACCACCCGTACCACCACCACATGTACCGCCATCGGTACCACCACCACCTGTACCGCCATCGGTACCACCACCACCCATACCGCCATCGCTACCACCACCACCCGTACCGCCACCTGTACCGCCATCGGTACCGCCGCCGCCACCACCACCACCCGTACCGCCATCGGTACCACCACCACCTGTACCGCCATTGGTACCACCACCACCCATACCGCCATCGGTTCCACCACACAGGCCCACCACTAATACCTCCATCGGTACTACCACACAGACCGCCACCACTACCACCAGCAGTACCATTACACAGGCCCACCAATAAGCACTGCCATAATGTCCCAAAGGGTTTACACACCTGAGGAGGCATATGCCATTCTTGCCATGTCGGATGATGAGAGCAGCGGGGAGCTCCCATTATCCGATTCTGGTTTGGAATACGAGCCAGTGGAGGATAGTGGCTCAGAGTCCGAGTCCCCGGAGGAAACCGTCCCTCCCAAAAGAATGCGATCGGCACCAAGATCAGGAGAACTGCCCACCACCAGCAGCGCCATACCCCAGGAAGAGGAGCCCAGTACAAGCAATGGAAATGCACGCCCAACCCGAAGAATCCAGCCCCAATCCTACCTTCCCGATGCCCTGGCAAACCCCTTATGGTTGCCTGCCAACTCAGGATCCGCTATCATCCCCCCTTTCACCGCACAGCCAGGTGTGCAGCCCGACACTACAAATTTTTCTAAATTTGATTATTTTTGTTTATTTTTCCCACAAGATTTGCTGCAGAATATAGTGGATCAAACGAATCTGTATGCATCCCAATTTATTGCTGCCAACCCCAATTCTTCCTACACCCGCATGTTCCAGTGGCGGCGTCTAACATTGGAGGAATTTAAATAATTTTTGGGCCTTATGTTCAATATGGGGCTTACAAAAAAGAACGAAGTCCATTCATATTGGTCCAAACGCCCCATCCAACACATGCCCATATATTCCGCTGTCATGTCCAGGAAAAGATACAACATGATTATGCGCTTTCTCCACTTCAATGACAATTCACAGTGCCCTCCCCGAGATCATCCCAACTACGACAAATTGTACAAGATACGCCCCCTAATCAATGCCTTTTCCCAGCGATTTGAAGAAGTTTTCATCCCAGACCAAAAAATGTGTGTGGACGAGTCCCTCGTACATTTCACCGGCCAACTGCAGTTCAAGCAGTACATACCAAGCAAGAGAGCCAGGTATGGGTTAAAATTAAATAAATTATGTGATCGAGCCACTGGATACGTCTGCAAATTCAGGATCTACGAAGGCAAAGACTCCCAGCTCCAGCCCCGTGATTGCCCCACATATATTGGAACCAGTGGGAAAATTGTCTGGGAGTTGGCATACCCCCTGTTCGGAAATGGTTACCATTTATATGTTGATAATTATTATACCAGCCTGCCCCTTTTTCGCCACCTTTACAGTAAACAAACCCCGGCCTGCGGTACCTTAAAAAAAAAACGGAAGGGATTCCCACAAAATTTATTGACAAAAAAATTGCGACCTGGAGAATCGGCATCCATGAGGAACGAGGAGGTGTTGGCCATGAAGTGGAGGGACAAGAAAGATGTCCACATCCTCTCTACGATCCACAATGACACCATGGTGGAGATCCCAAGAAGACGCGGCTCCATTGTAAAGCCTGAATGTGTCCACGACTACAATTTGTACATGGGGGGGTGGATTTAAATGACCAGATGCTACAGCCCTACTTATCAACCAGAAAGTCCCATTATTGGCACAAAAAAGTTGCGTTTCACATGGCCCTTTTTAATTTGTTTGTCTGCTACCAAAAAGCAACTCAAAATCACTGACTCCACTACCTCCAATATATCGAAGATATCATCGATAGGATAGGATAGGACACCTCTGCCTGCTACCTGGACCTGTGCTTTGGCTGTGCTCTGGCTGTGCTGACAGTATCTCTGCCTGTGCGAACTATGGACAGTATTCCTGCCTGCTGCCTGGATGATTGCTTTTGCTGTCGCTGAACTCATCCCTGCCTGCTGCCTGGACCGATGCTCTCCTCTGTGGACCACTGCACTTCTAAAACCACAGGTAATCTTTTGTTATTTGGTATGTACCTGCTATGTGTTAGATATATGAAGGGCCTTCAAAAATGTGATCGGTAGTCAGAAAATGATATGTGCAATTAATGCTGCTAGAATGCCTGGAGGTGCTACTTGGATGTTGGGCCTCTGTATGTGGCCAGGCTGTGTAAAAGTCTCAAACATGTGGTATCGCCATACTCAGGAGACGTAGCAGAATGCATTTTGGGGTGTAATTTTTGCTATGTACATATTATGTGTTAGAAATATCTTATAAATTGACAACTTTGTGTAAAAAAAAATGCATTTAAATTTTTTCTCCACATTTTCCAAAACCTTCTGGAAAAAAATGAACCGTTCAAAAGACTCATAATGCCTCATAGATTATACGTTGGGGTATGTGCTTTCAAAAATGGGGTCATTTTGTGGAAAATTCTATTGTCCTGGTGCTCCAGGGCCTTCAAAATTGTAATAGGTGGTTGAGAAAGGATATGTGCGATTTATGCTTGTAGAACGCCTGAAAGTGTTACTTCAATGTTGGGCCTCTGTATATGGCCAGGCTGTGTAAAAGTCTCACACATGTGGTATCGCTATACTCAGGAGGAGTAGAAGAATGCATTTTGGGGTGTTATTTTTGCTATGTATATGCTATGCGTTAGAAATATCTTATAAATGGACAACTTTGTGTAAAAAAAATGCATTTTCATTTTTTCTCCACATTTTCCAAAACCTTCTGGAAAAAAATGAACCGTTCAAAAGACTGATAATGCTTCATAGATTATACGTTGGGGTGTGTGCTTTCCAAAATGGGGTCATTTTGTGGAAAATTCCATTGTTCTGGTGCTCCAGGGCCTTCAAAAGTGTAATAGGTGGTTGAGAAAGGATATGTGCGATTTATGCTTGTAGAACGCCTGAAAGTGCTACTTCAATGTTGGGCCTCTGTATATGGCCAGGCTGTGTAAAAGTCTCACACATGTGGTATCGCTATACTCAGGAGGAGTAGCAGAATGCATTTTGGGGTGTCATTTTTGCTATGTATATGCTATGCGTTAGAAATATCTTATAAATGGACAACTTTGTGTAAAAAAAATGCATTTTCATTTTTTCTCCACATTTTCCAAAACCTTCTGGAAAAAAATGAACCGTTCAAAAGACTCATAATGCTTCATAGATTATACGTTGGGGTGTGTGCTTTCCAAAATGGGGTCATTTTGTGGAAAATTCCATTGTCCTGGTGCTCCAGGGCCTTCAAAAGTGTAATAGGTGGTTGAGAAAGGATATGTGCGATTTATGCTTGTAGAACGCCTGGAAGTGCTACTTCAATGTTGAGCCTCTGTATATGGCCAGGCTGTGTAAAAGTCTCACACATGTGGTATCGCTACACTCAGGAGGAGTAGCAGAATGTATTTTGGGGTGTAGTTGCAATTATACATATGCTGTGTGAGAGAAAAAAACTGTTAATATGACCAGTTTGTGTAAAAAAATAAAAAAAATAAAATAAAAATTTCCCAAGAATTGTGGGAAAAAAATACAACTTCAAAAAACTCACCACACCTCTTAGTAAATACCTTGGACTGTCTACTTTCCAAAAAGGGGTAATTTTGGGGTATTTGTACTTTCCTCGCTTGTTAGTGTCTCAAGAAATGAGATATCCCTTCAGTACATCAGGCGTGATCAGATGTGATAAATTTTCAGTGATTGCCACCATAGTTTGTAGACTCTATAACTTTCACAAAGACCAAATAATATACACTAATTTGGGTTCATTTTACCAAAGATATGTAGCAGTATACATTTTGGCACAAATTTATGAAGAAAAATTACTTATTTGCAAAATTTTACAATAGAAACTAAAAAAAAGTGGTTTTTTTTAAAAAAAATTGCTGTTTTTTTGCTTATATCGCAAAAAATAAAAAACCCAGTGGCGATTAAATACCACCAAAAGAAAGCTCTATTTGTGAGAAGAAAATGATAAAAATTTTGTTTGGATACAGTGTAGCATGACTAAGTAATTGTCATTCAAAGTGTGAGAGTACTGAAAGCTGAAAATTGGTCTGGGCGGGAAGGTGCATAAGTGCATGGTATTGAAGTGGTTAAACAAAGGAAAAAACGTTGAAAGCTGTCAATCTGCTTGTCCATGACTTAGATGTAGCTAATATGCCTGCTCTTTTTTTATGCTGTGTCGCAAACAGCATTTTATCAGCTTGTTAGCGAGATATGTTGCCAGAACACCTGCAGGTACTTTTAAACACCATTTGTCAATCAATTTATTCCAAATTGACTAAATTATCTAATTTACCATTATTTGGCAAAGCACATGGGGTTGGTTAGCTTTTAATTGCTGCATGTGTTAGCTGTATAACCGAATATAGGATGTTTCTGGCTGTATAACAGCATGGTAACATAATGTTTAGCATTACATCCTGAAAACAAAGAAGCAAGTCATGAGACAGAAAATGATGCCGTTTGCCTTATATGTTAAGGTTAATCTAGTTTAGTTTGCATATGTTGTATTTTGTAACAGAAAGCACCTCCTCACACTACACACAAATAGAACTTCTATTCCTACTTTCTTTCGTAGTAGTATGTGGTATACTTTAGGTTAATCACCATACTGTACCTTGACACTAGTCAATATCATCTGGATGCAGGGAAAATTTGATTGCCTCTTGGAAGATCACGAAGGAATTGTTTCCCCTGGTGTAGCAAATTGGATCATGCTTTGCTGGGGTTTTTCGCCTTCCTCTGGATCAACTGTGGGTGAAGAATTGTGGTGTATATGGGATTGTAGTGTATATGGAATTGTATTTTTTTTTTTATTGGTTTTAACTTGATGGACTTTTTTTTGTCTTTTTTCAACCTGATTAACTATGTAACTATGCACAGCGATTTAAGGGAACAGAGAGACATTCCTAAAGGATAGCTGACTGCCTGGAGGATTTTTAGGTTTCATATGCAGATCTATAAATGGTCAATGAGCACAGAACACGGTTTATGTGTAAATATTGCACAAGAAGACACAACAGAGCACTTTGGAAATGTAAGTTTATGTATATTTTGTATTATATGAACTTTTATCACTAAACTTATAGCATTAGAGAACGTTGTGGTATTGATGCAATGAAATAATTGTATTTATATATGAATTGAGAATTCATTCATCACATCTATTATTTATTTATCGTATATTGCACCGAATGTAACTTCTTTTGTATATATGTGTGTGTATATATATATAGATAGATAGATAGATATATATCCATATATATAGATATATATATATATAGATATAGATATATCTATATATGTATGTGTGTGTGTATATGTGTGTATATATATATATATATATATATATATATATATAATGTGTGTGTATATGTTTTTTTTTTTACAGACTTTATCTATTGATTGTCATTTGTTCAGGGCTTATACTGCAGCAGCAAGGTATTTGAGGTTTTATTTGGTGGATACATTATATAGCACTTTCTCATAAGCAGTGATGGTTCGTCCATTAGGGGCGCCCGGGCGCTGCCCCCTCTATCCACGCCACCCCCTATATGAATAATAGATAGATTCATGCATAGCATGAATCTATCCATGGCCAACGTGGAAACCCCCTATTCATGCATCCGGCCCCTTTCGGGACACTAGGCACCTAAATTACAGCGGCAAGCTGTTTTTTTGAAGCACCTGATTAGAGCCATAGGCTTTAATAGGCTTCAAAATAGGGTGGGCTCGGAGCACAGAGCATTGTGCCATGAGAAAACCCAGGTGTTACAACAGCGAATTAATATTTACTGCTGTAACACTGATCCTCCATCTGGCCAATCAGAAGCAAGTCTGAGACCTGTTTTCCGATTGGCCGAAAAGAGAATACTCCCAATTGGCTGCCAATGCCCATGGAGAGCAGAGGAAGGGAAAGCTGTATAGATGTGGTAAGTGCCGCCTCCTGACTGACCGAACAGGGGAGTGTTACTGTTTGCCTCCCCCAAGAAAAAATTACCACCGGCCGCCACTGCTCATAAGTGTAGCGTAAGGGGGATATTTATTTATTGAGTTACTGCCTCAGACCAACCAGTAACTGATATGCATATTTGTTCTATATCAATGATTCATAAAAAACATGGCTCTGTTGTGTGAGTTGTGTTCAGATTTATAAAGTGATATTCTTTATAGAACCTTTATTCATCCTTTCTGTGAGTAATGAAAATAGTATCAGTTTAAGTCCAATTGAACTTTTAGTATGAATAAGCTAAATACATTCCAGGTCGTCAAAATCCTGCAGCTCATTTTCTTTAGAAAGCAGGCACAGACTGAGTAGCATAGCCTGTCCATGCATACTGCAGAGCTGAGCCATTATCTCTCTGTCTGGAAGCAGTGACCTCTCTGCAGAGGTCTACAATCTCCCTGCATAATCAGACGACTAGAGCTTTGGGGAGGTCCTTCTCTGCAGCATGCTGACAGGGAACAGGTTTTTCTAAAGCGGAGCACCACCCAAAAAGGGGAAATTCCACTATAATCCCTTCCTCCCCTGCCACATTTGGCATGTAATCATTTGGGGGGGGGGGGAAGCAGGTACCTAGTTTTGACAGGTACCTGCTCCCACTTCTGCCGGGATCACCTAGGTGATCCAAGCAGAAGTTCTCCTTTCACCCTCCCTCCCTGGTGTCTTCTGGGACATGTCACAGGTCCGAAAAGACTGCCAGAGCATTCAGGAGGTGCGGTGCGACTCGTGCATGCACAATGGACACTCGGCTGTGAAGCCACAAGCTGTCACAGCCGGGTGCCCACAGTTGAGATGCTGACGCCGGGGAGAGAAAAGGGAGAGATGGGATAGCTCGGCTGAGCACATCGCTGGATCATGGGACAGTTGAGTGTGTGTTTAGTAAAAGTCAGCAGCTACAGTTTTTGTAGCTGTTGACTTTTAATAAACACAAAATGACTGTAGCTTCTCTTTAAGTTGTTGATGCTTTCCGAAAAAAAAAAAAAAAAACTGTAAAAATGTCCATACTTTTTAACTTTATGCATCTGACATATAATTTGACATGTATTTAGCTTATTAAAACTGAATGTTCAGATTGTTTTTATATACATAAAGTTTATAAAATTCTACACAGAACTTAAAGTAAATCTAAATCAAAGAAAACAGATTATTATGTTGCATCTTCCCAGTCCTGACACTGTAAGAGCTGAAATCATTTTTTTTTCAACATGTTTTCCTTAATTTTAATTATCAGTCTGATTATTTATGTCAGTGAGCGTTAACTTGCGATCTGATCAACCTTTTCTGCTCATCAGCTATCCTTATTGTTAGGGTAGTTTATGTGTGACCCAAGACATTTCCTCTTCATCCACTGTTGCCCAGGAAGGTCAAAAGGTTGGAAACCCTGCTTTAAATATTTTGGGACTTGGGGACATAAGGGCCTGGAACGTACATGGAATTTCCCGCACCCCTGATACCTTTTTTAAGTAGATGATTTAGTACCTTTAGTACCATAAGCTATACAATGCAAAAGGATGCATGAAACATGCCCTGAAGAGAGCAGATGCTGTATAATAAAAGCATCACTTTCATGATATGACATGACATTACAGTATCTGCCTATTGTGAGCTAGCTTCAGATGTATATGTATCTAAACAGATCCCAAGTAGACATGTGCACATCGTAAATTTTTGTTTTGTTTCATTGAAGAATTTAGTTGCATCATATTCGTTATGCTGAACCAAATAGTTCTTTAGAATTCATTTTGTATCTTGGGCATTCATTTCATATATTCATTGGCCCGGGTGGATTAAAAATGTTTGTAGTTTTTCCTGGAAGATTGCTATAGATTCTATATATTATCAAATCGAGAGGATTCAATATTTTTGGACGCTAGTCCAATTCACCAAGAGAATGGCATGAGATGATTGGACAATATCGACTCGTGCATCTGAATTAACGAAGGGATTGATATTCGGATCCATCCGTCACCTGATTCCGAGTTATAAAACAAATATATTTAGACATATATTTATACTATTGCTGGATTTGTATGGACTTATTAACTGTTTTTATGTTGGATACATTCTCTTATTACTCACATTTGCAATGAATTACATATTATAGACATGAAAATATATTTCTATGTCTAATATGTCTAATTTATTAATATGTTTAATATGTCTAGTACACCAAAAAGTGTAGAGATGCCGGATTTGTAAGGCGGAATAGGTGCTTATGTATGTTTTATGGGTTCTAACGACAGGTATGAGTTTGCTATGTGTATTAAATGTGTTTTATTATTTGGCTTTTATTATACTTTTGTTCTTTTTTACAAAATTTTCCTTTTTTTTTTTTTACAAGCCCATTCTGTGATAGTAAACACTGATGATGCTAACAGAGTTTCCCGTATTGTATACGTTAAACATGTAGTCATGGCCAACGGTCCTTTAAGGAGTTGAACCAATTTCTGTGGCCACCAAGTAGCTTACTGCTCTCCCTTGCTGTGATTGAACAGTGCAGTAGGGGAAAGAAGGGACTTGGGAGAGGAGGACTTGAACTGTCATCAATTAGTGGCTGACTTTAACCCTGCACACCAAACCCAGGGGGAGGAAGAGAATGCTGGGGGTAAAAAGAGGAAGGGAGGACAATGAGGCAATGCAGGGAGGCCAGGGCAGCCTGATTTAAGGAGGAGAGACTGTGCTGCCTGAAAGCCAGCAGCAGAGTACACTGGCTGCAGCAGACAGATAAGGGAGAGTCTGAAGAGACTGTGAACTGAGCTACTGGGACCGAGGACCAGTACTGTGCAGAGCAGAGAGAGAGAGCTGCAAAGAGTTTGTGAAAATAATCATATTGCGAAGAGTGCTGCCATTTTGAGTACCCAAGCCACAACAGGTGCAGGTTTAAGAGGGAATACCCAAAGTGTGGGGCTGTTTGGGTTTCCAGGAATGGACTACTGACCTGAGGACAACTTTACATCATCAGTGGTGAAATTATTTTATTTAACCTACTAGGTTCCAGGTGGGGTGTGTTGCTCATTAATGTGGCATTGTATAATATGTCAGCTACAAATGCTTATTTGGCTAGGGTTTGAAAGGAATTAGTATACAATATGCCTCCACATGCTTCCCCCTTTATATGTAACCTGTCCCCTGGGGCTGCTACACTTTGCTGCCTAGGCAAGCCCAGCTGTCTGTCCTCCATTTTATTGGAGGATGCCGAGGATTGTCCGCAATCCACAACATTGGACAGCAGAGGAGACCTCTAGGGGAGCAAGTAATATGGTAAGTATTTGTACTTATTAATTTCCCCCCAAACCAAATGATAATTTACCCATGTAGTGGTTGTGGGAGAACCTGCCTGCATGGGTAAATTTAACAAGAACCCCAAGTTGGGCTTTAAACAAAATCTTCAACTATTATTTTTGGTTGTTGCTTGGTTATATCGTTTTTATATTAATAATGATAAGATTGGATAATATGTCTTATGCCGTGTACACACGATCAGTTTTACCGATGAAAACAGTCCGATGGACTTTTCTCATCAGACAAACCGATCGTGTATGGGCCCCATCAGTCTTTTTTCCATCGTGAGAAAAAAAATAACATGTTTTAAATTTATCCGATGGGGAAAAAAAACGATAGCAAATTCCGATCGTCTGTGTGGAACTCCATCGGACAAAAAACCCACGCATGCTCAGAATTAAGTCGACGCATGCTCAGAAGCATTGAACTTAATTTTTCTTGGCTTGTCGGAGTGTTTTACGTCACGGCGTTTGGGACGGTCGGATTTTTGACTGATGGTGTGTAGGCAAGACTGATGGAAGTCAGCTTCATCGGATTTCCGATGGAAAAATCCATCGGATTAGAATCCATAGGAAATCCGATCGTGTGTACAGGGCTTCAGGATTTCTGTGAAACAAAAGTTATATCACGCATTGTCATATGTCAAATTACATGTGCACTGTTACATTTTTCAAACATCTTAATTTTTTAAACATTTCAGTAGGTAAGATAATCATTGTTTTGCTTTCTTGGTATTAACTTGCTCATTCACATATTAAAAATCAACACTATAGCAGATGAAGCCAGATAATGGACTGAAGTTCGTAAAACAGTTTAGTTTATTACGCAAATTCTAAAGCAGCAAAATGTGAAAAAAATATGCTAAATTAAGTTGTTTTTTTTACTGTACTGTAAAATAAAGTTGGTGGTTCTAGCAAGGACCTATTCTCATTTAGCTTAATTCACATAAATACAGGTCCTTCTCAAAAAATTAGCATATTGTGATAAAGTTCATTATTTTCTGTAATGTACTGATAAACATTAGACTTTCATATATTTTAGATTCATTACACACAACTGAAGTAGTTCAAGCCTTTTCTTGTTTTAATATTGATGATTTTGGCATACAGCTCATGAAAACCCAAAAATCCTATCTCAAAAAATTAGCATATCATGAAAAGGTTCTCTAAACGAGCTATTAACCTAATCATCTGAATCAACTAATTAACTCTAAACACCTGCAAAAGATTCCTGAGGCTTTTAAAAACTCCCAGCCTGGTTCATTACTCAAAACCGCAATCATGGGTAAGACTGCCGACCTGACTGCTGTCCAGAAGGCCATCATTGACACCCTCAAGCAAGAGGGTAAGACACAGAAAGAAATTTCTGAACGAATAGGCTGTTCCCAGAGTGCTGTATCAAGGCACCTCAGTAGGAAGTCTGTGGGAAGGAAAAAGTGTGGCAGAAAACGCTGCACAACGAGAAGAGGTGACCGGACCCTGAAGAAGATTGTGGAGAAGGACCGATTCCAGACCTTGGAGGACCTGCGGAAGCAGTGGACTGAGTCTGGAGTAGAAACATCCAGAGCCACCGTGAACAGGCGTGTGCAGGAAATGGGCTACAGGTGCCGCATTCCCCAGGTCAAGCCACTTTTGAACCAGAAACAGCGGCAGAAGCGCCTGACCTGGGCTACAGAGAAGCAGCACTGGACTGTTGCTCAGTGGTCCAAAGTACATTCGGAAATCAAGGTGCCAGAGTCTGGAGGAAGACTGGGGAGAGGGAAATGCCAAAATGCCTGAAGTCCAGTGTCAAGTACCCACAGTCAGTGATGGTCTGGGGTGCCATGTCAGCTGCTGGTGTTGGTCCACTGTGTTTTATCAAGCGCAGGGTCAATGCAGCTAGCTATCAGGAGATTTTGGAGCACTTCATGCTTCCATCTGCTGAAAAGCTTTATGGAGATGAAGATTTCATTTTTCAGCACGACCTGGCACCTGCTCACAGTGCCAAAACCACTGGTAAATGGTTTACTGACCATGGTATTACTGTGCTCAATTGGCCTGCCAACTCTCCTGACCTGAACCCCATAGAGAATCTGTGGGATATTGGGAAGAGAAAGTTGAGAGACGCAAGACCCAACACTCTGGATGAGCTTAAGGCCGCTATCGAAGCATCCTGGGCCTCCATAACACCTCAGCAGTGCCACAGGCTGGTTGCCTCCATGCCACGCCGCATTGAAGCAGTCATTTCTGCAAAAGGATTCCCGACCAAGTATTGAGTGCATAACTGAACATAATTATTTGAAGGTTGACTTTTTTTGTATTAAAAACACTTTTCTTTTATTGGTCGGATGAAATATGCTAATTTTTTGAGATAGGATTTTTGGGTTTTCATGAGCTGTATGCCAAAATCATCAATATTAAAACAAGAAAAGGCTTGAACTACTTCAGTTGTGTGTAATGAATCTAAAATATATGAAAGTCTAATGTTTATCAGTACATTACAGAAAATAATGAACTTTATCACAATATGCTAATTTTTTGAGAAGGACCTGTATATGAGGAATCTAAGGGAGTAAAAAAAAAAAAAAAATTCACGACTGAAGAAGCAGAACTGAATCTTTAGTTTCTCTATCTTGGAACACTATTTAATTCAAACCCCCACCTGGACATAAACTATGTTTTTTATGGTAAAACAAAGTGTTTATGATTAATAAATGCATTTTTTTTCTAAAACATTTTATGGGGCAGGGTGTAGTACCGTGTATCCGGTTGTGGGTGTTCTTGCTTAATAAGTTCAGTCAAGCAATCTTAAGGTTATTTTAAAAACAGTAAAATAAATTTTCCCAGCAAGAAAACTCAGGATCAGGTTATAAGGTTATGTTTATCTATAACTATTTAACATCCAAAATGTTAGTAGTGACAAGTTCACTAAAGTATACAAGGCAAAATGCTGAAGCACAGGTCAAGTTATGCATTAAAAGGAAGGCTAAATAAAGAAAACAAAAAAAAAAGAGAATACCGTAAGGGAAACTTGTTAGATTAGCAGTTCTTTCACTCATTATCTCTAAAAACCCAGGATGTTCTCAGGCATATTTTGTAAAATAGTTACTCAAGGAAAGAAAAAGTGGGAACCAAATAAATCATTCATATTATTTTGAAAATGTTGACTATAAACATATAATATATCACATGTACCTACTATTTTTACAGTAGTTATCTTTATTTGTTTGTATATAGTTTGTTATTTTGCTACAAGCTAACTTATGGTAGTTAAAACACAGTGAAGTAAACATGTTGAAGTTAATGTATTGTTCTTGCTTTCTGTGTTTTTAATGAATACAAACATACAGTACACAATAAACAGCACAAGTTGCTCAAAAAATGTGTGAAATTTTTCCTTATCAGTGTGTTCTTTATATCTTTACAAAAAAAAGAAAGAAAAGTAGATAGATGACTTTGGATCAAGTTTTTTTTTTTTTTTTTTTTTATGTTTATACGTTTTTAAAATCATGTATTATATTTGTACTACTTGAGTAAAATCGAATTTTACAAATAACCATTTAATACAGGGCACACAGCAGTAGCTGTTTTCCTTCTGATTGGCTCTCCCTAATTAAAAGTATAAAGCAGGGAGGAGGAATCGGTCACTTTTGTGACCTATTTAGGTGTGTGTTAAGCCTGTACACACGATCGGATATCCTATGGATTCTAATCCGATGGTTTTGTCCATCGGAAATCCGATGAAGCTGACTTCCATCAGTCTTGCCTACACACCATCAGTCAAAAAACCGACCGTTCCAAACGCGGTGACGTAAAACACTCCGATGAGCTGAGAAAAATTAAGTTCAATGCTTCTGAGCATGCGTCAACTTGATTCTGAGCATGCATGGGTTTTTTATCCGATGGTCTTGCCCATAGACGATCGGAATTTGATCTATTGGAAAAATGTAAAACATGTTCTATTTTTTAAAACCAATGGAAAAAAGATCGATGGGTCCCATACACGATCGGTTTGTCCGATGAAAAAAGTCCATCGGACTGTTCATCGGTAAAACCGATCGTGTGTACAGAGCTTAAGTGTAACTTGAGATTTTCTCCATATATCCTAGAGTGTGTTTATGTTTTGGAGATGTCTTAGCTCTGCACCCTATAACCTTTAACTAGCTTTAATTTGGTAGCAAATTTGAGTATATTACTTTTTATATCCTAGACTTTAACTAGGAAGGAAGAGGGAAATGCTAGAAATGCATTTGCAAATTATGTAACTGAGTTGAGCTTACATGCCTGGCTTAAAGTGTGTGTCAAAATCTATGTTTTAGCTTTTGATCGAGCAGGGAAGAGTTAGAACTTATGTCCAGTTTTTATTGAACGTGTTGACGTTCAAGCTGTCTGAATTGTAGTGCCTTGAAAAAGTATTCATACCCCTTGAAATTTTACATATTTTGTCATGTTACAACCAAAAACGTAAATGTATTTTATTGGGATTTTATGTGATAGACCAACACAATGTGCCACATAATTGTGAAGTGGAAGGAAAATGATAAATGGTTTTATTTTTTTTTACAAATAAATATCTGAAAAGTGTGGCGTGAATTGGTATTTAGCCCCCTTTACATTGATACCCCTAACTAAAATCTAATGGAACCAATGGCCTGCAGAAGTCACCTAATTAGTAAATAGAGTCCATCTGTGTGTAATTTAATCTCAGTATAAATACAGCTGTTCTGTGAAGCCCTCTGAGGTTTTTTAGAGAACTTTAGTGAACAAACAGCATCATGAAGGCCAAGGAAAACACCAGACAGGTCAGGAAAAAAGTTGAGGAGAAGTTTAAAGCAGGGTCAGGTTATAAAAAAAATATGCCAAACTTTGAACATCTCACGAAGCACTGTTCATTCCATCGTCTGAAAATGGAAAGAGTATGGCACAACTGCAAACCTACCAAGACATGGCCATCCACCTAAACTGACAAGAGAGCATTAATCAGAGAAGCACCCAAGAGGCCCATGGTAACTCTGAAGGAGCTGCAGAGATATACAGCTCAGGTGGGAGAATCTATCCACAGGACAAATATTAGTCGTGCACTCCACAAATCTGGCCTTTATGGAAGTGTGGCAAGAAGAAAGCCATTGTTGAAAGAAAGCCATAAGAAGTCCTGTTTGCAGTTTGCGAGAAGCCATGTGGGGGATACAGCAAACATGTGGAAGAAGGTGCTCTGGTCACTGCATCATGTTGTGGGGATGCTTTTCTCCAGCAGGGATAGGGAAGCTGGTCAGAGTTGATGGGAATATGGATGGAGCCAAATACAGGGCAATCTTAGAAGAAAACCTGTTAGAGTCTGCAAAAGACTTGAGATTTGGGTGGAGAACTTCCAGCAGGACAACGACCCTAAACATTTAGCTAGAGCTACAATGGAATGGTTTAGATCAAATCATATTCATGTGTTAGAATGGCTCAGTCAAAGTCCAGACCTAAATACAATTGAGAATCTGTGGCAAGACTTGAAAATTGCTGTTCAGACGCTCTCCATCCAATCTGACAGAGCTTGAGTTATTTTGCAAAGAAGAATGGGCAAAAATGTCACTCTCTGAATACAAATGCATGCCACACTTTTCACATATTTATTTGTAAAAAATGTTGAAAACCATTTATCATTTTCCTTCCACTTCACAATTATATGCCACTTTGTGTTGGTCTATCACATATTTTCCTACTATTTAATCCTGGTTAGGTAATTACACTGTCTTCCTGTTAGAAACATGCAATTATCTTTGCTTTTTCTTGCATAAGAATATGCTATTTTTAATATATACTTATTTTATTTATTTTATTAACTATGTATGAAGAACAAAAATAGAAGAAAAAGGACTTTAAGGTGCCACACATAACTCTAGGAAAGTGAACATTCGTCTGGTTAAAATTTTAAGTTTTTATTCACAACATAATTTCTTAAAAGTTTCTACAACCATAAAAACATTTCAGTACAGTTTAAAATTGCATAGAAGAGGCTCCCTAAAAAGGCGCTCATTCTGCTAAGTCAAAACCAATAGATATTACATGTTTCGCCATTTATTGTGTTTCTCAGGAAACCTTATTTATATTATAGAATAAATTACAATTATTTGCAAAATTTATAAACATACAGTACATAAGTATATATCACCTAAAGCATACAAACAAATGATAGCCGAGTACTCACATAAATGTAACCAATATCTTATTCGTGTGACACTATATCCAAATAGAAGAAATTACCCTGGTCGCCTCAATGCATGGAAAAAGACACATTGGAGAATTTCAGTGGCTAATAAGAGCCCTTTGAGGGCGGGGCACAATCTAACAAATTATAATAAATCATATAATAATCCACGTGGAGATGCACTGTGGGCTGGCATACAAGTTTTGGAGCAATTTATTGTCAGTATTTGGACCCTATTTCCTGCAAACAATGGAATTTCTCTAAAGTGTATTTTGCATGCTTTGAGGCAACCCGGGTCATGTCTTCTATTTGGATATAGTGTCATACAAATAAGACTTTGATTACAGTTATGTGAGTATTCTGCTATCACTGTTTTTATGCTTTGTTATCTGTAATTACAGTATGTATGTTTATATATTTCGCAAATAATTGTGATTTGTTCCCTAATAGGGTCTCCTGAGGAAGCCAATACATGGCAAAATGTGTAATATCTATTGGTTTTGGCCTAGCAGAATGAGCTCCTTTTTAGAGAACCTCTTATGTGCAATTAAAAAACTGTGAAATGATATGTATAGATAGCCGCACTATATATATATATATATATATATATATATATATATATATATATATATATATATATATCTCAATATACACTTTTAAATATACCAACACCACTGTGTACTGTGCCCAAATATTTAAGCATAAATCCAAAATATTAAAATTGTCCATCCATACAAGGTGGTGATTCATTATGTGTAATCACTCCCCTTTATATATTATCCAGTTTCGTGCTGTGCATGCTGTCCATCGCAAATACGTGTGTAATCCTCCACCCTCCAAAATTCTCACTCACCAGATAACCATCAATTATAAGCGTGATCATCAAATCCACCAGGGATCCTTAGTCCACTATTATGATCTCCCCTCTCTCTCTCACTCGTGTAATAAGAGAATGTCATCATTGCGCAACATATTTATTCAATATATAAAAATTATATATGTAGCACCCTCTACTATAGGTAGGTGCTAGAATGTGATTTTTCTAGGTTTAAGCTGTAAGCGCAGGCAAATTTAGGCATGCCTATGCTTCAGGGTAGGCCTGTTTTTTTTTTATCTGGGGCTGGGAGTGTTTAGTGTAGCAGTGGGTGTGGCCACCTGTGCTCTGGTTCTGTGATGCCTCTTCTGCTTCCAGGGAGATTGTTCTGGAAGAGAGGCAGCACCTGGAATTGGAGTGGCAGGCAGCTCATGTGAGGAGCCCTGACCAATCCCATTTGGTATTGGCAGGGGGTAGGCCTCCCATATAAGCTGAGGTCACATGCTGCTGGGGAGGATTTTGTGGGGGAGGATTTTGTCGGGCTGGAGAAGTCGAGAATGGATTTTTAGGCAGCTGCTGCAGGGCGTCCCCATCTGGGGGGTGCGCCAAATGTGGAGGTGGGCCGGAGGGAGTGTGAGGGAGCCTCATCCTTACACGGTCATGGATAAGGTCCGATTCTGTACACGGTCACAGATGAGGAATTCCTGGAGCAGAAGGGCCAGAGGAGCTGCTGGGATGTGTGTCGGGAGAAAATTTTCCACAATGGACTTGGGTCGGGAGAAGGTCAGTGTGGATACCACAGTGGAGTGTTGGGAGAGGAGTCCCGGAGAAGTGGAGAGACTGTGGGGTGTAGTGTCGGGTGGCTGTGGCCTGAGGGTGCAGGATTTTCAGTTCAGACTGGCTGGGAGCAGTAGTCCATTTGTTACCATTAGGGATGAGCTCGGTGTTCGAGTCGAACGCATGTTCGACTCAAACATCGCCTGTTCGTCTGTTCGCCGAATTGCGAACATTATGGGCCGTTCGCGCCAAATTCGTGTGACAAGAATGGCCCACAATGCACTGCGCCATCGCACTGCATTTCCTCGCGCTGTGATTGGCCAAGCATGCACTGTGACCCCGCATGCTTGGCCAATCACAGCACCGGCAGCGAGGAGAGCCATAATTGGCCACAGGCAGGATGCCTGTGGCCAATCATAGCTCAGGGGGGTTTAGTACACGCCCCACACTATAAAAGGGCGCCAGCGCGGCGGCCTCGTGCAGTGTGTTCCGGCGTGCAGGGAAAGAGATACATAGGCAGGGACAGTGTGTTCTATGTTCTATTCTTTTCTCAGGCATCTGCAGGAGTTAGTGGGTGTTGTGTGCCTCCAGCACAGTATACACCTGGATCCAGGGCCGGCCCTATGATGGGACCGGGTGGTACCATGGTACCAGGCGGCACTGTTAGGGGGGCGGCAAACTGACGCCCGCCAGCCAGCTCCGCTGCCTGTGAGGAGCCCGGCGCCGCTGAGGACACTCACAGGCGGGGGGGGGGGGCAGTCAGCGAGTGAGCAGGCATGGGCAGGCGCCGCTCCCTGTGAGGAGCCCGGTGTACCGGCGCCGCTGCCTGTGAGGACACTCACAGGCGAGGGGAGGGGGCAGTCAGCGAGTGAGCACTGCAGGAGCCCGGCGCCGCTGCTGTTGGTGACAGGGGCGGACAGAGCACTCGCAGGGGGGGGGGGGGGTTGAGAGGAGCAGTCAGCAAGTGAGCGGGCAGCGGAGCAGAGTGATGATGTCATCTCTCCCCGCCGCCCTGCATCACCACAGTTTCACCCTCACTGTGCAGCCATGGGCAGCAGAGAGATTATATCATCTCTCTGCTGCCTGCCTTCACTTTGGGACACAGCAAGTGACAACCCGCAACGTGTGACAGGTGATGTCGTGACAATCCGCAACGTGTGGCAAGTGACAATACGCAACGTGTGGCAGGTGACGCTTGGCAAGTGACAATATGCAACGTGTGGCAGGTGACGCCGTGGCAAGTGACAATCCGCAATGTGTGGCACGGGACTATCCGCAATGTGTGGCACGGGACTATCCGCAATGTGTGGCATGGGACTATCCGCAATGTGTGGCAGGTGACGTTGTGGCAAGTGACAATATGCAACGTGTGGCAGGTGACGTTGTGGCAAGTGACAATGCGCAACGTGTGGCAGGTGATGTTGTGGCAAGTGACAATGCGCAACGTGTGGCAGGTGATGTTGTGGCATGTGACGTGGCAAGAGACAACCCGCAACGTGTGGCAGATGACAATCCGCAACGTGTGGCAGGTGACGTGGCAAGTGACAATCCGCAACGTGTGGCAAGTGGCAACCCGCAACGTGTGGCAGGTGACATAAGTGACCATGCGCAACATGTGGCAGCCGACAATCCGCAACGTGTGGCAGGTGACAACCCGCATCTGGTGGTGGAGTCCGAAGCAAAACTGTAAGTACAAACACACATCACAAGTTGTATGAGACATGAGAGCCTCTGAGAGGGACTTGCCTTGCCCAGCCCTGATTAACCACTTAAGGACCGGAAATATTTGCCCACTTAAAGCGGTTGTATGGCTTTGTTTTTTTTGTTTTTTTAAATAACAAACATGTTATACTTACCTCCACTGTGCAGTGCGTTTGGAAAAGAGTGGCCCCGATTCTCTGGTCCCTCGGCGGCTGTCTTGGCTCCTCCCTGCATCAGCTAACCCCCTTCTGGGAAGCACTCTCCCAAGGGGGTTAGCTTGCGGGCGCGCTCCCTGTTATGCACGCTGCGTCCATAGACACAACGTGTATGACTCGTTCCCGCCCCCCCCCAGGGCCCGGGTCATTGGATGTGATTGACAGCAGCGCGAGCCAATGGCTGCACTGCTATCAATCTAGCCAATTAACGGCCAGACTCCGTGGAGAAGAGGACGCCGGGGGACGTGCACAGCAAGTGAACGGGCTCAGGTAAGTAAAACAGGGGGGCTGGGGGGCAGTCATTGCCAGGTGTTTTTTCACCTTGATGCATTAAGGTGAAAAATCACGAACCTTTACAAACCCTTTAATAACCAGGCCATTTTTTGCGATACGGCACTGTGTCGCTTTAACTGACAATTGCGCAGTAATGCGACACTGTACCCAAATAAAATTGGCGTCCTTTTTTTCCCACAAATAGAGCTTTCTTTTGGTGATATTTGATCACCTCTGCGGTTTTTATTTATTGCACTATAAACAACAAACGAGCAACAATTAAAAAAAACAAACAAACAATATTTTTTACTTTTTGCTATAATAAATATCCAAAAAATGTATAAAAAAATAATTTCTTCATCAGTTTAGGCCAATATGTATTCTTCTACATATTTTTGGTACCAAAAAAAACATAATTAGCGTACATTGATTAGTTTGCGCAAAAGACATTGCGGCCACCCGCCATGCACAGGTCCCTTTATACTCCTATATACATGTATAGAGCCCTGACAGGTCCTTTTATACACCTATATGCATGTATAGAGCCATGACAGGTCCTCTTTATACTCCTTTATACATGTATAGAGCCATGACAGGTCCTCTTTATACTCATTTATACATGTATAGAGCCACGACAGGTCCTCTTTATTATCCTTGTATAGAGCCATGACAGGTCCTCTTTATACTCCTTTATACATGTATAGAGCCATGACAGGTCCTCTTTATTATCCTTTATACATGTATAGAGCCATGACAGGTCCTCTTTATACATGTATAGAGCCACAACAGGTCCTCTTTTTACTCCTATACATGTATAGAGCCATAACGGGTCCCCCCTAGTTATCATGATATAAAATAATGAATGTGGGGGCCTTTTGGTGGGCGTGATTATTTTTTTGGGGGGGGGGGGCAGCATTTTATTCTTGGTCCCAGGCAGCACAATGTCTTGGGCCGGCCCTGCCTGGATCTACACTTTATTGCTGTTCTCTAAGCTAGATAGGCAGGCAGGGAAAGAGATACATAGGCAGGGACAGTGTGTTCTATGTTCTATTCTTTTCCCAGGCATCTGCAGGAGTTAGTGGGTGTTGTGTGCCTCCAGCACAGTATACACCTGGATCTACACTTTATTGCTGTTCTCTAAGCTAGATAGGCAGGCAGGGAAAGAGATACATAGGCAGGGACAGTGTGTTCTATGTTCTATTCTTTTCTCAGGCATCTGCAGGAGTTAGTGGGTGTTATGTGCCCCCAGCACAGTATACACCTGTATATATCCGTCATTGCTGTTCTCTAATACAGGCATTTGCAGGAGTTAGTGGCACAGTATACACCTGTATATACCCATCATTGCTGTTCTATAATACAGGCATCTGCAGGAGTTAGTGGCACAGTATACACCTGTATATACCCATCATTGCTGTTCTATAATACAGGCATCTGCAGGAGTTAGTGGCACAGTGTACACCTGTATATACCCGGCATTGCTGTTCTCTAATACAGGCATCTGCAGGAGTTAGTGGCACAGTATACACCTGTATATACCTGTCATTGCTGTTCTCTAATACAGGCATCTGCAGGAGTTAGTGGTACAGTATACACCTGTATATACCCGTCATTGCTGTTCTATAATACAGGCATCTGCAGGAGTTAGTGGCACAGTGTACACCTGTATATACCCGGCATTGCTGTTCTCTAATACAAGCATCTGCAGGAGTTGGTGGCACAGTATACACCTGTATATACCCGTCATTGCTGTTCTCTAATACAGGCATCTGCAGGAGTTAGTGGCACAGTATACACCTGCATATACCCGTCATTGCTGTTCTCTAATACAGGCATCTGCAGGAGTTAGTGGCACAGTATACACCTGCATATACCCGTCATTGCTGTTCTCTAATACAGGCATCTGCAGGAGTTAGTGGAGTGGCACAGTATACACCTGTATATACCCGTCATTGCTGTTCTCTAATACAGGCATCTCCAGGAGTTAGTGGCAGTGTACACCTGTATATACCCGTCATTGCTGTTCTCTAATACAGGCATCTGCAGGAGTTAGTGGCACAGTATACACCTGTGTATATACCCCTCATTGCTGTTCTATAATACAGGCATCTGCAGGAGTTAGTGGCACAGTATACACCTGTATATACCCGTCATTGCTGTTCTCTAATACAGGCATTTGCAGGAGTTAGTGGCACAGTATACACCTGTATATACCCATCATTGCTGTTCTCTAATACAGGCATCTGCAGGAGTTAGTGGCACAGTATACACCTGCATATACCCGTCATTGCTGTTCTCTAATACAGGCATCTGCAGGAGTTAGTGGAGTGGCACAGTATACACCTGTATATACCCGTCATTGCTGTTCTCTAATACAGGCATCTCCAGGAGTTAGTGGCAGTATACACCTGTATATACCCGTCATTGCTGTTCTCTAATACAGGCATCTGCAGGAGTTAGTGGCACAGTGTACACCTGTATATACCCGTCATTGCTGTTCTCTAATACAGGCATCTGCAGGAGTTAGTGGCACAGTATACACCTGTATATACCCGTCATTGCTGTTCTCTAATACAGGCATTTGCAGGAGTTAGTGGCACAGTATACACCTGTATATACCCATCATTGCTGTTCTATAATACAGGCATCTGCAGGAGTTAGTGGCACAGTGTACACCTGTGTATATACCCGTCATTGCTGTTCTCTAATACAGGCATCTGCAGGAGTTAGTGGCACAGTATACACCTGTATATACACCTCATTGCTGTTCTATAATACAGGCATCTGCAGGAGTTAGTGGCACAGTATACACCTGTATATACCCGTCATTGCAGTTCTCTAATACAGGCATTAGCAGGAGTTAGTGGCACAGTATACACCTGTATATACCCATCATTGCTGTTCTATAATACAGGCATCTGCAGGAGTTAGTGGCACAGTGTACACCTGTATATACCCGGCATTGCTGTTCTCTAATACAAGCATCTGCAGGAGTTGGTGGCACAGTATACACCTGTATATACCCGTCATTGCTGTTCTCTAATACAGGCATCTGCAGGAGTTAGTGGCACAGTGTACACCTGTATATACCCGTCATTGCTGTTCTCTAATACAGGCATCTGCAGGAGTTAATGGCACAGTATACACCTGTATATACCCGTCATTGCTGTTCTCTAATACAGGCATCTGCATGAGTTAGTGGCACAGTATACACCTGTATATACCCGTCATTGCTGTTCTCTAATACAGGCATCTGCAGGAGTTAGTGGCACAGTGTACACCTGTATATACCCGTCATTGCTGTTCTCTAATACAGGCATCTGCAGGAGTTAATGGCACAGTATACACCTGTATATACCCATCATTGCTGTTCTCTAATACAGCCATCTGCAGGAGTTAGTGGCACAGTGTACACGTTGCGAGGGGGTTAGCTCGGCAGCGGGTGTGTGTGACCCCCGGGATGGGCTCCCCACACAAAAACAGGCCCAGCAAACGGAGGTTGTGGTTTTCAAAATCAAAAAGGTGCGGTTTATTTTCTATTTACAGTGACAAAACACAGCAAAGCAAAAGAAACATAAATAAAATAAATCCTGGTCAACTTGACCTCTGACTAAACATACAGGTTTCCTAACTAACAACTGGGATCAGCCTAGTGCTGTCCTAGTCCCTAAGTCCCTGGTTTTAAATGTCCAAGCAAATAGCCACACAGGCTTTGTCTCACCGCACAGGGGTTCACTCTCCCTAGACAGTCCACACAGGTCTGGTTCCAGGCATGAGCTAACACCTAATGAATCTGGGAGTTCTTATAGAGGCCTAAATGAGCTGACAAGCTTCAGCTGGTCTCATCAACTCCCTGTCTGCACGACGCCCCACACTCTCCCTAGAGGTATGAGTCATTCATGAGCCCACTAGCCTCAGCTGGGCTTATACAACTCTCCACCTAGTTGTATAAGTCGGCGTAAAGCCTGAATCTGGGCAAAATATATCTACCCCCCTGGATGCAACCAGGTGACTTTACCTTCCTGCTGTCACATACCCCCCCCTCTTGTTTTAACCTCGGGGTTGGAACACCAGCAATCAGGCATTCATGTACTCGAGACAAAGCATCCACATTCCCCATTTGAACGCCAGGGCGATGCTTTACTGTGAAGTTGAATTCCTGGAGGGCCAGGAACCACCTATTCACTCTTCTATTTGTTTCCTTGTTTTGAGCCATCCACTTTAACGGAGCGTGATCCGTAACCATGTCAAAGTGCCTACCTAGCAGATAGTACCGAAGGGAATCTAGAGCCCACTTCACCGCTAAACACTCCTTTTCAATGGTGGCGTAATTTACCTCATGGGACTTCAACTTCCTGCTGAGGTAAATGACTGGGTGCTCTTCCCCGTTCCAAACCTGGGACAATACTGCTCCTAACCCCACATCTGACGCATCACTTTGTACGACAAAGTCTTTAGAGAAGTCGGGTGAGTACAACACTGGCTGGCTACATAAGGCTTGTTTCAAGAATTGGAATGCTGCCTCAGCCTCGGGGGTCCATTTAATCATGACCGACCCTTTCCCCTTCGTCAGGTTGGTTAGGGGCACAGCCTTAGAAGCAAAGTGGGGAATGAATCGCCGATAATACCCAGCGATTCCCAGAAAGGCTCGTACCTGCTTCTTGCTGTTGGGACGTGGCCAACTCTGGATGGCCTCGACTTTGTTGAGTTGGGGTCTTATTACTCCCCTCCCAATGGTGTACCCAAGATATTTGGCCTCCTCCTGCCCAATGGTACACTTCTTGGGGTTAGCCGTAAACCCCGCTTCCCGAACAGAGTCCAGGACTGCTTGCACTTTTGGCAGATGTGAGGCCCAATCTGTGCTATGGACAATTACGTCATCCAGGTAAGCCGCAGCATACTTCCGATGGGGCCTCAGCATCTGGTCCATTTTCCGCTGGAATGTGGCCGGCGCATTCTGTAACCCGAACGGCATTCTTTTATATTGGAACGCCCCGTCTGGGGTTACAAATGCGGTTTTCTCTTTGGCCGACTTGGCCAGGGGGATTTGCCAATACCCTTTTGTGAGGTCAAGAGTCGTCATGTATCGGGCTGTTCCCAGCCGGTCGATCAACTCATCTATACGTGGCATGGGGTAGGTGTCAAATTTTGTAAATTTGTTCAACTGACGAAAATCGTTACAAAATCGCCAGCTCCCATCCGGTTTAGGCACCAACACAATGGGACTAGACCAATCACTTTGGGACTCCTCTATCACCCCTAAGTTCAGCATTTTCTGTACTTCCTCCCATATTGCCTCCCGTCGGGCCTCTGGGATCCGATAGGGTTTTAACTTCACCCTTTCACCGGGCGGGGTAATGATGTCATGCTCTACCCCAGATGTTTGTCCCGGCAGCTCAGAGAATACCTCCTTGTTGCGAAGCACAAACTCCTTAACCTCCTGTTGTTGGGGTTGTGACAAGGTGGCTGCTATTCCAACCTCAGGAATCACGCAACCAGTTTGAGCTGGTGACCAAGTGTCTGCGACTAGGGACTCTCTATCCCTCAAGGCTTTCAACAGATTAACGTGATAGATCTGTTCGGGCTTTCGCCTTCCTGGTTGTCTGACCTTGTAATTCACTTCGCTCACTTTTTCCATTATCTCATAGGGGCCTTGCCATTTGGCAAGGAATTTACTTTCAACCGTAGGGACAAGTACCAGTATCCTATCCCCCGGGGAAAAGGTACGGGTCTTGGCTCCACGGTTGTACACTCTCTGCTGTGCTAACTGCGCTTGGGCCAAATGTTCCTTCACGATGGGCATTACCTGTGCAATTCGGTCTTGCATCAGGGCGACATGCTCAATCACACTCCTGTGGGGAGAACTCTCACTTTCCCAAGTTTCCTTGGCAATATCCAACAGCCCTCTTGGGTGTCTCCCATACAGTAACTCAAAGGGGGAGAATCCCGTAGAGGATTGGGGCACCTCCCTAATAGCAAACATCAGATAAGGAAGTAGACAGTCCCAATCCTTTCCATCTCTATCCACCACTTTCTTCAACATTTGTTTTAGGGTTTTGTTGAATCTTTCAACCAGCCCATCGGTTTGGGGGTGATACACAGATGTACGTAATTGCGTCACTTTGAACAATTTACACAGCTCCTTCATAACCCGGGACATAAAGGGTGTACCTTGGTCCGTAAGCAGTTCTTTACAAATACCCACCCGGCTAAACACAAGAGATAGCTCTTTGGCTATGGTTTTGGCCGAGGTATTTCGGAGAGGGATCGCTTCTGGATAACGGGTGGCATAGTCCATTATAACTAATATGTACTGGTGCCCCCTAGCGGACTTGATTATAGGCCCTACCAAATCCATGGCGATCCTCTCAAACGGGACCTCAATGATGGGTAGAGGGACCAGCGGGCTACGGAAATGTGGCATCGGGGCCGACCTCTGACACACAGGGCAGGAGGAACAATAATTTTCTATGTCCTTCATCACCCCCGGCCAATAGAATCTCTGTAATACCCTCTCTCGGGTTTTCTCTGTCCCCAGATGACCTCCAAGAATGTGCCCATGGGCCAACTCCAACACCAACTTCCTGTAAGGTTTGGGCACCACAAGCTGCTCAATGGTTTCTTCTGCCCTTTTTGCCACCCGATACAGTAGGTCCTTCTCTACGCTGAAGTATGGGTAAGTGCAGGTATTATCTGGGTTCACTAACTCGCCATCTATTTTCACTACGTTTTCCCGTGCCTTTATTAGGGCGGGGTCTTTCAACTGTTCTGTGGCAAAGTTTTCCCTGTGAACCTCAAGATCAGAAAACTCCACAGACGGTAGGTTTTCGTCTGAGGAGGTGGGCTCCTCTCCAGTTTCTTGAGTCTCCCCTGCCAATACTGATAAGGGAAATTCCGGAGAGTCCTCACCACTCTCAGGGGAGTTCTGGCTATCACATTCCTGGTACATAGGGGCACCAGTGGGGGGCTCAGGATCATCCCACAGTTCCCAGAACTTCGGAAAATCCCTTCCCACAATGGCGTCATGCGGTAACTGAGATACTAAGCCCACTGGATGAGAGAGGGTACCTTTGGGGGTCTCGAAACACACTGTAGTCACTGGATACTCTCGGGTGTCCCCATGCACACAAATAACAGCTACCTTGCTATTCCCAAAGACCTCTGTTTTAACTAACTCAGCCTTTATCAGGGTCACAAGGCTACCTGAATCCAGCAATACCACAACATTTCTACCATTAACACACATTTTGCATAAATGTTTCTCAGTTCCTCGAATGGCAGTGCATGCGACTGTCGCACACAGCGACTGACGTCTGCCCGTCAAAGTCACACTGCATGGGTTCCTCCACAACCGGGCAATTGGCTGCAATATGTCCCGCTTGCCGGCAGCGGTAGCAAATGATCCTTCTTGCCGCCTCTTGAGCCGCTGATTTCCCAGGCTGTTCTCGCCAAACTTGGGGTAGAGCTCCCACCCTCTCACTCTCTCCACCCTCACCCCTTGGAATCCTCTTATCCGCCCCTGGGGATGGTCTGGTCTTAGGGTGGAAAGTCCGAGTGTCTCTGGAAGAGGCCGTCAGGTTCTCTGTAGCCAAGTATTTCTCCACACGATCCACAAGACCATCGGCCGTCTCTGGGTCTCCATGGCTTACCCACTTTTGGATGGCAGTAGGAAGAGCTCTCAAAAACCGATCCATTACAACACGTTCCACAATCTTTGGTGCGGACAAAGTCTCTGGCTGTAGCCACTTTCTGCTCAGGTGAATGAGATCATACATTTGAGACCTGGGGGGTTTTCCAAGCTGGAAAGTCCAGTTATGCACACGCTGAGCCCGGACAGCCTGGGTGACACCCAGCCTTGCCAAAATTTCAGCTTTTAGCATCACATAGTCTTTTGCTTGGTTAGGCTCTAGGTCATAGTAAGCTTTCTGCGATTCACCAGTTAACAGAGGAGCCACCAGTCCAGCCCACTGCTCCTCAGGCCACTTTTCTCTTTCAGCGGTCCTTTCAAATGTGGTCAAAAATACCTCTGGATCATCCTCTCCAGTCATTTTTGTCAATAAACGACTCACCCCAAAGGACGCGGTATTAGTGGGACGGCTTTCCTCACTGGTCTGCGGACGTTGCTGCATTACTGCTTCCATTTGTTGTAGTCTCTGCTCTTGCTTCTGTAACAGGTCTATGAAGCGGGCCTCAGATTGCTGCTGGGCTTGTTGCTGAGCTTCCAGACTCTGTTGGTGAGCTTGCTGCTGGGCTGCAAGGCTCTGTTGATGAGCTTGCTGCTGGGCTGCAAGGCTCTTTTGCAAACCTGCATTTGTCTGCTGTTGATTGGCATTTGCTAGAGCCAGCTGTTTCAGTATCTCCTCCATGCTGGCTTAAAAAAAACTGCCACTGGTTCTCCACCAACTGCGAGGGGGTTAGCTCGGCAGCGGGTGTGTGTGACCCCCGGGATGGGCTCCCCACACAAAAACAGGCCCAGCAAACGGAGGTTGTGGTTTTCAAAATCAAAAAGGTGCGGTTTATTTTCTATTTACAGTGACAAAACACAGCAAAGCAAAAGAAACATAAATAAAATAAATCCTGGTCAACTTGACCTCTGACTAAACATACAGGTTTCCTAACTAACAACTGGGATCAGCCTAGTGCTGTCCTAGTCCCTAAGTCCCTGGTTTTAAATGTCCAAGCAAATAGCCACACAGGCTTTGTCTCACCGCACAGGGGTTCACTCTCCCTAGACAGTCCACACAGGTCTGGTTCCAGGCATGAGCTAACACCTAATGAATCTGGGAGTTCTTATAGAGGCCTAAATGAGCTGACAAGCTTCAGCTGGTCTCATCAACTCCCTGTCTGCACGACGCCCCACACTCTCCCTAGAGGTATGAGTCATTCATGAGCCCACTAGCCTCAGCTGGGCTTATACAACTCTCCACCTAGTTGTATAAGTCGGCGTAAAGCCTGAATCTGGGCGAAATATATCTACCCCCCTGGATGCAACCAGGTGACTTTACCTTCCTGCTGTCACAACGTGTATATACCCATCATTGCTGTTCTCTAATACAGGCATCTGCAGGAGTTAGTGGCACAGTGTACACCTGTATATACCCATCATTGCTGTTCTCTAATACAGGCATCTGCAGGAGTTAGTGGCACAGTATACACCTGTATATACCCGTCATTGCTGTTCTCTCATAAAGGCATCTGCTGGAGTTAGTGGGTGTTGTGTGCCTCCAGCACAATATACACTACCCAATTGCTGGTTTTCCCATCTCCTTGCAGGCCATTACTATGTCTGGAAGGCCAACAAAGAGAGGCAGACAGTCACGAGCCAATAAAAGAGGGCAAGCAGGCTCTGTGTCTGGGGGCAACAGTGCTGGTCGTGGACGCGGTGCATTGTCATCAGCACGTGGCCATGGGACACGCTTGTCCTTATTTTCGGCAGCTGGACGTGTTGAGCCGCATCATGCCGAAGACTTGGTAGAGTGGATGACCAAGCCCTCCTCATCCTCTCTCTCCCAGGCTCAGGGTACTGGCAAAGCAGCTGCCAAAGCGTCCTCTTCCCTCGTTTCAATGTCATCATCAGTCACTCCTTCCCTAGACCCACTGTGTCCTCCTGAGGAGTCCCCCAAACTGTTTAAGCACAGTGTTGGGTACATGCTCCAGGAGGATGCCCAGCGTTTCGAAGGGTCTGATGATGATACCCAGCTAGAGGAAGGCAGTAGCGTGAGTGCAGAGAGAGGGGATGCTCAAGAAGGACAGCAATCTGGCAGTCATGTTCCAGCAGCTGCAGCATACTGCCAGATTGGCTCCAGTGATGAGGAGGGAGGGGATGATGAGGTCACTGACTCCACGTGGGTGCCTGATAGGAGAGAGGAGGAGGAGGAGGATGAGGAGGAGGCACATCTCCAATGAGGCAGGATGCCCTCCGGGGGCCAGCGTAAGGGCAGCACACCGACTGAATCACACCGCAGAGCTACGCCTGTGCAGGGCGCTGCCTCTGCCTGTTATTCCAAAAGTTATTTGGTGTGGGCTTTTTTTGAGACGAGTGCATCAGATTGCACCGCTGCTATTTGCAACTAGGGATGAGCTTCGAGTTCGAGTCGAACTCATGTTCGACTCGAACATTGCCTGTTCGCCCGTTCGCCGAACAGCGAACAAATTGGGGTGTTCGCGGCAAATTCGAAAAATCTATGGGAGAAATCTAAAGTGCTAATTATAAAGGCTTATATGCAAGTTATTGTCCTAAAAAGTGTTTGGGGACCCGGGTCCTGCCCCAGGGGACATGTATCAATGCAAAAAGAAGTTTTAAAAACGGCCGTTTTTTCGGGAGCAGTGATTTTAATAATGCTTAAAATGAAAAAATAAAAGTGAAATATTCCTTTAAATTTCGTACCTGGGGGGTGTGTATGATATGCATGTAAAGTGGCGCATGTTTCCCGTGCTTAGAACTGTCCCTGCAAAAAGTGTCATTTTTGAAAGAAAAAAATTCATTTAAAACTGACTCGCGGCTATTAATGAATTGTCGGCTCCCGGCAATACATACAAAAGTCATTGATAAAAAAAAAAAAAAAAAGCGTGGGGGTTCCCCAGAATTCAATTACCAGGCCCTTCAGGTCTGGAATGGATATTAAGGGGAACCCCGCCGCAAATAAAAAAAAAATTGACGTGGGGTTCCCCCAAATATCCATTCCAGGCCCTTCAGATCTGGCATGGATTTTAAGGGGAACTCCACCCCAAATTTAAAAAAAAATGGCGTGGAGTCCCCCTAAAAATCCATACCAGACCCCTTATCCGAGCATGCAACCTGGGCGGCCGCAGGGGAAAAGGGGGGGACGAGAGAGCGGCCCCCCCCTCCCTCCTGAACCGTACCAAGCCACATGCCCTCAACATGGGGAGGATGTCCCCATGTTGATGGGGACAAGGGCCTCATCCCCACAACCCTTGCCCGGTGGTTGTGGGGGTCTGCGGGCGGGGGGCTTATCGGAATCTGGAAGACCCCTTTAACAAAGAGGACCCCCAGATCCCGGCCCCCCCCTATGTGAATTGGTAAGGGGTACATTGTACCCCTACCATTTCACGAAGAAAGCGTAAAAAAATGTTTAAAAAAACACACAAACACCTTGAAAAAGTCCTTTATTTAAAAAAAAAAAAAAAAAAACATTCCAGCAGTGAAATCCAGTGTCCCGCGGCGATCCCGATGTCCAGCGCTGTCCGTCATTGGTTGTGCCTGAGCGGACCTGATGGGGAACTCCCTCTCAGTATTTTAAATGTATAGACCCGCCCCTTCTAAAGTTCCCCATCAGGTCCGCTCAGCGGACCAGATGCGGAACATGAGAAGGGGCGGGTCTATACATGTATTACCAAAGTGAGAGCAGTTCCCCATCAGGTCCGCCTCCTCGGTATGTCGGACCCGCCTACGTCATTGGCTTGAGCGGGGAACTTCCTTCACTATGTAAATTTTACAAGCCAATGACGTAGGCGGGTCCGACATACCGAGGGGGCGGACCTGATGGGGAACTGCTCTCACTTTGGTAATACATGTATAGACCCGCCCCTTCTCATGTTCCGCATCTCGTCCGCTGAGCGGACCTGATGGGGAACTTTAGAAGGGGCGGGTCTATACATTTAAAATACTGAGAGGGAGTTCCCCATCAGGTCCGCTCAGGCACAACCAATGAAGGACAGCGCTGGACATCGGGATCGCCGCGGGACACTGGATTTCACCGCTGGAATGTTTATTTATTTATTTTTTTAAATAAAGGACTTTTTCAAGGTGTTTGTGTGTTTTTTTAAACATTTTTTTTACGCTTTCTTCGTGAAATGGTAGGGGTACAATGTACCCGTTACCAATTCACATAGGGGGGGGGGGGCGGGATCTGGGGGTCCCCTTTGTTAAAGGGGTCTTCCAGATTCCGATAAGCCCCCCGCCCGCAGACCCCCACAACCACCGGGCAAGGGTTGTGGGGATGAGGCCCTTGTCCCCATCAACATGGGGACATCCTCCCCATGTTGAGGGCATGTGGCTTGGTACGGTTCAGGAGGGAGGGGGGGCCACTCTCTCGTCCCCCCCTTTTCCCCTGCGGCCGGCCAGGTTGCGTGCTCGGATAAGGGGTCTGGTATGGATTTTTAGGGGGACTCCACGCCATTTTTTTTTTAAACTTGGGGTGGAGTTCCCCTTAAAATCCATGCCAGATCTGAAGGGCCTGGTAATTGAATTCTGGGGAACCCCCACGCTTTTTTTTTTTTTTTCTCAATGACTTTTGTATGTATTGCCGGGAGCCGACAATTCATTAATAGCCGCGAGTCAGTTTTAAATGCATTTTTTTTCTTTCAAAAATGACATTTTTTGCAGGGACAGTTCTAAGCACGGGAAACATGCGCCACTTCACATGCATATCATACACACCCCCCAGGTACGAAATTTAAAGGAATATTTCACTTTTATTTTTTCATTTTAACCATTATTAAAATCACTGCTCCCGAAAAAACGGCCGTTTTTAAAACTTCTTTTTGCATTGATACATGTCCCCTGGGGCAGGACCCAGGTCCCCAAACACTTTTTAGGACAATAACTTGCATATTAGCCTTTATAATTAACACTTTAGATTTCGAACGTTCGAGTCCATTGTATTTAATAGGGTTCTAAAGTTTACACGAACATTTTGTCTGTTCGCAGGTTCTGGTGCGAACCGAACAGGGGGGTGTTCGGCTCATCCCTGTTTGCAACATATGTCTCAAGCGTATCTCGCATGGCCAAAACATCAGCCGCTTAGGCACCACTTGCTTGACTAGACATATGTTGACCTGCCTTGCAGCTCGTTGGCAAGCGTACCTTAAAGATCCACACCAAAGAACAAAGCGGACCTCTCCTTGCTCCTCATCAGCTGGGATCTCCAATCCCACTATACCTTCAGTTCATTCCTCTCAGTGCAGGTTTCAGAGAGAAGGTGTAGAATTAGGTGTGTCACAGCCTAGTACTTGCGGGCACTCTGCTAGCAGTATACCGACGTCCGATTGTAGCAGGCAAATTTCCCTGCCCCAGCTGCTGGACCGTCGAAAGAAGTTCACTCCCAGCCATCCACATGCCCAGTGGTTGAATGCTAGCTTGGCTAAATTGCTAGCAATTCAACTGCTGCCTTTTCAGTTGGTAGACTCGGCCCCTTTCCGTGAGTTTATGCAATGTGCGGTTCTTCAGTGGCAGGTTCCCAAAGGCCACTTTTTCTCACGGAAGGCGATTCCGGCTCTCTACCGGCATGTGGAAGGCAATGTCCATGCCTCGCTGGACAGGGCGGTCAGCGGTAAGGTGCATATTACCGCTGACTCATGGTCCAGCAGGCATGGACAGGGATGTTACCTTTCTTTCACGGCCCATTGGGTCACTCTTTTGGCAGCTGGGAAGGATGCAGGACAAGGTGCAGTAGTGTTGGAGGTTGTTCCGCCGCCACGCCTCCAAAATGCCAGTACTGGTTGTGACACACCTCTCTCCTCCACCCCCTCTCTTCTTCTTCCTCCATGGCCTCTTCCTGTGCTTTGTCCTCGGAACCAGCGGTGCTCCGTAGGCATTCAAGGGGCTACGCAAGTACGCAGGCAAAAAGATGCCATGCCGTGCTTGCGCTGGTGTGTTTGGGGACAGGAGCCACACTGGGGCAGAAGTTCTGTCAGCTCTGCAGGGGCAGGCCGAGAGGTGGTTGACGCCACGCCAGCTTAAGCCAGGAATGGTGGTTTGCGACAATGGCACCAACCTCCTCTCCGCCCTCCGACAGGGACAACTGACCCATGTGCCCTGTGTGGCTCACGTCCTTGGTGGTGCAGCGTTTCTTGGGCAGGTACCCGGGCTTACAGGATGTCCTGAGGCAGGCCAGGAAAGTCTGTGTGCATTTCCGCAGATCATATAATGCCAGTGCTCGGCTGGCTGAGCTGCAAAAGGAGTTGAACCTGCCCAAGAACCGCCTTATATGTTATATGCCCACCAGGTGGAACTCAACGTTGGCCATGCTGCAGCGGCTGCACACGCAGCAGAGGGCCATCAATGAGTACCTGTGCGACTACGGCACCAGGACAGGGTCAGGGGAGCTCAGGTTTTTTTCACTACGCCAGTGGGGCATGATCAGGGATGCATGCACTGTCCTGGCATGCATCAGTGACACTGTACCTCTTGTCCACCTGTTGGTGCATACGCTGCGTGGAATAATGGACAGGGCACTTGAGGCAGAACAGAGGCAGGAAGAGGAGGACTTCCTTGCCTCTCAAGGCCCCTTTTACCCAGACAGTGTTCCTTCAGTCCCACCCATCGCACAGGAAGAGGACGAGGAGGAGGAGGAGGAGGATTGTGTCAGCATGGAGGTGGAGCCTGGCACTCAGCATCAACAGCAGCAGTCTTTTAGGGATGATTTACAGTCCCAAGAAACCCGTGGACTTGTACGTGGCTGGGAGGAGGTGGCTGCGGATCATGTCGTCCTTAGTGACCCAGAGGACTCCAGACCGAATGCCTCAGCTAACCTACGCTGCATGGCCTCCCTGATCCTGCAAAGTCTGCGGAAGGATCCTCGTATTCTTCGGATCAAGGAGAGGGACCATTACTGGCTGGCCACTCTCCTTGATCCAAGGGTAAGGTTGCGGACCTTATCTTACCGTTGCAGAGGGTGCAGAGGATGAGACATCTCTGGGAGGCCTTGCAGAAAGGTCTGTGCAACGCGTACGCAGAGACAGGGAGGTTACAAACTCCTGGTCCTGGACAACGAGTTGCTGAGGCTTCGGTCAGTCAAAGAAGAAGCGGTGGGGAAGGTGGCCATCTGACCGATGCGTTCAGACAATTTTTTAGTCCGCAGCCCCAAGGTTTGATCGGTTCCAGCAACCATCACCAGCGTCTGATATACATGGTGCAGGAATACCTAGGGGCAAGGTCAGACTTGGACACCTTTCCCACCGAAAATCCTCTGGCTTACTGGGTCTTGAGGATGGATCACTGGCCAGAGCTTGCACAGTATGCAACTGAGCTACTGGCCTGTCCTGCATCCAACATTCTTTCGGAGTGCACATTCAGTGCTGCTGGAGGCTGTCACAGATCACAGGGTGCGCCTGTCCACCGACTCGGTTGATCGACTGACCTTCATAAAGATGAACCAGTCTTGGATCACCACCAGCTATCAAGCACCTGAAGCTGATATAACAGAATAATTTTATTTTGAAATGTCACATCCCTTCAAGACTGCCTATGCTGATGCTGAGTGACTGTCCTGTTATGTTGACTGACTATCCTCCTCCTCCTCAATGATCTGATTCATGATGATAGCTTGGAAGAACATTTTTGTTTCTGGGTGCCGCTACCAGTAGCTAAGGCCCAATTTTTTAGCCCCTGTTTAACAGGGGCATGTAATTAAAAAAATGTATGCAATGCTTTGCAGCAGGGCTCATTCCTGCACTCCAACTAGAGTATCTGGGAGAGGTTGCAGTGTCGTGGCACCAGCACCAGTGCCTAAGGCCCAATTTTTCCGCCCCTGTTTAACAGGGCGTGTAATTACAATTTTTGATGCAATAGTTTGCAACAGTGCTCATTGCTGTGCTCCAAGTACAGTATCTGTTAGGGGTTGCAGTATTGTGGCACCAGTGCCTAAGGCCCAATTTTTCTGCCCCTGTTCAACAGGGGCATGTAATTACAATTCTTGATCTAATAATTCACAGCAGGGCCCATTCCTGCGCCCACCCAGAGTAACTGTGAGGGCTTACAGTGTTGTGGCAACGCCACCACCACCACCACCACCAGGGATGATCCGAACACCCCCCTGTTCGGTTCGCACCAGAACCTGCGAACAGACAGAATGTTTGCGTGAAATTTAGAACCCTATTAAATACAATGGACTCTAACGTTCAAAATCTAAAGTGCTAATTATAAAGGCTTATATGCAAGTTATTGTCCTAAAAAGGGTTTGGGGACCCGGGTCCTGCCCCAGGGGACATGTATCAATGCAAAAAAAAAGTTTTAAAAATTTCTGTTTTTACGGGAGCAGTGATTTTAATAATGCTTAAAATGAAAAAATAAAAGTGAAATTTTCCTTTAAATTTCGTACCTAGGGTGTGTGTATAATGTGCATGTAAAGTAGCGCATGTTTCCCGTGCTTAGAACTGTCCCTGCACAAAATGTAATTTTTTTAAGGAAAAAAGTCATTTAAAACTCACTCGTGGCTATTAAAGAATTGTCTGCTCCCGGCAATACAGAGAAAAGTCATTGATAAAAAAAAAAAGCGTGGGTGTCCCCCCAAATTCAATTACCAGGCCCTTCAGGTCTGGTATAGATATTAAGGGGAACCCCGCCGCAAATTAAAAAAAAAAATCCGTGCGGTTCCCCCCAAATATCCATACCAGGCCCTTCAGATCTGGCATGGATTTTAAGGGGAACTCCACCCCAAATTAAAAAAAAATGGTGTGGAGTCCCCCCAAAAATCCAGACCCTTATCACGCAACCTGGCAGGCCGCAGAAAAAGAGGGGGGGATGAGAGAGCGCCCCCCCTCCTGAACCGTACCAGGCCACATGCCCTCAACATGGGGAGGATGTCCCCATGTTGATGGGGACAAGGGCCTCATCCCCACAACCCTTGCCCGGTGGTTGTGGGGGTCTGCGAGCAGGGGGCTTATCGGAATCTGGAAGACCCCTTTAACCACTTAACGACCGCTCACTGTATATATACGTCGGCAGAATGGCACCGACAGGCACAATCACGTAGAGTGTACGTGATTGCCTTTGTACAGTTGGGGGGTCCAATCGGACCCCCCTTCTGTACAGTGAGCGGTGGCTAAGTGTCCGGGAGCGTTCCGGGATGAGGGGGCAGCCATTCGTTTCTGGCCACCCCCTCGCGATCGCTCCCGGCGAATGGAAATGCCCCCTCTGTCTGTGTCAGACAGAGGGAGCAGGAGGAAGTGATGTCATCTCTGGTGCGGCGCTCACATTTACCGAGCGCCGTACAAGAGAAGACATCAGGTCAGTACACACAACACTACACTGACACCAGGACACATAGGGACATAAATCGCCCCCCCAGACACCCCAGATCACCCCCCAGATCACCCCCCCAGCCACAGTGTCACTGATTGCAGTGACCATTTATTTAGTGATCACTGCAGTCAGTGACATTTGTGACTGTAAAAGTGTCACCAAAGTTTAGTCTTAGGTCCAGTGTAGCCCCCTAACCCCCTAATAAAGGTTTAACCCCCTGATCACCCCCCAGATAACCCTTTCACCCCCTATCACCACTGTCACTAAGCGATCATTTTTCTGATCGCTGTCTTAACGTCAGTGATGCCGATCGGCAGCCAGTAATTTTTTTTAGGTTCGCCGCATGTTTTTATCGCGTCAGGTACCCCAATATATTATCTAATAAAGGTTTAACCCCCTTGATCGCCCCCCAGGTAACCCTTTCACCCCCTATCACCACTGTCACTAAGCGATCGTTTTTCTAAACGCTGTCTTAGTGTCTGTGATGCAGATCGGTAGCCGGTAATTTTTTTTAGGTTCGCCGCAGGTTTTTATAGCGTCAGGTACCCCAATATATTATCTAATAAAGGTTTAACCCCCTTGATCGCCCCCCAGGTAACCCTTTCACCCCCTATCACCACTGTCGCTAAGCGATCGTTTTTCTAAACGCTGTCTTAGTGTCGGTGATGCAGATCGGTAGCTGGTAATTTTTTTTAGGTTCGCCGCAGGTTTTTATAGCGTCAGGTACCCCCATATATTATCTAATAAAGGTTTTAACCCCCTGATTGCCCCTAGTTAACCCTTTCACCAGTGATCACCATATAAGTGTTACGGGTGACGCTGGTTAGTTAGTTTGCTTTTTATAGTGTCAGGGCACCCGCCGTGTATATAACCCAATAAAGGTTTAACCCCCTGATCGCCCGGCGGGTGATATCAATTAGGTTTTAGCGTCAGAGAGGGTCTGAGTCACACCCCAGGCAGCGTCAGGTTAGTGCCAGTAACGCTAACACCCACGCGTGAAGCATACACCCCCCTTAGTGGTATAGTATCTGAACAGATCAATATCTGATCTGATCAGATCTATACTAGCGTCCCCAGCAGTTCAGAGTATATAGGGCCTTCTTTTAATTTTAGATGCGGGGTTCCCCTTAATATCTATACAAGTGGGGTGGGGGGGTACCCATGCCATTTTTCTCAATGATTTTCATCCATATTGCCGGGACCAGACATTACATTAAAGCCGCAAGCAGTTTTAAATGACCATTTTTTTTCTTTAGAAATGTCATTTTGTGCAGGGACAGTTCTAAACATGGGAAACACGTGGCACTTCACAGGCATACTTTAGACACCCCCCAGGTACGATATTTAAAGGAATATTTGACTTTTTTTTTTTTTTTCACTATATGCATCATTAAAATGACTGCTCCCAAAAAAACTGCAGTTTTTAAAACTTTTTTTTTGCATTGATACATGTCCCCTGGGGCAGAACCCGGGTCCCCAATGACTTGCATATTAGCCGTTATAATTAGCACTTTTGATTTCGAACGTTCACGTTCATTTTATTTAATAGGGCTCTAAAGTTTGCGCAAACTATCGGTCCGTTCGCAAGTTCTGGTGCGAACCGAACCGGGGGGTGTTCGGCTCATCCCTAGTTACCATGTGCTACTAAATTTCTAGGCTGCCGGGGAGAGGTACCGCATGCCTCTGTCCTAGTAAAAAGCGCTCGGGTAATATCAAAAACTTTGTAACTTTGTAACAGCAATAAAGTACAGCCAGCAAGCTGGGGTTATTCAGAGTGATCCTTTTTGTCTTACTGGAAGTGAGGAGACAGGAGTCTAACAGTTTGCAGCAAAGGATTTTGTACAGGAGGAGAAGAGTCCTGGGGAGTAGGGATGGGCCCGGTGCTCGATTCGAACCCATGTTCGAATCGAGCATCGGGCGTTCGCTCGCTCGTCGAGCCCAGAACTATTTGGGCCGTTCGCATCACATTCGTGTGATGCGAGCGGCCCCGCAATGCATTGCGGCCGGCGCGGCCGGCGCAGTGCATTGCTGGCTGATGATTGGCCAAGCATGCACTGTGACCCCGCATGCTTGGCCAATCACAGCGCCCGAAACACGGAGAGCAATAATTAGCTACAGGCAGGACGCCTGTAGCCAATTACAGCTCAGGGGCTTTAGTACACGCCCCACCATTTAAAAGGCCGCCACGCCATCGGCCCGGTCACATGAGTTCCGGCTTTAGGAGAGATTAGTCTGCTGATTCTGTCTTTGCTTGATACTGAAAGATTTGCTCTTCTTTGCTAAACCATTGGCTATTTCTTTGCTAAACCATTGCTACCTAAGTCATTGATCGTTCATTGCTGCTGATTGCACAGTTAGTGTGTTATTAGCTGCTGCTGGGGATTAGTCTGGTGCGTGCTTACTGTTAGTACAGTATTGCAGTAGTACCAACCGCAGTGCTGTTAGCACAGCATTGCACCCCAACAGCACCCATAGGACTTCTAGTGTGTTAGTGGCAGCAAACAGAGCTCCTATATTTTCTTCTCAGCAGCACCCATAGGACTTCTAGTGTGTTAGTGGCAGCAAACAGAGCTCCTATATTTTCTTCTCAGCACCACCCATAGGACTTCTAGTGTGTTAGTGGCATCACACAGAGCTCCTATATTTTCTTCTCAGCAGCACCCATAGGACTTCTAGTGTGTTAGTGGCAGCAAACAGAGCTCCTATATTTTCTTCTCAGCAGCACCCATAGGACTTCTAGTGTGTTAGTGGCAGCAAACAGAGCTCCTATATTTTCTTCTCAGCAGCACCCATAGGACTTCTAGTGTGTTAGTGGCAGCAAACAGAGCTCCTATATTTTCTTCTCAGCAGCACCCATAGGACTTCTAGTGTGTTAGTGGCAGCAAACAGAGCTCCTATATTTTCTTCTCAGCAGCACCCATAGGACTTCTAGTGTGTTAGTGGCATCACACAGAGCTCCTATATTTTCTTCTCAGCAGCACCCATAGGACTTCTAGTGTGTTAGTGGCAGCAAACAGAGCTCCTATATTTTCTTCTCAGCAGCACCCATAGGACTTCTAGTGTGTTAGTGGCAGCAAACAGAGCTCCTATATTTTCTTCTCAGCAGCACCCATAGGACTTCTAGTGTGTTAGTGGCATCACACAGAGCTCCTATATTTTCTTCTCAGCAGCACCCATAGGACTTCTAGTGTGTTAGTGGCATCACACAGAGCTCCTATATTTTCTTCTCAGCAGCACCCATAGGACTTCTAGTGTGTTAGTGTCAGCAAACAGAGCTCCTATATTTTCTTCTCAGCAGCACCCATAGGACTTCTAGTGTGTTAGTGGCAGCAAACAGAGCTCCTATATTTTCTTCTCAGCAGCACCCATAGGACTTCTAGTGTGTTAGTGGCATCACACAGAGCTCCTATATTTTCTTCTCAGCAGCACCCATAGGACTTCTAGTGTGTTAGTGGCAGCAAACAGAGCTCCTATATTTTCTTCTCAGCAGCACCCATAGGACTTCTAGTGTGTTAGTGGCAGCAAACAGAGCTCCTATATTTTCTTCTCAGCAGCACCCATAGGACTTCTAGTGTGTTAGTGGCATCACACAGAGCTCCTATATTTTCTTCTCAGCAGCACCCATAGGACTTCTAGTGTGTTAGTGGCATCACACAGAGCTCCTATATTTTCTTCTCAGCAGCACCCATAGGACTTCTAGTGTGTTAGTGGCATCACACAGAGCTCCTATATTTTCTTCTCAGCAGCACCCATAGGACTTCTAGTGTGTTAGTGTCAGCAAACAGAGCTCCTATATTTTCTTCTCAGCAGCACCCATAGGACTTCTAGTGTGTTAGTGGCAGCAAACAGAGCTCCTATATTTTCTTCTCAGCAGCACCCATAGGACTTCTAGTGTGTTAGTGGCATCACACAGAGCTCCTATATTTTCTTCTCAGCAGCACCCATAGGACTTCTAGTGTGTTAGTGGCAGCAAACAGAGCTCCTATATTTTCTTCTCAGCAGCACCCATAGGACTTCTAGTGTGTTAGTGGCAGCAAACAGAGCTCCTATATTTTCTTCTCAGCAGCACCCATAGGACTTCTAGTGTGTTAGTGGCATCACACAGAGCTCCTATATTTTCTTCTCAGCAGCACCCATAGGACTTCTAGTGTGTTAGTGGCATCACACAGAGCTCCTATATTTTCTTCTCAGCAGCACCCATAGGACTTCTAGTGTGTTAGTGGCAGCAAACAGAGCTCCTATATTTTCTTCTCAGCAGCACCCATAGGACTTCTAGTGTGTTAGTGGCAGCAAACAGAGCTCCTATATTTTCTTCTCAGCAGCACCCATAGGACTTCTAGTGTGTTAGTGGCAGCAAACAGAGCTCCTATATTTTCTTGTCAGCAGCACACATAGTACCTATAGTGTGTTAGTGTCAGCACCCATAGGACCTACAGTGTGTTGTGAGCACACATAGGAGTTCTATTTTTTATACTATATACACTACCGACTACAATGGCTGGAAGACCGCCAAGGAGAGGCAGAGCGTGCCGAGGCAAGAACACAGGGCAGGCAGGCTCTGTTTCTAGAGACAACAGTGCTGGCCGTGGACGTGGTCGTGCATCGTCATCAGCACGTGGCCATGGGACACGCTTGTCTTTGTTTTCGGCAGCTGGACATGTGGAGCCGCATCATGCCGAAGGCTTGGTAGAATGGATGACCAAGCCCTCCTCATCCTCCTCATCCTGTCTCACCCAGGCTCAGGGTACTGGCAGAGCAGCTGCCAACGCGTACTCAATGGCATCATCAGCCACCCCTTCCCTAGACCCACCATGTCCTCCTCCTGAGGAGTCCCCCGAACTGTTTGAGCACAGTGTTGGGTACATGCTCCAGGAGGATGCCCAACGATTCGAAGGCTCGGATGATGATACCCAGCTTGAGGAAGTCAGTAGTGTGCGCGCAGAGAGAGGGGATGCTGAAGGACAGCAATCTGGCAGTAGTGTTCCACCAGCTGCAGCTTACTGCCAGGTTTGCTCTAGTGGTGAAGAGGGAGGGGATGATGAGGTCACTGACTCCACGTGGGTGCCTGAAGGGAGAGAGGAGGAGGAGGAGGAGGATGCAGCGTCACATGTCCAACGAGGCAGGATGCCCCCTGGAGGCCAGCTAGAGGCCAGCACAGCAACTGTACCACACCGCAGAGCTCCGCCTGTGCAGGGCGCTGCCTCTGCACGTTATCACAAAAGTTCTTTGGTGTGGGCCTTTTTTGAGACGAGTGCATCAGATCGCACCACTGCTATTTGCAATATTTGTCTCAAGCGTATCTCGCGTGGCCAAAACATCAGCCGCTTGGGCACCACAAGCATGAGCAGACATATGTCGACCTGCCATGCAGCTCGTTGGCAAGCACACATAAAAGACCCACACCAAAGAACAAAGCGGACCTCTCCTTGCTCCTCATCAGCTGGGATCTCCATCCCCACTATATCTTCAGTCCTCTCTGAAAGCTGCTCTGAGAGGACTGAAGGTGTAAAATTAGGTGTGTCACAACCAAGTACTTGCAGTACACCGACGTCCGATTGTAGCAGGCAAATTTCCCTGCCCCAGCTGCTGGACCGTCGAAAGAAGTATACTCCCAGCCATCCACATGCCCAGCGGTTGAATGCTAGCTTGGCTAAATTGCTAGCACTTCAACTGCTGCCTTTTCAGTTGATAGACTCGGCCCCCTTCCGTGAGTTTGTTCAATGTGCGGTTCCTCAGTGGCAGGTTCCCAAACGCCACTTTTTCTCATGGAAGGCGATTCCATCTCTCTACTGGCATGTGGAAGGCAATGTCCATGCCTCGCTGGACAGGGCGGTCAGCGGTAAGGTGCATATTATCGCTGACTCATGGTCCAGCAGGCATGGACAGGGACGTTATCTTTCTTTCACGGCCCATTGGGTCACTCTATTGGCAGCTGGGAGGGATGCAGGACAAGGTGCAGTAGTGTTGGAGGTTGTTCCGCCACCACGCCTCCAAAATGCTACTACTGGTTGTGACACACCTCTCTCCTCCACCCCCTCCTCTTCTTCTTCCTCCATGTCCTCTTCGAGTGCTCTGTCCTCGGAACCAGCGGTGCTCTGTAGGCGTACAAGGGGCTACGCGAGTACGCAGGCAAAAAGATGCCATGCCGTGCTTGCGCTGGTGTGTTTGGGGGACAGGAGCCACACTGGGCCAGAGGTTCTGGCAGCTCTGCAGGGGCAGGCCGAGAGGTGGTTGACGCCACGCCAGCTTAAGCCAGGATTGGTCGTTTCTGATAATGGCACCAACCTCCTCTCCGCCCTGCGACAGGGGCAGCTCACCCATGTGCCCTGTATGGCTCACGTCCTCAACCTGGTGGTGCAGCGGTTCTTGGGCAGGTTCCCAGGCTTACAGGATGTCCTGAGGCAGGCCAGGAAAGTCTGTGTGCATTTCCGCCGATCTTATAATGCCAGTGCTCGGCTGACTGAGCTGCAAAAGGAGCTGAACCTGCCCAAGAACCGCCTAATATGTGACATGCCCACCAGGTGGAACTCAACGTTGGCCATGCTGCAGCGACTGCACACGCAGCAGAGGGCCATCAATGAGTACCTTTGCGACTACGGCACCAGGACAGGGTCAGGGGAGCTTGGCTTTTTTTCCCCACGCCAGTGGAGCATGATCAGGGATGCATGCACTGTCCTCTCACCATTTGAGGAGGCCACGAGGATGGTGAGCAGTGACAGTGCATGCATCAGTGACACTGTACCTCTTGTCCACCTGTTGGAGCATACGCTGCGTGGGATAATGGACAGGGCACTTGAGGCAGAACAGAGGCAGGAAGAGGAGGACTTCCTTGTCTCTCAAGGCCCCCTTTATCCAGACAATGTTCCTTCTGTCCCACCCATCACACAGGAAGAGGAGGAGGAGGAGGAGGAGGAGGATTGTGTGAGCATGGAGGTGGAGCCTGGCACTCAGCATCAGCAGCAGCAGTCTTTTAGGGATGATGTACAGTCCCAACAAACCAGTGGACTTGTACGTGGCTGGGAGGAGGTGGCTGGCGATCATGTCATCCTCAGTGACCCAGAAGACTCCGGACCGAATGCCTCAGCTAACCTACGCTGCATGGCCTCCCTGATCCTGCAAAGCCTGCGGAACGATCCTCGTGTTCTTCGGATCAAGGAGAGTGACCATTACTGGCTGGCCACTCTCCTTGATCCACGGTACAAGGGTAAGGTTGCGGACCTTATCTTGCCGTCGCAGAGGATGAGACATCTCAGGGAGGCCTTGCAGAAAGGTCTGTGCAACGCGTTCCCAGAAACTGGGAGGTTACAAACTCCTGGTCCTGGACGACGAGTTGCTGAGGCTTCGGTCAGTAGCAGAAGGAGCGGTGGGGAAGGTGGACGTCTGACCGATGCGTTCAGACAATTTTTTAGTCCGCAGCCCCAAGGTATGATCGGTTCCAGCAACCATCGCCAGCGTCTGATATACATGGTGCAGGAATACCTAGGGGCAAGGTCAGACTTGGACACCTTTCCCACCGAAAATCCTCTGGCTTACTGGGTCCTGAGGATGGATCACTGGCCAGAGCTTGCACAGTATGCAATTGAGCTACTGGCCTGTCCTGCATCCAGCGTTCTTTCCGAACGCACATTCAGTGCTGCTGGAGGATTTGTCACCGATCATAGGGTGCGCCTGTCCACCGACTCGGTTGATCGACTGACCTTCATAAAAATGAATCAGTCTTGGATCACCACCAGCTACCAGACACCTGAAGCGGATATAACGGAATAATTTATAATGTCACATCCCTTCAAGACTGCCTATGCTGATGCTGAGTGACTGTCCTGTTATGTTCACTGACTATCCTCTTCCTCCTCCTCAATGATCCATGCCACCACACCAGTGCCTAAGGCACAATTTTTCAGCGCCTGTATAACAGGGGCGTGTAATTACAATTTTTTAAAAAGATGCTTCGCAACAGGTGTGACTGCTGTGCTCAGAGTACAGTATCTGTGAGGGGTTGCAGTGTTGTGGCACCAGTGCCTAAGGCACAATTTTTCAGCCCCTGTTGGGGCGTGTAATTACAATTTTTAGGCAATGCTTTGCAACAGGTCTCATTGCTGTGCTCAGAGTACAGTATCTGTGAGGGGTTGCAGTGTTGTGGCACCAGCACCAATGCCTAAGGCACAATTTTTCAGCCCCTGTTTAACAGGGGCGTGTAATTACAAATCTTGATCTAATAGTTCACAGCAGGGCCCATTCCTGCGCCCACCAAGAGTAACTATGAGGGCCTACAGTCTTGTGGCAACACCGTCCACCACCACCACCACCACCAAAGGCCCAATTTTTCTGCCCTGTTCAACAGGTGCATGCAATTACAAATCTTGATCTAATAACTCACAGCAGGGCCCATTCCTGCACCCACCAAGAGTAACTGTGAGGGCTTACAGTCTTGTGGCAACACCGTCCACCACCACCACCACCAAAGGCCCAATTTTTCTGCCCGGTTCAACAGGTGCATGCAAGTACAAATCTTGATCTATTAACTCACAGCAGGGCCCATTCCTGTGCCCACCAGTCTTGTGGCTACACCAACATCTAATAGGGCAAATTTCTGCAGAGTATATACGGCAGGCCCCTACTTTCAAACATCCAACTTACAAACGACTCCTACTTGCAAACGGCAAGAGAAAACAGGAAGTGAGAGGAAATCTACCCCTAGGAAGGAAAATTCTATCCTGTTAGATTTAATTTGGGAAAAAGGTATCTCCTCTCTACTGATGCTTTATCACCAATCCTTGTTTCAATTAAAACCCCACTTTTCCAAAAACATTTGTCATTGGGACGGAAAGTGAGGTGACATGTTCTGAACAGATGTGCAAAGACAGCAAATGTTACAGGGGTGATAACCCCTCCCTATGTTCTCCAAAAAGCTTAAAAATTGATTTTTTTGGGATGTAGCTACACTTCATAATGTACCTGTTCAGATTCTACTTAAGAACAAACCTACAGTCCATGTCTTGTTTGCACCACCTATATACTGCTGTTCAGAGTATATAGGGTTGTAGGTATAGGGTTTTATTTTGGGTGCGGGGTCCCCCTTAGTATCCATACAAGACCCAAAGGGGCTGGGGTGGGGGGGGGGTGATGGGGTAGCCATGCCATTTTTCTCAAGGATTTTCAGCCATATGGCGGCCAGGACAAGACATGACATTAAAGCCGCAAGTGGTTTTAAATGGCTTATTTTTTTCCTTTACAAATGTCATTTTGTGCAAGGACAGTTCTAAACACGGGAAACACATGCCACTTCACAGGCATACTTTAGACACCCCCCAGGTACCATATTTAAAGGAAAATTTCACTTTTTTTTTTTTTCACTTTATGCATCATTAAAATGACTGCTCCCGAAAAAACTTTAGTTTTTAAAATGTCTTTTTGCATTGATATATGTCCCCTGGGGCAGGACCCGGGTCCCCAAACCTGTTTTATGACATTAACATGCATATTGGCCGTTGTAATTAGCAATTTTGATTTCGAACGTTCGCGTCCATTATAACGAATAGGGTTCGAAAATTCGCGCGAACTTTCGGTCCGTTCGAAGGTTCTGGTGCGAACCGAACCCGGGGGTGTTCGGCTCATCCCTACTGGGGAGTGACATTCTGCAGGAGCTAGTTCAGAGGAGGAGGAGCAATAGTCTGCATGGAGATATGCAGGGGAAGAGACTGTGAATGTTAGAAGTGCATCATTTTCAGGGCTAAAATCGACTAATCAATGTTCTCTAAATGTGATGGCAATTCAACAAGTGCTATGGGCATCTCATATCTTCCTTTACCCCAACCAAGTTATATCCCCCAATAAACAAAACAAAACAACGCAAATGACTGCACATTGTCTCAGAAGTGATATATGGGGGTCTGGCAGCAAAGTGATTTGGTGGATGTTTGTTACTAGTAACAACCAAGCGCTTCGTACAAAAAATATGCAGTTTAAAAATGCCAACTCACATATAAAAGTGCCCTCCGACCTGCATTAAGTTTATCCAGCAATCCGTATCTGTGGCTGTCATGCAGTGAAGCCAGCATGCATTCCAATCCTCAGATGTGGCGTTACCCAGGGTCAGGAAATGAAGTATGCGTCGCCAGGGCCGCCATCAGGAATTTTGGGCCCCCTGGAGCAGAGAACCGGGGGGGGGTGTGCTGCCGCTGCAAATTGAGAAGCGGGGGGTGACACAATTTGAGAAGCGAGGGGGTGCTGCCGCCCCGAATTACAAATTATTGAGGTCGGGGGGTTGCCATCTGGGCCCTTGTGCACCTCCGGGCCTCTGGGCCCCTTACATTAAATAAATAAAACAAAAATAAAAAATAAAAAAAAGATTTTTTTTTTTTTTTTTTATAAAAAAAGAAAAAAAGGGGGGGTTGCCATCCGGGGACCTCTGAGCCCCTTACAAAAAATAAAAATAAAATAAAAAAAAGAATTAAAAAAAAGAAATAAAATAAAAAAAAATGTCATTTTTTTTTATTTTTTTTTAAATAAAAAAACAAAACAAAAAAAAGGGGGGTTGCTATCCGGGGCCCTGGGGGCCCTGGGGACCTCCGGGCCCCTTACAAAAAAAAGTAAAAAAATAAATAAAAAATAAAGGGGGGTTGCCACCCGGGCCCCTGGGGACCTCCGGGCCCCTTACAGGTGTACTGCCTGTACCCCCCTGATGGCGGCCATGTGCATCGCTCCACTATGCCTCAATGCTTTTCGCATGAATAATGTATCAGCCAGAAGAGCTTCCTGATGACGGATGTGCTACTACATCAGTGATCTGTGTTCCGTGTTTTTTTTTTTATATTGTGTATTTTTATTTTCACTATATACAGTATTTTACTTATTTTCCCTGCTTATTATTCTATTTCCTATCAATGGTGAATGTTGCATAGTTAACAGGTCATTACTCTTGTCTCTGCTTGCTACATATATACTGAATACAGTATTCTAATTATTATTATTTTATAATGATGATGACCCTGAACACAAACTGGATGAAGTAAGCAGGTCTGACTTCTGTTTTTAAAAGTCTTTGTATCTCTGCTTTGCATTAGTTGAAAGTATTCAAGACAATACCATATTTCTGTGCAAATGGGATAAGTAACCCAAACATGCTCTACAGAGTTCTTAGGACTTAACAGGAAACACCTGTATAGCAGCTCTGCATGTTACCAGAATTCAAAATCCTCATGGATAAAAAAAATATGATATAAATTTTGTTTGGGCATTGCATTACCACACACTTGTCAGTTAAAGTAGCACTGAATAGCAAAAAATGGCCTGGTCATGAAGGGGGTAAATCCTTCTGGAGCTGAAAAATCTCACAATTCTGAACATACTTGATTCACATAAAAACTTTGAACTAATGCTTTTTAAGGTAAAAATTGGTTCTATGAAGGGAAACAGCATCTAAACTATATGTATGTAAAATTAAAAGATAGAACAATATCCTATATTTAAAAAGAAACTTCAGCCTCCCAATGATTTTTTTCCCATTTATCTTTACTACTTTTTAATGCTGTATTGATATGTGCTTACCATCCATTACTTTTCATTATTCATAAAACAACATATAAACCGATATGGTGCCAGATCTTCCGTCTGTGCATGTGCAAGATCTGGTGCCTCATATGTTACATGTTCTATGAATGATAAAAAGCAATGCCTTCTTGGATATGTGACATTGGTATCCCAGAGAGATGAGGCAGGAAGAAGGTTTGACAGAAAAAGATAATAGCAAAAAAACTGTAGTTGGGGGAAGATTAGAATGGTGCAAATTGTTATTTTTTAGTGAAGGTCTGCTTTACTCATGTGGCCAGACCATTTTTGCAATTTTTGCATTGCTTTTTTTATTTTCCCTTACAGCTTGCATACAGTTACCGGTATGCAAGACAGTTGTACTCCGGGTCATGGGATCAGTTAAAAATAGCAAAAATTACATAATATGGTAAAATTTTAAAATAAGCCATGTATTAAATGCATGGCTGCATCCTACAAATCTCAACGCGTTTCATGGATTTGCTCCACTTTCTCAGGAGCGGTTGCATGACATATCTGCAAAAGACATAAAGATGCCAATATGGGCTAATATGTAACCCAAACAACGGGAAGGGGATAAAAATGGGAGAAATATCCAACCATAGGTACTTACCTAGGATGCAGCCATGCCTTTAATACATGCCTTATTTTCCATTATACCATTTTATGTAATTTTTGCTATTTTTAACTGATCCCATTAAATGGGGTACAACTATCTTGCATACTGGTAACTGTATGTCATTTATGTATCTATACTGTATATGTAGGCATGTATATATGTATGTGTGTATATATATATATATATATATATATATATATATATATATATATATATATACACTGTGTGTGTGTGTGTGTATGTGTGTGTATATATATATATATATATATATATATATATATATATGACTTTACAACATGTCTAGTGTGTGTGTGTGTGCATATGTATATGTGTGTATATATATATATATATATATATATATATATATATATATATATATGTAGCGGGTATTTGAATTGTGTGAGGACTCTGGTGGTGTGAAGTTTCTTGGGGGCCCTGGGTGGCGCTGTTGCCCTGGGCCGAAGCTGAACTCACACTGCAAACCGTGCCTTTTTGTCCTCCCCTGGAGCTTCTTACAGCGGGGCGGGGAACCTGCTGTGACGCAAAGGGAGAGGTCATAAAAGGGGCGGACGCCCTGACCTTAGGAAGAGAGTCGGAGGACGCGGCCGCACCCAGGCACCTTTAGCTTGGGTGCTGGCGTTCTGGTGTTCCAGGCCTAGGCGCCCCTGGCCTAGCTGGAGCGGGGATGGAGTCCATCTCAGGCACCTTTAGCCTGGGGTGAGGTACTATGGCGGATGCCTGGAGCTCAGTACCTTCAACTGAGTTCCGCGAGGGTGGAGGAATCCGAGGGGGCCCTAACTCCTTGGGTGCCCGTGTCTGAGTTCGTGAAGACTGGTGCGCAGTAGCTTCTCCGAAGTATACGGCGCAGCATCGCTGGTGACGGAGAGGCCTCCTTTTCTCCCTTGGACGGATTTCTTCCTCTGAAAAGGGCAAAGTGAGCGAAGGTAATTCACGTTCTATATCACCTAGTCAGTGGCAGTGACTATTCACCACTGGTGACACCACAGTGGGCAGCAGCAAGAAGGGAAAGGATTGTGCCTCGATCTGTCCCCCATGTTTCCAAAGGAGAAAGATTGTTTTATTGCTTGGCGAGAAGAATAAAACTGAGTTGTATCTATTCACTGTGTGGAACTTGGGTTACTAAGCAAAGGAGTCAGGGACGAAGGACTGGACCTGACTCTAGGACATCTACACAAAAGTCCAATCTTCTGACCTTCACCTCTTAGTTACGGGAGGACATGGGCCGTGGTGTGTATCATCTCTCTCTCCCAGGTACCCCTAGACAACAGCCATATAACCGATAAAGCAAGGGAGAGGGGTGAGGCTGCTATATATATATATATATATATATATATATATATATATATATATATATATATACATATACACAGTGGGTATAGAAAGTATGCAGGCCCCCTTAGAAAGTATTCAGACCTTTGTTATATTGCAGCCATTTGCTAAAATCATTTAAATTAAAATTTTCCTCATTAATGTACACACAGCCCCCCATATTGACAGAAAAACAAAGAATTGTGGACATTTTTGCAGATTTATTAAAAAAGAAAAACTAAAATATCACATAGTTACATAGTTACATAGTTAGTCAGGTTGAAAAAAGACACAAGTCCATCCAGTTCAACCATAAAAAAATAAAATAATAATATCATACAATCCCATATACCTAATTCTATACCCACAGTTGATCCAGAGGAAGGTGAAAAACCCCAGCAGAGCACGATCCAATTTGCTACAGCAGGGGAAAAAATTCCTTCCTGATCCCCCGAGAGGCAATCGGATATTCCCCGGATCAACTTTACCTATAATTGTTAGTACCCAGTTATATTATGTACATTTAAGAAAGAATCCAGGCCTTTCTTAAAGCAATCTACTGAGCTGGCCAGAACCACCTCTGCAGGGAGTCTATTCCACATTTTCACAGCTCTTACTGTGAAGAAACCCTTCCGTATTTGGAGGTGAAATCTCTTTTCCTCTAGACGTAAAGAGTGCCCCCTTGTCCTTTGTGTTGACCGTAAAGTGAATAACTCAACACCAAGTTCACTATATGGACCCCTTATATATTTGTACATGTTGATCATATCCCCCCTTAATCTCCTCTTCTCAAGAGTGAATAAAATCAGTTCCTCTAATCTTTCCTCATAGCTGAGCTCCTCCATACCTCTTATCAGTTTGGTTGCCCTTCTCTGCACTTTCTCCAGTTCCCCAATATCCTTTTTGAGAACTGGGGCTCAAAACTGAACTGCATATTCCAGATGAGGTCTTACTAATGATCTGTACAGAGGCAAAATGATATCTCTCTCTCTGGAGTCCATACCTCTCTTAATACAAGAAAGGACTTTGCTTGCTTTGGAAACCGCAGCTTGCCATTGCATGTCATTATTGAGCTTATGATCTACCAAAAACCCCAGATCCTTCTCCACTACAGGTTCCCCCAGTTTTACTCTCCCTAGCATGTATTATGCATGTATATTCTTAGCCCCCAAGTGCATAACTTTACATTTATCAACATTAAACCTCATCTGCCACATAGTCGCCCAATTAGACAGAGCATTGAGGTCGGCTTGTAAATTGGAGACATCCTGTAAGGACGTTATTCCACTTCATAGCTTGGTGTCATCTGCAAAGACAGAAATGTTACTTTTGATCTCAGGCCAATCATTTATAAAGATATTAAAAAGTAAGGGTCCCAACACTGAACCTTGGGGTACACCACTGATAACCTTAGACCATTCAGAGTAAGAATCATTAACCACTACTCTCTGAATTCTGTCTTTTAGCCAGTTTTCTATCTATTTACAAACTGATATTTCCAATCCTGTAGACTTTACCTTACACATGAGCTGTGTGTGGGGAACTGCATCGAACGCTTTTGCAAAATCCAAGTATACCACATCCACCGCCACCCCTCTGTCCAAGGTCTTACTAACCTCTTCATAAAAAAATCAGGTTTGTCTGACAACTTCTGTCTTTCATGAATCCATGCTGTCTGTTGCCTAAAATATTTTTTTCCAGCAAGAACTCATCTATGTGGTCTTTTATTAATCTCTCCAGTATCTTCCCAACTATAGAAGTTAAAGTGCCATCTGGTCCAGGTGCTTTATCCATCTTTATTCTGTCTAAATATTTCTGGACCATATCACTTTTGAGCCATTGTGGATTTGGGGCTGTGTCCCTACCACCCCCATTTTGGACATGAGCTCCCCCATGCTCCTTTGTATACACAGAGCTGAAGAAAGTATTTAATAAATTAAATTATGGAGGGAGGCAGCATTTATTTTCTCCTTCCCCATAATTTGACACTATTCATCCCCTTATCTCCACTTTTTTTATTTATTTTATTTTTTATTTTTTTGTTGTTAAGCCTAGCTGGTTTTGGGTCTGCGGCGTTATGGCATCATTGCCGTGGTTGCGGGAGACTAACACTAGCTGAATTCATTTAGATGCGGGTTTTAGTTCTGTTGTAGCTCTGTTTTTATGGGACTAGTTAGCATTGTCCCATGGCTGATGCTGTGTTCTCCGGCATGATGGCGTCGCCGCTGTTGTGTTAGGGATCATCATGGGTTCAGCCCATCAGTCAGCTGATTAGTTTTGGTCTTCGGCATCATGGCGGCGACGCCATTTTGCCTTGGAACATAAGATCCAATGAAATTGAGTCATCTGTTAGATAACTCCGGTGTAATGTAGGCGGCGCCATTGTCCTGATGACGCGATCCACACGAAATGCATACAAATTTGTCAGCATACCATATACACTGGAGCGAGTGGAGGATCAGCACCATAGTGCCTTCACAGAGACATCTGTGTTCATCCACTGGAACGGATCTTATCCGGGAGAGATTGGAGGAATGAGGAACTAAAATAATCCTTTACATGCCTGATGGTCATTTATGGCCGCTTACATCTGGTGAGCATATTTTGATTGTCACGTCGGGTGAAGCACTTTTATGAGCCTACTATACATATAAGAGCATGGTGGTTGGAGCCCAACAATTGGAACACAGCATATATATATGTTATTTTTATATTTGAACTTTCATCATTGGTGTTTATATGGACATTATTTCACACCTGTTGCACCCTTTGTACCTTTCATTTAATAAATTAGCCTTCTCTTTGTCCCCAGTCACCCACTCTAGATTATTTTGTAAAGGGCCTACATGCTCAGACTTGACCTTTTTACTATTAATATATTTGAATAATTTTTTGGGGTTTGTCCTACTATCTTTTGCAATCTGTCGTTCGTTTTGAATTTTTGCATCATTGATTTCCTTTTTACATATCCTGTTATGTTCTTTTGTAACATTTAAATGACACTAGTGTTCCCTCATTTTTATATTTTTTAAAAGCTCTTTTCTTATAGTTTATAGCTTTTTTAACTTTGGCCATGAGCCACATAGGTTTTGATTTTAGCTTTTTAAACTTTTTGCCCATGGGAATATGCAGTACTTTGCAGTGAGTTCACAAACAGTCTTTTTGAAGAATTACCATTTCTGTTCTGTGCCCATTGATGCCAATATTCCCTCCCAGTCTAAGTCCTGGAGAGCAGCCCTCATCCTTGGAAAATTTGCTCTCTTGAAATTAAGTGTTTTTATCTTTCCCGTATGTGATTTTTGCTTGGAGCTAACATCAAATGAAACCATGTTATGGTCACTGCTACCCAGGTGTTCCTTTATCTGAACATTAATAATACGCTCTGCATGGTTTGAGATTGCCAGGTCCAACAGAGCATCATTCCTAGTTGGGGCCTCAAAAAACTGGACCATAAAATTGTCCTGCAATAGGTTTATACATTTTTGCCCTTTAACTGTCCCAGCAGTGCCGTTACTCCAGTCAATTTCTGGGTAGTTAAAATCCCCCATGGCCCTAAGTATTCAGACCCTTTGCTCAGTATTTAGTAGAAGCACCCTTTTTATCTAATACAGCCATGAGTCTTTTTGGGAAAGATGCAAAAAGTTTTTCACACCTGGATTTGGGGATCCTCTGCCATTCCTCCTTGCAGATCCTCTCCAGTTCTGTCAGGTTGGATGGTAAACGTTGGTGGACAGCCATTTTTAGGTCTGTCCAGAGATGCTCAATTGGGTTTAAGTCAGGGCTCTGGCTGGGCCATTCAAGAACAGCCACGGAGTTGTTGTGAAGCCACTCATTTGTTATTTTAACTGTGTGCTTAGGGTCATTGTCTTGTTGGAAGGTAAACCTTCGGCCCAGTCGGAGGTCCTGAGCATTTTGGAGAAGGTTTTCATCCAGGATTTCCCTGTACTTGGCCGCATTCATCTTTACCTCGATTGCAAGCAATCGTCCTGTCCCTGCAGCTGAAAAACACCCCCACAGCATGATGCTGCCACCACCATGCTTCACTGTTGGGACTGTATTGGACAGGTGATGAGCAGTGCCTGGTTTTCTCCACACATACCGCTTAGAATTAAGCCCAAAAAGTTCTATCTTGGTCTCATCAGACCAGAGAATCTAATTTCTCACCATCTTGGAGTCCTGCGGGTGTTTTTTTAGCAAACTCCATGCGGGCTTTCATGGGTCTTGCACTGAGGAGAGGCTTCCGTCGGGCCACTCTGCCATAAAGCCCCAACTGGTGGAGGGCTGCAGTGATGGTTGACATTATACAACTTTTTCCCATCTCCCGACTGCATCTCTGGAGCTCAGCCACAGTGATCTTTGGGTTCTTCTTTACCTCTCTCACCAAGGCTCTTCTCCCCCGATAGCTCAGTTTGGCCGGACGGCCAGCTCTAGGAAGGGTTCTGGTCGTGCTAAACGTCTTCCATTTAAGGATTACGGAGGCCACTGTGCTCTTAGGAACCATAAGTGCAGCAGAATTTTTTTTGCAACCATGGCCAGATCTGTGCCTTGCCACAATTTTGTCTCTAAGCTCTTCAGGCAGTTCCTTTGACCTCATGATTCTCATTTGCTCTGACATGCACTGTGAGCTGTAAGGTCTTATATAGACAGGTGTGTGGCTTTCCTAATTAAGTCCAATCAGTATAATCAAACACAGCTGGACTCAAATGAAGGTGTAGAACCATCTCAAGGATGATCAGAAGAAATGGACAGCACCTGAGTTAAATATATGAGTGTCACAGCAAAGGGTCTGAATACTTAGGACCATGTGATATTTCAGTTCTTCTTTTTTAATAAATCTGCAAAAATGTCAACAATTCTGTGTTTTTCTGTCAATATGGAGTGCTGTGTGTACATTAACCACTCAACGAACGCCCCATGTACATATACGTCGGCAAAATGGCACGGATAGGCACAATCACGTACCTGTATGTGACTGCCTTTGTATGGGTGGGGGGTCCAATTGGACTCCCCTCCGGTACATGCGGCAGTCGGTATCGATTCGGGAGCGATCCGTGATGAGGGGGCGGCCAAATCAGTTTCTGGCCACCCCCTCGCAATCGCTCCCGGCCAATGAGATGCTTCCCCTGCCTGTGTAATGTAAACACAGGCAGGGGAAGTGATGTCATCTCTCCATGCGGCGCTCTATTCGTCCAGAGCCGCAGAGGAGAGAAGACATCAGGTTAGTGCACAAACAGTACACTGACACCAGGACACATAGGTACATAAATCACCCCCCAGTCACCCCCCAGGTCACCCCCCAGCCCCCATTCACAGTGTCACTGATTGCAGTGATCATTTATTTACTGATCACTGCAATCAGTGACATTTGTGATAGTAAAAGTGTTAGGGCAGTTAGTGTTAGGTCCCTTTAGGTCCAGGGTAGCCCCCTAACCCCCCTAATAAAGGTTTAACCCCTTGATCGCCCCCCAGGTAACCCTTTCACCCCCTATCACCAGTGTCACTAAGCGATCGTTTTTCTGATTGCTGTATTAGTTATGCTGGTGCCGCTAGGTAGCCAGTTATTTTTTTAGGTTCGCCGCCAGGTTATTATAGCGTCAGGTACCCCTATATATTACCTAATAAAGGTTTAACCCCTTGATCGCCCCCCAGGTAACCCTTTCACCCCCTATCACCAGTGTCACTAAGCAATCGTTTTTCTGATCGCTGTATTAGTTATGCTGGTGCCGCTAGGTAGCCAGTTATTTTTTTAGGTTTGCCGCCAGATTTTTATAGCGCCAGGTACCCCCATATATTACCTAATAGAGGTATAACCCTTTGATCGCCCCCCAGGTAACCTTTTCAACCCCTATCACCAGTGTCACTAAGCAATCGTTTTTCTGATCGCTGTATTAGTTATGCTGGTGCCGCTAGGTAGCCAGTTATTTTTTTAGGTTCGCCGCCAGGTTTTCATAGCGTCAGGTACCCCCTTATATTATCGAATAAAGGTTTTAACCCCCTGATTGCCCCTAGAGTTAACCCTTTCACCAGTGCTCACCGTATAAGTGTCACTGGTGACACTGGTTAGCCTGTTAGTTATTTCGTTATTTAGGTTCCCCGTCAGGTTTTTATATAGCGTCAGGTACCCCCATATATTACCTAATAAAGGTTTTAACCCCCTGATTGCTCCTAGTTAACCCTTTCACCAGTGATCACCGTATAAGTGTTACGGGTGACGCTGGTTAGTTAGTTTGCTTTTTATAGTGTCAGGGCACCCGCCGTATATAACCCAAGAAAGGTTTAACCCCCCGATCGCCCAGCGGGTGATATCAATTAGGTTTTAGCATCAGAGAGGGTCTGCGTCACACCCCAGGCAGCGTCAGGTTAGTGCCAGTAGCGCTAACACCCACGCGCGAAGCATACACCTCCCTTAGTGGTATAGTATCTGAACAGATCAATATCTGATCTGATCAGATCTATACTAGCGTCCCCAGCAGTTTAGGGTTCCCAAAAATGCAGTGTTAGCGGGATCAGCCCAGATACCTGCTAGCACCTGCGTTTTTCCCGTCCGTCCACCCAAGTGCAGTATCGATCGATCACTGTCACTTACAAAACACAACACACATAACTGCAGCATTCGCAGAGACAGGCCTGATCCCTGCGACTCCAGTGCTGTAGGAGGTGATTTCACCACCACAGTAAAAAAAAGAGCATATATCCTGGGCAGCAGGGGCGGAGAAGTGATTTTGCTCCTAATGCCGCGTACATACGGTCGAAATTCTGACGGAGGCTTGCCCGTGGAAAAGTCCGACCGTGTGTACGCAGTAGGGCTGCAACTAACAAATTTTTTCATAATCGATTAGTTGGCCGATGATTATTTTGATCGGTTAATAACCGTAAAAAAAAAAAGGTAATTTTGCTGCGATTTGCATTTTTACATTTATATTTTTTTGGCCAATTTGTTGTTGGGCAGACTAAAAAACACAAATTGCTGCAAAAACACATTATTACATGCTTTTCTGCAGCTTCTCTATTGAAGTTAATTGAACCAAAAAAACAAAATAGCACCGTTTTGCGTTAAAAAAAGTACTTGCCCTTTCCAAATACGCAGCAGCTGAAAAAATCATGGATGTGAACGTGTCCCATAGGAAACCATGTAAATGACCTGTAGTGTGTTTCTGCAAAAAACACCAAAAAAACAGGCCTGAGATGTTTAGTAACATAATGGTGTTAAAAACAAAAATTGGTACAAAAAGAGCAAATAATCGCTGTAAGGGGTTAATTTATTATTGTGGGACAGTGAAAGTAATATTTACAGTAGCGATTTGCTCTTTTTGTACTGTAAAGGGCTCATTTTAGTTTTTTTTAACCCCATCATGTCACTGGCCGATTAATCGATTATGAAAATAGTAATCGATTAAATTCATAATCGATTAGTTGTCGATGAATCGATTAGTTGTTTCCGCCCTAGTACGCAGCATAACTTTTGCGGGAGGATGCCCCCATGCTTCGGCATATATAAATGGTGCATGTATGCCCATCATTAGAAGTGGGTGAATGAAGGGAGGTATTCTAATGGTGGGCATACCCACCGATCAATCTCTTTTTTTCGTTCAGCCAACAGGATGCATGAAAAAAAAAAGATTACAATACATGTCCAACAAGGACCAGCAACGTACTGGTATGTTGCTGGACTTTGAATGGTTACACCAGAATGATGCCTGCGAGTTTAGGTATCATCTTGGTATCATTCTTTTCAGCCAGCAGCTGGCTTTCATGTAAAATAAATCTTAGCAGCTAATTAGCCTCTGGACTGCTTTTACAAGCAGTGGGAGGGAATGTCCCCCCCCCCCGAATATAAAAAGCGCCATTGGGAAATTGGGAAAGCATTTTATCACACCGATCTTGGTGTGGTCAGATGCTTTGAAGGCAGATGAAAGATCTAGGGTCTAATAGACCCCAGTTTTTTCAAAAAAAGAGTACCTGTCACTACCTATTGCTATCATAGGGGATATTTACATTCCCTGAGATAACAATAAAAATTATATAAAAAAAAAAAAAAAAAAATGGAAGGAACAGTTAAAAAAAAACCCGCCCTGCTCTTGCACAAAGGCGAACGCAAGCGTCGGTCTGGCGTCATATGTAAACAGCAATTGCACCATGCATGTGAGGTATCACCGCGAAGATCAGATCAAGGGCAGTAATTTTAGCAGTAGACCTCCTCTGTAAATCGAATGTGGTAACCTGTAAAGGCTTTTAAAAATGTATGTAGTTTGTTGCCACTGCGCGTTTGTGAGAAATTTTAAAGCATGTCGTGTTTGGTATTCATGTACTCGGCCTAAGATCATCTTTTTTATTTCATCAAACATTTGGGCAATATAGTGTGCTTTAGTGCATTAAAATTTAAAAAGCTGTATTTATTCCCAAAAAAATGTGTTTGAAAAATCGCTGCACAAATACTTTGTGGAAGAAAAAAATGCAACACTAACCATTTTAATCTGTAGGGCCTTTGCTTTAAAAAAATATATAATGTTTGGGGGTTCAACGTAATTTTCTTGCATATATTTTTTTATTTTCATGTAAACAAAAAGTGTCAGGACTTTGTCTTCAAGTGGTTTGAAGAGTAAATGATGTGTGACATATACTTCCTAATGTTGTGCATAAAATGCCAGGACAGTTCAAAACCCCCCCCCCCCCCCAAATTACTCCATTTTGGAAAGTAGACACTCCAAGCTATTTGCTGAGAGGCATGTCGAGTCCATGGAATATTTTATATGTTGACACAAGTTGCGGAAAAAATAAATTATTATTTTTTTTGCACAAAGTTGTCACTAAATTATATATTGCTCAAACATGCCATGGTTATATGTGGAATTACACCCCAAAATACATTCTGTTTCTTCTCCTGAGTACTGGGATACCACGTGTGTGAGACTTTTTGGGAGCCTAGCCGCGTACGGGACCCCAAAAACCAAGCCCCGCCTTCAGGCTTTCTAAGGGTGTAAATTTTTATTGATTGATTTCACTCCTCACAGCCTATCACAGTTTCGGAGGCCATGGAATGCCCAGATGGCACAAACCCCCCCCCCCAAATTACCCCATTTTGGAAAGTAGACACCCCAAGCTATTTGCTGGGAGGTATGGTGAGTATTTTGCAGATCTTGCTTTTTGTCACAAAGTTTTGAAAATTGAAAAAATTGAAAAAATAAAAAAATTATTTTCTTTCTTCATTTTCAAAAACAAATGAGAGCTTTAAAATACTCACCATGCCTCTCATGGGGTCATTTGGGGGGTTTTTGTGCTATTTTGGCATTTTATGGCCTTCGAAACTGTGATAGGTAGTGAGGAGTGAAATCAAAAATTTGCGCCCTTAGAAATCCTGAAGGCCGTGCTTGGTTTTCGGGGCCCCGTACACGGCTAGGCTCCCAAAAAGTCCCACACATGTGGTATCCCCGTACTCAGGAGAAGCAGCAAAATGTAATTTGGGGTTCAATTCCACATATAACCATGGCATGTGTGAGCAATATATCATTTAGAGACAACTATTTAAAAAAAAAAAATTGTCATTATTCAATCACTTTGGACAAAAAAAAAAAATATTCAATGGGCTCAACATGCCTCTCAGCAATTTCCTTTGAGTGTCTACTTTCCAAAATGGGGTCATTTGGGGGGGTTTTGTACTGCCCTGCCATTTTAGCACCTCAAGAAATGAGATAGGTAGTCATAAATTAAAAGCTGTGTAAATTCCAGAAAATGTACCCTAGTTTGTAGACGCTATAACTTTTGCGCAAACCAATAAATATACGCTTATTGCCATTTTTTTTACTAAAGACATGTGGCTGAATACATTTTGGTCTAAATGTATGACTAAAATTGAGTTTATTCGATTTTTCTTATAACAAAAATGAGAAAATATCATTTTTTTTTAAAAAGTTTGGTCTTTTACCGTTTATATTGCAAAAAAAAAACCGCAGAGGCAATCAAATACCATTAATAGAAAGCTCTATTTGTGGGAAGAAAAGTATGCAAATTTCGTTTGGGTACAACATTGAATGACCGCGCAATTACCAGTTAAAGCAGCGCAGTGCCAAATTGTAAAAACACCTCTGGTCTTTATGCTGCGTATTGGTCCGGGGCTTAAGTGGTTAATGAGGAAAAAAAATTAACTTAAATGATTTTAGCAAATGGCTGCAATATAACAGAGTGAAAAATTTAAGGGGGTCTGAATACTTTCTGTACCCACTGTATATGTATGTATGTGTGTATATATATATATATATATATATATATATATATATATATATATATATATATATAAATACCCACATACGCACTAAATTGCAATGTGCTATGTTATTCGTTCAAGAAAATAAACATGTCAAGATAATATTTTTACCAAGTTGTGACTTGCCTTATCCAAAGTCCCAAAGTCCCAAACTCCCCCATTTATTTTCATAAAAGGCCCCACCTCAAGCTGCAACTCATGTCATTGCCCAAGGTATATGGAGGCATGGGCCTCCCTAATATCTGGGCCAACTATAGAACTGCACACCTAACCAGTAGGGATGAGCTTCGTGTTCGAGTCGAACATACGTTCGACTCGAACATCGGCTGTTCGATCGTTCGACGAAGATCGAACGATTTGGGCCGTTCGCGACAAATTCGAGTGACGCGAACGGCCCACAATGCACTACGCCATCGCAGTGTCATCCAGGCGCTGTGATTGGCCAAGCATGCACTGTGACCCCGCATGCTTGGCCAATCACAGCGCCGGCAGCGAGGAGAGCAATGATTGGCCACAGGCAGGATGCCTGTGGCCAATTATTGCTGAGGGTGTTTAGTACACGCCCCACACTATAAAAGGCCGCCAGCACGGCGGCCTAGTGTAGTGTGTTCCGGAGCAGGGATAGAGCAGCATAGGCAGGGACAGTGACTGTTATTTCTTTCTTGCTTAACCTGGATTCCTTTAGTTTAGGGAAAGAGAAGGATAGGTAGGGAGAGTGTCAGTGTGTTTTGTGCTTGTGCTATAGTGTGCTTAAAAAAAACATTTATTCTAGGGACAGAAAACTGTAGGTAGGGACAGTGTCAGTTTCTTTCACTCTGCAAGTCCTTGTTTCCAGGGACCTGGAAGGACAGTGAGTGAATTGTCCTTGTGCTATATTGTGCTTAAAAAAACATTTATTCTAGGGACAGAAAACTGTAGGTAGGGAGAGTGTCAGTTTCTTTCACTCTGCAAGTCCTTGTTTCCAGGGACCTGTAAGGACAGTGAGTGAATTGTCCTTGTGCTATATTGTGCTTAAAAAAAACATTTATTCTAGGGACAGAAAACTGTAGGTAGGGAGAGTGTCAGTTTATTTCACTCTGCAAGTCCTTGTTTCCAGGGACCTGGAAGGACAGTGACTGAATTGTCCTTGTGCTATATTGTGATTAAAAAAAACATTTATTCTAGGGACAGAAAACTGTAGGTAGGGAGAGTGTCAGTTTATTTCACTCTGCAAGTCCTTGTTTCCAGGGACCTGGAAGGACAGTGAGTGAATTGTCCTTGTGCTATATTGTGATTAAAAAAAACATTTTTTCTAGGGACAGAAAACTGTAGGTAGGGAGAGTGTCAGTTTATTTCACTCTGCAAGTCCTTGTTTCCAGGGACCTGTAAGGACAGTGAGTGAATTGTCCTTGTGCTATATTGTGCTTAAAAAAAACATTTATTCTAGGGACAGAAAACTGTAGGTAGGGAGAGTGTCAGTTTATTTCACTCTGCAAGTCCTTGTTTCCAGGGACCTGTAAGGACAGTGAGTGAATTGTCCTTGTGCTATATTGTGATTAAAAAAACATTTTTTCTAGGGACAGAAAACTGTAGGTAGGGAGAGTGTCAGTTTATTTCACTCTGCAAGTCCTTGTTTCCAGGGACCTGGAAGGACAGTGAGTGAATTGTCCTTGTGTTATATTGTGATTAAAAAAAACATTTTTTCTAGGGACAGAAAACTGTAGGTAGGGAGAGTGTTTTTTTTCTTTCACTCTGCAAGTCCTTGTTTCCAGGGACCTGTAAGGACAGTGAGTGAATTGTCCTTGTGCTATATTGTGCTTAAAAAAAACATTTATTCTAGGGACAGAAAACTGTAGGTAGGGAGAGTGTCAGTTTATTTCACTCTGCAAGTCCTTGTTTCCAGGGACCTGGAAGGACAGTGACTGAATTGTCCTTGTGCTATATTGTGATTAAAAAAAACATTTATTCTAGGGACAGAAAACTGTAGGTAGGGAGAGTGTCAGTTTATTTCACTCTGCAAGTCCTTGTTTCCAGGGACCTGGAAGGACAGTGACTGAATTGTCCTTGTGCTATATTGTGATTAAAAAAAACATTTATTCTAGGGACAGAAAACTGTAGGTAGGGAGAGTGTCAGTTTATTTCACTCTGCAAGTCCTTGTTTCCAGGGACCTGTAAGGACAGTGAGTGAATTGTCCTTGTGCTATATTGTGATTAAAAAAAACATTTTTTCTAGGGACAGAAAACTGTAGGTAGGGAGAGTGTCAGTTTATTTCACTCTGCAAGTCCTTGTTTCCAGGGACCTGGAAGGACAGTGAGTGAATTGTCCTTGTGTTATATTGTGATTAAAAAAAACATTTTTTCTAGGGACAGAAAACTGTAGGTAGGGAGAGTGTTTTTTTTCTTTCACTCTGCAAGTCCTTGTTTCCAGGGACCTGTAAGGACAGTGAGTGAATTGTCCTTGTGCTATATTGTGCTTAAAAAAAACATTTATTCTAGGGACAGAAAACTGTAGGTAGGGAGAGTGTCAGTTTATTTCACTCTGCAAGTCCTTGTTTCCAGGGACCTGGAAGGACAGTGACTGAATTGTCCTTGTGCTATATTGTGATTAAAAAAAACATTTATTCTAGGGACAGAAAACTGTAGGTAGGGAGAGTGTCAGTTTATTTCACTCTGCAAGTCCTTGTTTCCAGGGACCTGTAAGGACAGTGAGTGAATTGTCCTTGTGCTATATTGTGATTAAAAAAAACATTTTTTCTAGGGACAGAAAACTGTAGGTAGGGAGAGTGTTTTTTTTCTTTCACTCTGCAAGTCCTTGTTTCCAGGGACCTGGAAGGACAGTGAGTGAATTGTCCTTGTGCTATATTGTGATTAAAAAAAACATTTTTTCTAGGGACAGAAAACTGTAGGTAGGGAGTGTTTTTTTTCTTTCACTCTGCAAGTCCTTGTTTCCAGGGACCTGTAAGGACAGTGAGTGAATTGTCCTTGTGCTATATTGTGATTAAAAAAAACATTTTTTCTAGGGACAGAAAACTGTAGGTAGGGAGAGTGTCAGTTTCTTTCACTGTGAAAGTCCTTGTTTCAAGGGACAGAGAAGGACACCTGAAGGTAGCCCTTATTGCTTTTTTCCCATCTCCCTGCAGGCCATCTATTAGAATGTCTGGAAGGCAAACAAGGAGAGGCAGACAGTCAGGAGGCAATAAAAGAGGGCAAGCAGGCTCTGTGTCTGGGGGCAACAGTGCTGGTCGTGGACGCGGTGCATTGTCATCAGCACATGGCCATGGGACACGCTTGTCCTTCTTTTCGGCAGCTGGACATGTTGAGCCACATCATGCCGAAGACTTGGTAGAGTGGATGACCAAGCCCTCCTCCTCCTCCTCATCCTCTCTCACCCAGGCTCAGGGTACTGGAAAAGCAGCTGCCAAAGCGTCGTCTTCCCTGGTATCAATGTCAGACAAATCATCAGTCACTCCTTCCCTAGACCCACCATGTCCTCCTCCTGAGGAGTCCCCCGAACTGTTTCAGCACAGTGTTGGGTACATGCTCCAGGAGGATGCCCAGCGTTTCGAAGGGTCTGATGATGAAACCCAGCTAGAGGAAGGCAGTAGCGTGAGAGCAGACAGAGGGGATGCTCAAGAAGGACACCAATCTGGCAGTCATGTTCCAGCAGCTGCAGCATACTGCCAGATTGGCTCCAGTGATGAGGAGGGAGGGGATGATGAGGTCACTGACTCCACGTGGGTGCCTAATAGGAGAGAGGAGGAGGAGGAGGATGAGGAGGAGGCACATCTCCAACGAGGCAGGATGCCCTTTGGTGGCCAGCGTAAGGGCAGTACACCGACGGAATCACACCGCAGAGCTCCGCCTGTGCAGGGCGCTGCCTCTGCCCGTCATTCAAAAAGTTCTTTGGTGTGGGCCTTTTTTGAGGCTAGTGCATCAGATCGCACAGCTGCTGTTTGCAACATATGTCTCAAGCGTATATCGCGTGGCCAAAACATCAGCCGCTTGGGTACCACATGCCTGACCAGACATATGTTGACCTGCCATGCAGCTCGTTGGCAAGCCTACCTCAAAGACCCACACCAAAGAACAAAGCGGACCTCTCCTTGCACCGCATCAGCTGGGATCTCCAACCCCACTATAACTTCAGTCCTCTCTGAAACATGCACTGAGAGGAATGAAGGTGTAGAATTAGGTGTGTCACAGCCAAGTACTTGCGCCCACTCTGCTAGCAGTACACCGACGTCCGATTCTAGCAGGCAAATTTCCCTGCCCCAGCTGCTGGACCGTCGAAAGAAGTTCACTCCCAGCCATCCACATGCCCAGCGGTTGAATGCTAGCTTGGCTAAATTGCTAGCGCTTCAACTGCTGCCTTTTCAGTTGGTAGACTCGGCCCCCTTCCGTGAGTTTGTGCAATGTGCAGTTCCTCAGTGGCAGGTTCCCAAACGCCACTTTTTCTCACGGAAGGCTATTCCGGCTCTCTACCGGCATGTGGAAGGCAATGTCTTGGCCTCGCTGGACAGGGCGGTCAGCGGTAAGGTGCATATTACCGCTGACTCATGGTCCAGCAGGCATGGACAGGGACGTTACCTTTCTTTCACGGCCCATTGGGTCACTCTTTTGGCAGCTGGGAAGGATTCAGGACAAGGTGCAGTAGTGTTGGAGGTTGTCCCACCGCCACGCCTCCAAAATGCTACTACTGGTTGTGACACACCTCTCTCCTCCACCCCCTCCTCTTCTTCTTCCTCCATGGCCTCTTCCTGTGGTTTGTCCTATGAACCAGCGGTGCTCCGTAGCCGTTCACGGGGCTACGCAAGTACGCAGGCAAAAAGATGCCATGCCGTGCTTGCGCTGGTGTGTTTGGGGGACAGAAGCCACACTGGGGCAGAGGTCCTGTCTGCTCTGCAGGGCCAGGCCGAGAGGTGGTTGACGCCACGCCAGCTTAAGCCAGGAATGGTGGTTTGCGACAATGGCACCAACCTCCTCTCCGCCCTCCGACAGGGACAACTGACCCATGTGCCCTGTGTGGCTCACGTCCTTAACCTGGTGGTGCAGCGCTTCTTGGGCAGGTACCCGGGCTTACAGGATGTCCTGAGGCAGGCCAGGAAAGTCTGTGTGCATTTCCGCAGATCTTATAATGCCAGTGCTCGCCTGGCTGAGCTGCAAAAGGAGTTGAACCTGCCCAAGAACCGCCTTATATGTGACATGCCCACCAGGTGGAACTCAACGTTGGCCATGCTGCAGCGGCTGCACACGCAGCAGAGGGCCATCAATGAGTACCTGTGCGACTACGGCACCAGGACAGGGTCAGGGGAGCTTGGTTTTTTTTCTCCACGCCAGTGGGGCATGATCAGGGATGCATGCACTGTCCTGGCACCATTTGAGGAGGCCACGAGGATGGTGAGCAGTGACAGTGCATGCATCAGTGACACTGTACCTCTTGTCCACCTGTTGGAGCACACGCTGCGTGGAATAATGGACAGGGCACTTGAGGCAGAACAGAGGCAGGAAGAGGAGGACTTCCTTGCCTCTCAAGGCCCCCTTTACCCAGACAGTGTTCCTTCTGTCCCACCCATCGCACAGGAAGAGGAGGAGGAGGAGGAGGAGGAGGATTGTGTCAGCATGGAGGTGGAGGCTGGCACTCAGCATCATCAGCAGCAGTCTTTTAGGGATGATTTACAGTCCCAAGAAACCAGTGGACTTGTACGTGGCTGGGAGGAGGTGGCTGCGGATCATGTCGTCCTTAGTGACCCAGAGGACTCCGGAGCGAATGCCTCAGCAAACCTACGCTGCATGGCCTCCCTGATCCTGCAAAGTCTGCGGAAGGATCCTCGTATTCTTCGGATCAAGGAGAGGGACCATTACTGGCTGGCCACTCTCCTTGATCCACGGTACAAGGGTAAGGTTGCGGACCTTATGTTACCGTCGCAGAGGGAGCAGAGGATGAGACAACTCCGGGAGGCCTTGCAGAAAGGTCTGTGCAACGCGTTCCCAGAGACTGGGAGGTTGCAAACTCCTGGTCCTGGACAACGAGTTGCTGAGGCTTCGGCCAGTCAAAGAAGGAGCGGTGGGGAAGGTGGCCGTCTGACCGATGCGTTCAGACAATTCTTTAGTCCGCAGCCCCAAAGTATGATCGGTTCCAGCAACCATCGCCAGCGTCTGATAAACATGGTGCAGGAATATCTAGGGGCAAGGTCAGACTTGGACACCTTCCCCACCGAAAATCCTCTGGCTTACTGGGTCTTGAGGATGGATCACTGGCCAGAGCTTGCACAGTATGCAATTGAGCTACTGGCCTGTCCTGCATCCAGCGTTCTTTCGGAACGCACATTCAGTGCTGCTGGAGGATTTGTCACGGATCACAGGGTGCGCCTGTCCACCGACTCGGTTGATCGACTGACTTTCATCAAGATGAACCAGTCTTGGATCACCACCAGCTACCACACACCTGATGCTGATATAACAGACTAATTGATTTTAACATGTCACATCCCTTCAAGACTGATGCTGATGCTGAGTGCCTGTGCTGTTATGTTGACTGGCTATCCTCCTCCTCCGAGTCCTCAATGATACGATTGATGATGATAGCTTGTAAGATCATTTTTGTTTATGGGTGCCGCCACCAGTGCCTAACGCCCAATTTTTCAGCCCCTGTTTAACAGGGGCGTGTAATTACAATTTTTGAAGCAATACTTTGCAACAGGGCTCATAGCTGTGCTCCAAGTACAGTATCTGTGAGGAGTTGCAGTGTTGTGCCACCAGTGCCTAAGGCCCAATTTTTCAGCCCCTGTTTAACAGGGGCGTGTCATTACAATTTTTGAAGCAATACTTTGCAACAGGGCTCATTGGTGTGCTCCAAGTACAGTATCTGTGAGGAGTTGCAGTGTTGTGCCACCAGTGCCTAAGGCCCAATTTTTCAGCCCCTGTTTAACAGGGGCGTGTCATTACAATTTTTGAAGCAATACTTTGCAACGGGGCTCATTGCTGTGCTCCAAGTACAGTATCTGTGAGGGGTTGCAGTGTTGTGCCACCAGTGCCTAAGGCCCAATTTTTCAGCCCCTGTTCAACAGGGGCATGTAATTACAATTCTTGATCTAATAATTCACAGCAGGGCCCATTGCTGCACCCACCAAGAGTAACTGTCAGGGCTTACAGTGTTGTGGCACCAGCACCACCATCAAAGGCCCAATTTTTACTACCACTGTTCAACAATTATATGTAATTAAAATTCCTGATATAATAGTTGACAGCAGGGCGTTCCAGCACCAACCAAGAGTAACTGTGAGTGCTTACAGTGTTGTGCCAACACCAACAACTAAGGGGCCTATTTCTGCAGAGTATATACGGCAGGTCCCTACTTTCAAACATCCAACTTACAAACGACTCCTACTTGCAAACGCAAGAAGACAACAGGAAGTGAGAGGAAATCTACCACTAGGAAGGAAAATTCTCTCCTGTAAGAATAAATATGGGAGAAAGGTGTCTCCTCTGTACTGATGCTTTATCAGCAATCCTTGTTTCAAGAAAAACACCACATTTCAAAAACAGTTGTCATTGGGACGGAAAGTGAGGTGAAATGTTCTGAACAGGGGCACAGACAGCAAAACAAATGTTACAGGGGTGATAACCCTTACCTATGTTTTCCAAAAAGTTTAAAAATAGATTTTTGGTCTGGAGCTACACTTCAACAATGTACCTGTTCAAAATTACAAACAGACTCTACATAAGAACAAACCTACAGTCCCTGTCTTGTATGCACCGCCTGTATAGGGCTGTTCAGAGTATATAGGGCCTTTTTTATTTTATGTGCGGGGTTCCCCTTAATATCCATACAAGACCCTAAGGGGCTGGTAATGGGCTGGGGTAGGGGGGGGGTCATGGGGTAGCTATGCCATTTTTCTTAAAGATTTTCATCCATATTACCGGGACCAGACATTACATTAAAGCCGCAAGCAGTTTTAAATGGCTTTTTTTTCCTTTAGAAGTGTCATTTTGTGCAGGGACAGTTCTAAACACGAGAAACACGTGGCACTTCACAGGCATACTTTAGACACCCCCCAGGTACGATATTTAAAGGAATATTTGACTTTTTTTTTTTCACTTTATGCATCATTAAAATGACTGCTCCCGAAAAACGACCGTTTTTAAAACTTCTTTTTGCATTGATACATGTCCCCTGGTGCAGAACCCGGGTTCCCAAACCCTTTTTAGGACAATAACATGCATAATAGTTGTTATAATTAGCACTTTAGAATTCGAACGTTCGCATCCATTGTATTTAATAGGGTTCTAATGTTCGTTCGAACTTTCGGTCCGTTCGCGGGTTCTGGTGCGAACCGAACCCGGGGGTGTTCGGCTCATCACTACTAACCAGGTTCATTGACTGTCACTGCCACGCCACATTTAAACATTGGGTGGCAATGGAGGTGGAAGACTCACGTGACAGAGCCTTGAGCTTGCCCTAGATTTGCTCCCCATTACCACCCAAGATCTGTGAGCATCTCACATTGGAGAGCATGCTTGTAGACTCCAGGGATGCCTTCTACTGTACCCGAGTCTCCCCCCTCCCTTCACCTTTTGCCCCAATCCTCAGTAATCCTGAGTTTGCCCCAGGATGCCAAAATAAACAATTTCAATACCTCTCTCACAGTGGACGTTCTCATCTAAAAAACTTTTTAGCCCATGACAGAGCTCTCCCTTCCTCCAATGTTATTCATCTGCTCAATCCTCCACCGGACCTTTGATGTGGAATACAGCTACGCCCCTTCTTACACATGCTTTCCAGGCAGAGTAGTTTTGCCAACCGCTTAACAGAGCTTGAATGTCTATGCCACAAAAGAGAACCGATACACCATTATCTTTCTATTATTTATGCCTCTCTGATTATGCCAGAACCTGACTTAATACCTCCCTTTCTGTACAAATGACAGACTTGAGAATCCATCTTACAGCACAACAACGGGAAAAAGTCCTCCACTTTTCCCACAAATCCTCCATTGTTACTAGGCTCCAGGAGACAAGCTACAAGATCCTGAACAGGTGGTATAGGGTGCCGGATACTCTTCACTATGTTTCTCTCCAAGCCTCGAGTGACTGTTGAAGATTCGGTAGAGAAAAGGGCACCATGTTGCACATATTCTGGCAATGTCCTAAAGTACAACCCTTCTGGCAAGAAGTGATGAGCATTATCTCTTGTCAGTAGATGTGAGTAATAATCCAGCTGCTTGACCATTAGACCTAATACCTAATCCATCTTTGAATGTGGCGAAGGTGTGCATTCCACTTTTGGTGAAGTAAACATTCCCACACATAAAATCACTTGGTTTACAAAGGTTAAAGCGGAGCTCCACCCTAAAGGGGAAGCTCCATTTATTTGCCCCCTCTGCTGCCACATTTGGCACCTTTTGGGGGGATTGGGTACCTAGATTTGACAGGTACCCGCTCCCAATTCCGTCTGACTTTCCGGCAAACTCATCCAGAAATTCGGCCCCCTCCTCCCCCCCCCACCAGGCCATTCACAAAGTGCAGCGCGCTTCGCGCATGCGCAGTAGGAAACCGGCTGCGAAGCCGCAAGGCTTAACTTCCGATTTCTCTTACCCGAGATGGCGGCAGCAGCATCCGAGAGCCGATTGAAAAATTGGCTCGAGTGAAGACACCGCTGGATTCGACAGGTAAGTGTCCTAATATTAAGAGTCAGCAACTACAGTATTTGTAGCTGCTGACTTTTATTTTTTTCTGAAGGAGCCTGGAGCTCTACTTTAATGAGATCAGAGACATGGATATTACCACTACTCAACATAACACCAAAGAGACTTTCAGGTCTACATGGAGGCCCTGGCAGTATTTTGTCTATAATGATGCTTACTTAAACACACTCTCGCAATCTGAGTAATCCGTCCAGTCCTCACTTCTTCCTCCCATGGAGAACTTTATCCCCTACCATCTATCCTCCCTTGCTCATACCTCCTTCTTCCTTGTCCTCACCCCCCGTCACCTTTCTTTTCCCTCACCATTCCTATTTCTACAGTTTAACCGCCGTTATCACAGATGATGACTCCCGGGCATCCATGCCTCTCTCCCTTTTTATTAACACAGAGAATGGGAGGCTGGGCCCCAAAAAGCCAGTGAACTTAGCCCGGGAGAGGCTGCAAAACATTAACCCCTTCAACTTGGCTAGGGCAGTCATAACTAGCTAACTTACAGTAGGCAACCTGCCTACAACTGTAAGTTCTTCATGGAAGCTATAACATTGTATAAATGAAAAAATTGTCTAGGATGTCATATTTATTATAGCTCAAATCTATCTGAAAATTAGAAGTTGTTTTAATTCTTTTTGTGTCATAACAGATATAGAAATTATACAGTATAGTCCATGTTTCTTTATTCTGTCTACTTTTAATGGAAAGTTCATTTTTGCAAGGCAAATCTAGCTCTGTTTGCAGCTGTTTGTAATCCATTGCACTGACTGGGTTATTAAAAAGAAAGCTGCTCATTCCAATAAAGCAATATTACTCATGAGGATGGCCTATTATGTAACACAGGAATTCCATCCAGATGTTTTGTTCCTTTACCATTATGTACCTTGCATGCTGGGTAAATTGAAATGCTGAATAGAAAGATCAAGTGAGTATCAGTCAACATGTTGGTCTAATACTGAAATCACTGTCAATGGTCTGTGCTGCTCATCAGCCATGAATATACAGGTGATTGTAGAATAAGCCTTCTACAGTAGCATTTCTTCAGAACAAGAACATGAATGCAGAACCAGGTAAAGAAGAATTAGGTTAAAAAGCCATTAATATAAAAGAAGAAAATGGGAAAAGAAGTCACACACATTCTAAACAGAGGACTCAAATGTTTGTAGTTGCATGCTCTAAATCACAAATAATTAGGTTAAGAGCCGGTTCACACTGGGGCAACACGACTTCCAGCGCGACTTTACAAGGCAACTTCGAGGCAACTTCGAGGCAACATCGAGGCAACTTTAAGTTTCCTCCAGGACAGGCGACTTTGCCAGTGGCCAATCAAACAATAATCAGCTCTGTGGAAGGGAGGGGTTTGCCTGAGAAAACTATTTTCTCTTCCTGTAAAGTTGCTTCAGTTAAGACACTGATCCGACGTTGGAGGCGACTTCCATTGAAATCAATGGGTACAAGTCTCCTAGAAGTCGTTTTCAAGTAGTACAGGAACCTTTTTTGAAGTCGGAGCGACTTCTGTAGTGTGCATAAAGATGGCTCCATAGACTAACATTACAGCGCAACTTAGGGCGACTTGGGGCGTCTCGGGGCGACCTGAAGTCGGATCCTGAGTCGCCCTGGTGTGAACCGTCTCTAAAGCCTAATTGAAATCTTAATTTTTTAACTTGTTAAAGTGGAAGTAAACCCTCCTATCATTTTCAGGCAAGGAAGCTGCCATCTTGGCCTCTGTTTAATCTTCAACTGGCATGATGCTGCACATGTGATCAGTTATGCCACCAGCCATTGGAAGGTTTGACAGTTTGGTTGAGAGCACAACCAATGTGACAGTTGGCATTCCCGGGAAGGCGGGAATGTAACTGATTTTTTAAACTGTTAAATCGATGGGTTTACTTCCGCTTTAAGCAATCAGGCTGCATGACACATGAAATTTTATTTATTTATTTTTTCTTGAGGGTGTATCCCTCTTTTGGTGGGGACTATGAGAAGTGATTCTCTTCTGGGAAATTAATCAGTAATCATAACAAAGTAATGGGAAGCAGAAGAACTACTGCAACCAGCATATAATGTTAACCATAAGTATAAAAATGCACACCAGTATAGAAACAATACAAGATTTATATAAAAATAGATTAATAACAGTACATCAAAAGAAGGAGTACTGATGAAATTGTGGACACAGGTATTTATCGTTATTAATAGAGATACCTCTAGATGAATGTTGCAGCAAAGCCAAGTTGCAGGGGCCCTTGAGGATAATGTGGCATCTGTCTTTGTGTGGAGACCTGAAGACAAGATCAGTAGTCACAGGGGTTTCCTACAACTGTTGTCTGACCAACCTGGAATGGAACCTCTCATTGGCAGAAACTGTGGAGTAGCACTGGAACTCAGTCAGCCTACCTACTTTGCGCTTTTATCCTTCCCTAGTAGTTTTTAACAGTCCATTCTGGCTGGAGATTTAGCACCTTGGACAGGGCATGTGGCTGAAACTCTCCCTCTGTCTATCCGCTTCCTCCTTCCAGAGTTTCAAAGCCAACAACCCTGGGACAGGAAGTGCATATATAATATATTCACAGGCATTTACAAATTCAGACAGTAGAGGGGAGTAGATCTCTACAAGTGTGTGCTTATAAGTAAAGTATAAAAACTGCTTTGTTTTGGCAGCACACTGAAGAGCCTGATTTGCTAATCTTACACAGAGCACAGCAATCCAGGTAGTTTTCTTCATGCGATATGCCAGAACGCCCTCAAAAATTGTGTTTGAACATTGGTGTGAACTTTGTGAATTTATGTTGCTCACTTTATCAATTAAATGTTACCCCAATGACAGAATGGTGGTGGTGAAACATGTTTGTTTTTTGTGGTTAGAGCATGTTTTTAACTTTAATGCTTTGCTCATTGACGATTTAAAAAACGGGCAGGTCAGTGTATAGAAACATGTATGAGGTCCTTTATTAGCCCCCCCCCCCCCTATCCTTTCTAGTGTTGGACAAGGGGCCCTGTGCAGAAATCATGTTTGCCACCACTCCAGCTGACTAAGCTATAATGATTGTAATTTTCTTTTATAGAGAGCTGAAGTCTAACATTCATGTGGCTCAAAATAACAATCCTAATGGCAAGTTACATACACATTACACATTGTAACTTATTAAATTGTGGTATAAAAAATGACTGTTTCATGCAAAAAAAATTACATCAAAACAATGTTAGTCAACTGAACTTTTTAGGGATACATTTCAAGGTAAAAATAGTAAATAATATAAAATAGCAGATGAACATAAAATAAGCTATTTGTTTCTTAGTTAATTTATCTCACTGCCACATAACCATCCCACATTGCACTGAGACAGCACATTATGCTGTATTATGTTATTGCAGGAAATTATGTAAATGATCACAAGAATATGGCCATAAAGCCATGTATGGTCAATGAGATCAGTGGGTTTACCCCACCCATTAGGGTGACCACATTTCCAAACTACCATTTAGGGACACCCTCCCTTCCCAAAAATCAGCTTGTTCTGTAACGAATCACAGCACAGTGATTGGACATAAGAGGCGGGATTTATGATTTCTCCAATCACAAGCAGGGGGCGGGGATTGTGGTCCTCCAGGCATTCCCGGCCAGGACAAGTACTGTCAGTGAGTAAAGCGGTGATGTGGCGGCCTTTGTTGGGGGCATCAGATTAGCTCCTGGGGGTGGTTGTGTCAGTTTCATTCCGGGACACTGTATTGTCCTGGAATGAAGGTGCCCGGGACAGACCTGCAAAATGAGGGACTGTCCCGGGCAATCTGGGACACGTGGCCACCCTACCACCCATATGTTTACATTTAGCGTCAAAGACCACAGCTCTAATTTGAGGAGATTGTAGCCATGTGATCAAACATGTGTGTCAGCAAGCAGGATCTTTCTTTTGCCAAGTCAGCAGGTGTTATTCATTGTGATTAACAAGGATTTGCATTGCTGGAGGATAAAGCTTTAGGCCGGGTTCACACTTGTCCGACAAACGTTCCGACATTGGGAGCTCATGCCGCATGACGTGTGAAAATCAATGTTTCCCTATGGGAGCCGTCTTAACTAGTCTGACACATGTCGGTCCGACTTTGAAGATGCTCCCTGTACTACTTTGGTCCGACTTTGATCCTACTTCAGCCCATTGACTATCATTGAAGTCGGATCAAAGTCGGACCGCGGTCTTGCATGATCCAACTTTGGCAAGCGACTTGTGCTCTGCTGATCTTGAGGGGGAACTCCACGCCAAATTTAAAACAAACCGGCATGGGTTCCCTCTCCAAGAGCATACCAGGCCCTTCGGTCTGGTCTGGATTTTAAGGGGAACCCCTACACCGAAAAAACGGCGTGGGGTCCCCCCCAAAATACATACCAGACCCTTATCCGAGCATACAACCTGGCAGGTCACAGGAAAAGAGGGGGGCGAGAGAGCAGCCCCCCCTACCTCCTGAACGCAGGGCAAAGTCGGATCTAAAGTAGGATGGCTGTCGTGTCGCACAAGTGTGAACCCAGCCTTAGGCCGCATGCACACTGGACGTTTTTGGATGTTTTTACAGCAGCTGTTTTTGGCTGTAGACATTTTTTTCTACAGTCATTAAACTCTCCATGTTATCCTATGTGTCCATGCATACATAGGCTGTTATCAGCAGTTTTGGGCAGTGGCGTTTTTGAGCAGTAAAAAAAACAAAAAAACTAGTGTGTTCTGAGAGACGTTTTTCAGCTGTGAAAACGCTCTAACACTGATAGACGTCGATAATACAGCTGTAGCTCAAAAAAAACCATTTTCCCCCAAAAAAACCGCGCTAAAAACGCTAATAAAAGCTAACAAACGCTATTGCAAAAACGTTGAAAAAAGTTGAAAAACTCACTGCAAAGCTACTGGCGTTTTTATAACGTTTTTTTTAACGTCCAGTGTGCATGAGGCCTAATTCACATACATAAAATAAAAATACAACATACCATTTTAGTGGGTAAGCAAAAGAACAAACGTGTACATATCATGTGCAGAGCCCTGCAATAAAACAGTATTTAAATGAGCAGACAAGTATACAGTACTATGCAACCCTAACTGTCCCCGCTGCAGCTGTTCTCCCTCGTGGACAAGATGGTGCCCCGCAATGTCTACGCTACCCAGTCAGGCCTGACTGAACTAAGTGAAAGTCTTGCAGAGAAATCTTTGCTAGCAAACGGTGGTGCACTTTGAAGAATAAACTGTAATCCACAAGGGTAACAGGGACACTGTATCTGTCTCTGAGCAGGTGCTCTCTCACCCAACCGGACCAGTCTGTGTCCGTTTCTTCCGCTGCTGTGTCTTGGTACACAGGTCTCTCGACATCCGAGTCTTCGGTCCTCCTGGCAACGATGCAGCAACAATGGAGAGACGTTCCTCGGTGAGAGCGGAAGGCTCTTTGGAGAAGGGCCCAGGCTTCGGGCCTAAAGTCACAGCAAACTCAGACAGGAGTTCCACGTGCTGGGCGGGCGGTGTCTAAAGAGAAAGATTTCTGCTCCGCCTTTTCTTATAAAGTCCACCCCAGCAGTCCCTGCGCTGGGCAATGCACCCTGGGTGTCTCAATGTGTACTGGGTAATGTAGTCTCTGCGGGATTGAAGGGCAATACCCCGCTACACACTCCCCCCACTTAAAATCTTTGGTCCCCAAAGATACAACAAACATTATCTGACAGTAATGCAATTTATGGTGGCAAAAAAACTTGGCAGGGGAACCTCCCACCAAACTTGGTATGGGGGGTTGCTCTGACCACAGGCCACATTAACAGAAGTGACCTGCCTAACTGTGCCAGAGAGCGAGCTGGGGTAGTCCTCCACCAAATGCACAGTGGAGGGGCCATTTTTCTTTCTCCCATTTGAGTGTATGTCAACCTCCGAGGAGGGCGGATAAGTCTCTTCGCTCTTTGCTCCCTGGGAGTTACTGGCTCCGGTAGTGTAGGTGTTTCTACTAAGGCAGGTGTGAGAGGATTTTCTGCTTCCAGGACATCTGACTCGGGGGCAGGGAGGTACTGATTGTAATGCATCTTCCCACTCATCAATCTGAACATTTTGATGGGATAAACTCAGCAGCTTCTGTATTCAAAGTGTCACTTATGGAGAAGTCAGAGGATGAAGGATCCACCATCAGGGGTTCAGGTGCCTGGGATGGCCACAGCCAGCTGGGCTCTACTTTCTTCTCCTCGCTTTGGTCAGAAGGTTCTTCCTCCCTTGATAGAGTTGTTTGAGACCTGGTGTTGGGTCTAGGGGTACGTGGGGTGGAAGGTAGCTCAGGGGAATCCAGAGTAGGAGGCACCCTGATGGCCTCAGAAAGGGGTAGTAGATGGTTCCTGTGCCAGGTCTTCAGTGGGCCCTCTCTTTCTTCAGGCTTCAGCTGGTACACTGGTAAGCCAGGCCGCTTCTTGTAGATCACATAGGGCTCTGACTTCCATCTGTCTGCCAGCTTGTGTTTCCCTGGAACACCTAGATTTCTCAGCAACACTCTGTCTCCGGGCTGCAAATCTTGGATCTGGACCTTGAGGTCAAAGTTTTGTTTATTCCGGGCTCCCCTCTGGTCAGAATTTGATTGGGCCATCTCATAGGCCAACCTTAAGCTCTTCCGCAGCCTGTCCACGTATCCCTTGTGTGAGGCAGCTGATGTATGGTCCGTTGAGGTGCCAAAGGCCAAATCTATGGGTAGTCTTGCTTCCCTGCCAAACATAAGTCTATAAGGGGAATACCCTGTGACATCACTGGTCGTGCTATTGTATGCATGTACGATGGCAGCTTTGTGCTTCCCCCAATGTGGCTTTTCCTCACTGCTCAGAGTCCCCAACATATTTAGTAAAGTCCTGTTGAATCTTTCTGGTTGGGCATCACCTTGGGGGTGATAAGGGGTAGTACGAGTCTTCTTTATGCCCAAAGAGTCTAACAACTTCCTGATCAGTCGGCTCTCAAAGTCTCTCCCTTGATCCGAGTGAAGGCGTTGAGGTAACCCATAATGCACAAAGTACTTCTTTACCAGTATTTTGGCTACAGTGGAGGCTTTCTGTTCTTTAGTTGGAACGGCCTGGGCATAACGGGTGAAATGGTCGCTTATCACCAGAACATTTCCATGTCCACTCAAGTCAGGCTACAGGCAAAGAAAGTCAATGCATACCAAGTCCAAGGGTCCTTGACTCTGCAGATGGCCCATTGGGACAGCTTGACGTGGCAATGTCTTCCTCTGAATGCAGCGAGCGCATTAGTGACAATATTCCTCCACTTCAGCTCGCATGCAAGACCAGTAAAACCTACTCCTTACAAGCTGAAAGGTTATTTCAGCTCCCAAGTGGCCATGGTTGTCATGTAGGGTAGCTAAGACAGTCTTTCGATGTTTTTCTGGCAAGAACAGTTGCCACTTATCCTCCAGGTCATCAGAGGGGCCCCTTCGGTAGACCACCCCTTGATGCACCTGTAACTTGTCCCATTCTTTGTGGACTAATCGAGCCTCCTTTGAGGGATGTAAGAGCCTGGCCGGATCCTGATCTTCCAGAGCTTCCAAGGCTAATCTTCCCCAAGGGTCTTCCAATTTTTCCCGCCTTATGTCTTTCTTGGACAGTTTTGGCAAGTTGTCTTCACCAATCTGGGTCACATCACAATAACATTTGGGCACCCCCACCATTGAAACTCCAATCTCTTCTGCCCTGGATCTGCCACTAGCTTGAAGCTGTGCTCCCTGACACAAAGCCTGCACCCCATCTGGGGCCACCTGGGTCCAGTCTTCCTCAGGGCAAGTGGGGGTATGGGACCTTCTGGACAACGCATCAGCATCTTGGTTCCCAGCTCCCGGCATATACTTGAGGCTAAAGTTAAATCCAGAGAGGGCTGCCAACCAACAGTGGCCGGTGGCATCCAGCTTGGCTGTGGTGAAAAGATAAGTAAGTGGGTTATTGTCTGTCTTTACAGTAAAGTCAGCTCCATACAGGTAGTCTTTGAGCTTGTCCACCACTGCCCACTTTAGGGCCAGGAACTCCAACTTGTGAGTGGGGTAATTCTTTTCCGCTGGTGTTAGACTCCTCCTCACATAGGCGACTGGCTTCAACTGTCCTTCATACTCCTGGTATAGCACGCCTCCCAGACCATCATGGCTGGCACCCACATGTAGTTCGTATGGTCTCTTGGTATCAGCATAGACCAAGACCGGGGCAGTGGTCAGACTTTTCTTCAGCATCTTGAACGCCTCTTCACACTTCTCTGTCCACTGATCTTCCACGGACTCTCCGGGCTTCCTGGGGCCAGTGTCATCCTCCTCTCCTTCTGTCTTCAGTAGCTCATTCAGAGGTCTGGCAATTCTTGCAAACCCTTCCACAAATCTGTGGTAGTAGGAGCAGAACCCCAGGAAAGATCTGAGCTCAGGTACTGTAGTTGGTCGGGGCCAGGAGGTAACTGCTTCCAGCTTGTCAGGGTCTGTAGACACTCCCTCTTCAGACACTATGTGTCCCAGATAGTGGACTGAGGACTGATAGATTTGACACTTCTCCCTGGAGAGTTTGAGTCCCTCTTCACTGAGCCTCTTCAGGACTTTCTCCAGCCTCTCTTTGTGCTCCTCCAGAGTCTTCTCGAAGACAATGATGTCGTCTAGGTACACCAGGACTTCAATAAGATTCATGTCCCCCACTGTCTTCTCCATCAGTCTGTGCAAAGTAGCAGGAGCCCCCGACAGGCCTTGAGGTATCCTGTTAAACTCGTAGAATCCCACTGGGGTGATAAATGCCGTCTTCTCCCTGTCCTCTGGATGCATTGGGATCTGGTAATATCCACTCTTCAGGTCCATTACACTGAACCACTTAGCTCCAGACAGACTCTGTAAGGCATCTTCTATCCTGGGGGTAGTATACTGATTGGGTATGGTCCTCCTATTGAGAGTCCTGTAGTCTATGCAAAGTCTCAGTGAACCATTCTTTTTCCTGACTACTACAATAGGGGAGGCACATGGGCTTCTGGACTCTCGAATAACTCCAGTTCTCTTTAACTCCGCCAGTTGTTCATGCAGGTCTTCTAAGTCACCCAGGGGAACTCACCGGACCCTCTCCCGGAAAGGTTTGTCTTCCTGCAGACGGATCTTATGGGTGGCACTCCTTGCACACCCTATGTCAAATTCGTCCTTTAAGAAAAAAATTCTCCATCTGGTCAGTTGGGCCTTGGCTCTCTCCTTCCACACCGGTGGTAGGGTGGTGTTCTCTAGGCAGAGATTGTCCAGGGTGGGTTCCCCTCCTTCAATCTTCTCTAGGTCAGACAGGGCCAATGGGGTAGCAGGGTTTACTTTTCCCAACAACATCCGGGTCAGAATCTTCACAGGGGAACCACTGATATTCCTGATGCTCACTGGGATCTGGCCCTTCGCCTTCTTCAAAGCCCTTAACGGGACCACTTGGGGGATCACTTCCAACTCTGGGTGGGTGTCTAGAGGGTCTGGTTCCAGAACCACAAAGGGGCCAGGCTGTTCCCATGAGAGCTTCACAGTAGCCTTCAGGCAGGTCATCTCGCCAGGCTGCAGCACTTTCTCCTTCTAGTACAGTCTCCAGACTTTCCCCACCCCCTCTTCCAGGGCCTTCTGTTCCAGGACCAATCTTCGGTAGGCCTGCTGCAACATGGGGTGGATCCTGGCTTCTGAAGTACCCTGCTCCTGTGCTAGGGGAGCCAGTAGTCTCCTGACCAGGTCAGTGTTGGTCCCTATAATCAGGGAACTCTTGTTGGCTCCTGGTGGGCGGGGGCAGACCACTGCCAGGGTGTCAAAAACTTCCGCCCTTCTGGTCACTGAGGGGTCGAAGGCCAGCCTGATTGAGACATAACCGTCGTAGGGAAAACTTTTGAGTACCAATTCCCCATATTTCTAGGTCTTCCAGTTTCTGTAAGGGCACGTGACTCAGGTCTCTGTATAAAAGGGTCACTTGGGCTCCTGTGTCCAGGATGGCCCTTGTGTAGACTCCCTCCACTTGAATGGGGACCACAGGGGAGGGTCCCACCAACTTGGCTGGAAAACTCTTCTGAGAGGCCTCTTTCTTTGATTTTCCCTTTGGGGTCTTCTTTTTTTTCCATCTCTTTCTGGATCTCAACCCCTGTTGGGCCTGGTATGCACTGACTTCCTGCAGATTGTTAGATTTTAACTCCTGACAAGTGGTATTGAGTATTTTAGGAGGGGCATTGTTTCCCTTCTCTTTCTTCACTTCCGGCTTTAGGATCTTGTTGGAGCTTTCTGTAAATAATGTGCGCCCAGCTGACTCCTTCACCGGTGCCCTCTGAAGTTTTCCGTCGGCTGGTGGTAAGTGCCTCGGTTCTTTCTTGGACTGGGGCACACTCTTCCAAAGTGGCCGACTCCTCCACAATTGAAACAGACAGTTCCTCTTCTCCCCTGCGGGGAGGTTGGAGTTGAGACACTCTGGCGTGGTTCATTCCTGATCTCCTCTTGCTCTTTGGCTCCTGAGTTCTTAGCCAGTAGAGAGGTCAAAAGATCCAGCACTTGAGTCATCTGGGACTTCAGGGTCTCCACTTCTGAGTCCCGTTCAGTGGCTATTGCTGATCTGACTCCCACCGAGGGGAGGGGAGTAGTCTTCTCAACCGCCTGTTGGTCCTTCAACAGGGCTTCTTCATCCCTTATGATCCACACAAGGTCTGGGTAACTCAAATCCATGACTCCTTCAGAGGTCTTCAAGTGGAGCCAAACTGGATCCAAACGCAAGGCTCCTCTTAGGATCTGCTTCATCCTAGTTGCGTCTATGATTTGAGGCAGCATTCCCTTTTTAAGGACAATTTGGCACAACATTCTATTCAGCCTCCGGACATATTCGGATAATTTTTCTCCAGGCTGTTGAAGGGTATGTTTGAACTGGTACATCAGTTCAGTCACCTTTTCCAGCTGGCCAAATTCCTCCTCCAACATAGCCAGATAATCCATTGCAGTACAAGCAGCATTGCTGAACCTAAGATTCTTCACAGCTTCAGCAGCAGCTCCCTTTAAACTTTCACTTATGCGCTGCTTCTTCTGCACTTCGGGTACTTCCCATCCTTCTACGGCCTGCATTGCTTGCTCAATCCAGGTGTCGAAGTCTTCTTCCCCGACTGGCACAAGTTGCTTCCCTGAGAAGATCCGGAGCTTCCGGTACCCGGCTTCTACGTGCACTGTATTGCTCTTCTGGCACTTAGTAACGAAATCTCCAAGAGCATTCAGTAATTCCGGTCCTATAGCAGCCAGAGGCGTCCCGGGGTCATCATTTCCTGGGAGCTTTATACTTTGGGTAAAAGCAATGGGGATGATGGCGGAGAGGTCTGTGGAGAATCCCTCTTCACAGCCCTCGTATGAACTAAACGGTATATCTGGTTATCTATGGCCTGTATGTTCCGACCTCAAGTCTTCCGGGACTTCTCCTCTCCAATCCACTAGTGTGTATGTACACAAGGTCTCTGGATCTGGCTTTATATCCATCACCCATGCTTTCTGGCACAGAGACAGCGACATTATGAGGTGCTTTATCTCCTCTTCCCGCCAGTTTCCCCCCGGGAGTTCAATCACTACCGCGTTGGTTGAGTCTGCGCCAACCGCTATGCATCACTGTGTCATTGCTAGCGGGTCCATGCTGGTACTTCTGCCCGGCTTGATTGCAGCATGCTGTATACAGGAATCCCGGACTCGAGCCCCCACGTATAGCGATACCCCCAGCTAAGAGGGCTGCTGGTATATTTTGGGCCCTGTAGTGCACCTCTGTCAACCCCTGGCAATCGGCTCTACCCTCCCTTGTCACAGTTAGTAGGGGATGATAGGATTGTGTGGCCTGCAACTCATGGTGACACAATCCTATGGCAAGAACCCACAGCAATAAGTTAAAACTATATTTAACCAACACCAGTATACTTGACCCTTATGTGTTTACTCAAATTAGTGGGTAAGCAAAAGAACAACAATGTACATATCATGTGCAGAGCCCTGCAATAAAACAGTATTTAAATGAGCAGACAAGTATACAGTACTATGCAACCCTAACTGTCCCCGCTGCAGCTATTCTCCCTTGTGGACAAGATGGCGCCCCACAATGTCTACGCTACCCAGTCAGGCCTGACTGAACTAAGTGAAAATCTTGCAGAGAAATCTTTGCTAGCAAACGGTGGTGCACTTTGAAGAATAAACTGTAATCCACAAGGGTAACAGGGATACTGTATCTGTCTCTGAGCAGGTGCTCTCTCACCCAACCAGACCAGTCCGTGTCCGTTTTTTCCGCTGCTGTGTCTAGGTACACAGGTCTCTCGACATCCGAGTCTTCGATCCTCCTGGCAACGATGCAGCAACAATGGAGAGACGTCCCTCAGGTTCCTCGGTGAGAGCGGAAGGCTCTTTGGAGAAGGGCCCAGGCTTCGGGCTTAAAGTCACAGCAAACTCAGACAGGAGTTCCACTTGCTGGGCGGGCGGTGTCCAAAGAGAAAGATTTCCGCTCCGCCTTTTCCTAAAGTCCACCCCTAGCCATCCCTGCGCGGGGCAATGCACCCTGGGTGTCTCAATGTCTACTGGGTAATGTAGTCTCTGCGTGATTTAAGGGCAATACCCCACTACAGACGCATCGCCACTCATTTCTAAGGAGCCTGCAGAGCATTGCATCCGCGATAAGCAGATTGTGGGTGCAAACTCAGGCCCCTGCTGACACTCGGGATAGCAATCTGCTTGTCCCTCGTACAGGCAGGCAGTTACCTGAGAGCAGGAAGATCAAAGGACTATGAGCGCTCTCACCAGTGCAGGGAGAAGTTTCCTGCCCTCTGTCAGGTGAAACATGTAACATGTTCAAAATGTGAACTTATCCTTTAAAATTTAATACATTTACTGTTTAAAGGCTGCTTCTAATGCCAAGCACGATGTCCACTAAATGTTCCCCAGGCGTACGCCAAAGTCTTGTTGCATGGGGAAAAAATTTTGGTCTGGTACAGGGACATCAATGACGTGTTGATTTTGCGGAAAGGTTTTCTGGAGGAAATGTTTTATGGAATATTTGGGAAGACATACATTCCACTTTTACAAATGCTTTTGGTGGAAGGATTATTACATTCTCGGATTTAACTAGTACTATTGGATATATTGGGTCTCGTCTCCACAAAGGTTTACAGGAAGTCTACTTTTTCAAACAGTTTTTGCATGCAGAAAGCTTTCATCCTCCAGCATTAGTAGGGGGTGTACTGGAGGACCAATATGTGGCTCGCAGAAATTTTACTACCTTGACAAATTATAAGGTGGAAGCCACTACTCTTAAACAAAGGTTCATGAATGTTTTCCAATAGGATACTGCGCTATTACTTACATAAGCGCACAGCTGCTAGCACTACAACTTGACAGAAGATTGTGTAGCAATCAAAAACAAAGAAAAGTACTGCGCTTAGGCTCCATGCACACTGGAGCTCATAAACTGCAGTTTATTGGCGTTTGGGCGTTTTTTTTTTTTAAAAGCCCATAAACTGCACTCTATGTTAGCCTATGTGTCCATGCACACATGGACGTTTTTTAGCGTTAATGAGCAGTGGAGATTATGTTTTTTTTTTCTTCGGAGCCAAAAAACGCTATAAACGGCCACTAACTAGCGTTAGGCGTTTCTCTGGCTCTATTCAAAATCAATGGTTCCCTATAGGAGCCCATTGATTTGAATAGAAGTCACATTGCGAGTCGAATCATCATGATCCGACTTGCGGTGCGACTTGCGTGCTGATGAAGGGAACCCCGCCAAAAAAATGAAAAAAAAAATTGGCGTGGGGTTCCCCCCTGGACGATACCAGACCCTTTGGTCTGGTATGGATTTTAAGGGAAACCCCAACGCCGAAAAAACGACGTGAGGGTCACGCCAAGATCCATACCAGACCCTTATCTGAGCACGCAGCCCAGTAGGTCAGAAAAGGGGTGGGGATGAGCGAGCTCCCCCCCTCCTGGATCGTACCAGGCCGCATGCCCTCAACATGGGGGTAGGTGCTTTGGGACAGGGGGCCCTTGTATCCATGTTGATGAGGACAAGGGCCTCTTCCCGACAACCCTGGCCGTTGGTTGTCGGGGTTTTTGGGCGGGTGCTTATCGAAATCTGGGAGCCCCCTTTAATAGGGGGGCCCCCAGATCCCGGCCCCCCACCCTATGTGAATGAGTATGGGGTACATTGTACCCCTACCCATTCACCTGGGGAAAAATGTGTCAAAAATAAAACACACTACAAAAGTTTTTAAAGTAATTTATTAGACAGCTCCGGGGGTCTCTTCTGACTTCGGGGGTCTCTTCTGACTTCTCCGCTCTTTTCTCCCGGTCTTCCTCTTCCCTGGTTCTTCACCCGCTCTCCGGTTCTTCTGCCGGGCTCCTTTAATATCTTCTGCTCTTTTGCCGCTCTTTTGCTAGCGTTGGCCCAGTCTTCTCCGTCGTCTTTTTCCCTCTTCTCTTGTTCCGATGTTGACACGATGCTCTCTCCCGCTGTAATGCCGTGTGCGCTGTGCGCAACGACTTATATAGGCATGGGGCGTAGTCACCGGGCGATGTCACCCGGTGACCCCGCCCCTTATGACGTCACAGTCCAGGGACATTATGGGACTGTGACGTCATAAGGGGGCGGGTCACCGGGTGACATCACCCAGTGACCACGCCCCATGCCTATATAAGTCGTTGCGCACCGCGCACACGGCATTACAGCGGGAGAGAGCATCGTGTCAACATCAGAAGAGCCAAGGGAAGAAGAAGACTGGGCTAATGCTAGCAAAAGAGCAGGCAGAAGATAGCGGAGGAGCCCGACAGAAGAGCAGAAGGCACCGGAGAGCGTGGAGGTGAACCGGAGAGTGGGAGAAGAGGCCGGAGAGCGCGGAGAAGTCAGAAGAGACCCCCGAAGTTGGAAGAGACCCCCGGAGCTGTCTAATAAATTACCTTAAAAACCTTTTGTAGTGTGTTTTATTTTTGACACAATTTTCCCCAGGTGAATGGGTAGGGGTATGATGTACAGGGTGGGGGGGCTGGGATCTGGGGGCCCCCTTATTAAAGGGGGGCTCCCAGATTCCGATATGCCCCCGCCTGCAGACCCCGACAACCAACGGCCAGGGTTGTCGGGAAGAGGCCCTTGTCCTCATCAACATGGGGACAAGGTGCTTTGGGGTGGGGGGCGCAGAGCCCCCCTGCCCCAAAGCACCTACCCCCATGTTAAGGGCATGCGGCCTGGTACGGTCCAGGAGCGGGGGGGGGCGCTCGCTCGTTCCCACCCCTTTCCTGACCGACCGGGCTGCGTGCTCGCATAAGGGTCTGGTATGGATTTTGGGGGGACCTCCACGCCGTTTTTTTCGATGTAGGGGGTTTCCCTAAAATCCATACCAGACCGAAGGGCCTGGTATCGTCCGAGGGGGAACCCCACGCCAATTTTTTTTTCATTTTTTGGTGGGGTTCCCCTTCATCCTCAGCACACAAGTCGCACCGCAAGTCGAATCATGATGATCCGACTTCAGGTGCGACTTCCATTCAAATCAATGGGCTCCCATAGGGAACCATTGATTTTAACAGAGCCAGAGAAACGCGGCTGAAAGCTAGCGCCGCTAAACGTGCATTGACGGCAATGCAAAACGCTGATAAAATCACGTTTTTAAAGCAGCGTTTTCCTGCCAGCAATTCGGCGTTCAAAACAGACATTTTTGAGCTCCAGTGTGCATGGAGCCTAAAAATGTCCAACATGTGATCAATATTGCAAAGAGAATGTGCAAGTTAAAACAATCGAAGATAAATATAAACACAAAAAAAATATTTTAGTACATGGCTAAGTATATATATTCATTAAAAAGTGCAAATAATCAAATAGATAGGTGTAAAAAGTCCATATAGCAAAAGCCACAGATGTTTATCTCGGTTGCTGTTAAGAGCAGCCACAAGTGTCCACTTAAGAGGTCACCACGGTGTGCACATCTACAACCCGAGGAAGAGTTAACCACTTCAGCCCTGGAAGAATTTACCCCCTTCCTGACCAGAGCACTTTTTGCGATTCGGCACTGCGTCGCTTTAACCGACAATTGCGCGGTCGTGCAACGTGGCTCCCAAACAAAATTTACATCCTTTTTTTCCCCACAAATAGAGCTTTCTTTTGGTGGTATTTGATCACCTCTGCGGTTTTTATTTGTTGCACTATAAACAAAAAAATAGCGTAAATTTTGAAAAACAAGCAATATTTTTTACTTTTTGCTATAATAAATATCCCCAAAAAAATATTTATTTTTTCTCAGTTTAGGCCGATATGTATTCTTCTACATATTTTCGGTAAAAAAAAACACGCAATCAGCATATATTGATTGGTTTGCTCAAATGTTGTAGCGTCTACAAAATAGGGGATAGTTTTATGGCATTTTTATTATTATTTTTTTATTAGTAATGGCAGCGATCAGTGATTTTTATCACGACTGCGACATTATGGCGGACACATCGGACACTTTTGACACTATTTTGGAACCATTGTCATTTATACAGCGATCAATGCTATAAAAATGCACTGATTACTGTGTAAATGACACTGGCAGGGAAGGGGTTAACCACTAGGGGGGCGAGGAAGGGGTTAAGTGTGTCCTAGGGAGTGATTCTAACTGTGTGGGGGCTGGGCTACGAGTGACACGACAGTGATCACTGCTCCCAATGACAGGGAGCAGTAGATCACTGTCCTGTCACTAGGCAGAACAGGGAAATGCCTTGTTTACAAAGGCATCTCCCCATTCTGCCTCTCCGTGACATGATCGCGGGACACCGGCGGACATCGAGTCCGCGGGTCCCGAGGGCACGGTCACGGAGCATGCGGCAGGAGTGCGCACACGGCGGAAAATTCAAAGCAACGTACAGGTACGTTGATTTGCGCAGCCATGCCATTCTGCCAACGTATATCTACAGGAGGCGGTCGGCAAGCGGTTAAACACGCTTATCAGAATTTGTGGTCTCAAGAGCCAGCAGCACTGAGTCAAATAAGTTGTAGGAAATATATATCACCAAGGTGATGGTCTGTGAGATGGCTCAAGTGGACTGACACTGTGTCCTTATGGGGGAAGGCCCTCTCTCTCAGTCATGTAGTCCAACTGCGATAAAAGATAAAACACCCCCAGATTGTGCAAAACCATCAATACAAAATGTATTTCAAAGTATAGAACACTCAAATCAAGCATGAAGAGACAGCGTTTCATCAAATCATCTCCCAAACATAAGGCTCGACCCAACACGTTTTGTCTAATAAGACATCATCTGGGATTTTTTAGCAATAGTGGACTGCGCTGTTAGAGAAATATCTGCCATATAAAGAGGTCTAGTACTCGGCTTGTATTTGCTTTTAATGGTAAATTGGGTCATTTTGGAATTGTTTCCCGAAAGTATAGCAACATTGTCATGCTACACACAACCCTCTCATGACTTGCAAATGTCTTCATCTTCTGTTTTAAAACTGAAAAAAACTGTAAGGCAGATGCAAACAATAAAAACATCCAAATGACCAGTTTTATACACATAAATTAACTATATAAATGTCATTACTTTAAAAGAATTTAGGCAGTAAACTGCAATGCTTTTACAGTATATAATGAACAAGTGACCCATACAGAAAATGCTTTACATATTGAAACTAGAATCACATGCACATAAATACAGGTTGCTAATAGTAATTTTACTGGTATTCAAAAAATGTTTAAAAGCCCAAAGGGTTTTAAATCACATATGGCTATTTATTGGAAGCAAAGTTCACTAATTTAAAACCTCTGAAAAGTTTTCAAATTCACATTTAGATTTCTCGCATACATTTCTGTTACTGGGTTTGTGTGGGGTCTTAAAGTTTGAGAGGATTAAGAAACTCATATCCTGAATAACATACTAAACCAAAATCGTCTGTATATCTCCCTTTTTAGTGATTTCCTCCTTGACAGGAGATCCACTTTTATCTTACTAACCTGATACTGTCTTCAGGAGATTTACTGCAAGATATTATCTTACTTCAAACAGGTCATATGGTAATCTAAAACAACTGCTTAAGTTTCCACAAATCTGCCCAGGTTTATAGTTATCAACACTTGTTACATGGTTCAAAGCTGAATACCAGTATTATGCTAGGCGATATATTAAAATTTGTGAAAATGAAATGTCCCGGGTGAAAAATTATCAGTCAGTAAGCAGCCTGTTCATACATAGGTGTGCCCAGCCTAATGCATTAGGGTATGAACCCCAAAGCTTAAACACAATGAATAGGAAGTACTCTGTGCTGAGCGGCTTCCTGATCATTCACAAACTGAAGCATAGTAAACCATTTGCTATGCTTCAGTTATGAATGAACACAGTGCGTGTGTTCACTGTGTTCATTTTTAGAAAATGAAGGGGCCAATAAATGACATAATTACTAGCCCCTTCCCCCACTCTCCATTCTGAAACAACCCCCACAGCAGCCAGGGAGAGGAGAGGAAAGAAGCCAGCAGCACTGTGGGGTGGCGCAACACAGGGGGAAGCCAAGGCAATAGGGGGAATCAGCAACGCCCACAGTGATTAGGGTGTGCCAAGACAGGCTCAGCTGGAAGGGACAGCTATAAAAGTATGTGTAGCACTGTAGGAGCTGCTGGTTATTATTTTTGGGTCTTTGCCATCACCCCTACCCACAGTTCACCAGGTTAGAAACTTAGAGTCTATACTGGGCCTTGCGCCCACAGATGTATGCACAGTCACTTAATTCTTTTTTCCAATGCTTTTTATTGAACAACTTGAGCAGTGGAGGGATGGAGGGTTAGGGGAAGGTTCAGATACCTAGTGCAGATCACTGAGGAAATTGAGATCCCGGAGACAAGTACACTTCAGTCAACAGACCTTGCTCACCCAGATAGGCCTCTCTCACTAACCTAGCAACTGGGATGATGCACGGAACAAAAGTCTCTGCCACAGACTTGACGAGAACGATAATAGTTGAACAATCCTCTGCCACAGAATTCAGTATCAGTTGAACAATCCTCTGCCACAGGATATTAATAACGAACACCGCTACACAGTACCAAAGTTCATTTAAGCCATCCGGCAGTACTGTGAGGTCGATTGGTTAGGATGCATCCTCCAATTGAGTCACCAGGCACTTCTTGAGATACCAGCATTGCGCTCGGTCCTCTCCAAGATGAGTCCTCCCCCAGATCTTTCAATTGCTCGGCTTCTTCCCGCAGGACAGACAGCACAGAACCACCCCTGAATCAGTAGGCCCCAGACAGCTTCTGGGCCCACTTGCAGTCACGTAGCCTTGGGCCAGCAGGCCCAGAGGCAGAAGAGGAGTTGTCACATACCTTAGGCCAGGCAGGCCATGAGGTGAGAGAGCGAAAAATGGTATCTGCCTTTAAGTATCCTCTCCCAGAATGCACAGCGGGGGACCACTCCCACCGGGCTGCTTCTGGGGAAAAGGACACCCAATACACCTTAGCCTGCCATCCCTCCATCACTGGCCGGTGGTGACAACGACACCTACAGGCAACAGTGTGGCACTGCACATAACACAGCCAAGGCTGGAGCAGAGGCTAATTTAGCCATAATATTAAATCTGAACAATATACAGAACAGACAACCTACTAAATTTACATGCGAGCGGCTGGTCAACAGGAGCAGGGCGCTACACATGCATGAGATCAGACACTCGGGAGCAGTCCAAGCAGGTTTGTTCTGCACTTTTTTCAGCAAGATCCATGTATGAGCAAGCTAGTTGTGCACAAATCGATCTACCGATCAACTTGTGTACAACCAGCCTTTTGGGTTTTCCAAAATGACAAGTGCTGCTGGCACTCGCAGTCATCAGGAGCAATATGTCACACCACATGGGATACTAGCTCATCCACACTCTGGCGATCTTTATGCCTAATGCAGTGCTGTATCTCAACAGGCAAATCTTAGATATAGCAATCACAGACCACTACTTCCACCATCTGAGCAGGCTTGGTTGCAACCACTTTTTTGTAGGGTGAAAAAAATCACACATCTGGGATCTCCCAGGATTTCCAGGGTCTAATTTCCATGCTGAACTGGTGGTGGCAGTGGTAAACCACAAGACAGGTACGCGCAGGAAAAGACTAAGGCCCCTTTCACACGGAGGTCCGTTCAGGTCCGCCTGTCAGTTTTTTAGGCGGACCTAAAACGGATCCTCCATGTACCCCTATGGAGGCACGGATGTCAGCGGAGACATGTCCGCTGACATCCGACCCGCTCCGCTCCGCCAAAGTGTGACGGAGGAAAACCCTATTTTTCCTTCCGTCGGCGGAGCGGATCGGATGACAACGGACTCTACGGTCCGTCGTCATCCGATTCCCCATAGGGGAGAGCGGCGCTCTGACAGGGCAATCCCTGCACAGTGTGCGGGGACCGCCCAGTCATCCGTCGGCTCAGCGGGGATCAACGGAGCGATCCCCGCTGAGCAAGCGGAGGTTCACGGGGCGGATCTGCACGGATCCGCCCCGTGTGAAAGGACCCTAAAGAGGCTTGTCCTGCACTTTTATTGAGCAAGGCAGTAAACAAACACAGCCTAAAGTGATTGTAAAGTCTTGTTTAAAAAATAAAAATAAAAAATAACAAACACGTCTGAGCTATGGAATGTTTTGTTTTTGTATTTCATGTTATACTTACCTGCTCTTTTGCAGTGGATTTGCACAGAGCAGCCTGGATCCTCCTCTTCTCGTGCCCCTCTTCACTGCTCCTTTCCCCTCTCTCCTGTCGAGTGCCCCCACAGCCAGCAGCTTGCTATGGGGGCACCCGAGCCGAGCTGCAGCTCCATGTGTCTACTCACACACGGAGCTGCCGTTCCGCCCCACCCCCTCACTCGGCCTCAAAACCTATACTTCATTGAGGATTGACTGACGGTTAAGGGATACCTACACCGGAGGCATCTACAAGTGTGTTGCATAGCAGGCATTGTTATCACTCTTCATTTTATGTTACTTCAATACTTGTTAAACCCCTGGATTACAAACACTGCAGTATAATAGCTAGCATAAGAAAGAAGACCAGAGACTACACTTCTCACTGGGAGGTTTTGTGCTTCGGTTACAGTAAAAAGGACTGCATCAGGGATGAGCCGAACACCCCCCTGTTCGGTTCGCACCAGAACCTGCGAACAGACAAAATGTTCCTGTAAACGTTAGAATCCTATTAAATACAATGGACTCAAACGTTCGAAATCTAAAGTGTTAATTATAAAATAATATGCAAGTTATTGTCCTAAAAAGTGTTTGGGGACCCGGGCCCTGCCCCAGGGGACATGTATCAATGCAAAAAGAAGTTTTAAAAACGGCCGTTTTTTCGGGAGCAGTGATTTTAATAATGCTTAAAATGAAAAAATAAAAGTGAAATATTCCTTTAAATTTCGTACCTGGGGGGTGTGTATGATATGCATGTGAAGTGGCGCATGTTTCCCGTGCTTAGAACTGTCCCTGCAAAAAATGTCATTTTTGAAAGAAAAAAATGCATTTAAAACTGACTCGCGGCTATTAATGAATTGTCGGCTCCCGGCAATACATACAAAAGTCATTGATAAAAAATAAAATAAAAAAAAGCGTGGGGGTTCCCCAGAATTCAATTACCAGGCCCTTCAGGTCACATCACACTGAAAAAAGTGCAAAATTGAAAAGCATTAAACCAAAATCATAATTTTAGCGTTGTTTTAAACGCGACACATTACAGAATAAAATGCACACTTTTTTATGTGCAGTAACACTATTTATGTTTAAACTAACACTGCTTAAATAAAGAAAAAATACATTTTGTTTAATTTTATTAGGTTTAATAGTCTAAGGCAGGGGTGCCCAACCTTTTGAAGAGCAAGGGCCACTTAAGCAACTTGGTAACTGTTAGCAGGCCACAAAGAGTGGATGACAGGCTGTGTCCACTCTGCATGTGCAAAGCAGACACGGACACAGCCCACTCTACTCTATGGGCCCTCCCATCTGATCAGACGGAAGGCGATGAATCCCCTTCTGTTTTTTTTATTGGACATTAAATTGGAGGTAGGCAGGTGTAAATGAACACAAGAGGTAAATGGAGGGTCTGATTGGGTCGGACCAATCGTGTAAAATGGGCCTAAGGCTACTTTTACAACGATGCTCTGCGGTTTATCCACACCGCGGGTGCAGCGCAGTGCACCTGTGGCTTTCCTGCGGGTTAGCTGCACTTTGCCATAGACTTCTATTATATCCTGCAGGTGTGGCACACTTTCTGAAAGCGTACCAAACCGGCAGGTAATAACAGAAGCCTGCACTGTGCAGCTAACCCTGCAGATCAGTTTGAAAGCAGCCCAGTAACCACTGCAGAACAGATATGCCTATATATATACACTGTGATTCTAGTAATAAAATTACCTTTAATAACAGTCTTCCATTCAGGTATCACTGGTTGTTGCTGTCCCAGGCAGAGTGCATTTGGTATCCATCTGCTTGTGACAGGAGCCGGCGCTATACAGGAAGCATTGGCTCATGTGATCTGAGCTTGCCAACTTGCCATCCCAGAGCAGGAGGAGGTCGTGGGCCACATCAAAGGGCTCCACGGGCCACATGTGGCCCCAGGGCCACTGGTTGGGCACCCCTGGTCTAAGGATTTAAAAAAAAAATTATTGTTGCAAGACAATATTCACAAAAAGAAAGCCTTGTTTGTCCTTAAAAAAAAAAGTGTTGTTATATTAAGTAATGGCAAAATTATCGCTGAATAAATAGCCTCATAGCAGAAATAAGAAAATTGCTCTGGTCCATAAGGAATAAACAGGTGTGAGAGCCTAAGTGGTTAAGGGATTATTATACTGCCATTTCATGCTTTTATATCGATTGCTTTATATAAGCTCTTATGCCTAGTACACACTACAAGTTTTTTTTTGTTCAGCCCAGCAAGTTGAACGAGAAAAAACTGACAGCTGTGATCGGAGCCGCTGTACTAACCATCTGTAGTTAGTACAGCGATCTCCTCCACTGAGCTGTTGTGTTCTGACAGGGGGACGGCCCCCCACCAAAACACTCTGATCAGCGCTCTTTACCATTGGCTGAGAGCTCTGATCTTGAGTCAGTTGGCTGCTGGTTTTTCCAGCATGCTCGTCTGACAGAAGCCAGCCAAACAGGCTGAATGTTGGCTGGTTTTCATTGAACCGTCCAAAGTCTCCCGACATTTGGCCCGTGTATACAGGGCTTTAAGGCTTCTGCTGTAATAGAGGCTAAGTCTTTAGACAGAACAAGACAATGTAAATGGAGCTGGAGGGCTATTTAAACCAAAAGTCTCTATACAAACTTCATAAGAGTCCAAAAAAAACAGTCCCAACAGGTGAAAATGCATAGTAATCCAATCGCAAGAAAGTTGTTGCAAGGTGATCTTAATTTGCACGCTTATCAGTGAGCGATCCTTCACCAGAAAATATCGACACCCAAAGTGAATGGATGGATAAACTGCTTACCAGATGTATTTGACTTATTTTCTTAAAAAGAAAGTCAAATATCGCTTTGGCAGGATTATGCCTGCTTGCATATATGTATGACTTGGGGATGTACAAGGAACCCTCTTCCTCACAGTAAAAGGCAGGGTATGTAAGATAGGTAATAGACATCCATAGCGTGATACTGTTTATTAAAAAAAGTAAATAAAAAAGAGTAGCGGATTGGCTCCTTACATTAAGAAGTGCCTACTCGGCACTGGGGCTGCTGGCTTGTCACAAATGGGTATGGCTGGATCTGTCTTGCGTCCACCTCCATGGATGGCGTGCGTTCCACCAACCGCAAGGAACAACCAGAGGGCCAGATATGGCCAGCATGACCAGGCCAGCATGACCAGGTACCGCCTCGACGTACGTTTCATGATTACGTCTTCAGGAGGCGTACCTGGTCACTAATGGTCACGTTGTTTATAGTCATTCAACATAATTGTTTATAGAGAATAGATGTGTGCGCAGCCGCAGTGCCGATTTACATGTGCACCAATCCGGGAGCCATGTAGATTGATAGATACGACACACTTGGCAATAACTTTTAGATAATGAGGTAGTAGTTGAATAGATAACATATTGGCAATATTACATGGATAAACTCAAAAACAAAACTCACTACTACCGCTGTATAAGCGTCCAATCTCAATATACGACTGTGAAACATTGGTTATTTAGAGGTTAATTCTAGCATAATAAAAACCCGCCCATACCCCATAAAAAGTATCAATGGAATTTTGATATTACATTAAAAATATAATTTGATGTATAGATACATATATTTACAAAACGGTGAAAAGTCCTGATTTAAAAAGAAAAAAAGTTCAAATATATAATGTCTAGAAGAAGGCCACTAAATGACAGCACCACTGGTTTTGTCGTTAGAGAGGAAACAATTCAGATCCAGCTCTATGTTCATACCATAGGGCTGGATAGTGCGTAATTTGTACAGCCACTTAGTCTCATTTTGTGAGATTGCTCTCTTCATATGTGTTCCCCTCCAGTGTTTAGAAATCTTGTCAATTCCATAAAAGGTACAGAGCGTGGGGTCGCTATCATGGAAAAGTTTAAAGTGCCTGGACACACTATGATTTTGGGAATCCTTTTTTGATGATATTAAAACTTTCCTTAGTGACCGAGGACTGAAAATGTGAGATTTTTTTGTTCACTCCAATACGTGGGCCGAACTACATGACATCTTAGAATTAGAATTAATGAGCATCTGGCAAACATCAAAAAAGGATTCCCAAATCATAGTGTGTCCAGACACTTTAAACTTTTCCATGATAGCGACCCTACGCTCTGTACACATAGCCGGTCCTGTAGGAAGCAGCCAACTGCTGGCATGAGATTTATCACAAAATATCATGCCAAACATTGCAAAATGTTTGTTGTTCATCAATGTACTTTCTTGCCCATGTGGCCTACTTTATGTGGAGTGCACTATTAGGACCCTACACAAGGGGTTTATAGAACATCATAGATTTGTGGATGAGGGTGCCCCATACAGTGTACCCCGTAATTTTTCTCAGTACCATGGAGAATCCTTTGAGAATCTCAAAGTAAGGGTCATCGAATCAATATCAGATAAGTTTCCACCAGCTTTTTCCAATGACGTTGGCATCAGGAAACCTACTGGATATTTACCTTGAATACTTTGACCCCAAAAGACTTGAATGAGGAGAATAAAATTAATTCCATCATCTGGCTTGCTTGGAATACAATCCCTTTTCAATCCAGTTTTTACATCTCCTTTCAATTTTACCTTGGCCAATAACAAATACATATTTACAGATATAATAATGTTCTTATTTTCTTAATATTAGAGATACAAGTGTGAGTGTGTGCACATTTGCATATTTTCAGGTTTCCATTTATTTTATTTTATTTATACCAAGCCTCCATCCAATTACAGATTGGGTAAGTGGGTAAGTGTGTGATTAATCTTCTGTATTAACTTCATCTTGCATGGATAAGCGTCTGAAGACCCACATGTACAGTACAGGTTTGCACATATGTGCTTCTGGATGCTGAGTTCTGCTCTCCTGACATATGATTTATTTTGATTGATCTGATTACCAATTTTAAAGATGCTAGCACTTTTTACATAGGGATGTACTTGTTTACTCTTCTTGGGGTGTTATTGCAATGTTATCCACATATGTAATCTTTCATTTGAATCCATTTGTGCATTATATTGTTTTTGTTAATCTTTTTTACTCATTGTGTATGTGTTTAAAATTAGTTATTGTTTTTCTTTTATGTTTGCATAATAATTCCGGCAACCCCCCTAGGTAGATTGTTATTGGATGACGGGGATCATGGAGCCGGCTGGTTACTCCCAATCCCATCCCCAACTGTGTATATTAGACTGCCCAGTAGTCCATCCAATCAGGTCTGACCAAGAAACAGGAGGTTTCTAAATGTGTTACCACCCACCGAATCACGCTCCCCCGCTGACGTCAGTTCTGGCCCGACGCCATCTGCATTCCATACTGGTTTTCACCGGCCGGCCGCTTTCCACTCCTCCAGAAACTGCGACCACCACTATCTGTGCTGGGACACTGACTTACCTCCACCACAGGGAATATCTGAGCCTGGCCATGGAGTGTATTAACATACATACTGTGATTCGCCAAATATGAGTTGCCAATTTATTGTGCCTTTAATAAATCCAGGTGTTTTTTTTTTGCTGCAGTTAGTCTGGTGCCCAATTTGTCATTTCTATGTCTTTAGATAGGCCTCTGTACTGCCTCAGCAACCAAATGGACTGGCCTAGAGGTGTTTCACTTCTATTTTCCTCCAGTTGTACACAATTTTTAAGAGGCGGAAGAGAAACATCAGCGAGCTGCGGGAGGGGGGGGGGACGTCCACTACCACTGCTTCTAAAAGCGATCCAGAGGTTAGTCAGTTGCTCAGGATCAGTTTTTATGAGAAGCAGAATCACTGGCTGAAAAGAAGAATACCGGGGTTATGGCTGATAGCTTCAGCCATAAAATCGGTAAACCATTTTAGAGCCGCAACATATATTTACGTATTGCAGTCATTTATATGTTTGTTTTTGTAAAAAAAAAAAATTAAAAAAATTAATAAAATGTTTGTAAAAAAAACTGGGGAAAAAATTAAAAATGCAGATAGCTTAGCAAAATTATTTTAGAAAATTATTTTGCACTTCTTTAACAAATTTTGAAATGTTTTTTGTACAGTTTGCTGAGGATTTGCAATATTGAGCCATTTATTGCATTTAATATTTACTGTTAATTGTATATTAGCACATACTCAACTATTATAGCATATAAATGATAAAATAACTGAATACAGTGAGACAATCCTGATCAACATTTGTGGTCAAGGTAACTTGATGACCATATTACACAACATATATATATATATTTTTTATATATTTATGATATTTATGATAGTTGCTGTTATTTAGCTGAATCAATTGCTAAAGGGGATTTTCCCATGTTAGCACATTCCTTAAAACAATCATAACTAAAAACACAAAAATCTGCAAGTTTGCATTGCTATGACACAAAAGCCCCAAAATGTGAAATTGCTACCTCAATGTGGGATTAGTTACACTAAAAGCTTTCTGCGCATTTCCCATCTTTAAGTGTTGGAAGTGTTGCAATACAACATCAGTTTTGCTACTTTATGGTGCTGAAGTGGATTTGTTGTAGTGTTAGAAGGCTTGACATGTTCTTCTTGTAAAAGTGACAATAAATTAGCTATTTCCTAGGATTATTTCTTCACAAACAGGAAACCCACTCTTTGAAATACAATTTATAGCATGTTATCATCTTTGAAACTAAATGACCAATGAGTAGCATGTGAACATATTCAGTCACTTTGCTCAACAAACGTAAAGAGATTTTTCAAACTCTCTTATGTACAAGAATGATAAGAACCACATGGGAAGGAAGACCATATCTTTTAAAAATTGATCTATTTCTGCCTACATTCTTTGTACCCTCATTAATGGGCGTAGACCTTAGTTGACTTCTAAGTATTTGATCAAACTGATATGTTCAGTTAAGAATAAAAATATATTATTTTGATTTACAACTTTCCCTGCAGATGTAAGGCAACAGTCTTGAGCTTGCATGTCTTTACTGCAAGATGTCTGATTATTGCATGTGGATAGCATGGCAAATAAATGAACACTGAATTGCGTTTTCCTGGAGACTGTGGTTAATCCACTGCACAGTAAGATACATCCACTAATGGTGCTGTTCAAAGGCACCAATCTTTGTGATCTAAACCATTTGGTTCCCGGGTCTTTTTCTACCTAAATCCCTGTGAGTCCCAGAGCATTATTTTATTTAGTTTTTTTGTAATATCTTGGTTCCACACATTATATGTTTTTGAAGTGCACATCTACCCTATACAATAAAAAAAAGTGCAATTTCCTGTCATTTTTCACATTACTGTATGTAACTTGTCCCCCTCTTATATATTTATGCCTAAATATAATCACGAGAAACAAAGCCAAATCAGACTCCATGTTCATCTCCATTTACTATACAGTATATAGAGCTGGATCTTCTTTGGGCACTTACCCCACTATCCCACTTACCCCACTATCCCACTACCCATGTATAAGTGTCTGCTTTCCATGCTATTTGTTGGGTATGATTTCACCAAAACATGCCCCCAACATTTAGGTATAGAACTCATTGCTCACCCTTCTCTTTGCCTCTTTACATTCTTTGCTTACTCTGCTCTGGTTTCATTTTTTTTAATATATATTTTCAATATTGGCTGTTGATCATGCATGAATTGATGTTTTTTCTTATAAACATATTTACTGAAGTGTATACTGCATGTAAGATGCCTAAACATCAAGAGATACATTTCTGTAAAGAACAGGGTTTGCCCAGTGATTCTGTGAAAAGCCATGCAAATGCCTAATTTAGAAACATTATTACAATACTGCCACCTTTCTTTTAATACATGGGCTTGTGCCCTATGGCAAAGAGTCTTCACGGGTCATCTAGCCAGGAATGCAAAACTGTAAACCTAGGAAAATGGCAGGGTAGTTGTTCTGCAGTTTTAATCCAGCACCTTCAGCAATCCAATTATTATATCTACAGTAGGTGTGTATTTTTGGACATAAACTTATTTTTTTGGGCATTTATAGTTTTTGCTGTATTACAGAATTTTGAAACCTATGTCAGTTGTATTCGTGGCATGATATTGTCATAGTAGTTGTGACATGAGTGACTTTGGGTCGGGGGTTGGTGCGGCTCAGCTTGCCCTGGAGAGTTCTAGAGGCTCCTTGTCCAGCTTCCCCAGGCCCTCTTATGTGTAGATCACCCTGTGTCTCTAATAGGGGCACAGGGTGAATGAGAACCCCGCTATGATCTGTGCTAGTCAGACTCTCTTTGCAGCCACACTAGAACCTTGTAAAATGTATATAATGTGTGCTGTATATATGTATATAATGTGTGCTGTATATATGTATATATAATGTGTGCTGTGCCATGCTGTTGGACTATTTGCTGTGATGTTTTGGGGTGTGACCGTATTCTATTGTCTATTGTGGCTGTCTGCCTAACCTATTATGGGATGTGTAAGTGTGTTGGCTGTGAGGAAAAAGGGAGGGGGGGTTCCTACCCCCCTGCTCATAAGACTGTGTATTGAGAAGTTTGAACACACCTGACCTGTGTGGGCAATGTCATTGGACAGTTTGACACGCCCTGTTTTCCAAGGGTGAGAGGGATAGCTATTGTGTTCATGTGTGAAAAATAAAGCAGTTTGTTTTTGCCACTCTACCCTGAGGTGTTGTGTCTGGTGACTGGGATGGCTGGAGAATCTTGGATAAGTGCTGGTTCTGAACAGAGGAAGCATTGATGGTGGACCTAGATCTGTTTGAGGACAGAGGGTTCATCACAGTAGTATTTTGTGATCCTCAAAGGCAAAGGAGTTGGTGCTAAATTTAGGGTATATGGGTTACAGCCACCTGACAGCTAGAAATTAAATGGCTGCTTTGATAGAGAGTGCCTGTCTCTGGTTCACAGCACTTGCCAAGGCAAGCACCTGCACAAAGAATGCAGAGGGAGGGGATGTGTGTCATCCTTGGGCATGTCCTGGGAGTCAGAGACAGTACGAAGCTAAGTAGCCTTCCACTTGCTAAGTGCAGTGTTGGGAAGCTGTGCCCCAAGCGGAAGTGCCCTGTGGGACATCACAGCTAGTCTTTTAAGGCACCTAGGGAGATGGGACAAAGTACCACATTTACTTTATTCCCTTAGGAACTAAATAAAGTGAAAAATCGTTATAATTCATCTGTAATTGTCCCCCTGCCCCTATCCAAGGGATGAGTATGGGGGGACATAAGTTGAGGACCCAAACCACGAGCATACCAACAGCATGAGCGCCACCCCCATCCCTCCACATACAACACTAGGTTGTCATACAGACAAAATATGGCTTCTGGTGATGACCGAGGAGTCAAATCCCCTACCCGTCCTTCCCCCTTCCCTATCCCCCCTTCCTCCCCTTCTCCTACCCTACCCTCACATCCATACAATACCTTAGCTTAATTCTCCAGAGTAAGTCCTAATATCTAATGCCACCACGCTGTTGCTCATGAAACACTTCCTCAACTCAAATGAACAGCACTTAAATCTATACCCTACCCCACATATTAACCAAACATAGGAACCCATCTCCATTCTCACAAGTGGAAAGGGGACCCCAAATACAAAAAGCGTCACCCGTTAGGAACCCAATGGTAGAGGAGCTTTTTCTTTCCTTTCCTTTTTTGCTTCTTCCATGATTCAATTTAATATTGATACATTGTTAGGTATTAAGACAGAGAAAATACATGTTGATTTTGTTATACATGCATAAGTTCTATATTACAGATATACTCCAAATACTGTTTTGTATACACATATTGTTTACATGATGACATTGTAACCTGATTTTATTTTCCTCAATAAAACATATTGCAAAAAAATAAAAATAAAAATTCATCTGTAATTGTATCCTCAGATTAAAGGTACACTTTAAAGTTTAGGTTAAATTTATGTTAGGGTTATGTTACGACTAAGGATTGGTTACTATTTTTTTTGTATTTTGTCAGGCAGAAGAGTTTCATGTTTGTGCATGATTCATTTCCATTTTCGCTGTCAAAGTACTTTCTGAAGGTTAATAATTATTAAAGTGAGTGTAAACTCTTGTTTTTTTCCTATAAAAATAACAAACATGTTATACTTACAGATAGAAACAGCTTTCTACCCATACACAGTGGCCACCACCCATTGTGGCTAAAAAATGTGCCGAAAGGCCAAATTATGAGGGTGAAACGTAACTGCACTTCTGTAGAAAACTTTTTAGAACCGTCCCAGATTTTAAAGAGCAGATTTTTGGAAAAGGGCTACAAATCTCATCATTTGGATAAAATAGTGGAAGAAATGGCAGTTACCCCCAGAGAGGAATGTCTGAAAGAAAAAACTTTAGAAGTTGGGAAAAATGTGAATCAGGAATGGGGCTTCATCTCAGACTTTCATTCCCAGTATAAAGAAGTGGAATCAGTGTTTAAAAACCACTGGCACATATTGTGTTTGGACAAAACTCTACAAAAGGAATTACCACCCAATCCAAGATTTATTTATAGGAAAGCCCAAAATTTTGGTGACCTTATAGTTAAAGTACTGGACCCTCCCAGCCGTCATCCGACCTTTTGGGACAGAGATGGATTTTTCTCCTGCAGAAAGTGTAAACCATGTAGAGAAGTTTCCTGCCTAATGAGGGGTCTAGAGAGATTCATATCTACTTATAATAATAATGAATTTCAGATTAGGGAATTGATAACTTGCAATACTACTCACGTAGTTTATGCTTTAAAGTGTCCTTGCGGGTTAATGTACATTGGGAGAACTAAGAGGATGCTGCGGATTAGGATAGCAGAACATATCAATAATATCCTCATAGGCTACAAAGACCATAATGTATCACTCCACTTTAAGTTATTTCATAACTAAGACCCTTCAGGTCTGGTGTTTTGGGGAGTAGACCACATTAAGCCTTCGTGGAGAGGTTCCAATATAGTGCGGGAGTTATCGCAAAGAGAAACCCAGTGGATCTTTTTAGCCGATACGCTCTCCCCCAAGGGGTTTAATATAGAATTAGACATAAATTGTTTCATTAGTAATCTTTAAATCACTCCAGTTCAGTTATAACAATTTCGGTGTCTTACGGAAACTGTTATTTCCATTTAGATACACATCAGAGATTATCCAGCGTGCTGGTGTAGACTTTATTCATTACTTTATGTAATCTGTTCTAATGTCTTTTTATCCTGGGTCCCTCCATGGTACATAGGTGCTGTATGTGATTGACAGCTTGAATTCATTCCACAGACACACTCGCAGTAAGCATGAGGATTATGCACACGGAATACACACAGAGATGTGTGCATATTAATTATTGACTGTGTATGTTTACTGTTTGATAGGATGAGCTGTGAGGCATATAACATGGGATTTATAATCCGGCCCCTAAGGTTGCAACCCCCCGTTCCCTTTCCTTTAGTATTATGAGTTATTTGCCAGCTATTTGGACAGTTGTCCTTATTTGCATATGGTAATTATCATATATTATCTATTTTCCCTTTTCCTTTTTTACGGTGCTAGTGGTTGTTTTGGAATTTGATAGATTGCTAATTAGCATATTTCGACCATCAGGTCTGCTGACCATTGAAAATAAGACACATTTTTTAAAAAAATTGCTTTTCTTTTATATATATATATATATATATATATATATATATATATATATATATAATGTATTTTGAATTTTTATGAATTTTTATGAGGTCATATATGGAAATTTTAAGATTGTAATGATCATAACATGATGTTAGCTAACGCCAGTTTATTTTAACATTGATATATTCTATATGTCCTCTATTGCTGTTCCTTGCCGTGTGCACCATGAGTTGTTTCAACTCAAGGCAGGCAGCACTCAATGAGTTAAACGGCCTTAATCGACCGCATAATAAATCTGGACATGCCGTGCCGTAAGATCATGCCCTTTGACAAAGTCGTAGAGATGAAACGCGTCAGGGCGTGATTTTACGGCAACCGGAAGTGACGGTTGACGCCGTGCGTTCCAAGCTACTGGGTTGAGAAACCGGAAGTATCACCTGATGAACTGAAGAGCGGTGAGTTAAGGCAGATACAACACGGGACAAACCATCTTCTCCCCAGCTACTCACTGATTTTGGTTGGTGAAACATCAAGTTATCAGATTAGCAAGAACCTAGGCTGCTGTTGGCTAAAGACGTTTTTAAATTGTATTTTTTATGGAAATAAGCTGAGTATAGAGATATATATATTGAATTTTTTTTTTTTAAATAAAGTTTTTTTTGAAACTGGACTATACTATGTGAAGTTTTCTCTCTCTCCTCATAACACCATCTTTGGAGAAAGCTTGAATATCTCTATGAAAAGGACACACGCAGGAGACATCTCTCGTTTGTATTTCCTTTTGGATTTCGTATGAGCCTGTTACCTTCTGATTTCTGGTGAGTGCAATCCCTATGGGGAGTTTTGAAACACCTGTTTGAAGCGATCTAGAGGAAGGTGCACATTCCGTAGAAGTTATTGTGATCATTTTTACATGTGATAATTGGAACTTTGCCCTGAGGATTTATCGCATACACCTGGTGTACCTTTAAACACTGTTGTCTTTGGGACAATAGTGAACCGTATCAATTTAAATATTGATAGGAGCGCCGCATATGATAATTTTAATAATACCACATGGTGTCATTTTCTATTTTGTCATTTTTTTGAATATATGTTTATTTGTGAATGTGGCTGCTGATGTAGAATATGTTGTAAAGAGTGAGGTTTATCAGCATCTCTACTGTGATAGGATCTAGACTCTTGTTTTACCAAAATTGAACACCATAGCGCTGGGATAAAAGAAAAATAGGTACCAGTTGCAGCAGTTTTTTAATTTTCTTTTTTTTGTTTATATGTTATACTTACCTTCTCTGTGTAGTGTTATGCAGAGAGCAGCCCAGAACCTCCTCTTCTCGGGTCCCTCTCGGGGCTTCATGAGTGCGCCCATGGCAAGCAGCTTGCTATGGGGGCACCCGAGCCGAGCCACAGCTCCGTGTAGCCATCCACACACGGAGCCTGAGTTCGGCTTCGCCCCCTCTCTCTCTACATTGGGTAACTGACTTTTGATTGACAACAGCGGGAGCCAATGGTGCCGCTGTTGTGTCTCAGCCAATCAGGAGGGAGAGTCCTGGACGGCTGAGGCACTTGTGGACATCGCTGAATCGAGAGGGGGCTCAGGTAAGTATTGGGTGGGGGGGTGAGGGGGGGCTGCTGCACACAGAAGGCTTTTTATCTTAATGAATAGAATTCTGACTTTACAACAACTTTAATGATATGATAATACCTGAGAAGTAGGAGACCTAAAGTGTAATAAACACTGAGTGAGCAGAGTAGATTTTGTTCACAGTAACAGTTTATAAATACATCAGAAAGAATCCAAAAATCTGTAACATCAGCATTTTCAGGAAACGGAAATTTAATGGAATAAGGACACTGATTTATTTAACATAGTTTTTGCTGGATAATTTGACAGTTGTAATCACGTGTATATTGAGATCAATTTACAGACATGCATAGTAACTTAGAGCTGTCTATTACTAACATAAAATGTATAATATTTAAAATGTAAACCTAAAATTAAATTGTTAAAGTATTTTGGCTACTAATATACACAGTCAAGTGGATTAATAAAAATAAAATACATCTGTTTCACAAATGTATTTTACATAGGTAAAAACAGCTTACTCACCAACACTTTTGATTTTTGCAACAGATCTTATCATGACTATGGGCCAAACCTTTAAGATCTTTTAGTGATAACAGATTTATGGTATTACACAGAAAGGTATTGAAAGTGCACATAGGCGGAAATCATTTTTTTCCAAATCTCTGCCAAGTGAAACCACTTATTTTTTAGGTCTAATGACAACTTTAGTACAGCTTTTTAGCGTCTACAATATGGTTTAGATAAAGTGCAAAGAACAGTCACGTTACAGCTGGTGTATCCAACAGCAGTCCTCAAGATTTGGAATTTGGGAGAAACAATGTTTTACTTATTAAATCATCCCTTACTTCATTGATTGTTATCTGAAATAAGAGAAATCCTCAAATTATGTGAGGATCTGTGTAACTTATTTATACAGCTGATAGGGAACTGAAAAAATATCTGATACAAAGGGGGACAAACAAGGTAGGGATTTAAATGATCTAAGATTGTAGTACCGCTTCTCAACTAAACAGCGGCAACACCCACAGTACCTGTATACACAGAATTCATTTTTGTTTTCTGCTAGTGGACTTTAAATGTCCATTTAAACTCTGCATCTGATACAGTCTCCTTACTGCCTATCATAGAAAATATTATTACACAAGAATTCCCCAAAGATTCGGCAAGATTCGCCCACCGGTTTGTGCCAACACTCACTCTACTTATTATTCACACAGCTGATGGCAAAACTTGTTATTCTGAATTTCCTTGTTGAACTTTAGAATATTTGAAGTGCAAGTGAAGTTATTTTGTTATTTCTAATCAAATCTTTGGATAAATGTTTGCATGAATCCTAATAAATAATCGCGTGTCCTTTATTTCATAAATGACAATTGCTATCCTAAAACTGCACTGGAGAAGCTGAAATCGAAAATAGATAAATATCTGGTGAGTATAAGGAGAGATGGGTGATTGATGTGGGATATCATGTAAAGTAATGCTGGGATCATATATATTTTTATACTTATACGTTATTGATGGGAGCCAAAATGCAGGGACTGCAGAGAGTGTCTGGTGCTCAGAGTGCAATGACGTAAGGGCCGTACACACGGGCCGAATATCGCGTGGTACTGGCCGCCTCAATAGAAGCCGGCTGACATTCGGCCCATTTGTACAGTGGCTGGTCAAACAGAAACCGACCTGTCGAAGGGGCATGACCGAAAAAGGTCTGCCGATCAGCACTCGATCAGCGCTCTCAGTCAATGTCTGAGAGCGCTGACCGGTGCGGTCTGGCGGGGGTGGGGGCCAGTCCCCCCATCAAAAATCAATAGCTCAGCAGGGGAGATCACTGTACTAACATCGGATGGTTAGTACAGTGGCTCCTCCTGAGCTTTAGGGAAGCTTTTTTTCTTTTTACTTAAAACTTTCCTGGTCTCTCTTCAATAAACTGCAGACTGGTTAAAGGGCTTTCATACTATGCATAGAGTCTGTGGAATATTTTGCTGACTTGTTTTTGGTTAAATTATGTACTCTGATGTTTGATTTTAGGCTGTCTGTGCAGACAGTTACGATTTTTTTGTTAATACGTAGTGAATCAGAACAGTGATTTTTTTTCTGTGTACACTTTAAAGTTGATTTTGTTGTAATAAAAGCAGACTTTGGTCCCTGTTCAGAATGCAACCTACCTAAATAGTTTAATAGCTGTCCAGGAAATGATTGAATTTGTATTCTTTTTTCATGTAAATATATACACTTAAATGTGGACCTTTTGCCTGCAAAACTGCATGCAGTCTGTCATTTTCAAAATATGGATAAAAGAGATTTTTGCAATGCTTATGCCATATGTACAATATTCTTTCATTTTAACAGTGAAAATAAACATTTTGTTTTGTTCTCAAAAGCTGCATAAAATTTGTGTTTTTTCAAATGATACTTTCGAGAAATTAAAGGGTAACTATCCCAAAAAATTGCAAATAAAGAAAAAATAATATAGTACATATAATTGTGACACTAATCATATTGTAATTGAATGTTCTTAAAAATTACCTTCCCTTTTCAATCTGCAGCCACTGTAATTTTCTGAGAATGCTTTGCAATATGGCTACTTGGAGTTGTTTTGTACACAGAGTGTGTACTGACCACTCACCAGAAACATAATTTCCTGCTTGTGTGATTTGCTCACCAATTTTCCCAGAAGTCTGCCTAAGATACAAGTCAGATTTCAGGCATCCCCTGCAACAAAAATGTAATTTCTGGAGAGATACTTTCAATAGGAGCACTTCTAAATGGATGCAGGCCCAGTAGATTTTCTCATTAGTGCTGTGCAGCTGCACACCTGACAGTTAATTATGAAACCACTCCCATTAGACCCACTCGGTACAGAGGCACAGACAAACACACATGGATTTCTTCAGAATAGCAAAATGTAGGAATCTGTAACAAAGGTTGTTATAATCCTTGCAATGTACATAGATCACCCGGGGGGGGGGGGATGTTTTTTTCTCAACAAAAGTGAAGTTACGCTTTAAAGCTGTTCCCATACAGTGTGTATCATATACCTTCTATTTTAATGATTAAAAAAATGGACTTTACTTTTTTTTTAACTCTCCTACGCAAAATAGGGGTGTGTGGAAAAGCATTGACAATCCTGTGTGTCATTTTATTGGGGAAAAAAAATTAAACATATTTTTTTTTATTACTTTAAAGGTGAATAGGCATGTGGTTTAACCACTGTGATCTACAAGAAACTTGATATACCACATTTGCTGTGTGTAGTATATTACTTCTACTGTAACCTGATAAATATATATTTTTTAATTTTTTTTAGCTCTCACAAGATATGTGTAGATGTGGTTAGCTAATGAGGTCTAAAATAATTTGTGGAAATATTATGTATGCTGTGTACAGCGCATATTACTTCTATTGTAATCTTCAAACAAATAAAATTGCAATTGATTTTGTTGCTCCAACACTAAACTGGTATGTGATTTTGACAACAAGGCCCACCAGGAAAGGCAAACATAAAATAACTATGTGGTGTGCACAAAATTTCTTCCCAAACCGACTCCTGTCTGGCTACATTACATTTACGTCCAGATAAGGGCAGCACCGATTTGGGTGGACGAACCTGTATTCCCTCCTGCATCAGCTGCTCGGGTGCACTCTCTGTAAAATGCAGCACCAATAAATGTGAGTGTTCTCTTTGTTTTAAATTTGAATTAAAAATGTATTTTGGTTTTATGCAATGAGTCTCTTTTTTGTCTCCTCCTTTTTGTCCTATGAGTGGAGCCCTGTAGGTCTGGAGGAGAGGAGGGTCATACCACACAATTCAAATCAGCACGTTTGATCTTTGTTTTGTTATGAAGGTCCAACTTTTCTGGTGAGTTTGTGCTGTCCTAGGGCATGTGCATAGGATTCTTGACACTTTTGACAGTGAATGAAGCACCAGTGAATTTTCTATTCTGGGTGGAGGATTTTTTGTGAAACATTGAAATTGTTACTATTTGGAACAGCACATTATTTGAACTTCTTATGATTGTTGGAATGGACACTGAGGTTTAATTGCACTGGACTCAATTTGAATTAGTTTTTTCATGTTAATCACATTTGTGCATGTTTAGTTATTTGTGAAATCAGCATTGTTTTATTTATACTGCACTATACTTTATTTGTCACATTTGTATATATGGTTACATTATTTTAGTTATAAGCAGTGCCTTATTCATGTTTTCAGTCTATACAATGTGTTATTCTCATGAAAAAGGTAGCAACTTTGATAGGGAGTGTTTCACATTTGTGAAAAACACTGCCTGATTTATATTATTAATGACTCAAGCAGGAAATTACATTTTCAGGGGCATTCTGTACACCATCTTTATACAGAACGCCTCCAGGTAGCCATATTGCATTGCATTTTACAGAAAATTACAGCTGTGCATATCAAAAAGGAAAGGTCATTTTTAATAACATTCAACAGTCGCAATTGTAAACGCTATATTATTATTTTTTTTTGCAATTTTATTTTTCCCACAAAATTGGAGTTATACTTTAAACTTGGCCATTTTGCCATTATGCTTACTATTGTGGAATTATTTCCCATCATGTGTGGGAATTTCAAACCTGGCTATTTTACAAGTATGCCTATTTTTTAATAAATATTTTCCCTTGTATGGGAACCTCAAACTTGGCTATATTCCCATTATGCCTCCTATTTATAAATCATTCCCCTATAAATGGACATTACTATTATACCTATTTATGTGGAAATATTTCCCCATGTCTAGAGACCCCAAACCTTAAGCCAACCATAGACGGTTTGAATCTTAGCCAGTTCAGCAGGGACCGGCTAGGATTTGAACCATGTATGGACAGGCTGATTGTACCCAAATTGATCAATTGTTCAACTTGGGTACAAGTAGCCTATTGAAATATTCATGTGATTATTGGCTAGAAATGATCACTGTGTGTTCTTCTGGCCAGGATGACAACCCTCGCCCCCCCCCCACACTTCCCCACTGGGAGAACACAATAGCTATGTGGGAAGGATTCATTGGTGTCGATAGTGTTAAGCCCTGTACACACGATCGGATTTCCTATGGTTTTTAAACCAATGGATTTTTCCATCGTAAAACCGATGAAGCTGACTTCCATCAGTCTTGCCTCCACACCATCAGTCAAAAATCCGACGGTTTCAAATGCGGTGACGTAAAACACTCCGAAGAGCCGAGAAAAATGAAGTTCAATGCTTCTGAGCATGCGTCGACTTGATTCTGAGCATGCGTGGGTTTTTTATCCGATGGACTTGCCCATAGACTATCTGAGGTTGCTATCTGTTTTTGATCCATCAGAAAAATTTAAAACATGTTCTATATTTTAAAACCGATGGAAAAAAGTCCGATGGGTCCCATACACGATCGGTTTGTCCGATGAAAAAAGTCCATCGGACTGTTTTCATCGGTAAAACCGATCGTGTGTACAGGGCTTTAGTGTTGAATGCGGAATCTAGTTAGCGCTGATGGGGGAATTTAGCAATTTTCTTTCCTGCAACCCATGGTTGCAAGAAAGGAAATCACATTGTCTATGAATGGTGTAGCGGCCTCACCCCATCTCTTTTGTCTAGGGGTATCACATACGACAGGGTGAGATGCGCTACGGCCCATGTCCTCCCCATAGCTGTGGGTGAGGTGAAGGCCAGTACCAGATATCTTCCTCGGGCCTGTGTGTTTTAGTCAAGGATCAAGTCCTGCCGTGCCAACACTTCCCTTTGCTCCCATTACCAGAGTGCCACACACCGATCACAGTCCAACTCTTGTTTTATTGCATTACTCACAATAAACAGTGCTTCAGTAGCCAACTGGTTGAGACCCAATAACAGTTTGATACGGTGGAATGAGCAGGTCGAGGCACTATCCTGATTGTACACTAAACCACTGTGATTTCACCAGCGGTTACTATAGCCTTGGCTAGAGAGAACTTAGAACTTGAGAGTCTCTACCAGCGACTCAAGAGAACGTAGATAGGAGTAGCTTTGCTGCGTTGTGGCCCCTGTCAGGGGAAGATGTCCCTCCAAAGGAGTTACCAGAGGCCCATCCGTCACCGGGTTGATGCTGCTCCGGACTCTCCGAATGGGTAACCTCCCAGGCCTCCTCGCCTCAGACATGGGCCCCATCCACTTCAGGGACCCTCTGACTTCTCCACCCTCGCAGGACCCAGTCGAAGTCACTGAGCCCCAGGCCTCCTGGTTTAGTACCTCACCCCAGGCTGAAGGTGCCTGGGATGGACTCCAACTCCATTCCGGTCAGGCCTAGGGTACCTGGGCCGGAACTCAGAACCGCCCGCACCCAGGCCTAAGGTGCCTGGGCGCGTGATGAAGAGACTCCAGAAGAGCAAGACCTCATGGCAAGGGCATCTCCCCCTTTTATCCCCTCCAATTGATGCCATGGCAGGTTCCCCGCCCTCGCCGTACCATCTCCGAGAAGGGACAAAAAGGACAGCACTATGGCAGTAAATCTACCTTGAGCCTGCGAGCACCCCGCCACCCACAGGCCAAGGAGATTATTACACCGCCCAATCCTCCACGAATACAAATGGTCCAATTACTCTCATAATTTACACACCTGGATCATACTACCACCCAGGTGTATCCCACCTAAATTTAGAGACCCCGCTACAATGGCTTTACTGTATTACCGTTATGCTTACCATTGCTGAATTATTCCTCTGTGTATGGGAACCTCACACTTGAATTATTACTAATAGTCCATCAAACAATTAGTATATAGCAATAATCAGCCTTTACATTCTCTTCCCCAACCCTGCCACCTCAGATTTCCCTGAAATCTCAGCAACTGTTGTATACAGAAAAAGAAGAAAACAAAAAGACTCTGCCATTATAGGAAATGAGACAATAGGAAATTAGGTACTAATCAGATTGTCCGGCTATAGACACAATGACTTTGTCGCTGTCCTTCGTCAACAAGCTGTCTATTTGCCTCGGGCAGATGTAAAACAAACTAGACTTTTATTATATATGGAGCCATGAAAGAATTTAAAGATAATAATCAAATTTGTGCAGGCCCTACAAAAAGCAAAATAAGGGTAATTTGTCCATGCATACATTTTAAATGTAGTCGTAGAACTCTTTCACTAATAAAAAATGAACTTCTTTGTCATTAGTCATATGTAATATATAGAACAGTTATTAAACAAATAACTATGAAATGATCCCCGCGCTAATTATGTGCAATAATTTATACTCGTGATAAAATAAATTATATTAAGTGCAAACACCACATTAATAACTACGGTAAATGAAATCATAAAAGTGAAGCACTCTGAGGTAAACTGTAAATAATGTATATCCACAAATCCCTCACAAAATGTCAAACCTTGTATTATGTGAAATGATATTACATATATTCAAAAATTCTGTGTACTCAAGTAACATTAGTGCACACAAAATCGAAAATACATTATCCAAGTGACATCAGTAATACAAAGATAGTGAGTTCATCCATAGAAATAGTCCTAAATGTTATTGAAATTGTGTGTCAAAAAGACATTTAAAATCTTCTTTAGATTTGCACACAACACCTTCATCTTCTCACCTTAAAGTGGATGTAAACCCTCACATATACCAAGTAAAGTGAACAGCCTCAGATGATACACAGAGATCTCCCTACATAAGATTTACATGCATATCTGCTATCTTCAGCTTGCTATATTCTTTAGAAAGTGAACATCGTGTTAGAGATTTTTTCTTCCTGTTCAGCACTGGGTGTGGATTCTTGGCATACACTGTGTGACAGCAGATTGGAGGAAAGCCCCCCCCCACCCCACTCCACATAGGCAAAGGAATGAAGGAATGTGCAGAGTTGTGCTGTGAATAGATCAGCTCTCTGCTAATCTATTTATAGCACCCAGCTTGAAACAAATTTCAGGCTGCTTTTATCTCGGTTGTCAGAGAACTTGTCAGAAGTTATCATGCTGATAACAGAAGAATGGAGCAGCAGAAAGACACGGGACTTAGGGCTTGGAAATTTATAAGAAAACACTACAGATATACAGTATCTCACAAAAGTGAGTACATCCCTCACATTTTTGTTAAAATTGTATTATATCTTTTCATGGGACAATATTGAAGAAATTACACTTTGCTACAATGTAAAGTAGGTAGTATACAGCTTGTATAACAGTGTAAATTTGCTGTCCCCTTATTTATTATATATGTAATATCTTTTAACATCATACAAGGTTTGACATTTTGTGAGGGATTTGTGGATATACATTATTTACAGTTTACCCTAAAGCCTCGTACACACGATCGGTTTTCTCGTCAAGAAACGACAAGAAAACTGCTGGGAGAGCTTTCTTGCCGAGAAAACCATTCGTGTGTATGGTTTTTTGTCGAGAAAACTGCTGGGAATCTCGACGAGAAAAATAGAGAATCTGCTCTCTATTTTCTCATCAGGATTCTTGTTTTTCTCGTCAGGATTCTCGTCGGCCTGTTTCCCGACGAGAAAACCGATCGTGTGTATGCTTTTCCGAGTCTTAAAAAATCACGCATGCTCAGAATCAAGCATGAGACGGGAGCGCTCCTTCTGGTAAAACTAGCGTTCGTAATGGAGATGGCACATTTGTCATGCTGTAACGGACTGAAAAGCACGAAGTCTGTAAAGCGCAAATCATCTCTCCCCAAACTTTTACTAACACGCCGTAACACAAGATCAGCAAAAGCAGCCCAAGGGGTGGCGCCATTGGAATCGAACTTCCCCTTTATACTGCTGTCGTATGTGTTGTACGTGACCGTGCTTTACAATGACGAGATTTGGAATTGACAGTGTGTATGCAAGGAAAGCTTGACAAGAATCCCGTCAAGCTTGACAAGAATCTCGTCTAGAAAAACTACAGGATTCTCGGTCGTGTGTACTAGGCTTTAGAGCGCTTCACTTTTATGATTTGATTTAGTTATTCAACAAAGTAGCAAAAAGTCCCCTGAAAGTTCATCCTGTTTTTACAGTTAAAGGGCTCAAGTAGGGATGAGCTTCGTGTTCGAGTCGAACATACGTTCGACTCGAACATCGGCTGTTCGATCGTTCGACGAAGATCGAACGATTTGGGCCGTTCGCGCCAAATTCGAGTGACGCGAACGGCCCACAATGCACTACGCCATTGCAGTGTCATCCAGGCGCTGTGATTGGCCAAGCATGCACTGTGACCCCGCATGCTTGGCCAATCACAGCGCCGGCAGCGAGGAGAGCAATGATTGGCCACAGGCAGGATGCCTGTGGCCAATTATTGCTGAGGGTGTTTAGTACACGCCCCACACTATAAAAGGCCGCCAGCACGGCGGCCTAGTGTAGTGTGTTCCGGAGCAGGGATAGAGCAGCATAGGCAGGGACAGTGACTGTTATTTCTTTCTTGCTTAACCTGGATTCCTTTAGTTTAGGGAAAGAGAAGGATAGGTAGGGAGAGTGTCAGTGTGTTTTGTGCTTGTGCTATAGTGTGCTTAAAAAAAACATTTATTCTAGGGACAGAAAACTGTAGGTAGGGACAGTGTCAGTTTCTTTCACTCTGCAAGTCCTTGTTTCCAGGGACCTGGAAGGACAGTGAGTGAATTGTCCTTGTGCTATATTGTGCTTAAAAAAAACATTTATTCTAGGGACAGAAAACTGTAGGTAGGGAGAGTGTCAGTTTCTTTCACTCTGCAAGTCCTTGTTTCCAGGGACCTGTAAGGACAGTGAGTGAATTGTCCTTGTGCTATATTGTGATTAAAAAAAACATTTTTTCTAGGGACAGAAAACTGTAGGTAGGGAGAGTGTTTTTTTTCTTTCACTCTGCAAGTCCTTGTTTCCAGGGACCTGGAAGGACAGTGAGTGAATTGTCCTTGTGCTATATTGTGCTTAAAAAAAACATTTATTCTAGGGACAGAAAACTGTAGGTAGGGAGAGTGTTTTTTTTCTTTCACTCTGCAAGTCCTTGTTTCCAGGGACCTGTAAGGACAGTGAGTGAATTGTCCTTGTGCTATATTGTGATTAAAAAAAACATTTTTTCTAGGGACAGAAAACTGTAGGTAGGGAGAGTGTTTTTTTCTTTCACTCTGCAAGTCCTTGTTTCCAGGGACCTGGAAGGACAGTGAGTGAATTGTCCTTGTGCTATATTGTGCTTAAAAAAAACATTTATTCTAGGGACAGAAAACTGTAGGTAGGGAGAGTGTTTATTTTCTTTCACTCTGCAAGTCCTTGTTTCCAGGGACCTGTAAGGACAGTGAGTGAATTGTCCTTGTGCTATATTGTGATTAAAAAAAAAAATTATTCTAGGGACAGAAAACTGTAGGTAGGGAGAGTGTCAGTTTATTTCACTCTGCAAGTCCTTGTTTCCAGGGACCTGTAAGGACAGTGAGTGAATTGTCCTTGTGCTATATTGTGATTAAAAAAACATTTTTTCTAGGGACAGAAAACTGTAGGTAGGGAGAGTGTTTTTTTTCTTTCACTCTGCAAGTCCTTGTTTCCAGGGACCTGTAAGGACAGTGAGTGAATTGTCCTTGTGCTATATTGTGCTTAAAAAAAACATTTATTCTAGGGACAGAAAACTGTAGGTAGGGAGAGTGTCAGTTTATTTCACTCTGCAAGTCCTTGTTTCCAGGGACCTGTAAGGACAGTGAGTGAATTGTCCTTGTGCTATATTGTGCTTAAAAAAAACATTTATTCTAGGGACAGAAAACTGTAGGTAGGGAGAGTGTCAGTTTATTTCACTCTGCAAGTCCTTGTTTCCAGGGACCTGTAAGGACAGTGAGTGAATTGTCCTTGTGCTATATTGTGCTTAAAAAAAACATTTATTCTAGGGACAGAAAACTGTAGGTAGGGAGAGTGTCAGTTTATTTCACTCTGCAAGTCCTTGTTTCCAGGGACCTGTAAGGACAGTGAGTGAATTGTCCTTGTGCTATATTGTGATTAAAAAAAAAATTATTCTAGGGACAGAAAACTGTAGGTAGGGAGAGTGTCAGTTTATTTCACTCTGCAAGTCCTTGTTTCCAGGGACCTGTAAGGACAGTGAGTGAATTGTCCTTGTGCTATATTGTGATTAAAAAAAACATTTTTTCTAGGGACAGAAAACTGTAGGTAGGGAGAGTGTTTTTTTTCTTTCACTCTGCAAGTCCTTGTTTCCAGGGACCTGTAAGGACAGTGAGTGAATTGTCCTTGTGCTATATTGTGCTTAAAAAAAACATTTATTCTAGGGACAGAAAACTGTAGGTAGGGAGAGTGTCAGTTTATTTCACTGTGAAAGTCCTTGTTTCAAGGGACAGAGAAGGACACCTGAAGGTAGCCCTTATTGCTTTTTTCCCATCTCCCTGCAGGCCATCTATTAGAATGTCTGGAAGGCAAACAAGGAGAGGCAGACAGTCAGGAGGCAATAAAAGAGGGCAAGCAGGCTCTGTGTCTGGGGGCAACAGTGCTGGTCGTGGACGCGGTGCATTGTCATCAGCACATGGCCATGGGACACGCTTGTCCTTCTTTTCGGCAGCTGGACATGTTGAGCCACATCATGCCGAAGACTTGGTAGAGTGGATGACCAAGCCCTCCTCCTCCTCCTCATCCTCTCTCACCCAGGCTCAGGGTACTGGAAAAGCAGCTGCCAAAGCGTCGTCTTCCCTGGTATCAATGTCAGACAAATCATCAGTCACTCCTTCCCTAGACCCACCATGTCCTCCTCCTGAGGAGTCCCCCGAACTGTTTCAGCACAGTGTTGGGTACATGCTCCAGGAGGATGCCCAGCGTTTCGAAGGGTCTGATGATGAAACCCAGCTAGAGGAAGGCAGTAGCGTGAGAGCAGACAGAGGGGATGCTCAAGAAGGACACCAATCTGGCAGTCATGTTCCAGCAGCTGCAGCATACTGCCAGATTGGCTCCAGTGATGAGGAGGGAGGGGATGATGAGGTCACTGACTCCACGTGGGTGCCTAATAGGAGAGAGGAGGAGGAGGAGGATGAGGAGGAGGCACATCTCCAACGAGGCAGGATGCCCTTTGGTGGCCAGCGTAAGGGCAGTACACCGACGGAATCACACCGCAGAGCTCCGCCTGTGCAGGGCGCTGCCTCTGCCCGTCATTCAAAAAGTTCTTTGGTGTGGGCCTTTTTTGAGGCTAGTGCATCAGATCGCACAGCTGCTGTTTGCAACATATGTCTCAAGCGTATATCGCGTGGCCAAAACATCAGCCGCTTGGGTACCACATGCCTGACCAGACATATGTTGACCTGCCATGCAGCTCGTTGGCAAGCCTACCTCAAAGACCCACACCAAAGAACAAAGCGGACCTCTCCTTGCACCGCATCAGCTGGGATCTCCAACCCCACTATAACTTCAGTCCTCTCTGAAACATGCACTGAGAGGAATGAAGGTGTAGAATTAGGTGTGTCACAGCCAAGTACTTGCGGCCACTCTGCTAGCAGTACACCGACGTCCGATTCTAGCAGGCAAATTTCCCTGCCCCAGCTGCTGGACCGTCGAAAGAAGTTCACTCCCAGCCATCCACATGCCCAGCGGTTGAATGCTAGCTTGGCTAAATTGCTAGCGCTTCAACTGCTGCCTTTTCAGTTGGTAGACTCGGCCCCCTTCCGTGAGTTTGTGCAATGTGCGGTTCCTCAGTGGCAGGTTCCCAAACGCCACTTTTTCTCACGGAAGGCTATTCCGGCTCTCTACCGGCATGTGGAAGGCAATGTCTTGGCCTCGCTGGACAGGGCGGTCAGCGGTAAGGTGCATATTACCGCTGACTCATGGTCCAGCAGGCATGGACAGGGACCTTACCTTTCTTTCACGGCCCATTGGGTCACTCTTTTGGCAGCTGGGAAGGATGCAGGACAAGGTGCAGTAGTGTTGGAGGTTGTCCCACCGCCACGCCTCCAAAATGCTACTACTGGTTGTGACACACCTCTCTCCTCCACCCCCTCCTCTTCTTCTTCCTCCATGGCCTCTTCCTGTGGTTTGTCCTATGAACCAGCGGTGCTCCGTAGCCGTTCACGGGGCTACGCAAGTACGCAGGCAAAAAGATGCCATGCCGTGCTTGCGCTGGTGTGTTTGGGGGACAGAAGCCACACTGGGGCAGAGGTCCTGTCTGCTCTGCAGGGCCAGGCCGAGAGTTGGTTGACGCCACGCCAGCTTAAGCCAGGAATGGTGGTTTGCGACAATGGCACCAACCTCCTCTCCGCCCTCCGACAGGGACAACTGACCCATGTGCCCTGTGTGGCTCACGTCCTTAACCTGGTGGTGCAGCGGTTCTTGGGCAGGTACCCGGGCTTACAGGATGTCCTGAGGCAGGCCAGGAAAGTCTGTGTGCATTTCCGCAGATCTTATAATGCCAGTGCTCGCCTGGCTGAGCTGCAAAAGGAGTTGAACCTGCCCAAGAACCGCCTTATATGTGACATGCCCACCAGGTGGAACTCAACGTTGGCCATGCTGCAGCGGCTGCACACGCAGCAGAGGGCCATCAATGAGTACCTGTGCGACTACGGCACCAGGACAGGGTCAGGGGAGCTTGGTTTTTTTTCTCCACGCCAGTGGGGCATGATCAGGGATGCATGCACTGTCCTGGCACCATTTGAGGAGGCCACGAGGATGGTGAGCAGTGACAGTGCATGCATCAGTGACACTGTACCTCTTGTCCACCTGTTGGAGCACACGCTGCGTGGAATAATGGACAGGGCACTTGAGGCAGAACAGAGGCAGGAAGAGGAGGACTTCCTTGCCTCTCAAGGCCCCCTTTACCCAGACAGTGTTCCTTCTGTCCCACCCATCGCACAGGAAGAGGAGGAGGAGGAGGAGGAGGAGGATTGTGTCAGCATGGAGGTGGAGGCTGGCACTCAGCATCATCAGCAGCAGTCTTTTAGGGATGATTTACAGTCCCAAGAAACCAGTGGACTTGTACGTGGCTGGGAGGAGGTGGCTGCGGATCATGTCGTCCTTAGTGACCCAGAGGACTCCGGAGCGAATGCCTCAGCAAACCTACGCTGCATGGCCTCCCTGATCCTGCAAAGTCTGCGGAAGGATCCTCGTATTCTTCGGATCAAGGAGAGGGACCATTACTGGCTGGCCACTCTCCTTGATCCACGGTACAAGGGTAAGGTTGCGGACCTTATGTTACCGTCGCAGAGGGAGCAGAGGATGAGACAACTCCGGGAGGCCTTGCAGAAAGGTCTGTGCAACGCGTTCCCAGAGACTGGGAGGTTACAAACTCCTGGTCCTGGACAACGAGTTGCTGAGGCTTCGGCCAGTCAAAGAAGGAGCGGTGGGGAAGGTGGCCGTCTGACCGATGCGTTCAGACAATTCTTTAGTCCGCAGCCCCAAAGTATGATCGGTTCCAGCAACCATCGCCAGCGTCTGATAAACATGGTGCAGGAATATCTAGGGGCAAGGTCAGACTTGGACACCTTTCCCACCGAAAATCCTCTGGCTTACTGGGTCTTGAGGATGGATCACTGGCCAGAGCTTGCACAGTATGCAATTGAGCTACTGGCCTGTCCTGCATCCAGCGTTCTTTCGGAACGCACATTCAGTGCTGCTGGAGGATTTGTCACGGATCACAGGGTGCGCCTGTCCACCGACTCGGTTGATCGACTGACTTTCATCAAGATGAACCAGTCTTGGATCACCACCAGCTACCACACACCTGATGCTGATATAACAGACTAATTGATTTTAACATGTCACATCCCTTCAAGACTGATGCTGATGCTGAGTGCCTGTGCTGTTATGTTGACTGGCTATCCTCCTCCTCCGAGTCCTCAATGATACGATTGATGATGATAGCTTGGAAGATCATTTTTGTTTATGGGTGCCGCCACCAGTGGCTAAGGCCCAATTTTTCAGCCCCTGTTTTACAGGGGCGTGTAATTACAATTTTTTTAGCAATAATTTGCCATAGGGCTCATTGCTGTGCTCCAAGTACAGTATCTGTGAGGGGTTGGAGTGTTGTGGCACCAGTGCCTAAGGCCCAATTTTTCAGCCCCTGTTCAACAGGGGCATGCAATTACAATTCTTGATCTAATAATTCACAGCAGGGTCCATTGCTGCACCCACCAAGAGTAACTCTGAGGGCTTACAGTCTTGTGGCAACGCCACCACCACCACCACCACGAAAGGCCCAATTTTTCAGCCCCTGTTCAAAAGGGGCATGTAATTACAATTCTTGATCTAATAATTCACAGCAGGGCCCATTGCTGCACCCACCAAGAGTAACTGTCAGGGCTTACAGTGTTGTGGCACCAGCACCACCATCAAAGCCCCAATTTTTACTACCACTGTTCAACAATTATATGTAATTAAAATTCCTGATATAATAGTTGACAGCAGGGCGTTCCAGCACCAACCAAGAGTAACTGAGTGCTTACAGTGTTGTGCCAACACCAACAACTAAGGGGCCTATTTCTGCAGAGTATATACGGCAGGTCCCTACTTTCAAACATCCAACTTACAAACGACTCCTACTTGCAAACGAAAGAAGACAACAGGAAGTGAGAGGAAATCTACCCCTAGAAAGGAAAATTCTCTCCTGTAAGAATAAATATGGGAGAAAGGGGTCTCATCTGTACTGATGCTTTATCAGCAATCCTTGTTTCAAGAAAAACACCACATTTCAAAAACAGTTGTCATTGGGACGGAAAGTGAGGTGAAATGTTCTGAACAGGGGCACAGACAGCAAAACAAATGTTACAGGGGTGATAACCCTTACCTATGTTTCCCAAAAAGTTTAAAAATAGATTTTTGGGCTGGAGCTACACTTCAACAATGTACCTGTTCAAAATTACAAACACATTCTACATAAGAACAAACCTACAGTCCCTGTCTTGTATGCACCGCCTGTATACGGCTGTTCAGAGTATATAGGGCCTTTTTTATTTTATGTGCGGGGTTCCCCTTAATATCCATACAAGACCCAAAGGGGCTGGTAATGGGCTGGGGTAGGGGGGGGGGTCATGGGGTAGCTATGCCATTTTTCTTAAAGAATTTCATCCATATTACCGGGACCAGACATTACATTAAAGCCGCAAGCAGTTTTAAATGGCTTTTTTTTCCTTTAGAAGTGTCATTTTGTGCAGGGACAGTTCTAAACACGGGAAACACGTGGCACTTCACAGGCATACTTTAGACACCCCCCAGGTACGATATTTAAAGGAATATTTGACTTTTTTTTTTTCACTTTATGCATCATTAAAATGACTGCTCCCGAAAAACGACCGTTTTTAAAACTTCTTTTTGCATTGATACATGTCCCCTGGTGCACAACCCGGGTTCCCAAACCCTATTTATGACAATAACATGCATAATAGTTGTTATAATTAGCACTTTAGAATTCGAACGTTCGCATCCATTGTATTTAATAGGGTTCTAATGTTCGTTCGAACTTTCGGTCCGTTCGCGGGTTCTGGTGCGAACCGAACCCGGGGGTGTTCGGCTCATCACTAGGCTCAAGTCGACGGCTGTTGTTTTCCTTCGGGACACACGTCAAACGCAGGTTATCAAAATCCTGTTGAATTTAATTGAGTATCACACAAAAATTACACATGCGGTTCAGAGGCTTTTGACCTGATTTGTATTTCCCTGCGCTTCTATGGACATAGCATGTCCTACTGAGGTGCATTTAAAGTGATATTAAAGTATTGGTTTTTTTTTTGTTTAACCACTTAAGGACCAAGCCTCTTTCTGTGATTTGGTGTTTACAAGTTAAAAACTTTTTTTTTTGCTAGAAAATTACTTAGAACCCCCAAACATTATATATATATATATATTGTTTTCTAACACCCTAGCAAATAAAATGGCGGTCGTTGCAATACTTTTTGTCACACCGTATTTGCGCAGCACTCTTACAAGCGCACTTTTTTTGGAAAAAACATTTTTTAATGAAAAAATAAGACAACAGTAAAGTTAGCCCAAATTTTTTTTAGATTGTGAAAGATAATATTACGCAGAGTAAATTGATACCAAACATGTCACGCTTCAAAGTTGTGCTCGCTCGTGGATTGGTAACAAACTTTTACCCTTACAAATCTCTATAGGCGATGTTTTAAAAATTCTACAGGTTGCATGTTTTGAGTTACAGAGAAGGCTATAATTATTGCTCTCGCTCTAATGATCGTGTCGATACCTCACATGTGTGGTTTAAACCCAGTTTTTAAATGCGGGCGCTGCTCACGTATGCGTTCGCTTCTGCGCGCGAGTTTGTCGGAACGGGCACTTTTTTTTAAATTATTTATTTCACTTTATTTTTTTTCCTTTTGACACTGTCTTTTAAAAAAAATAAAATTTGGGTCACTTTTATTCTTATTACAAGGAATGTTAACATCCCTTGTAATAGAAAAAAGCATGACAGGTCCTCAAAAAGACCTCAGATCTCAGATTTAGACAAAAATGCAATACATTTTCCCTTTAAGAGCATTGGGCAGACGTGACGTTTTGACGTCGCTTCCGCCCTGCAATCATATGGAGACGGGTGGGGGCCATCTTCCCCTCACTCATCTCCATACCCAGGCAGGGATAACATCCGATCGCTTCCACCGCTGCCGGCGGCTCCGGTAAGCGGCGGAGGGCACCGGAGAGCGGCGGGAGGTGGGCCCTCTCCCACTGCCGATAAACGTGATCTTGCGGCGTGTCCGTCGCAGAGACCGCTTTTATCTGAAAGCGTACTTCCCGCTCTTGAAGAGGGTACCGGGGTTATGGTAGCTAGCTGCTACCATAACAACGGTATTCCTCTTCAAAGTAGCAACGTATTCCTGCAGCAGACGGGCCGTAAGTAGTTAAAAATAACAAAATGTTATACTTACCTGCACTGTGCACTTGTACAGCCCAGATCCTCCTCTCCTCGCGTCCCCCACTGGTGCTCCTGGCCCCTCTCTCCTGCCGAGTGCCCCCAAAGCTAGCAGATTTCTATGCGGCACCCAAGCCGACGCGCTGCTCTGTGTGCCACGGCTCAGCACCGCCCCCTCTCTCCCCCCTCATCGGCTCACTGAATTTGATTGACATCAGCAGGAGCCAATGTCTCAGCCAATCAGGTGTGAGAGTCCCAGACAACCGAGGCTGTTGTGCAACGTCGCTTGATCAAGATGGGGCTCAGGTAAGTATTAGGGGGGCTGGGGGCTGCTGCACACAGAAGGTTTTTTACCTTAATGCATAGAATGCATTAAGGTAAAACACCTTCTGCCTTTAGAACCACTTTAACTGCAGACAAAGCTAGTCAAAACATGTTAGAAAGCACATTTGTGTTCAAATAACAAATGTATTGATTGAGAGAAACACGCTGCGTCATTAGCCCTTATATTGGTTGCATTTTCTTCATGTAAGTTCAGTCTTGGCCAATGTCTCTACTCAGCTATACTGCTGAGTTAGTTTAGCTTACAAATTCATAATTTAAGCAGTTTAGGTAAGAAATATATTTTTGGCCTGCAAGGTATGCTAAAGATGTGCAGGAAAGTACAGTATGTTCTATTTGTGTCTTAATGATGAGTTCAGATGTGTACCCCATCAAGTCAGAAAGCCACTATAAAAATATCTTCAATAAAAACATATGTTTCCTATGTGCATTCGTACATTAATGCTCTCAATTATCATCTACCAAATGGATAGGACCATTGTTGTTTATTCGAGACAGGACAGAATGAGGTTGACACGTTTTGCGTTATTACTGCTTCATCCGGACCTCTTATCTCTCACATAAACATGAAAGAATCGATAAACTCTTTCCATAGGGTATAAATCAGCACCATATTTTATCCACCTATTCAAATCCTCAGAGGTAATATAATGTTGCAGTATGGAGAGTTCATGTGATTCTGGTCTCTCCAACCCATGGGAGAGTGACCAACCCCAGAGTGGTTTCTGAGGGTTGAAAAATCTCACATGGGCATCACATGGGCATATCACTTCCAATGGCCAATGGGCAGTGGATTGATGAGAGGGAGCTGTTGTATGCTTGCAATAGAGAGCCAGCAGGATAAAACGTGTTACATGTACACAGCCAAGCAAACAAAATAAACTGAAAGCATAATATCCAAGTCTTGAGGGCCTCATTCTTCCCTTCTTTGCTCTAAAGCAAACATGCTACAATGCTCCAATGGGAACAGTACATGTTTGCTTATCCACTTCAGCCCCAGAAGGTTTTACCGCCTTCATGACAGGCCATTTTTTGCGATACGGCACTACAATATTTTAACTGACAATAACGCGGTTGTGCAAGGCTGTACCCAAATAAAATTGATGTCCTTTTTTCCCACAAATAGAGCTTTCTTTTTGTGGTATTTTATCACCTCTGTGGTTTTTATTTTTTTGCGCTATAAACAGAAAAAGACCCACAATTTTGAAAAAAAAACTATTTTTTACTTTCTGCTATGAAACATACCCAATAGTTTTTTTTCAAAAAAGCAAATTTCTTCATCAATTTAGGCCAATATGTATTCTACTACATATTTTTGGTAAAAAAAAATCCCAATAAGCCTATATTGATTGGTTTGCACGAAAGTTATAGCGTCTACAAACTATGGGATATTTTTATGGCATTTTTATTTATTTTTATTTATTTATTTTTAGTGGGACTGCGACATTGCGGCGGACAAATCGGGCACCTAACTGACACTTTTGACACTTTTTTGGGGACCGGTGACATTATTACAGTGATCAGTGCTCCCCCTGTGGCCAATTAGCATGTGTATCCCCCCCCGGCTATTGCACAGAATGACGTACAGGAGGTACATTATTTTGCGCAATAGAGCCGACCTGACGCACTATATATTAGGGATTACATTACATTTAAAGGTCAGGTAGCAGTTGAGTGTTAGGATTATCCTAAGAATTAGGGTAAGATTTGTGGTTAGTGCATGTGGAGATACTTTTCTTGGCACTCAAAATTTTGCACCAACCACTACTGGAACCAGGTTCTCAATATCAAACAGCACTAAACCAGGAAAATACATCAGGAGGACAGAACGTCCTCACAGCTTTGCAATTAGTTATTGTGGTGGTGGAACAAAACCAAGATCTGAAGCCTTGTACACACAGCCGAGTTTCTCGTCGCAAAAAAAATGTTGTTTTTCTCGACGGGTTTCTTGTCAAGCTTGACAAGATTCTTTTGAAGCTTTCCTTGCATACACACTGTCATTCCAAAATCTCGTCGGTCTAAAAACGCGGTGACGTACAACACGTACGACGGCAGTATAAAGAGGAAGTTCCATTCTCATGGCGTCCTCCCTTGGGCTGCTTTTGCTAATCTCGTGTTGCCGCGTGTTAGTTAAAGTTTGGGAAGAGACAATTCGTGCTATTCAGACTTCGTGCTTTCAGTTCGTTTTCTGCGGTTTAGTTGGGTTCTTATCTTGTCTTTCAGGGCGAGTAGTCAGGTCGTATCTGTTTTTCAGTGCGTTCTTGTCCACTCGTTTCTGATTTTCAGGTCGTTCTTCATAGGCCTTGCTGTACTTCAGTGCGTTCTGTTTAGTTCGTTATGATCAGACGACCGTTTTTTAGCCATGTTGCGGATACGTTCTCATCGTAGAGATCGTGTTGTGCATCGACTTTGTGTTTCTGTGGGTCTTCTTGTCTTGGACCAAGACGAGTCTATGAACAGGTTGAGGAGAAGTTCATGGACCAAGAATTGGTTGCTCCAGCGGGACCAATTCTCTCACATGCTTCTGCTGCGGGAGATCGTTGAGAATAATCCTGAGGACTACAGGAATTTTCTTCGGATGTCTGACCCCGTTTTTCAGCATCTGTTGGCTTTGGTGTCCCCCTATATCGGCAGGCAGGACACCGTTATGCGGGAAGCCCTCAGTGCTGAGCAGAGGCTCATCGCCACGTTACGCTACCTGGCCACAGGGAGAAGTCTGCAGGACCTGAATTTCACCACAGGCATCTCCCCCCAGGCTCTGGGCGTCATAATCCCAGAGACCTGTTCTGCCATCATCCAAGTCCTGCAGGATGACTATATGAGGGTAAGTTTTCGCATTTAATATCACATTCTATCTATTTCATGTATGATAATGTATTGTATTTCTTTCATCCTTCCCTAATTAGCATGATTGTAATATACTGAGAATGTTCCCTTTGTCCCCATGCATGCTGTAATTGTTTAAGTCTTTTTTTGGCCTACATGCATTTTTCCCTTCACTTACCTCTCCAGCATGCTCTCCTGGGCCCAAACACATCTAGCCTAGTCTGTTAACAATGTATTTTTTCATCTCCATTGTAGTCCCCCCCCCCCTCAAATGGTATCGACATTTTCCAGAATGTGATTTTTTGGGGGTCCCAAACTCATCTAGCCCCCCCCCCAAAGAAAAATAATGGGCCATCAGAGGGGGGTGAGCAATGTGAGAATTGTGCATTTTATTTTCAATTTTAAATAATCCTTAAACAAAATGTTATACTTATGTTGGCCATGAATGTTTTTGTATAATCTGCTTGCAATGTTATTTGCAAAAGTACTAATATTTTTGTATCTTGTTTGATTCCCCAGCTTCCTTCCACGCCACAGGAATGGCAGACTGTGGCATTGGAGTTTGCCAGGCGGTGGGACTTCCCCAACTGCAGTGGAGCCATTGACGGGAAGCACGTCCGCATCGTGCCACCACCCCGTTCGGGCTCCTTTTTTTATAACTACAAGGGGTTTCATAGTATCGTGCTGATGGCGGTGGTGTCAGCACAGTATGAATTCCTCTATGTGGATGTGGGGAAGAATGGCCGGATGTCCGATGGGGGAGCCTTTGCACAGACGGAGTTTGCTCTTCGTCTACAGACTCATGACCTTGCATTGCCACCGGATGCAGGGAATGTGGAAGGACTCCCCTTTGTCTTTTTGGCTGATGAAGCCTTTGGCCTGGGTCGGTATCTCATGAGGCCTTTCCCCCAGAGGACCCTCACCCCGGAGAGGAGGGTCTTCAACTACCGGCTGGCCAGAGCCTGAAGAGTTGTGAAGAATGCCTTCGGGATAATGGCCAGACGGTTCCGTCTATTTTTAACTAGTATTACCATGGCGGAGTACAAATTGAACTACCGTATTTTTCGGACCATAAGACGCACTTTTTCCCCAAGAAAATATGGGGGAAAATGTCTCTGCGTCTTATGGAGCGAATGTGCATCAGGCACCACCCCCCGCCGCCCTGTAAACGCCCCCCGCCACTGCCGGCATCGCCCCCCGCTCAGTGCTGTGTTTTATACTAGGCATGAGAAAAAGCCAAGCCCCCCACCCATCTTCCCGCGGCTGCCTCCCGCACAAATGCAGCGGCGCTTGCAGGGGCGGACTGACCTGTGCTGTGTTTCACACACTGAACGCTGCAAGCCCAGCTTAGCGATGGGCGACGAGCGCCCTGTGATTGGCCGAATGGGGTCATGTGCGGGCGGCCGACATGGGCGTCTGCGATTGGCCCTGGCGGTGGATGTGGAGGCGGGACTGGTCTGTGAGTGACCGTGGTGTTCCGTCAGATATGGCGACCGGAACAACTGTATGTGTGAGTCCCGCCTGGCGTGTGTCTCCTAAGGTCTCCCTCTGATTGCTCTGTCAGCCCCCCTCCCACTCTGTCTATCAGCCCACCCCACTGTCAGTCAGCCCACCTTTGTCAGCCCCACCTCCCCCTCTGTCAGTCAGCCCACCTCTGTCAGTCCCCCTCTGTCAGTCAGCCCACCTCTCTCTATCAGCCCCCCCTGTCAGTCAGATCACCTCTCTCTATCAGCCCCCTCCACTCTGTCAGCAGCCCCTCCCCCTTCTCTATCAGCCCACCCCTCTCTGTCAGCGCCCCCTCCCTCTCTGTCAGCGCCCCCTCCCTCTCTGTCTGTCAGCCCCCCTCCCTGTCGGCACCCCCTCCCCCTCTGTCAGTCAGCCCACCTCTGTCAGCCCCCCTCCCCCTCTGTCAGCCCCCCTCCCCCTCTGTCAGCCAGCCCACTTCTCTGTCAGCTACCCCACCTCTGACAGCTACCCCACCTCTGTCAGCCCACCTCTCTCAGGCTACCCCTCTCTGTCAGCCACAGCAGGGTGCATTGTGCCAGCCACCCAGTCACTGACTCACAGTAGGGAGCCAGGCCAGCCACCCACAGCAGGGTACACAGCAGGGTACACCGTGCCACCCACCTGACTCACAGCATGGAGCCAGGCCAGCCAGCCACCCACAGCAGGGTGCACCATGCCAGCCACCCACTGACCTGCAGCAGGGTGCCAGCCAGCCACCTACAGTGACATACCCACAGCAAGGCCAGGGTGCCAGCTAGCCACCCAGGGTGACCCACCCACACCAGGAAACCAGCCAGACACACACAGGAGCCAGCCAGCCAGCCATGGTGACCCAACCACAGCAGGGAGCCAGCCAGCCACCATGACCCATCCACAGCAGGGCCAGGGTGCCAGCCAGTCACAGGAGCCAGCCACAGAGGATGCAGGAGCCAGCCAGCCACAGCTACAGTACCCATAGTTAAGGTAAGAGGAGCGCTACTTTGTGAGAGGTTGGGGCAGGGGTGAGAGTTGTGGTACAAGGAGGGGGTCCTGTGAGGACCAGAGTGAATGAATGTATTCACTGTACACTCTGTTAGGAAGAGGCCCCCCTCCAGGTCCCATTATACTCCCTTTCAGTCTCTAATGGGGCCTGGATGGGACTCTAACAGACTCTCTAAAAGACACTGAAAGGGCCATTGTTAGAGAGACCCCCCAGGTCCCATTAGACTTCTTTTGAAGTCTCTAATGGGTCCTGGAGGGGGGTCTCTCTCTAACAGAGACTTTCTAACGGACACTGTTAGAGAGAGACCCCCCCCAGGTCCCATTAGACTCTGTTGTAGTCTGCACTGATAGGGCTGCACTGATGGGGCTGCACGGGCAGGGCGAATCTTAAACAGGAGGGGGTGTGGCCTTGACAGGAAGGGATGGCTCATATTTAAATTAGGGGGTGCAAGAGTTTAGTCAGGCCTAGGGCAGCACAAAACCTAAATACACCATTGCTCCCGCTGCCACATTAGTACCGGAAGTTAGTACCGGAAGAGAGCAGGGGAAAGACATCCCAAGCCCTCACGAGCGCCGGGCGATCTCCCGACATGTCCTGACACTTGCCGAGAAGACAAAGCAGCCCAAGCGATGGCACAGGTCGGGCTGCTAAAATGGCACAGGTCGGGCTGCATTTCTTTGGCAATGGTCAGGCTGCATTTCATAGGCACTGGTAAATATTTTAGTACACCATTTGGTTAAGAATATTTTTTTTTCTTGTTTTTCTCCTCTAAAACCTAGGTGCGTCTTATGGTCAGGTGTGTCTTATAGAGCGAAAAATACGGTATATAATTTTTTGTTGCTGTGTTCTGCACAATTTTTTGTGCAAGAAATCGACTACTTATATGGCCACAGTTGGGCCCGAAGCCGGACTTGCTGCAGACAATGCCCTGCCGGGCCTCGAACATGTCCATGCTGGCTTGCCCCCCCAAAGTGCCCGTGCAATCCGGCAGAACTATGTGGACTATTTCATGGGTAGGGGGGCCATTCCAATGCCAGACAATCTTTCATAGTTTTTTATATTTACCATAAAAAAAAAATATCTGAATTTTCATTTTGTAGTTTTGGTTTGTTTATATTTTAGCTGTCTGCTACTTTTTCAAAGTGTACTTGTAGTGCCAAGTGTATTTTCCCTAGTAAACACAAAACATTTCACTGCTAACAACAAAACTAAACCCAAAAAAGGTTATAGTGGTTAAAAAAAAGAGCAGCCACACTTTTTTTTTTCTTGTATTTTACTCTGTGCACAATCACACATATGGTCTTTTGAACTTTTTTTGTGTCTCTACATTTTTGCAACACATTTTTTGTTTTTCACCTAACATTTGTTTTGGAAAAGGAAATTACAAAAACTCTCCTCGACATACCTCAAAATCCAACAATGTAAACCTCTAGTCTAGGCAAGATCTCAGACCTTCTTTTTTTAAACAAATGTCTATCTGCCCTTCATTAAAGATGGAGTGTTGTCACCCCTGAACAAAAATTTGAAGATGCACACAATTTTAGGGTGGGAAAAATAGGTTATTTTCTTCCTCATCCCTATTGTCAACATGTGCTAACCGCCATCATGGGGGATCAATCAACATGTTTTGGGGGGGCAACCCCTTCTTCCTTTCACCTACTTGAGTTGTGAGGAACAGGGATGAGCCGAACACCCCCCTGTTCGGTTCGCACCAGAACCTGCGAACAGACAAAATGTTCGTGTAAACTTTAGAACCCTATTAAATACAATGGACTCGAACGTTCGAAATCTAAAGTGTTAATTATAAAGGCTAATATGCAAGTTATTGTCCTAAAAAGTGTTTGGGGACCTGGGTCCTGCCCCAGGGGACATGTATCAATGCAAAAAGAAGTTTTAAAAACGGCCGTTTTTTCGGGAGCAGTGATTTTAATAATGCTTAAAATGAAAAAATAAAAGTGAAATATTCCTTTAAATTTCATACCTGGGGGGTGTGTATGATATGCATGTAAAGTGGCGCATGTTTCCCGTGCTTAGAACTGTCCCTGCAAAAAATGTCATTTTTGAAAGAAAAAAATGCATTTAAAACTGACTCGCGGCTATTAATGAATTGTCGGCTCCCGGCAATACATACAAAAGTCATTGATAAAAAAAAAAAAAAAAAGCGTGGGGGTTCCCCAGAATTCAATTACCAGGCCCTTCAGGTCTGGAATGGATATTAAGGGGAACCCCGCCGCAAATGAAAAAAAAATTGACGTGGGGTTCCCCCAAATATCCATTTCAGGCCCTTCAGATCTGGCATGGATTTTAAGGGGAACTCCACCCCAAATTTAAAAAAAAAATGGCGTGGAGTCCCCCTAAAAATCCATACCAGACCCCTTATCCGAGCACGCAACCTGGCCGGCCGCAGGGGAAAAGGGGGGGACGAGAGAGCGGCCCCCCCTCCCTCCTGAACCGTACCAAGCCACATGCCCTCAACATGGGGAGGATGTCCCCATGTTGATGGGGACAAGGGCCTCATCCCCACAACCCTTGCACGGTGGTTGTGGGGGTCTGCGGGCGGGGGGCTTATCGGAATCTGGAAGACCCCTTTAACAAAGGGGACCCCCAGATCCCGCCCCCCCCCTATGTGAATTGGTAAGGGGTACATTGTACCCCTACCATTTCAAGAAGAAAGCGTAAAAAAAAAAACAAAAAAAAAAACACACAAACACCTTGAAAAAGTCCTTTATTAAAAATTAAAAAAAAAAACATTCCAGCGGTGAAATCCAGTGTCCCGCGGCGATCCCGATGTCCAGCGCTGTCCTTCATTGGTTGTGCCTAAGCGGACCTGATGGGGAACTCCCTCTCAGTATTTTAAGTGTATAGACCCGCCCCTTCTAAAGTTCCCCATCAGGTCCGCTCAGCGGACCAGATGCGGAACATGAGAAGGGGCGGGTCTATACATGTATTACCAAAGTGAGAGCAGTTCCCCATCAGGTCCGCCCCCTCGGTATGTCGGACCCGCCTACGTCATTGGCTTGAGCGGGGAACTTCCTTCACTATGTCAATTTAAATTACACAGTGAAGGAAGTTCCCCGCTCAAGCCAATGATGTAGGCGGGTCCGACATACCGAGGGGGCAGACCTGATGGGGAACTGCTCTCACTTTGGTAATACATGTATAGACCCGCCCCTTCTCATGTTCTGCATCTCGTCCGCTGAGCGGACCTGATGGGGAACATTAGAAGGGGCGGGTCTATACATTTAAAATACTGAGAGGGAGTTCCCCATCAGGTCCGCTCAGGCACAACCAATGAAGCACAGCGCTGGACATCGGGATCGCCGCGGGACACTGGATTTCACCGCTGGAATGTTTTTTTTGTTTTTTTTTAAATAAAGGACTTTTTCAAGGTGTTTGTGTGTTTTTTTAAACATTTTTTTACGCTTTCTTCGTGAAATGGTAGGGGTACAATGTACCCCTTACCAATTCACATGGGGGGGGGGCCGGGATCTGGGGGTCCCCTTTGTTAAAGGGGTCTTCCAGATTCTGATAAGCCTCCCGCCCGCAGACCCCCACAACCACCGGGCAAGGGTTGTGGGGATGAGGCCCTTGTCCCCATCAACATGGGGACATCCTCCCCATGTTGAGGGCATGTGGCTTGGTACGGTTCAGGAGGGAGGGGGGGCCGCTCTCTCGTCCCCCCCTTTTCCCCTGCGGCCGGCCAGGTTGCGTGCTCGGATAAGGGGTCTGGTATGGATTTTTAGGGGGACTCCACGCCATTTTTTTTTTAAATTTGGGGTGGAGTTCCCCTTAAAATCCATGCCAGATCTGAAGGGCCTGGTAATTGAATTCTGGGGAACCCCCACGCTTTTTTTTTTTTTTTATCAATGACTTTTGTTTGTATTGTCGGGAGCCGACAATTCATTAATAGCCGCGAGTCTGTTTTTAAATGCATTTTTTTCTTTCAAAAATGAAATTTTTTGCAGGGACAGTTCTAAGCACGGGAAACATGCGCCACTTTACATGCATATCATACACACCCCCCAGGTACGAAATTTAAAGGAATATTTCACTTTTATTTTTTCATTTTAAGCATTATTAACCACTTAATGACCGCCCACCGCCGATTTACGTCGGCAGAATGACACGGACAGGCAGAATCACGTAGATCTACGTGATCGCCTTTGTGCAGTTGGGGGGTCCATCCGGACCCCCCTTCACTGCAGTGAGCGGCCGTTAAGTGTTCGGGAGCGATCAGGCATGAGGGGGCGGCCGCTCGATTCCGCCCCCCCCTCGCGATCGCTCCCGGCCAATGAAAATGCTTCCTCCGCCATGTGATGTAAACAAGGCTGGAGGAAGTGATGTCATCTCCCTCGCCGCGGTCTTTTCGTTCCCGGCGCCGAGCAGAGAAGAAGCAGGTTAGTGCACCAACAGTCCACTGACACGTAGGTACACATAGGCACACAAATCACCCCCCAGTCACCCCCAGATCACCCCCCAGGTCACCCCAAAGCCCCCAATCACAGTGTCACTGATTGCAGTGATCATTTATTTTACTGATCACTGCATTTAGTGTCATCTGTGATTGTAAAAAGTTGCAGGGCAGTTAGGATTAGGCCCCTTTAGGTCCAGGGTAGCCCCCTAACCCCCCCCCCTAATAAAGGTTTAACCCCTTGATCACCCCCCAGGGTAACCCTTTCACCCCCTAACTTCAGCGTCACTAAGCGATTGTTTTTCCGATCGCTGTATTCGTGTCGCTGGTGTTTTAGATTATTAGTTATTTTTTTTTTAGGTTCGCCGCAGGTTTTTATTAGTGTCAGGTACCCCCATATATTATTTTAACCCCCTGATTGCCCCTAGAGTTAACCCTTTCACCAGTGATCGCCGTATAAGCGTCACTGGTGTCACTGGTTAGCCAGTAAGTTATTTAGTTATTTAGGTTACCCGTCAGGTTTTTATATAGTGTCAGGTACCCCCATATTTAACCTAATAAAGGTTTTAACCCCCTGATTGCCCCTAGTTAACCCTTTCACCAGTGATCACCATATAAAGGTTACGGGTGACGCTGGTTGATTAGTTTGCTTTTTATAGCATCAGGGCACCCGCCGTATATAACCCAATAAAGGTTTAACCCCCCTGATCGCCCGGCGGGTGAGATCAATTAGGTTTTAGTGCCAGAGAGGGTCTGCGTTGCCCCAGGCAGTGTTAGGTTAGTGCCAGTAACGCTAACACCCACGCGCAAAGCATACACCCCCCTTAGTGGTATAGTATCTGATCAGATCTATACTAGCATCCCCAGCGGTTTAGGGTTCCCAAAAACGCAGTGTTAGCGGGATCAGCCCAGATACCTGCTAGCGCCTGCGTTTAGCCCCTCCGCCCAGCCCAGCCCAGCCCAGCCCACCCAAGTGCAGTATCGATCGATCACTGTCACTTACCAAACACAACACACATAACTGCAGCGTTCGCAGAGACAGGCCTGATCCATATCAACCAGTCCATAGCAAACGTCCATAGCAACCAGTCCATAGCAACCGTCCATAGCAACCATCCATAGCAACCAGTCTATAGCAACTGTCCATAGCAACCATCCATTGCAACCAGTCCATAGCAACCGTCCATAGCAACTGTCCATAGCAACCATCCATAGCAACTATCCATAGCATCCAGTCCATAGCAACTGTCCATGGCAACCAATCCATAGCAACCGTCCATAACAACCAATCTGTAGCAACCGTCCATAGCAACTGTCCATAGCAACCGTCCATAGCAACCAGTCCATAGCAACCAGTCCATAGCAACCATCAATATCAACCAGTCCAAGGTGAATGTTTTGAACGCTACCACTCAAAAGTGAAGTTTTAGCGTAGGGTACAGCATTTCACAGACAAGGACACACTTACACAGGGTCTCCCAAGATGCCATTACATTTTGAGAGACCCGAACCATTACAGTTGTAAAGTTACAAAAAAAAGTGTAAAAAAGAAAAAAAAAACGTAAAAAACAAAACACAAAAAAAATATAAAATAAAAAAACCAAAAATAGTTGTCGTTTTATTGTTCTCTCTCTCTCTATTTTCTCTCTATTGTTCTGCTCTTTTTTACTGTATTCTATTCTGCAATGTTTTATCATGCTTGCTTTTCAGGTATGTAATTTTTTGTTTTCAGGTGCGCCATTCAACTGCAGCGCGGAATTATTTATCTTGACAGCAACAGCGTTTGCTCCCACGATACATAAAGCCGTGACACCACAGTTAAAAAAAAGAGCATATATGCCGAAGCATGGGGGCAGCAGGGGCGGAGGAGCGATTTTGCTCCTAATGCCGCGTACATACGGTCGAAATTCCGACGGAGGCCTGCCCGTGGAAAATTCCGACCGTGTGTACGCGGCATAACTTTTTTGCGGGAGGATGCCCCCATGCTTCGGCATATATATATATTTTAGGCACAGGTTGCGTTAAAACATTTTTTTATTTTTTACTAGGTTTTGTTTTGGTATTTGCTTTGCAGGTATGGCATGGTAAGGTCTTACTGTTGTACTGTAATGTTACTTTGTTTTAATGTTAACCACCATTTGCTTAGCAGGTACGCCATTCAGTTGCAGCGCGGATCTATTTATCTTGACAGCCGTGACTCCAACGCTGTAGGAGGTGATTTCACCACCACAGTTAAAAAAAAGAGCATATATGCCGAAGCATGGGGGCAGCAGGGGCGGAGGAGCGATTTTGCTCCTAATGCCGCGTATATACGGTCTAAATTCCAACGGAGGCTTACCCGTGGAAAAGTCCGACCGTGTGTACGCGGCATAACCTTTTATGCCGCGTACATACGGTCGAAATTCCGACGAAGGCTTGACCGTGTGTACGCGGCATAACTTTTTTGCGGGAGGATGCCCCCATGCTTCGGCATATATGCCCATCATTAGAAGTGGGTGGATGAAGGGAGGTATTCTAATGGTGGGCATACCCACCAATCAATCTCTTTTTTTCGTTCAGCCAATAGGCTGTATGAAAAAAAAGATTACAATACATGTCCAACAAGGACCAGCAACGTACTGGTATGTTGCTGGACTTTGAATGTTTATACCAGAATGATGCCTGCGGGTTTAGGTATCATCTTGGTATCATTCTTTTCAGCCAGCAGCCGGCTTTCATGTAAAAGCAATTCTAGCAGATAATTAGCCTCTAGACTGCTTTTACAAGCAGTGGGAGGGAATGTCCCCCCCCGGATATAAAAAGCGCCATTGGGAAATTGGGAAAGCATTTTATCACACCGATCTTGGTGTGGTCAGATGCTTTGAGGGCAGAGGAAAGATCTAGGGTCTAACCCCCCATTTTTTTTCAAAAAAAGAGTACCTGTCACTACTTATTGCTATCATAGGGGATATTTACATTCCCTGAGATAACGATAAAAATGGTAAAAAAATAAAATATGGAAGGCACAGTTTAAAAATAAAATAAAAAAGCCAAATAAATAATAAAAAAAAAAAAAAAAAAAAAGCACCGCTTTCCCCCCCTGCTCTTGCGCAAAGGCGAACGCAAGCGTCGGTCTAGCGTCATATGTAAACAGCAATTGCATCATGCATGTGAGGTATCACCGCAAAGGTCAGATCGAGGGCAGTCATTTTAGCAGTAGACCTCCTCTGTAAATCTAACGTGGTAACCTGTAAAGGCTTTTAAATGCTTTTAAAAATGAATGTAGTTTGTCGCCGCTGCGCGTTTGTGCGCAATTTTAAAGCATGTCGTGTTTGGTATCCATGTACTCGGCCTATGATCATCTTTTTTATTTCATCAAACATTTGGGCAATATAGTGTTTTTTAGTGCATTAAAAATAAAAAAAGTGTGTTTTTCCCCCAAAAAATGCGTTTGAAAAATCGCTGCGCAAATACTGTGTGGAAAAAAAAATGCAACACCCACTATTTTAATCTGTAGGGCCTTTGCTTTAAAAATATATATAATGTTTGGGGGTTCAACATAATTTTCTTGCAAAAATTTTTTTTTTTTCATGTAAATAAAAAGTGTCAGAAAGGGCTTTGTCTTCAAGTGGTTAGAAGAGTGGATGATGTGTGACATAAGCTTCCTTATGTTGTGCATAAAATGCCAGGACAGTTCAAAACCCCCCCAAATGACCCCATTTTGTAAAGTAGACACCTCAAGCTATTTGCTGAGAGGCATGTTGAGCCCATTGAATATTTTTTTTTTGTCCCAAGTGATTGAATAATGACCAAAAAAAAAAAAAAAAAAATGTACAAAAAGTTGTCACTAAATTATATATTGCTCAAACATGCCATGGGCATATGTGGAATTACACCCCGAAATACATTCTGTTGCTTCTCCTGAGTACGGGGATACCACTTGTGTGGGACTTTTTGGGAGCCTAGTCGCGTACGGGACCCCAAAAACTAAGCACCGCCTTCAGGATTTCTATGGGTGTAAATTTTTGATTTCACTCCTCACTGCCTATCACAGTTTCGGAGGCCATGGAATGCCCAGATGGCACAAACCCCCCCCAAATGACCCCATTTTGGAAAGTAGACACCCCAAGCTATTTGCTGAGAGGTATGTTGAGTATTTTGCAGATCTCGCTTTTTGTCACAAAGTTTTGAAAATGTAAAAAAAGAAAAAAAAAAGAAAAAAAAATGTCTTTCTTAATTTTCAAAAACAAATGAGAGCTGTAAAATACTCACCATGCCTCTCAGCAAATAGCTTGGGGTGTCTACTTTCCAAAATGGGGTCATTTGTGGGGGTTTTGGGCTATTTTGACATTTTATGGCCTTCAAAACTGTGATAGGTAGTGAGGAGTGAAATCAAAAATGTATGCCCTTAGAAACCTTGAAGGCGGTGCTTGGATTTTGGGGTCCCGTACGCGGCTAGGCTCCCAAAAAGTCCCACACATGTGGTATCCCCGTACTCAGGAGAAGCAGAAGAATGTATTTTGGGGTGTAATTTCACATATGCCCATGGCATGTGTGAGCAATATATCATTTAGTGACAACTTTTTGTACATTTTTTTTTTTTCATTTTGTCATTATTCAATCATTTGGGACAAAAAAAAAAAAATATTCAATGGGCTCAACATGCCTCTCAGCAAATAGCTTGGGGTGTCTACTTTCCAAAATGGGGTCATTTGGGGGGGTTTTGTGCCATCTTGGCATTTTATGGCCTTCAAAACTGTGATAGGTAGTGAGGAGCGAAATCAAAAATTTATGCCCTTAGAAACCTTGAAGGCGGTGCTTGGTTTTTGGGGTCCCGTACGCGGCTAGGCTCCCAAAAAGTCCCACACATGTGGTATCCCCGTACTCAGGAGAAGCAGCAGAATGTATTTTGGGGTGTAATTTCACATATGCCCATGGCATGTGTGAGCAATATATCATTTAGTGACAACTTTGTGCAAAAAAAAAAAAGTTTGTCATATTCCCGCAACCTGTGGCAAAATATAAAATATTCCATGGACTCAACATGCCTCTCAGCAAATAGCTTGGGGTGTCTACTTTCCAAAATGGGCTCATTTGGGGGGGTTTTGTGCTATTTTGGCATTTTATGGCCTTCGAAACTCTGATAGGTAGTGAGGAGTGAAATCAAAAATTTGCGCCCTTAGAAATCCTGAAGGCGGTGCTTGGTTTCCGGGGTCCCGTACGTGGCTAGGCTCCTAAAAAGTCCCACACATGTGGTATCCCCGTACTCAGGAGAAGCAGCAGAATGTATTTTGGGGTGCAATTCCACATATAACCATGGCATGTGTGAGCAATATATCATTTAGTGACAACTTTTTGTAATTTTTTTTTTTTTATGTCATTATTCAATCACTTGGGACTAGTGATGAGCCGAACACCCCCGGGTTCGGTTCGCACCAGAACCCGCGAACGGACCGAAAGTTCGAACGAACATTAGAACCCTATTAAATACAATGGATGCGAACGTTCGAATTCTAAAGTGCTAATTATAACAACTATTATGCATGTTATTGTCCTAAAAAGGGTTTGGGAACCCGGGTTCTGCACCAGGGGACATGTATCAATGCAAAAAGAAGTTTTAAAAACGGTCGTTTTTCGGGAGCAGTCATTTTAATGATGCATAAAGTGAAAAAAAAAAAGTCAAATATTCCTTTAAATATCGTACCTGGGGGGTGTCTAAAGTATGCCTGTGAAGTGCCACGTGTTTCCCGTGTTTAGAACTGTCCCTGCACAAAATGACACTTCTAAAGGAAAAAAAAGCCATTTAAAACTGCTTGCGGCTTTAATGTAATGTCTGGTCCCGGTAATATGGATGAAAATCTTTAAGAAAAATGGCATAGCTACCCCATGACCCCCCCCCTACCCCAGCCCATTACCAGCCCCTTAGGGTCTTGTATGGATATTAAGGGGAACCCCGCACATAAAATAAAAAAGGCCCTATATACTCTGAACAGCCCTATACAGGCGGTGCATACAAGACAGGGACTGTAGGTTTGTTCTTATGTAGAGTCTGTTTGTAATTTTGAACAGGTACATTGTTGAAGTGTAGCTCCAGACCAAAAATCTATTTTTAAACTTTTTGGAAAACATAGGTAAGGGTTATCACCCCTGTAACATTTGTTTTGCTGTCTGTGCCCCTGTTCAGAACATTTCACCTCACTTTCCGTCCCAATGACAACTGTTTTTGAAATGTGGTGTTTTTCTTGAAACAAGGATTGCTGATAAAGCATCAGTACAGAGGAGACACCTTTCTCCCATATTTATTCTTACAGGAGAGAATTTTCCTTCCTAGTGGTAGATTTCCTCTCACTTCCTGTTGTCTTCTTGCGTTTGCAAGTAGGAGTCGTTTGTAAGTTGGATGTTTGAAAGTAGGGACCTGCCGTATATACTCTGCAGAAATAGGCCCCTTAGTTGTTGGTGTTGGCACAACACTGTAAGCACTCACAGTTACTCTTGGTTGGTGCTGGAACGCCCTGCTGTCAACTATTATATCAGGAATTTTAATTACATATAATTGTTGAACAGTGGTAGTAAAAATTGGGCCTTTGATGGTGGTGCTGGTGCCACAACACTGTAAGCCCTGACAGTTACTCTTGGTGGGTGCAGCAATGGGCCCTGCTGTGAATTATTAGATCAAGAATTGTAATTACATGCCCCTGTTGAACAGGGGCTGAAAAATTGGGCCTTAGGCACTGGTGGCACAACACTGCAACCCCTCACAGATACTGTACTTGGAGCACAGCAATGAGCCCTGTTGCAAAGTATTGCTTCAAAAATTGTAATGACACGCCCCTGTTAAACAGGGGCTGAAAAATTGGGCCTTAGGCACTGGTGGCACAACACTGCAACTCCTCACAGATACTGTACTTGGAGCACACCAATGAGCCCTGTTGCAAAGTATTGCTTCAAAAATTGTAATGACACGCCCCTGTTAAACAGGGGCTGAAAAATTGGGCCTTAGGCACTGGTAGCACAACACTGCAACTCCTCACAGATACTGTACTTGGAGCACAGCAATGAGCCCTGTTGCAAAGTATTGCTTCAAAAATTGTAATTACACGCCCCTGTTAAACAGGGGCTGAAAAATTGGGCGTTAGGCACTGGTGGCGGCACCCATAAACAAAAATGATCTTACAAGCTATCATCATCAATCGTATCATTGAGGACTCGGAGGAGGAGGATAGCCAGTCAACATAACAGCACAGGCACTCAGCATCAGCATCAGTCTTGAAGGGATGTGACATGTTAAAATCAATTAGTCTGTTATATCAGCATCAGGTGTGTGGTAGCTGGTGGTGATCCAAGACTGGTTCATCTTGATGAAAGTCAGTCGATCAACCGAGTCGGTGGACAGGCGCACCCTGTGATCCGTGACAAATCCTCCAGCAGCACTGAATGTGCGTTCCGAAAGAACGCTGGATGCAGGACAGGCCAGTAGCTCAATTGCATACTGTGCAAGCTCTGGCCAGTGATCCATCCTCAAGACCCAGTAAGCCAGAGGATTTTCGGTGGGGAAGGTGTCCAAGTCTGACCTTGCCCCTAGATATTCCTGCACCATGTTTATCAGACGCTGGCGATGGTTGCTGGAACCGATCATACTTTGGGGCTGCGGACTAAAGAATTGTCTGAACGCATCGGTCAGACGGCCACCTTCCCCACCGCTCCTTCTTTGACTGGCCGAAGCCTCAGCAACTCGTTGTCCAGGACCAGGAGTTTGCAACCTCCCAGTCTCTGGGAACGCGTTGCACAGACCTTTCTGCAAGCCCTCCCGGAGTTGTCTCATCCTCTGCTCCCTCTGCGACGGTAACATAAGGTCCGCAACCTTACCCTTGTACCGTGGATCAAGGAGAGTGGCCAGCCAGTAATGGTCCCTCTCCTTGATCCGAAGAATACGAGGATCCTTCCGCAGACTTTGCAGGATCAGGGAGGCCATGCAGCGTAGGTTTGCTGAGGCATTCGCTCCGGAGTCCTCTGGGTCACTAAGGACGACATGATCCGCAGCCACCTCCTCCCAGCCACGTACAAGTCCACTGGTTTCTTGGGACTGTAAATCATCCCTAAAAGACTGCTGCTGATGATGCTGAGTGCCAGCCTCCACCTCCATGCTGACACAATCCTCCTCCTCCTCCTCCTCCTCCTCCTCCTCCTCCTCCTCCTCTTCCTGTGCGATGGGTGGGACAGAAGGATCACTGTCTGGGTAAAGGGGGCCTTGAGAGGCAAGGAAGTCCTCCTCTTCCTGCCTCTGTTCTGCCTCAAGTGCCCTGTCCATTATTCCACGCAGCGTGTGCTCCAACAGGTGGACAAGAGGTACAGTGTCACTGATGCATGCACTGTCACTGCTCACCATCCTCGTGGCCTCCTCAAATGGTGCCAGGACAGTGCATGCATCCCTGATCATGCCCCACTGGCGTGGAGAAAAAAAACCAAGCTCCCCTGACCCTGTCCTGGTGCCGTAGTCGCACAGGTACTCATTGATGGCCCTCTGCTGCGTGTGCAGCCGCTGCAGCATGGCCAACGTTGAGTTCCACCTGGTGGGCATGTCACATATAAGGCGGTTCTTGGGCAGGTTCAACTCCTTTTGCAGCTCAGCCAGGCGAGCACTGGCATTATAAGATCTGCGGAAATGCACACAGACTTTCCTGGCCTGCCTCAGGACATCCTGTAAGCCCGGGTACCTGCCCAAGAAGCGCTGCACCACCAGGTTAAGGACGTGAGCCACACAGGGCACATGGGTCAGTTGTCCCTGTCGGAGGGCGGAGAGGAGGTTGGTGCCATTGTCGCAAACCACCATTCCTGGCTTAAGCTGGCGTGGCGTCAACCACCTCTCGGCCTGGCCCTGCAGAGCAGACAGGACCTCTGCCCCAGTGTGGCTTCTGTCCCCCAAACACACCAGCGCAAGCACGGCATGGCATCTTTTTGCCTGCGTACTTGCGTAGCCCCGTGAACGGCTACGGAGCACCGCTGGTTCATAGGACAAACCACAGGAAGAGGCCATGGAGGAAGAAGAAGAGGAGGGGGTGGAGGAGAGAGGTGTGTCACAACCAGTAGTAGCATTTTGGAGGCGTGGCGGTGGGACAACCTCCAACACTACTGCACCTTGTCCTGAATCCTTCCCAGCTGCCAAAAGAGTGACCCAATGGGCCGTGAAAGAAAGGTAACGTCCCTGTCCATGCCTGCTGGACCATGAGTCAGCGGTAATATGCACCTTACCGCTGACCGCCCTGTCCAGCGAGGCCAAGACATTGCCTTCCACATGCCGGTAGAGAGCCGGAATAGCCTTCCGTGAGAAAAAGTGGCGTTTGGGAACCTGCCACTGAGGAACTGCACATTGCACAAACTCACGGAAGGGGGCCGAGTCTACCAACTGAAAAGGCAGCAGTTGAAGCGCTAGCAATTTAGCCAAGCTAGCATTCAACCGCTGGGCATGTGGATGGCTGGGAGTGAACTTCTTTCGACGGTCCAGCAGCTGGGGCAGGGAAATTTGCCTGCTAGAATCGGACGTCGGTGTACTGCTAGCAGAGTGGGCGCAAGTACTTGGCTGTGACACACCTAATTCTACACCTTCATTCCTCTCAGTGCATGTTTCAGAGAGGACTGAAGTTATAGTGGGGTTGGAGATCCCAGCTGATGCGGTGCAAGGAGAGGTCCGCTTTGTTCTTTGGTGTGGGTCTTTGAGGTAGGCTTGCCAACGAGCTGCATGGCAGGTCAACATATGTCTGGTCAGGCATGTGGTACCCAAGCGGCTGATGTTTTGGCCACGCGATATACGCTTGAGACATATGTTGCAAACAGCAGCTGTGCGATCTGATGCACTAGCCTCAAAAAAGGCCCACACCAAAGAACTTTTTGAATGACGGGCAGAGGCAGCGCCCTGCACAGGCGGAGCTCTGCGGTGTGATTCCGTCGGTGTACTGCCCTTACGCTGGCCACCAAAGGGCATCCTGCCTCGTTGGAGATGTGCCTCCTCCTCATCCTCCTCCTCCTCCTCTCTCCTATTAGGCACCCACGTGGAGTCAGTGACCTCATCATCCCCTCCCTCCTCATCACTGGAGCCAATCTGGCAGTATGCTGCAGCTGCTGGAACATGACTGCCAGATTGGTGTCCTTCTTGAGCATCCCCTCTGTCTGCTCTCACGCTACTGCCTTCCTCTAGCTGGGTTTCATCATCAGACCCTTTGAAACGCTGGGCATCCTCCTGGAGCATGTACCCAACACTGTGCTGAAACAGTTCGGGGGACTCCTCAGGAGGAGGACATGGTGGGTCTAGGGAAGGAGTGACTGATGATTTGTCTGACATTGATACCAGGGAAGACGACGCTTTGGCAGCTGCTTTTCCAGTACCCTGAGCCTGGGTGAGAGAGGATGAGGAGGAGGAGGAGGGCTTGGTCATCCACTCTACCAAGTCTTCGGCATGATGTGGCTCAACATGTCCAGCTGCCGAAAAGAAGGACAAGCGTGTCCCATGGCCATGTGCTGATGACAATGCACCGCGTCCACGACCAGCACTGTTGCCCCCAGACACAGAGCCTGCTTGCCCTCTTTTATTGCCTCCTGACTGTCTGCCTCTCCTTGTTTGCCTTCCAGACATTCTAATAGATGGCCTGCAGGGAGATGGGAAAAAAGCAATAAGGGCTACCTTCAGGTGTCCTTCTCTGTCCCTTGAAACAAGGACTTTCACAGTGAAAGAAACTGACACTCTCCCTACCTACAGTTTTCTGTCCCTAGAAAAAATGTTTTTTTTAATCACAATATAGCACAAGGACAATTCACTCACTGTCCTTACAGGTCCCTGGAAACAAGGACTTGCAGAGTGAAAGAAAAAAAACACTCTCCCTACCTACAGTTTTCTGTCCCTAGAAAAAATGTTTTTTTTAATCACAATATAGCACAAGGACAATTCACTCACTGTCCTTCCAGGTCCCTGGAAACAAGGACTTGCAGAGTGAAAGAAAAAAAACACTCTCCCTACCTACAGTTTTCTGTCCCTAGAAAAAATGTTTTTTTTAATCACAATATAGCACAAGGACAATTCACTCACTGTCCTTACAGGTCCCTGGAAACAAGGACTTGCAGAGTGAAATAAACTGACACTCTCCCTACCTACAGTTTTCTGTCCCTAGAATAAATGTTTTTTTTAATCACAATATAGCACAAGGACAATTCAGTCACTGTCCTTCCAGGTCCCTGGAAACAAGGACTTGCAGAGTGAAATAAACTGACACTCTCCCTACCTACAGTTTTCTGTCCCTAGAATAAATGTTTTTTTAAGCACAATATAGCACAAGGACAATTCACTCACTGTCCTTACAGGTCCCTGGAAACAAGGACTTGCAGAGTGAAAGAAAAAAAACACTCTCCCTACCTACAGTTTTCTGTCCCTAGAAAAAATGTTTTTTTTAATCACAATATAACACAAGGACAATTCACTCACTGTCCTTCCAGGTCCCTGGAAACAAGGACTTGCAGAGTGAAATAAACTGACACTCTCCCTACCTACAGTTTTCTGTCCCTAGAAAAAATGTTTTTTTTAATCACAATATAGCACAAGGACAATTCACTCACTGTCCTTACAGGTCCCTGGAAACAAGGACTTGCAGAGTGAAATAAACTGACACTCTCCCTACCTACAGTTTTCTGTCCCTAGAATAAATGTTTTTTTTAATCACAATATAGCACAAGGACAATTCAGTCACTGTCCTTCCAGGTCCCTGGAAACAAGGACTTGCAGAGTGAAATAAACTGACACTCTCCCTACCTACAGTTTTCTGTCCCTAGAATAAATGTTTTTTTTAATCACAATATAGCACAAGGACAATTCAGTCACTGTCCTTCCAGGTCCCTGGAAACAAGGACTTGCAGAGTGAAATAAACTGACACTCTCCCTACCTACAGTTTTCTGTCCCTAGAATAAATGTTTTTTTTAAGCACAATATAGCACAAGGACAATTCACTCACTGTCCTTACAGGTCCCTGGAAACAAGGACTTGCAGAGTGAAAGAAAAAAAACACTCTCCCTACCTACAGTTTTCTGTCCCTAGAAAAAATGTTTTTTTTAATCACAATATAACACAAGGACAATTCACTCACTGTCCTTCCAGGTCCCTGGAAACAAGGACTTGCAGAGTGAAATAAACTGACACTCTCCCTACCTACAGTTTTCTGTCCCTAGAAAAAATGTTTTTTTTAATCACAATATAGCACAAGGACAATTCACTCACTGTCCTTACAGGTCCCTGGAAACAAGGACTTGCAGAGTGAAATAAACTGACACTCTCCCTACCTACAGTTTTCTGTCCCTAGAATAAATGTTTTTTTTAATCACAATATAGCACAAGGACAATTCAGTCACTGTCCTTCCAGGTCCCTGGAAACAAGGACTTGCAGAGTGAAATAAACTGACACTCTCCCTACCTACAGTTTTCTGTCCCTAGAATAAATGTTTTTTTTAATCACAATATAGCACAAGGACAATTCAGTCACTGTCCTTCCAGGTCCCTGGAAACAAGGACTTGCAGAGTGAAATAAACTGACACTCTCCCTACCTACAGTTTTCTGTCCCTAGAATAAATGTTTTTTTTAAGCACAATATAGCACAAGGACAATTCACTCACTGTCCTTACAGGTCCCTGGAAACAAGGACTTGCAGAGTGAAAGAAAAAAAACACTCTCCCTACCTACAGTTTTCTGTCCCTAGAATAAATGTTTTTTTTAATCACAATATAGCACAAGGACAATTCAGTCACTGTCCTTCCAGGTCCCTGGAAACAAGGACTTGCAGAGTGAAATAAACTGACACTCTCCCTACCTACAGTTTTCTGTCCCTAGAATAAATGTTTTTTTTAATCACAATATAGCACAAGGACAATTCAGTCACTGTCCTTCCAGGTCCCTGGAAACAAGGACTTGCAGAGTGAAATAAACTGACACTCTCCCTACCTACAGTTTTCTGTCCCTAGAATAAATGTTTTTTTTAATCACAATATAGCACAAGGACAATTCAGTCACTGTCCTTCCAGGTCCCTGGAAACAAGGACTTGCAGAGTGAAATAAACTGACACTCTCCCTACCTACAGTTTTCTGTCCCTAGAATAAATGTTTTTTTTTAAGCACAATATAGCACAAGGACAATTCACTCACTGTCCTTACAGGTCCCTGGAAACAAGGACTTGCAGAGTGAAAGAAAAAAAACACTCTCCCTACCTACAGTTTTCTGTCCCTAGAAAAAATGTTTTTTTTAATCACAATATAACACAAGGACAATTCACTCACTGTCCTTCCAGGTCCCTGGAAACAAGGACTTGCAGAGTGAAATAAACTGACACTCTCCCTACCTACAGTTTTCTGTCCCTAGAATAAATGTTTTTTTTAATCACAATATAGCACAAGGACAATTCAGTCACTGTCCTTCCAGGTCCCTGGAAACAAGGACTTGCAGAGTGAAATAAACTGACACTCTCCCTACCTACAGTTTTCTGTCCCTAGAATAAATGTTTTTTTTAATCACAATATAGCACAAGGACAATTCAGTCACTGTCCTTCCAGGTCCCTGGAAACAAGGACTTGCAGAGTGAAATAAACTGACACTCTCCCTACCTACAGTTTTCTGTCCCTAGAATAAATGTTTTTTTTAAGCACAATATAGCACAAGGACAATTCACTCACTGTCCTTACAGGTCCCTGGAAACAAGGACTTGCAGAGTGAAATAAACTGACACACTCCCTACCTACAGTTTTCTGTCCCTAGAAAAAATGTTTTTTTTAATCACAATATAGCACAAGGACAATTCACTCACTGTCCTTACAGGTCCCTGGAAACAAGGACTTGCAGAGTGAAATAAACTGACACTCTCCCTACCTACAGTTTTCTGTCCCTAGAATAAATGTTTTTTTTAATCACAATATAGCACAAGGACAATTCAGTCACTGTCCTTCCAGGTCCCTGGAAACAAGGACTTGCAGAGTGAAATAAACTGACACTCTCCCTACCTACAGTTTTCTGTCCCTAGAATAAATGTTTTTTTTAATCACAATATAGCACAAGGACAATTCAGTCACTGTCCTTCCAGGTCCCTGGAAACAAGGACTTGCAGAGTGAAATAAACTGACACTCTCCCTACCTACAGTTTTCTGTCCCTAGAATAAATGTTTTTTTTAAGCACAATATAGCACAAGGACAATTCACTCACTGTCCTTACAGGTCCCTGGAAACAAGGACTTGCAGAGTGAAAGAAACTGACACTGTCCCTACCTACAGTTTTCTGTCCCTAGAATAAATGTTTTTTTTAAGCACACTATAGCACAAGCACAAAACACACTGACACTCTCCCTACCTATCCTTCTCTTTCCCTAAACTAAAGGAATCCAGGTTAAGCAAGAAAGAAATAACAGTCACTGTCCCTGCCTATGCTGCTCTATCCCTGCTCCGGAACACACTACACTAGGCCGCCGTGCTGGCGGCCTTTTATAGTGTGGGGCGTGTACTAAACACCCTCAGCAATAATTGGCCACAGGCATCCTGCCTGTGGCCAATCATTGCTCTCCTCGCTGCCGGCGCTGTGATTGGCCAAGCATGCGGGGTCACAGTGCATGCTTGGCCAATCACAGCGCCTGGATGACACTGCGATGGCGTAGTGCATTGTGGGCCGTTCGCGTCACTCGAATTTGGCGCGAACGGCCCAAATCGTTCGATCTTCGTCGAACGATCGAACAGCCGATGTTCGAGTCGAACGTATGTTCGACTCGAACACGAAGCTCATCCCTACTTGGGACAAAAAAAAAAAATATTCAATGGGCTCAACATGCCTCTCAGCAATTTCCTTCGGGTGTCTACTTTCCAAAATGGGGTCATTTGGGGGGGTTTTGTACTGCCCTGCCATTTTAGCACCTCAAGAAATGAGATAGGCAGTCATAAATTTAAAGCTGTGTAAATTTCAGAAAATGTACCCTAGTTTGTAAACGCTATAACTTTTGCGCAAACCAATAAATATACGCTTATTGACATTTTTTTTACTAAAGACATGTGGCTGAATACATTTTGGCCTAAATGTATGACTAAAATTGAGTTTATTCGATTTTTCTTATAACAAAATGTAGAAAATATCATTTTTTTTCAAAATTTTCGGTCTTTTTCTGTTTATATCGCAAAAAATAAAAATCGCAGAGGCAATCAAATACCATTAAAAGAAAGCTCTATTTGTGGGAAGAAAAGGACGCAAATTTCATTTGGGTACAACATTGCATGTCCGCACAATTTACAGTTAAAGCAGCGCAGTGCCGAATCCCAAAAACAGGCCTGGTCCTAATGGCCCGAAATGGTCCGGGGCTTAAGTGGTTAAAATCACTGCTCCCGAAAAAACGGCCGTTTTTAAAACTTCTTTTTGCATTGATACATGTCCCCTGGGGCAGGAACCCGGTCCCCAAACACTTTTTAGGACAATAACTTGCATATTAGCCTTTATAATTAACACTTTAGATTTCTCCCATAGATTTTTCGAATTTGCCGCGAACACCCCAATTTGTTCGCTGTTCGGCGAACGGGCGAACAGGCAATGTTCGAGTCGAACATGAGTTCGACTCGAACTCGAAGCTCATCCCTAGTGAGGAAGAGGTTGCACCCCCAAAACACGTAAATGGAGATCCCGTGATGGCAGATAGCACATGTTGACCCACTGTGTGCATCTTCAAAATTAGAGTTTTAGAAAAAGTGATAAAAAAGTGAAAAAATACTTTGAAAAAAAGGGGGGTTTTATTCAATTCACCCCAAAACATCAATGATGTCCTTAAATGTATTCTCCATAGCATTCATCCTTTTCTTCATGAAGTCCAGTTGAGTACTACAATCCATTATTTGTTGGATGAGTCTTTGTACACTATCACTGGAGAATCGTGGAATTTCAGCAACATGTTCATCTCCTAAAATAAAAATAAAATAATAAAAATCTCCAGCCCTACATCTCTTACCTGAAGCTGTGGTGACAGATACTGACCTGTTGTAGTGACAAGTTCCACCACCTCATCCACTTCTCCTTCCTCCACTTCTCCTTCCTCCACCTCTCCTTCCTCCACCTCTCCTTTATCCAATTCGACTTCCTCCACATCCTCAGGTTGGGCTTGTTGGGGAGGTTGGGGTAATTTAGAATGTGTGGGGTTCCTGGGCTCCGAAGGAGTGGTGTCCTCCCAGTCTTCTCTTCCCTATGAGAATCAAACAAATGGTACACTTAACACACACATATATGAAGTCATAACTAGGAATATGAAACATTGCTTGCAGGTGGGGTACACTTGTCTGTTTTGGCACAGTTCCAAGCTGAAGACCAGATTTTAGAACTTAAAAAAGCTGGAATACTGACCTTTTTGTGACAATTTTCTCACATGGGTACCCTCCCCCCCCCCAGTACCCACTGTAGCACCTGTGTGGGACACCCTAAAAAGGTTGTTCTGGCGGCCCACACTATAGTGCTCCTGTGAGTGCAGATGTGTAAACAACTGCTGAGTGTCCTCTCCTTTACATTGATTCAAGTTTGCATTTCATTCTAGTTACAAACACATCATCTAGACAACAATGTCATAACATTTATGGAATCTAAACAGCCATTTTTTGCAAAAAATTAAAACACGGATATTGACAATTCATCGTATGTAGTGTGCAAACGATGTGTCTGTATCGACCGATTACTGTGCCCACTAAATTGTAGAAGATGTCATTTTAGAATGTAAAATATTAAAAAACAACAACATGGAGCAACATGCAAGTTGTGAAACACAACAATACGGACACAGGAGAAGTACTTACTTTTTTTAAGCATTCTGTTAATGCTCCTTAACTGCTCCGGCTCCCTCAGTTTGAGGTCAGACCACCTCTTTCTGAGCTGCTCCTTGGATCTTTTCACACCGAAATTCTTCTTCAGACTTTTCACTTCTTGCTTCATAATTTTGTCCTTCCGAAGATTAGGGTGGGAATACGGCCCATGGTTTGCATCATAATCAGAATTGTTCAATATGGCCACCATCTCCGCCATCTCCTCAAAGGACATATTAGATGCCTTGTAGCGCCTCCTTGTTCGTGACGTTTCCTGCTCTGGGCTTGTCTCCTCATTTGAATTCTCTGAATTCACAGACACCTGCTGTGACTCCGCCATGTCGCCTGTCGAAAGAGAAGGGGCGGGGAAACATCGAGAAAGAACGTCATGGGCGGGCGACGTGTGTCACGCATGCGTAGTGTATATAAAGCTAACACACATGTGACGTACCTACGTTCTGTGTGCGGAGGAAGGAGTTAAGAGCGCCGAACATAAGACCGAAGGTATGATTTATTACTTGGTACATCAGTGGCCTATACTGCATAGAGATTGAAGAGGCATATATGGGCATAAAGATTGCTCGAGTTTAGAGTGTGATTGACATTTGTATTTTTGTTTGGTGTTTTGTCTTGCAGAAAAAATGAATGTTTTTCTCGAAAAAGAATTCCTGTCAGAGTTTATTGATCGCTTAAGGGAGCTGCCCGCTCTGTGGGAGACCAAAAATCCACAGCACAAAAACAAGGGGTAAGGAAAGCAGCGCTGGAGAGCCTGCTCCCATTTGTGCACACCAGGATGCCCAATGCAACCATTGAGCAGCTGGACACCAAAATTGGGACCTTGAGAGGCACATATAGGACTGCGCGCAATCGGGTCCTGGCTTCTCAGAGGTCAGGAGCAGCAGCAGGGGAGGTATATGTCCCACATTTGTGGTACTACGACAGGTTGGCCTGTCTGAATGACCACATTACACCGAGGGAATCACTTTCCAGCCTTCCCTCCAGCCTTCCCTCCTTCCCTCCAGCCTTCCCTCCAGCCAAGTTGATCCTTCTCAGAATCAGGAGGAGCCTTCCATCTTGGATGAAGACCCAGATCTGTCCGTCTGGAGCCAGGTATAGTATTTTCTAAACATTTTTTGTGAAAAAATTAATGATGTAAAATAGATGTTAAGATGTGAACAAATTTAGTCAATCAAGAAAAAGTGTTTGACATAGCAATAGACAGTAGTGGGCAAAAAAGTGGGGGGTTCTTTACTAAAAGCAAATCCACATTGCACTACAAGTGCAAACTACAAGTGCAAAGTGCAATAAAAATTGCACTGAAAGTGCACTTGGAAGTAAAGTCGCTGTAAATCTGAGGGGTAAATCTGAAATGAGGGGAAGCTCATTTTATTATCCAATCATGTGCAAGCTAAATTTCAGATTTTTCTTTGCCTTGCATGTCCCCCTCAGATCTACAGCGACTGCACTTCCAAGTACACTTTCAATGCAATTTCAAGTGCACTTGTAGTTTGCACTTGTAGTGCAAAGTGGATTTGCCTTTACTAAATAACCCCCTGTGTGTGATTGATGAAACAAAACTCTAAAATATGTCCCTTTTTTTACACAGGAGGAGGTCAGCCAGGATGAGAGGTCGGAAAATGTCAGGCAGGAGGAGGCTGGGGATAGCGGCAGAGAGGAGGTGGCTGGTCCAAGTGGCAGAGAGGAGGTGGCTGGTCCAAGTAGTAGGACAAGGTGTCAGGTGCCTCCAATCTGCATGCCACCAAGAAGGGCCAGGAGGGATAGGGCTGTGAGTGTGGCAGCACTGGCCCTCATTAAAGAGGCACATGCCACCCTCCAGCAGCCCCCAACCCCTGATGAGGGCTATGCGGCATTAGTCAGCATGAAAATGGCCCAGATGCAAACAGAACAACGTCTACTTTGTGAGGCCCTGCTCATGTCACTTTTAAATAAGGGGTTGAGGGGCAGACTCACTGAGACCACTGTAATTTGTGACCACGGCCATCCTCCTGCACCTTCTTCTTCTCCTCGACCTCCTTTTTCTCCACCTCCACCTCCTTTTTCACAACCTCCTCCTTCTTCTCCTCCACCTCCTTCTTCTCCACCTCCACCTCCTTTTTCACAACCTCCTCCTTCTTCTTCTCCTCCACCTCCGTCTTCTTCTCCTCCACCTCCTTCTTCTCCACCTCCACCTCCTTCTTCTCCACCTCCAGCTCCTCCTCCTGACACGAGTACACCTCCAGAGGCACAGCCTCCAGCCAGGCGGGCAAGGAAGGCTGCAGAGAAGGCTGCAGGGAAGCCTACCAAGAAGGCTGCAGGGAAGCGGAGCAAGAAGACCAGGAAGTGATTCCCTTGCTGCAATGTGGTCTGACAGAAAGAAGCCTGTTGTAGTTCCACAGACTTGGGACATGTATCTAACCTGCTGCTGTTCCTGACCTCCGGGAGTCCAAGACCAGATTGGGCTCACTAAAGTATGTGCTCCTCAAGGTCCCAATTTTGGTGTCCACACAGTTGCACAAATTGCAGCAGGCTCTACAGTGCTGCCTTCTAGTTTGTTTATTCTTATTTTGTATACCAGAATAAATGGCATTTTTTTTACAGTTAATACTTGCCTATGTGTTTTTGTTAAAGCTAAATGTTTAGCTGGTGAGTAGGCAGGTAATTTTCTAAAATTAGAAAGCTAGATTTTAAATGGGACAGATAACACCAAAAAATATCCTTGAAGGACAAAAAATAGAAGAATAGGAGAAAATTAAATAAGATTTTAAAATGCATATCAGAAAAAATGATTCCAAATAAAAAAATAAAAAAAAATGACATCTTTTTTGAGAAAATAAAATAACATATTCATTAGATCTGCATTCAGAAATGTTGCACAAAGTTAGTCAGAAATCTGTGTGAATATCTGCAGCCAAAAACGTTCATAATTGTTCATCGTTGTACCATTCTAAAGAATATTTTAATGTGCAGCATTTAAACGATGCAAAAATTGTTAACGCGTGACGAATGTGCTATCTCCATTACGAACGCTAGTTTTACAAGAAGGTGCGCTCCCGTCTCATACTTGATCCTGACCATGCGCGTTTTTTGAAGACTCGGAAAAGCATACACACGAACGGTTTTCTCGTCCAAAAACAGTCTGACGAGAATCACGGCGAGAAAAAATGAGACTCCAACAAGAAAAAAGACCGCAGGTCTTCTTTTTTCTCGTCGAGATTTTGGCCAGTTTTCTCGACGTTTTCTCGACGAGAAAGCATACAAACTAACAGTTTTCTCTGCAAGAAAGCTCTCCCAACACTTTTCTTGTCGTTTCTTGCCGAGAAAACCGGTCATGTGTACGCGGCTTAAAGTCTGGAGAACTCAGTAGTGTATTTTCCAGGAAACATAAATTTTTGTATACAAATACAAAGCCAAAGCGATTTTATAGACAATGGATGACAATGTGTACACAGTATGACTTTCCTTAGTGCCATGTGACGTCACAACAAGTGTTCGAGTCTTTTAACCACTTGTCAACCGCCGCACGAACATTTACGTCGGCAGAATGGCACGGACAGGCAAATGGGCATACATGTACGTCCCTTTAAATTTTCCGCTGTGTGGGCACGCACTCGCCCCTGCCGTGAGCTCTGTGCCTGCGGGACCCGTGGACTTGATGTCCGCCGGTGTCCCGCGATCGTGTCACAGAGCTGCAGAATGGGGGATGCAATTGTAAACAAGGCATCTCCCTGTTCTGCCTTGTAACAGGACATTGATCTTCTGCTCCCTGTCATCGGGAGCAGCAATCAGTGTCATGTCACAGTAAGCCCAGCCCCCACACAGTTAGAATCACTCCCTAGGACACACTTACAGTAACCCCTCCCTCGCCCCCTAGTGGTTAACCCCTTCCCTGCCAGTGTCATTTACACAGTAATCAGTGCATTTTTATAGCACTGATCGCTGTAGAAATGACAATGGTTTTAAAACAGCTTCAAAAGTGTCCGATGTGTCAGCCATAATGTCGCAGTCACAATAAAAATCGCTGTTTGCCGCCATTACTAGTAAAAAAATAAAAATATTAACAAAAATGCCATAAAACTATCCCCTATTTTGTAGACGCTATAACTTTTGCGCAAACCAATCAATAAACGCTTATTGCGATTTTTTTTTTTTACCAAAAATATGTAGAAGAATACATATCGGCCTAAACTGAGGAAAAAAATTGTTTTTTTTTATATTTTTGGGGGATATTTATTATAGCAAAAAGTAAAAAATATTGCTTTGTTTTTCAAAATTGTCGCTCTATTTTTGTTTATAGCGCAAATAATAAAAACTGCAGAGGTGGTCAAATACAAACAAAAGAAAGCTCTATTTGTGGGAAAAAAGGGACGTCAATTTTGTTTGGGAGCCACGTCGCACGACCGCGCAATTGTTAGTTAAAGCAACGCAGTGCCGAATCGCAAAAAGTGACCTGGTCATTTGTCAGCCAAATCCTCCGGGGCTGAAGTGGTTAAAATACCTGCAAAAAAAGGATATAAATGTAGATTAAGAAACGTGAGGCTGCTTACTTAAAAAGTATGTTAGAGGTGAGCATTGTCAGGGTGTCTGTTTTTTGTTTTTTTAAGATTTTAATTTTTTTCCTGAAGTAAGCTCGTTATATTCACCAGACTGGACAAGAGAAGTTCAGCCCTACAGCTAACTACAGCTCTGTTTCTTTTAACAGCATTGTCTGTCTAACACAGTGAATGTGCTTACAGGAGGTAAGAATGTGGTGTGTTGCTGCTACCTACATTTCCAATTTGAAGCTAAAATGGATCATGGACAAGACTACATTTTTATTACCCCAGTGCAGATAAGATGATTTAGGACCTAGTAATGCTATTTGTCAAGGGTGCCTGGATAACAAGACCAAAATCTCAATTCTTTTTGCAGCTAAATTGGTTCACAAATATGCATTTCAACTGTGTACTTCGTTTTTTGTCTTGAGTTTATCTTTAATTGGCTATAATACAAAAAAATCTGAATTCTGACTCGCCATGTTTTTGCACTTTACTCATCACCTTAGCTATTTACAGTAACTGATTAATAGATCTGACTTTGAGTTCTATTTCTAAAATAAATATAGCAAAAATGCTCAGCTATGCTGTGGTAACATCCGGCTGATATTATTTTCTGCTAAGTCATAAAACAGCATGAAACTTATTGTAAAGCTTGTGACATGTCACATTTAAGAGACGTTTAACTATATCTATTTATGCATTTTCTTCTAGCGAATGAAGGAGAGATTATTATAGTATTTACAATTTAAGAATGCTTTTGACTTTAATGGTAAAGCAATGACAGTGGGAGAAGGAAAATTGCCTCTAGACTGCCCAGTTATGCCTAAGGACAGGATGCTCTGATGTGCAGATAATTTAGCATTTCAGTCACCAGGTGGCACTCTTTAGGATGCTGAAGTATTTCCAGCTATAGTAATTAAATTGTATGTAAGACACTCTTCACAGGCTGCAATCTATTTTATTAGCTCACAATTCATATTATACAAATTAATTTTACCCACTACAATAATTTATTTTTACCCTTTAGTATGTGATTTCTGTCTAAACACTGCAGGGAATGCATTTGACACACATCCTGTCTTTTTTCAAAGGAATCTCCAATCACATAGCTTGAAACCCACAGTCTCGGCAATAGCCCTCTAATGACTGATCTTTGACCTTTTCCAGCCAGCACGCTGTTGTCATACTGTGCAACATGTTAAATTAGTTCTTAATTACACTGACCACAAAGCTGCTCAATTAAGCTTCTAAGACATTAGGTTTTCTGCAGACAGGCATGCCAAACAACCTCAGACAATCTGCTTTGTGAGTTTCAACATCTGAAGCTATAGCACAGTTGACCCTGTGAATAGTGAGAAATGCAGCAAAGTTCAGCACATTAATAAGAGCTTGTTTGAGCCATATCTTTGCAAAACAGTGATAAGTAACACAGCTGAAGGTATAAATGATGTTGCATTAGTCATAAATACTTTAAGGAGAGAGAGATATCTCACTTGAAATGACAGCCACTGAGCATTCAACTCAATGTAAGAACCCATCCAAATAAAATTCAACTCCAATGTTCAGTCAATGCTACTATGTAAGGATAACAATTGGAAGATTACAGCTAGCTTTAAGAAGAAGATACATGTATTCATCAACAATTGCTCATATCCAGCCTGCCATTGGCGAAATGAGGGACTACTAATGTCCATCTTATTCTGAACATTCTAGCTGCCTGGCTGTATTTTTGATTCATTGGTATCTAAACTCACAATTAATAAGCGTAAACATGAGGAGTTCTGACTTCACGTGTTGCATTCTTGCTAAGGTCTATAGCTTGGAAAGTGAGAATCCAGATCAGCATTTAAGCCAGACAACTAGTATGTTGCTCTCATATATTCCTCTTAGGCCACCAGCATATGTATTTTAAAGTTACATTTGCTAAAAAATGACATGTTTTCAAATTACACCAATAAAAAAAAAAAAAAAAAAAATAAGCACTAAACCTATAGTTGATTCAGATTATGGCAAACAAAAACTTCTAAAGCATGGCAGCCTAGCTTGTGAACAGACCTCCTAACCCTACACCTTGAAAAATTAGCCAAAAAGTGGTAATAAAGTTGGAGCTCATAGTAGAAAACTTAAAGCGGAGCTCCACCCTAAAGTGGAACTTCGGCTCATCGGAACCCTCCCCCCCTACGGTGTCACAATTGACACCTTTCAGGGGGGAGGGGGGTGAAGATACCTGTCTAAGACAGGTATTTTCACCCACTTCCAGGAGTCCTCTCTGCAGGAAAACTGCGGGAAGCACGTCACTTCCCGCAGAGTACCCGTTGTGTTCTGGGAGACACTCGGCTCCGAGAGCACACGGGGACCAGTCAGAACGGTGCAGCGCGACTCGCACATGCACCGTAGGGAACAGGGCAGTGAAGCCGCAAGGCTTCACTTCCTGGTTCCCTCACCGAGGATGGCGGTGGGGGCAGCAGAGTGACGAGCCATTGCTCGTCCTCTGCTGCGGACGTCGCTGGACTCCAGGACAGGTACAGTAAGTGTCCTAATATTAAAAGTCAGCAGCTGCTGTAGCTGTTGGCTTTTAATATTTTATTTTCGCCGGAGCTCCTCTTTAAAGACCCAACTACTGTATAAATATCTACTTTCACAGGGTTTCTACGAAAGTTCAGATAATTATTTTTAAAGAAAAAAATGTATCTCACTGTCATAGAGCTAAATTTTAACAAATAAAATGTATTACAAAAATAGAAAATTATAAAGTCACAAAACACAGATTAAAAACAATGGTATACCTATTAAAACCCACATACTCCCAAAATGATCTTCAAAAAAGATATAGATGCATTTTAGAATATAAATCAAAATATCAGAGCGCTTGTACCAAGCATATTATATATGAATAATAAGGATGTAGTAATAATATAACAGTAGTGGTGGTACTCTCTTAAAATAGCGACAGCTCCTTTAAAGGGCTCTGTGAGTGAGATGATTAATCTTATGCCGCGTACACACATTTTTTAAATTGGTCATTAAAAACGATCGTGTGTAGGCTCCAGAGCATTTTTCTCAATGAGAAAAATGGCCATTAAAAATTTAGAACATACTCTATTTTTTCTCGTTGTTTTTCACGTCGTGAAAAATGGCCGTGTGTACGCTTTAATGATGGGGAAAAGGAAGCAAGTTATGAGATGGGAGCGCTCGTTCTGGTAAAACTAGCGTTCGTAATGGAGATAGCACATTCGTTGCGCTGTAACGGACTGAAAAGCACGAGGCAGAAAAGCGCGAATCGTCTCACACCAAACTTTACTAACACGAGATCAGCAAAAGCAGCCCAAAGGGTGGCGCCATCCGAATGGAACTTCCCCTTTATAGTGCCGTCGTACGTGTTGTCATACGTGTTGTACGTCACCGCTCTTTGCTCAAGCATTTTTTTCCACAATAGTGTTTAGGCAAGGCAGGCTTGAGAAGAATCACGTTGAGAAAAACGTTGTTTTTTTCAATGACAGTAAAAACGGCCGTGTGTACGCGGCATTAGATTGAATAGGACATCTGTAGAATAGCAGGTGCTACTCTATCCACTTTTTTATTACGGAGATTATAATTACATATCATGCAGATTGCATTCCAGGAGGGCTCAATGAAGACTTAAAATGTAACACATCAAGCAGTTGAAACCAGCACAATAAAGTGATATAGCCAATCTGTAGACGCTATTATGCTGTTATCCAAGGAACTTGAATACTCAAAACACGGAAAAAGGCTCAAGTTGGCATTAACATGTGGTTTGTCAGAGAGAAAAACTTTAACATGAACTACCGATACCGAGACAACATATAAATAGTTGGTACAGCATCATCCAATCTGCAGGTGGGTTTAACCTGGTATTAGTGGTACACTGATGTCTGCATGCAGACTTCTACAGCTACCACCAAGATCTTATATGCATGGTTTAGATACGTGGTTTCAATGTATGATTCATCTAGTTGGTGCATCACTATCCAGTCTCCAGGTGAATTTAATCTGACATTGTTAGTGCACAGATGTCAGACACAAGCTTCTACAGGAACCACTAAGACCTTATCTGCGTGGCTTAAATGTCACCCCAGATACTTAGGAGCCCATTAAATAGGGGACCAAAATAGAGGCAGATACATGATAGTCCACTCACTCAAGCAGAAATTCAAAAAGTAAAGGATTCATACCAGATGTTAGGTAAAAGCCCATCCATAATACAGAAATATGCAGAGCACTACCACTGGATCACATGGGAGAAGAAATACTGATGTCTAACTGGTTTTGTTGGTGACCCAACTTCCTCAGAGACTGAGCTCACAGTGCTGTACCACATCCCTAAATACTGGACCAGATATCAAAGATGGCACCCAAAGGGTCAGGGATGCCAAACATGGCTCCAGCCTTCTTGTTTCCCTGCAAATCAGGGTATTCCACTGTCTTTCCCAACTCCTCCCATCAAGTAAAGCCCGCCAAGGGCACTTCAGCGAGATGTTATCACGTCCACACGCCAAGAGCGCCATGATGCAAATAAACATCTTAACGAATAAAAACATCAGGGTGCATATGTGTGCATGGTACGACGATGGACAAACACAGCAGTCCAATGCGCTGTGTAGGTATATGTGTCATGACGTTTTGGAAGTTGTTTAAATTTTATTAATTTACAAATACATGTAGACTTTTTTAACAATCTGAGTTGGTTAAACCTAGCCCTTGTGAAAGACTGTTCCACATGTTCAGAATCTAATAGAGAACTACCAAGATATCCATTTAGAGCCAATCTACAAATCTCTATACTTACTGTGATGTAATAAAATAATACAAAAATAGGGAACCTAAAATATGTGATATATATAAATAAGTTATATCAAAAACTGCTTTAATTAAGTTATATCAAAAACTGCATTGCTAAAAATACATAAACTGAAAATGCACTTTATTTTTCCTCTAAATCTATGAAATTATTAAAATGTTTGGTAAAGTGGTTGCACGATTTATGCATCCTACATTTATAAATAAACTTGCCATTTCAAAAAGGAAAATTCTATTATCTAAAAACAGAGATTCAGTGTGAGTTCACTTTAGTGATGTTGGTCTCAAAAACAATTCTATTACAGCAATTTCTTGTTTGATCCCTACTGAAAATGTAAATAATTTTATTGCCATCATAATTTAATATTCATCAAAAATGTTATACAGTTTTTCAAATGTAGTGTACTGAAATAGTTGGTAGCTGGGGAATACTGCCATTCTGAGAAATACCAGGTCAAAGAAAACACAAATAATACTTTTGATAGCGTTTTCAAATAAATACTGTATGTCAAGTGTAAAGAGAGAAGTTATCCAGACCCCCAATGGGAATGGAGTATGATGAAAAGTAAAACTAAGCAGGCTTCTGGTTATGAAGGTGAGGAGGAAAAAAAGTAACATTTGTAAAAGGCACAACACATTCAGTAATAAAAGTCTGATAATACATAACAGTTACATAGAATTTTTAGGTAAATAAAATATAAAAGGCAGGTTTTCATGAATAAACAAATACTTGTTTAGCGTCTTAAGGCCTCATTCACATACTAAAGCGTACGTCCATGGAGGGCCGTGTTTACCCCCACAGAGATGCACCCCCATGCAAGCAGTCCCATTGATGTCAAATTGAGAGCAGCAGCTGTGTCCAGGGCAAGCGCTACCACTAGGCGAACTAGGCAGTCGCCCAGGGCGCACTGCCCCCTAGGGCGCAACCACGGTCCCTGGGAGGAAGGAGGTGGGAAAGCATCTGGCAAAGGTGACAAGCCGGGAGAGTGTTGAAATTAGTTGCCGTCCCCCGGAAAACCCATCCACCTGCTCCTCTCCTCCTCCTCCCTCATCCGATGGCCACTCTGTCCTCTGCTCTCTGTGTGTCACTGTGTGCAGGTGGCAGCTCGGGAAGTGCAACTATCCTAGGTGAAGAGGATCCATTCCCCACACTGCTCCATCCACTCCACCTCTAGCATGCCTGCAGTCTACCCTGTGCAGCTTCACACACATCCCTTCTGCCCAGGGGCATACCTAGAGCATTTGGCACCCGGGGCGGATCCAATATCTGGCACCCCCCCAAGTTAAAATGTAAAAACACCCCACTGTGCCCCCTGCATACCTCTGCATCCTTCAATATCTCTTTGTTACTACTGTGTAGCCCCTCTACACAACTGCACCTCTGAATCCCTTTACATTCCACAGCACCCTGCACTTCTGGACCCCTTTACATTCCACAGCACCCTGCACCCCTTTACATTACACAGCATCCTGCACCTCTGCGTCACTTTACATTACACAGCCCCCTGCACCTCTGCACCCCTTTACATTACACAGCACCCTGCACCCCTTTACATTACACAGCCCCCTGCACCCCTTTACATTACACAGCACCCTGCACCTCTGGACCCCATTACATTACACAGCACCCTGCACCTCTGAACCCCTTTACATTACACAGCACCCTGCACCTCTGCACCCCTTTACATTACACAGCCCCCTGCACCTCTGGACCCCTTTACATTACACAGCACCCTGCACCCCTTTACATTAAACAGCACCCTGCACCTCTGGACCCCATTACATTACACAACACCCTGCACCTCTGCACCCCTTTACATTACACAGCCCCCTGCACCTCTGGACCCCTTTACATTACACAGCACCCTGCACCCCTTTACATTACACAGCCCCCTGCACCTCTGGACCCCCTGCATGTTACACAGACCTCCCTCAGTGCAAACCTCCCCCCCTCAGTGCAGACCCCCCCTCAGTGCAAACCCCCCTCAATGCAGACCCCCCCGTGCAAACCCCCCTCAGTACAAACCTCCCCAGTGCAACCCCCCTCAGTGCAAACCTCCCCCCTTAATGCAGACCCCCGTGCAAACCTCCCCCCCTCAGTGCAGACCCCCCAGTGCAACCCCCCCTCCCCCTCAGTGCAAACCCCCCTTAATGCAGACACCCCCCTCAGTGCAAACCTCCCCCCATGCAAACCCCCCCTCAATGCAAACCCCCCTCAATGCAGACACCCCCCTCAGTGCAAACCCCCCCCTTAATGCAGACCCCCGTGCAAACCCCCCACAGTGCAAACCTCCCCCTTAATGCAGACCCCCCGTGCAAACCCCCCTCAGTGCAAATCTCCCCAGTGCAACCCCCCCTCAATGCAGACACCCCCCCTCAGTGCAAACCTCCCCCCTTAATGCAGACCCTCGTGCAAACCCCCCCTCAGTGCAAACCTCCCACCCATGCAAACCCCCCCTCAATGCAGACCCCCGTGCAAACCCCCCTCAGTGAAAACCCCCCTCCCATTCAGTACCTCAGATCAGCGCGCGGCAGCACATGCACAGAAGGTCCCCTCCCCCTCTGTACACATAAACAGAAAGGAGGGGGAGGCGACTTCACTCGGCTGTGCCTGTGTTCTGTGAGAAGTGCCGAACATCGGGACAGCTCAGCCGCGGCCGTGAGGAGGGGATGGATGGTGCAGCAATGTCACCCACCCTCCCTTCGTATCGTGATATATCTGCCTGTGCCTGCCTGGAGTCTCACTGCAGGCAGCTCTTACTTGACGGAGCGGCGCCGGCGCTATCACCGCTTAAGTCACGGGGGGGCGCCGGCCTGACACCCCCCAATGTGTGGCACCCCGGTGCGGCCCGCCCCCCACTTAGTACGCCTCTGCTTCTACCACCCCTCCCCCTGCTTGTCTGTTCCATCTGTGAAGGAGAGGTGGACAGGAAGATTAAAAGAGAAGTATGTTTTTTTGTTTTTTTTTGCTAGTCATACCTCGGTGGATGCAGCATCAGACTGATGCTGCATCTGTCCCATGGAGTCTCTGCACTGAGAACCGAGCCACCGAACACTGCCGATGGCTCGGTTTTCACTCCTCTCCGAGCAGAGCGATGCTGACTGTCAGTCAGCATCGCTTCTGCTCTACTTCTCTGCGCTCATTGTAGAGGCTGAGACTGCCATCAATCAAGGCAGCTGGTGGATCCAGACTTGGAAGTCGGGATGACACGCTGCCTCGACTGATGGCAGTGACATCAGCGGAGAGCGGACTTCAGACCGCTCTCTGCTGAAAACGGGTCACAGGAGTGCAAAACTAATTGCACTCCTGTAACCCAGAGGAGAAGCTCAGCCTAAAAAGCTCAGGCTGGACTTCTCCTTTAAAGCAGCCAAGCCGACAGCCACACTGAAACTGCTGAATGAGCCAGAGAGCATTTCAAGTGTGTGAGCATTTTCACTGACACCCCTGTCTCTCTCTCTCCCTGACCCCACATCTCTCTCTCTCTCCCTGACATCCCCCTCTCTCTCCCAGACCCCTCTCTCTCCCTTGCCCCGTCTCTCTCTCTCTCCTTGACCTCCCCCTCTCTCTCCTTGACCCCCTGTTTCTCTCTCCCTGAAGCCCCCATCTCTCTCTACCTGACCCCCCATCTCTCTCCCTGACCCCCCTGTCTCTCTCTCCCTGATCTCCCTCCTCTCTCTTCCTGACCCCCCTGTCTCTCTCTCCCTGACCCCACCTCTTTCTCCCTGACCCCCTTGTCTCTCTCTCCCTGACCTCCCCCTCTCTATCCCTGCCCCCTGTCTCTCTCACTCTCCATGCCCCCATCTTTCTCTCCCTGACCCCCTGTCTCTCTCTCCCTGACCCCCCATCTCTCTCCCTGACCCCCCATCTCTCTCCCTGCCCCCCATCTCTCTCCCTGCCCCCCTGTCTCTCCCTGACCTCCCCCTCTCTCTCCCTGACCTCCCCCTCTCTCTCTTCCTTACCTCCCCCTCTCTATCCCTGACCCCCTGTCTCTCTCGCTCTCCCTGCCCCCTCTCTCTCTCCCCCTGACCTCCCCCTCTCTTGCCCTGACCCCATCTCCCCCTCTCTATCTCTCTCTCTCTCTCCCTGATCCCCTCTTTCTCTCCCTAACCCCCCTCTCTACCTGACCCCCCTCTCTCTCCCTAACACCCACCGGGTGATCCTGTTAGAAAGTATTTTGTTCTTCAAAAGAACAAGCTGTCTTGCAGATGCAGCATTTAGAGGATGGAATCAAACCATTTAACACTGGCAAAGGGGGTGGAGTCAGGGGCAGAGCCAGGGGCGGCAATATTAGGTTTCCCCATGGGTGTCAAAAATCATTGCACTGCCCCTGGCTGTGCCCATGCAGCCACTGCATCCCAATTTACATCAACGGGACTGCCTGCATGGGGAAGCATGGAACACCTCCGCATCCTCATGTGGGTAAACACGGCCTTCAATGGGCATACACTTAAGTACACCCCATGGGAACGAGGCCTTAGTTGTAAAACCAATTGCTCTTTTTGGACTGATAATACATTTTCCCTTGCACATTTCTTGTAGAACCAAACTTGCTTAAGGTGATTGCAGCCCTATTACTGCACTTGCATCAAAACAATTGAGTACTGTCTGTGATAGTTTTTCTATTTGCATTAACAGTTTAATCTTCAGGATACATTTTTGGGGTTTTCCTTTTTTTCTCAGGCACTGATTGGAAGGAACACCCTGAAAGTTTGTTTTGTTGAAGACCCATAGCGGTGATTGACAGTTTAAAGAGTTATGTGTGGTAATCCAGTGACATACTAAACACCTTTATGATCAATAATTGAAGAGTAAGAGATGATAATTAAAAAATTAGGAAATGCCTGAAAAAGAGAAGAGGAGTGTTAAGCCCCTGGCTATAAAGTAGAGTGCATGTGGCATAAACTTGCTTTTTATTTTCCTCTCATGAACTCATTAGGGTGTTGTGCATCATGTACATACTGAAGTTGTTTTCTGTACAAAAATAGCTCTTAAAGTGTAACTTCACCCGCTGACCTGGCCCGTGGCAATCTCCGGTTCCAAGCCCGGATGTATCAGCATCAGAAGCTCAGAGTTTTGAAATCCCCTCTGCATCCACACAGCGTCTTCATAGCTGACAGGACGGGCTATGCGGCTGTTGATTGGTCTGTACCGCCCATGTGACGGCGCTGACCAATTAGAATGCTCCAGAACGTCCCCCTGACATATAGCTGAGAGGATTTCTAAGCCCCGGACACCTGGCGTGGATAAACCGGGGCTTAGAATCAGAGATTACTGTGGTCCAGGTCAGCAGAACCGAGGGGGGGGGGGTGAGGAGGGGGACCTGTGTAAGTTTACCTTAGAGAGTTTTCTGTAAAGGTGAACTTACCCTTTAAGGAAAACTTGTTCTTGTAATAATGAGCACTGAGGACTGTTATACAGTGAACAAGGCATCTGGGAAGAGAGAAATACAATTGCTATGGTGTACAAGGGTCGGACTTAGGCCCCTTTCACACAAGCGGATAGAATTCAGCTTTTTGCTGCGGATAGATCAAGTTATCTACCGCAGCTAAACTAAGACAATGCTTTCCTATGTCCCCATTCACACACTGCGTTTAGCAACGGTTTCATTATATGGGGTTTGGTGCGGATAGAAAAAATTAATTTGACTGCGTCCAGGAACGATTTATTGCAGCTATCTGCAGCTATCTGCAGGTAATCGCAGTGTACTATGTCACCTGCAGGTAGCAGCGGCAACAAGGAAAGAAAAACAACAGAAAGCAATGGAACAGTGAAACAGAAATGGCAAGAATGTTCCAATGCAGCGAAATGCGGCTAAACGCAAACGCACGTAAACGCAGATAATCGCAATGTACCACTGCAAGTGAACGCTGTGCCAGGATTCTCTGAATTTCAAAATAACAAAACATGCTTTTAACTGCGGCAGAACAGCTGCCTGTGTGAAAGGGGCCTTTATTGTTTAATTTTATAAAGTTTTAAAGCAGAACTCTGGGATCAGCACTAGCGTTGCTAGCCAGGTGCGGGGGGGCGGGCCGCACCCGGGTGACACCCACCAGAGGGGTGACACCCGTGGGTAGCGCAGCGGCCACACTGACATCGCCCGCCCGCTGCCCTGTGCCTTAGGCTCACGCTGCGGCTGTGTCCCTCAGCGGAGCGGAAGGAAGCCGCCGCCCCCTCTGCCTCCTCTATGTTTACATCCACAGAGGAGGAGGAGGAGCCCGCGCTCGAGAGACACACCGCTGTGTGTATCTGCCGCTCTGTTCTGAGGTCTGAAAGGTAAGGGGGGCATCTTTACTGATGGGGGGAGGGGGTGTCTGTACTGCTGGGGTCTGCACAAGAGGGAGTTTGCACCAGGGGGGGGCTGTAACTGAGGGGGGTGTCTGTACTGAGGGGGGTCTGGTACTGAGGGGGGTGTCTGGTACTGAGGGGGGTGTCTGGTACTGAGGGGGGTGTCTGTACTGAGGGGGGTGTCTGTACTGAGGGGGGTCTGGTACTGAGGGGGGTGTCTGTACTGAGGGGGTGTCTGTACTGAGGGGTGTCTGTACTGAGGGGGGTCTGGTACTGAGGGGGGTCTGGTACTGAGGGGGGTGTCTGTACTGAGGGGGGTGTCTGGTACTGAGGGGGGGTCTGGTACTGAGGGGGGTGTCTGTACTGAGGGGGGGTCTGGTACTGAGGGGGGGTCTGTAACTGAGGGGGGGTCTGTAACTGAGGGGGGATCTGTAACTGAGGGGGATCTGTAACTGAGGGGGTGTCTGTTACTGAGGGGGTGTCTGTTACTGAGGGGGGTCTGTTACTGAGGGAGGTGTCTGTACTGAGAGGGGGATTGGTACTGAGGGGGGTGTCTGTACTGAGGGGGGGGGTCTGGTACTGAGGGGGGTGTCTGTACTGAGGGGGGGTCTGTAACTGAGGGGGGGTCTGTAACTGAGGGGGGATCTGTAACTGAGGGGGTGTCTGTTACTGAGGGGGGTCTGTTACTGAGGGGGGTGTCTGTACTGAGGGGGGTGTCTGTACAAGGGGGGTCTGTAACTGAGGGGGTGTCTGTAACTGAGGGGGTCTGCACTGAGGTGGGGGTGTCTGTACTGATGGAGCGGTCTGCACTGAGGTGGGGGTGTCTGTACGTATGGAGCAGTCTGCACTGAGGTGGGGGTGTCTGTACTGAGGGGGAGGTTCATACTGAGGGAGGCGGGTCTATATTGATGGCGGGGAGTCTGTACTTAGTGGAGCTGGTTTGTACTGAGGGAGGGGATCTATACTGTGGGAGGGGGGTCTGTACTGAGGGGGGACTATAGTTGTTGGGAGGTGACACCATTTTTTTTTGCACCGGGTGACACCAACCCTAGTGACGCCACTGGGGATCAGCAAAAAAATCCCCTGTTAGTACACCCGCCTACACAAAAAACGAAACAGTTAATACATTTGTAAAATTCCTTATCATTGAAGAGAAAAGTATAACTGAATTTTCAGGAAGTCAGCTCTCTAATTCAAAAGATGCAGCACATATTCTGCCAAGGAGGAGGTGCTACAACAGCGATCACATCATATCCTCTCGCTTTACAGAAAAAGGAACTACATTTCCCATGAACCTTTTGGAATTGCAGTGAATGTGGGAGGGTACACTAGGCCTGTACATGTTAAATTTGAACTTGCCCACTTCGACATAAATCAGCAACACAGACATTGAGGTGAAATTCTTAGAAATATAAAAGCATGCATATGCAACATGTTTACTTCATTCTATGTAATCTACTGTCATTAAATAATGAATTCCCCCTCCTCTGTGTTTTCTGTTACTGGCTGTAGCTGCAATCTCTCCCACTCCAGCCAGAACAGCAGATAAACATATTGTCCTTACATGCTTTATTTAATCATTACTGAACTGTAGACACATTCCCATATTTATATATTAAACACATTGTACTCTGCTGTAATTCAGTATTATAAATATTCCTCCTCCTGCAGTGTTTCTAACATCATTCAGTGCTTGTATGGTGTATAGGAGCACATCTGGAGCCGCAACACAGAAAGAGAGAGCTGGGACATGCTGCTTTACATTGGTACCACAAGCAACACGGAAAAAAAGAGAAAAAAACAAAAAAGTGCAGCGCTGCCTTATAAATCAATAACTTAACAATAAGGGGGGAACCCTCTAATGTATGGTAATCTCAATAAACGTCAATATTACCACAATACCGGTCTCTGTGATATGTAACTTCACATATAACACACATCAAACTGAAAATAAGACATTTTATTTTCAGTTTGATGTGTATTATATGTGAAGCTATGTATCACAGAGATCATTATTGTGGAAATGTTGAAGTTTATTGAGATTACCATAAATTAGAGGGTTCCACTGTTATTGTTAAGTTATTGATTAGCAATTTAACGCTGCAGTTTTTTTCTTTTGCAATAATAAACATCAGCAGATTTTAGTTGTGCCCCACCAGGCCATCCTCCCATGGACAATGTGCTTGGCTGCTGAGCTCCTCTCACCATCCCTGTACTCAGTGTACAGATAGGCAACACTGATGAGGCACTGATTGCCATCACTGATAGGTACTGATAGGCAGCACTGATAAGGCACTGGCAGGCACTGATTGGCAGCACTGATGGGCTCTGATTGGCAGCACTGAGGCACTGATGGGCACTGATTGCCACTTATAGGTGGCACTAACTGGCATTTATTGGCAGCATTGATGGACGCTGATTGGCACAGATAGGCAGCATTGATGGACACTAATTGGCAGCAATGATGGGCACTGATTGGCAGCACTGATGGGCACTGATTGTCAGCATTGATGGTCACTGATAGGCAGCACGGATGGGCATTGATTGAAACTGATAGGCATCACTGATGGACACTGATGGGCACTGATTTGCAGCACTGTTGGGCACTGAAAGGTGGCACTGGTTGGCAGCACCGATAGGTGCTGATAAGCTGCACTGATTGGCAGCACTGATGGGCACTGATAGGCAGTACTGATTGGCACTGCTAGGTGTCACTAATTGGCAGCACTGATGGGCACTGATTGGGAACACTGATTGGCAGCACTGATTGGGAACACTGGCATTGATAGGTGGCATTGATTGGCACTGATGGGCACTGATTGGCACAGAGCAGCTCTGTGTGTGAAACTGTCAGGTAATATAACTGCCTGCATGGAGAAGACCAGCTGTAAAACTCAGCTGGTGTTTGATAGCTGCTCGGTCCCGCCCACCTCTGACATCACCACCACGTTTTGACAGCCGGTCTTCTCCCTGCAAGCAGTTACATTACCTGACATTTTCATACAATAAGTGGCTCCTGCAAGCCTCACTATCTGCTGCATGTGTAAGTTTTTCGCAGGCATTGCAGTTACACAGAAATGCAACCTTTCAGAGCAGCTCAGGGGGCTGTCATTTTTAGGACATGGTCTGTACCGCCTCCATTGGCAGTACAAACTGAGTGTCTTGGAGTCCTGTCCTGCCCACTACAGCAAGCAGGGACAGAAGTACATCCCTGCTTGCTGTAGACAGAACTACAAATGGGACATGCCAAGACCAGTGGCTGAGACAATTGGAGGAAACAGGAAATCACTGGGGGGTATTTTATTTAAAAGTTGCCAGGCTATTTCAAGGTAACTACTGAGCTAAGAAGGAAATTGCTAAATTGTGCATCACCACAGGGTGACACTGTGGATGCACCTAGTATAAATGCGCCAACGTCCCGATATTCAATGGGAGAATGTATATTTAAACTAAAGGTGGACTTTAAACGGCACACAGATAGATATTGTAAAAATTCTAAGGGTTTTATTGTTGGTAGAAAAATATAATTGAATTTAGGTAAAAAGTACATTAATACAAGACACTGACATTATGTAACAGTTGTCAATAGTTGATATAGGGTCCCATTTACAAGACTCGACACATCTCCCAGGAATTACATTGACATGTAAAATACACAAAGTAGAATGGAATAATGTATAGCCAACAAACACAAATGAGGAGTTGGACGGTATGCACGAGAGATGGCTGGTCTTATTGATGGGTCCGGTAAATTCAAAGATAAAGATCTTGCTTTCGCTCGACTAGTTTCGCGTTCCAAAACGCTTCGTCGGGAGCATAATATTCTGTCAAGATTATACATAAACAGTTCAAAAGAGATACTTCAGTTAATATAATTTTAATACTTGTATCTAGAATAGAACTAATAAAAAACATTTTAAAGAAGAAGCTGATATACATTGATTAAAAGTTTTCGATTGACCACAGAAGGATAAAACACCCACCACCTATACATTGCCAGCACCGAAACCAATCACACAACAGATGGGGCATGAAAGTAGCTGTGCAAAGTTGTAGAAAAAACATGAAAAAGGGGGGGGGGGAAGGGGGGGAAAAAGGGGAGGGGAGGGGGGAAAAAAAGAAAAAAAAAAGAAAAAAAAAAAAAAACGAAGAAGAAAAGAAACAAGGAATGGGGGAAGGGAATAGAGGGGGGGGGGGAAGGGGGGAAAAAAGAAAGAAGAAGGACTGGAATATGAATTAGTCCATATCCATAGGTACTATTAAAAAAAAATTTTTGAAAATTGAGCAAGTTAGATAGCAGGTGCAAAAATTCTTATAAAACCGTAAGTGAAATAATGTGTCAATAATCACCATCGAGGCAAACCAAGAACAAGAAGGGGAGAACAAGAAAGAAAAGAATTTTTTTTTTTTTATATATAATAGTTTCTATACTTACGAACAAGGCCGTGTTAAGTAGTGAAACCAGCCTAGGTATTTTTACCTGGCAATCCGTGTATCACAGGGTGCCAGTATTATATAAACACATTCTAAAAGTAAAACACATAACGTGACCCATAAGTGTCAAAAGTAGGTGTTTCGAAACAAACTAAAGAGAGGGGAGTGGAGGTGGGGGGGGGGGGGGGGAAGGAAGGGGGGGGGAAAAGGGAGGGGAATTTATTCATGTATATATTATTATCCAAGGACTCACCGTGGTAAACAATCATGCGTGATTTAAGTAAAAAAGTAACTATGCACAGGCTACTGATAGGTAGGGAACGTAAATCCAGGTATAACAGGCCAGACAATACTGTAGAGGAGTGTGTCAGTCAGGAGCACTTGCTCGAGCCACACAATGGTAATCTGTTAGGGTGACCCCTAATGATAGACTGACCCAGCTGAAAAACATAAATACAAAAAAGGAAGTTTAGAAAGGACCCGCTTCCCTAGATCTATCTGCTCGTATCCCAGATGGATGGTTCTTACCTTATAGCTTGACAGGGATTATATGCTGGTAGACCTGGATGGAACCTCTCCTGTGGACAGCCTCACAGTGCATTGTGCACCGTTTTTATGTGTCCCTACAGGAAGGCGTCATCACATCCGGAAGTGACGCTGGTGCGCGAGTTCGGACGGTCATGCGCATGCGCCGTAGGCGCTGCTCACGCAGCAACCTGGGGCCAATGAGAGAGTGACAGGGCGAAACCCAGGAAGTATTCCGGGAGCCTACAGTATGTCACATCGCTCTAGCTAGCAGACACGTCATCGTAGGGGATCAAGCAGCCCATGTATGTGCGCCGTGATCACTGCCATCACAAAAGCCCATGACCAGTGCGGCAGTGACAAAGCATACCACAGGGGGAGCCGATTGCTCCCTTAAAGCAGGTCAAAGGATCGTGTTCTAAATACCAGCAGTGGTCAGTAAGTCCGCCCACCATTGCAGCCATCAGTGTGGGCACATAGGCTTCGGGGCACAGCAAGAACAGGGGGTGAAAGAGGGTGAATACACCCACCTGTGGTCATCGAAAAGAAGATCCAGACATAATATACAGAACTAAATAAAAATGCTAAAGGCATATAAATAACCAAAAATACATATTCTACATTTATATATACATCCAGGAATAGTACCTTTAAACTAGTAAACAATATCTAATTTAAGTACAGGGATTCCAATACAGCAGCTTAACCATTTAGGAACATGATTTAGAGTGTGTATTCTGTGTGTCTTTTTTAGTGACATATTCGATCTAGCGGCTGTAGTGGGGGGTAGAGTTATCATACAAGGTGAATTTAGTGACACTGATGAAACTAATATATGGCATTCATTGTGCAGCTTATCCTGAAGAAGGATTGTTTTTATAGTATTATGCAACTAGATGAAACATCAAATCAAGATGCAATAGGCATTAAATAAAATAGACATATAGTAATACAGAGGGAAGGGGGATGGGGGGAGAGAAAAAGGGTGTGTTAACGTGAGTAGGCACATAACATATGTGGAAAAGTATGTATAGCATTAGTGTGGCAGTAAATATTCACCCCCATCCATAGCCCGTAAGATATTCTAGATGTCGATCAGAGTGGTATATATGTCAGTGACAGAAATCATGTTCCAAATGGTTAAAAGTGGTTTAGATCAGTCATTTACAGAAATGGTCTGTATGACTGAGTTTCGTTTAGACCAGGGGGGTGTGTGGCATTCAACCTCTCAACCCAGATAGTTTCTCTCTGGAGGATGATTTTATCCCACTCACCCCCTCTGGGACTTTTGGGAACAACGGCCAGAACAGAAAAAGACACTACTGAGGTATCAAAACGGTGGTAGAGGTCCAGATGTCGACTAATGGGTGTCAACATCTTCCCGTTGCCCGAGTAGTAAATGTGATCGTTGATACGTTGTCTTAACTGTCTGGCTGTTTTACCCACATAGAAACTACCGCATTTGCAGGTCATGAGATAAACCACGCCTTCAGTGCGGCAGTTAGCAGAAAATTTTGGGAAAAAAAACCTCACCATTGGGGAGTGTAGTATTTTGACAGGGTAAAACCCATTTACAGAAGGAGCATTTCCCACATTGTGACGTCCCTATAGTTCGATTAGTAACATTATTGCAGTTTCGAACATAGTGGCTAGCGGTAAGTTTGTCTCTAAGTGAGGTTGCCCGCCTGAAAATGATCTCGGGTTGTGCCCCTACATATTTGCCCAGGGTGGGATCATCTTGTATTAGGTGCCAATGGTTCTTGAGTAGGGACCGTATGTCCGTATGTTGGTTGGAAAACCTAGTAATTACTTTAACGGTGGATTGAGAGGGGGTATTTTTTACTTTATACAGGAGTTCATTTCTGGTTTGGCTATTGGCCTTGTTATACGCTTGGCGTAATAGAGATTTACTGTAGCCTCTGGCTAGTAACCTATTCCTTAGTAATTTAGCCTGTATTTGGAAGTCGGATGACAGTGTACAATTTCGTCTCAGCCTGATATATTGAGCATAAGGAATGCTACGTATCAAGGCTGGTGGATGAGCACTGTTTGCATGCAGTAGCGTGTTCCCTGCTGTACTTTTGCGGAACAGGCTCGTGAAGAGCACATTGTCTATGTTCTTAGAAATTGTCAAGTCCAGGAAGGTAGTTACATTAGGATCACGACTGAATGTAAATTTTAGATTGTATTGATTTACATTTAACTTTTGGATGAACTCATCGAACAGTGTTCCCGTACCTGTCCACACGATGAACACGTCATCGATGTAGCGCATCCAGACGAGAACACTGTCAGTAAATCTAGTCATAGACTCGTTCAAAAACAAGTCCCTCTCCCACCCCCCCAGGTACAGATTGGCGTAGCCAGGGGCACAGCAGGTGCCCATGGCTACGCCCTGCACCTGGAGGTAGTGGGAGTTATTAAAGCTGAACCAGTTATGGGTAAGAATGAACTGTAATAGTCCAACAATGAAATCGTTATAGGGCCACTGGTGGTGGTCTTCTTCATAGAGGAAGGTACGTATCATCCCGACTCCCTGCTCGTGAGGGATGCTAGAGTACAAAGCCTCCACATCCAATGTCACGAGGAGGGAGCCTGGAGGAACGACCATACCCTCTATTTGTTTCAGGAGAGCTAGCGTGTCCTTAATGTAATAAGGAAGAGCCATGACATGTGGCATTAACACTGAATCAACCAACTTGCTGGCATTTTCCGTTAAACATCCAATCCCTGAAATAATCGGTCTCCCAGGGGGCGACACCGGACTCTTATGCACCTTCGGTAGTGCATAAAATGTCGCCACCCTGGGGGACCGAGTATTCAGGTAATCGTAGACATCTTGGTTAATTAGCCCCTTGGTGAAGGCATCATTGATGATACCCAGGAATTGGATTTTATAAGGTGCAGTGTGTGCAACAGTAATGGGCCGGGTACCATTCAAGATTTGACAAAATCTTGAGGCACATGTTTTCATAAAAATCTTTAGTCATAAGAACGATGTTACCCCCCTTGTCAGCTCCCTTAACAACCACGTCAGGGTGATTCTGTATTTTGGAAATGCCCAATCGTTGCGCACGAGTAAGATTACTGTGCTTGGGCAATATCTTAAGGCGTTTTGTATCACTGATAACGTTACATAGAAAAGCCCAGGCTTGTGGGCTAGTAGCAAGGTCTGGGAAATTCTTGGATTTAGGTTTAAACTTCCTTACAAGGGGCTTAATTGGTACAGGCGTGACTTCATCCTGCACATCCCCACTGTCGTTTTCGTCCAGGAGTAGTATCAAATCCCGTAACGCCCTAAACTCTTCCATTTTGAAGTGCTTGATACTTTCAGAAAAATCTTTCTCATTTTTTTTTTTTTTTATTTTTTTTTATGTTTTTCAGCTGGGTCAGTCTATCATTAGGGGTCACCCTAACAGATTACCATTGTGTGGCTCGAGCAAGTGCTCCTGACTGACACACTCCTCTACAGTATTGTCTGGCCTGTTATACCTGGATTTACGTTCCCTACCTATCAGTAGCCTGTGCATAGTTACTTTTTTACTTAAATCACGCATGATTGTTTACCACGGTGAGCCCTTGGATAATAATATATACATGAATAAATTCCCCTCCCTTTCCCCCCCCCCTTCCTTTCCCCCCCCCCCCCCACTCCCCTCTCTTTAGTTTGTTTCGAAACACCTACTTTTGACACTTATGGGTCACGTTATGTGTTTTACTTTTAGAATGTGTTTATATAATACTGGCACCCTGTGATACACGGATTGCCAGGTAAAAATACCTAGGCTGGTTTCACTACTTAACACGGCCTTGTTCGTAAGTATAGAAACTATTATATATAAAAAAAAAAAATTTCTTTTCTTTCTTGTTCTCCCCTTCTTGTTCTTGGTTTGCCTCGATGGTGATTATTGACACATTATTTCACTTACGGTTTTATAAGAATTTTTGCACCTGCTATCTAACTTGCTCAATTTTCAAAAAAATTTTTTTAATAGTACCTATGGATATGGACTAATTCATATTCCAGTCCTTCTTCTTTCTTTTTTCCCCCCTTCCCCCCCCCCTCTATTCCCTTCCCCCATTCCTTGTTTCTTTTCTTCTTCGTTTTTTTTTTTTTTTTTTTTCCCCCCTCCCCTCCCCTTTTTCCCCCCCCTCCCCCTTTTTCATGTTTTTTCTACAACTTTGCACAGCTACTTTCATGCCCCATCTGTTGTGTGATTGGTTTCGGTGCTGGCAATGTATAGGTGGTGGGTGTTTTATCCTTCTGTGGTCAATCGAAAACTTTTAATCAATGTATATCAGCTTCTTCTTTAAAATGTTTTTTATTAGTTCTATTCTAGATACAAGTATTAAAATTATATTAACTGAAGTATCTCTTTTGAACTGTTTATGTATAATCTTGACAGAATATTATGCTCCCGACGAAGCGTTTTGGAACGCGAAACTAGTCGAGCGAAAGCAAGATCTTTATCTTTGAATTTACCGGACCCATCAATAAGACCAGCCATCTCTCGTGCATACCGTCCAACTCCTCATTTGTGTTTGTTGGCTATACATTATTCCATTCTACTTTGTGTATTTTACATGTCAATGTAATTCCTGGGAGATGTGTCGAGTCTTGTAAATGGGACCCTATATCAACTATTGACAACTGTTACATAATGTCAGTGTCTTGTATTAATGTACTTTTTACCTAAATTCAATTATATTTTTCTACCAACAATAAAACCCTTAGAATTTTTACAATATCTATCTGTGTGCCGTTTAAAGTCCACCTTTAGTTTAAATATACATTCTCCCATTGAATATCGGGACGTTGGCGCATTTATACTAGGTGCATCCACAGTGTCACCCTGTGGTGATGCACAATTTAGCAATTTCCTTCTAAATCATTATTGGGGTGGAAGCACCCATTTTTTGCCTCTAGGTGTTCATATAGATAATTTTTATAAGTTAGTATCTATATACATTCCAGGTATTTTTCCTTTTTCTCTTTTTTTCCCCCTTCCCCCCCTTTTTTGATTTTTTGATGGACTACGTAGGTACAGCCTGGCTAGGCTATATTAGTGGGATTCAGTCAGAATGCAGGGTCAATACAGGTCAGGAAATAGGATTAACGCAATATATTTCCAAAATGAAAAAACTGCTCAAGAAAAAGTCAAACCTGCATTGGCATGTGGACTTTCTCCAGCAATATGTGCGAGAGAATATTAGCCCTTTAGGGCTCAGAATTCAGATTTACCCCTCCTTTGACAACTATGGAGCTGAGTTTAAACTAGCTTGGGAACAAATTCTTACACAATGTAGTACCAACTTAATCAACTTGCTGGTTTCCCACTATCAGATTGAGCTAAAAAATCTAGACCAAGACATCTTGTCCCTCCAGGCCACCAGTGAGGCCTTGAAGGGTCATGAACACTTCACTGCCAAATGGCAGGAAGTAAAAGACTATATCACCAAAATTAATAAAGATATTATCTTTAAAAAACAAAGCAAGTTGGTTAAAGATAGGGCTGCCTTTTTAGAAGGCTTTGCCTATCACTGGCAATTGCCATTTCAGAATCGTGGTCCCAAGAAAACTAGGTTCAGAAAATCCAAAGCAGGTAGGGGTAATGGGATGGGTGTGACTGATGATGACGATGTTGAGTCTGACTCATCTGTGTCTACGTTTTCTTCCCAACAGTCGACTACGAGAGGACAACTGAATGCACACGGTAACAATGGTGGACGAAAAAGGACCTATGGTGGTGGGCAATTCACCCCCTACCCCAAAAAAAGACCTGACAATCATAATACAAGACCTACTGACCCTGCGACCCGACATGATCTGACACCGAGTAAAGGTAATGAAAGTAATTCACTCACCTATATAGGCCCTATCGCACAAAAGGCCCTACAGATGATGACCCAACAAAATGGAAATACCAGTACTCCATCAACCTCATTCCCTGCAGGGTTGGGACCTACCAATATGCAAGTATCCAATACAGCAGTGGAGGCTAGCTCGCAAGCTCCATTTCCCAGCCTGTCCCAAACACCCACTTTACACCCATCAATTCAATTACAAAATTTTAAGAAGCAAAGTACCCTTGACTGCCATATTAATCAAGGCAATACGCAGATCCTAAATTTTCAGACACTAGGAGTGCATCAGCATCCAACGTAGAGATGGATGTACTGAATCTCACTCCTTACCGATTTTCTAGGGACGAACTTAGTGTACTCAAATTTGGGTTAAGTTTTTGCCCCACACAAAACATAGATAGGTACGAATTTATTAAGGACATCCACATGTTCGTTAGAAATCTTACTTTTAAATATATATTTGATAGGGACCGTATCCGCACAAAAAATGAGAAAGATTTTTCTGAAAGTATCAAGCACTTCAAAATGGAAGAGTTTAGGGCGTTACGGGATTTGATACTACTCCTGGACGAAAACGACAGTGGGGATGTGCAGGATGAAGTCACGCCTGTACCAATTAAGCCCCTTGTAAGGAAGTTTAAACCTAAATCCAAGAATTTCCCAGACCTTGCTACTAGCCCACAAGCCTGGGCTTTTCTATGTAACGTTATCAGTGATACAAAACGCCTTAAGATATTGCCCAAGCACAGTAATCTTACTCGTGCGCAACGATTGGGCATTTCCAAAATACAGAATCACCCTGACGTGGTTGTTAAGGGAGCTGACAAGGGGGGTAACATCGTTCTTATGACTAAAGATTTTTATGAAAACATGTGCCTCAAGATTTTGTCAAATCTTGAATGGTACCGGCCCATTACTGTTGCACACACTGCACCTTATAAAATCCAATTCCTGGGTATCATCAATGATGCCTTCACCAAGGGGCTAATTAACCAAGATGTCTACGATTACCTGAATACTCGGTCCCCCAGGGTGGCGACATTTTATGCACTACCGAAGGTGCATAAGAGTCCGGTGTCGCCCCCTGGGAGACCGATTATTTCAGGGATTGGATGTTTAACGGAAAATGCCAGCAAGTTGGTTGATTCAGTGTTAATGCCACATGTCATGGCTCTTCCTTCTTACATTAAGGACACGCTAGCTCTCCTGAAACAAATAGAGGGTATGGTCGTTCCTCCAGGCTCCCTCCTCGTGACATTGGATGTGGAGGCTTTGTACTCTAGCATCCCTCACGAGCAGGGAGTCGGGATGATACGTACCTTCCTCTATGAAGAAGACCACCACCAGTGGCCCTATAACGATTTCATTGTTGGACTATTACAGTTCATTCTTACCCATAACTGGTTCAGCTTTAATAACTCCCACTACCTCCAGGTGCAGGGCGTAGCCATGGGCACCTGCTGTGCCCCTGGCTACGCCAATCTGTACCTGGGGGGGTGGGAGAGGGACTTGTTTTCGAACGAGTCTATGACTAGATTTACTGACAGTGTTCTCGTCTGGATGCGCTACATCGATGACGTGTTCATCGTGTGGACAGGTACGGGAACACTGTTCGATGAGTTCATCCAAAAGTTAAATGTAAATCAATACAATCTAAAATTTACATTCAGTCGTGATCCTAATGTAACTACCTTCCTGGACTTGACAATTTCTAAGAACATAGACAATGTGCTCTTCACGAGCCTGTTCCGCAAAAGTACAGCAGGGAACACGCTACTGCATGCAAACAGTGCTCATCCACCAGCCTTGATACGTAGCATTCCTTATGCTCAATATATCAGGCTGAGACGAAATTGTACACTGTCATCCGACTTCCAAATACAGGCTAAATTACTAAGGAATAGGTTACTAGCCAGAGGCTACAGTAAATCTCTATTACGCCAAGCGTATAACAAGGCCAATAGCCAAACCAGAAATGAACTCCTGTATAAAGTAAAAAATACCCCCTCTCAATCCACCGTTAAAGTAATTACTAGGTTTTCCAACCAACATACGGACATACGGTCCCTACTCAAGAACCATTGGCACCTAATACAAGATGATCCCACCCTGGGCAAATATGTAGGGGCACAACCCGAGATCATTTTCAGGCGGGCAACCTCACTTAGAGACAAACTTACCGCTAGCCACTATGTTCGAAACTGCAATAATGTTACTAATCGAACTATAGGGACGTCACAATGTGGGAAATGCTCCTTCTGTAAATGGGTTTTACCCTGTCAAAATACTACACTCCCCAATGGTGAGGTTTTTTTCCCAAAATTTTCTGCTAACTGCCGCACTGAAGGCGTGGTTTATCTCATGACCTGCAAATGCGGTAGTTTCTATGTGGGTAAAACAGCCAGACAGTTAAGACAACGTATCAACGATCACATTTACTACTCGGGCAACGGGAAGATGTTGACACCCATTAGTCGACATCTGGACCTCTACCACCGTTTTGATACCTCAGTAGTGTCTTTTTCTGTTCTGGCCGTTGTTCCCAAAAGTCCCAGAGGGGGTGAGTGGGATAAAATCATCCTCCAGAGAGAGACTATCTGGGTTGAGAGGTTGAATGCCACACACCCCCCTGGTCTAAACGAAACTCAGTCATACAGACCATTTCTATAAATGACTGATCTAAACCACTTTTAACCATTTGGAACATGATTTCTGTCACTGACATATATACCACTCTGATCGACATCTAGAATATCTTACGGGCTATGGATGGGGGTGAATATTTACTGCCACACTAATGCTATACATACTTTTCCACATATGTTATGTGCCTACTCACGTTAACACACCCTTTTTCTCTCCCCCCATCCCCCTTCCCTCTGTATTACTATATGTCTATTTTATTTAATGCCTGATTGCATCTTGATTTGATGTTTCATCTAGTTGCATAATACTATAAAAACAATCCTTCTTCAGGATAAGCTGCACAATGAATGCCATATATTAGTTTCATCAGTGTCACTAAATTCACCTTGTATGATAACTCTACCCCCCACTACAGCCGCTAGATCGAATATGTCACTAAAAAAGACACACAGAATACACACTCTAAATCATGTTCCTAAATGGTTAAGCTGCTGTATTGGAATCCCTGTACTTAAATTAGATATTGTTTACTAGTTTAAAGGTACTATTCCTGGATGTATATATAAATGTAGAATATGTATTTTTGGTTATTTATATGCCTTTAGCATTTTTATTTAGTTCTGTATATTATGTCTGGATCTTCTTTTCGATGACCACAGGTGGGTGTATTCACCCTCTTTCACCCCCTGTTCTTGCTGTGCCCCGAAGCCTATGTGCCCACACTGATGGCTGCAATGGTGGGCGGACTTACTGACCACTGCTGGTATTTAGAACACGATCCTTTGACCTGCTTTAAGGGAGCAATCGGCTCCCCCTGTGGTATGCTTTGTCACTGCCGCACTGGTCATGGGCTTTTGTGATGGCAGTGATCACGGCGCACATACATGGGCTGCTTGATCCCCTACGATGACGTGTCTGCTAGCTAGAGCGATGTGACATACTGTAGGCTCCCGGAATACTTCCTGGGTTTCGCCCTGTCACTCTCTCATTGGCCCCAGGTTGCTGCGTGAGCAGCGCCTACGGCGCATGCGCATGACCGTCCGAACTCGCGCACCAGCGTCACTTCCGGATGTGATGACGCCTTCCTGTAGGGACACATAAAAACGGTGCACAATGCACTGTGAGGCTGTCCACAGGAGAGGTTCCATCCAGGTCTACCAGCATATAATCCCTGTCAAGCTATAAGGTAAGAACCATCCATCTGGGATACGAGCAGATAGATCTAGGGAAGCGGGTCCTTTCTAAACTTCCTTTTTTGTATTTATGTTTTTCAGCTGAGTCAGTCTATCATTAGGGGTCACCCTAACAGATTACCATTGTGTGGCTCGAGCAAGTGCTCCTGACTGACACACTCCTCTACAGTATTGTCTGGCCTGTTATACCTGGATTTACGTTCCCTACCTATCAGTAGCCTGTGCATAGTTACTTTTTTACTTAAATCACGCATGATTGTTTACCACGGTGAGCCCTTGGATAATAATATATACATGAATAAATTCCCCTCCCTTTCCCCCCCCCCCTTCCTTTCCCCCCCCCCCCCCACTCCCCTCTCTTTAGTTTGTTTCGAAACACCTACTTTTGACACTTATGGGACACGTTATGTGTTTTACTTTTACAATGTGTTTATATAATACTGGCACCCTGTGATACACGGATTGCCAGGTAAAAATACCTAGGCTGGTTTCACTACTTAACACGGCCTTGTTCGTAAGTATAGAAACTATTATATATAAAAAAAAAAATTTTCTTTTCTTTCTTGTTCTCCCCTTCTTGTTCTTGGTTTGCCTCGATGGTGATTATTGACACATTATTTCACTTACGGTTTTATAAGAATTTTTGCACCTGCTATCTAACTTGCTCAATTTTCAAAAAAAAAATTTTAATAGTACCTATGGATATGGACTAATTCATATTCCAGTCCTTCTTCTTTCTTTTTTCCCCCCTTCCCCCCCCCTCTATTCCCTTCCCCCATTCCTTGTTTCTTTTCTTCTTGTTTTTTTTTTTTTTTTTTTTCCCCCTCCCCTCCCCTTTTTCCCCCCCTTCCCCCCCCCCCTTTTTCATGTTTTTTCTACAACTTTGCACAGCTACTTTCATGCCCCATCTGTTGTGTGATTGGTTTCGGTGCTGGCAATGTATAGGTGGTGGGTGTTTTATCCTTCTGTGGTCAATCAAAAACTTTTAATCAATGTATATCAGCTTCTTCTTTAAAATGTTTTTTATTAGTTCTATTCTAGATACAAGTATTACAATTATATTAACTGAAGTATCTCTTTTGAACTGTTTATGTATAATCTTGACAGAATATTATGCTCCCGACGAAGCGTTTTGGAACGCGAAACTAGTCGAGCGAAAGCAAGATCTTTATCTTTGAATTTACCGGACCCATCAGTAAGACCAGCCATCTCTCGTGCATACCGTCCAACTCCTCATTTGTGTTTGTTGGCTATACATTATTCCATTCTACTTTGTGTATTTTACATGTCAATGTAATTCCTGGGAGATGTGTCGAGTCTTGTAAATGGGACCCTATATCAACTATTGACAACTGTTACATAATGTCAGTGTCTTGTATTAATGTACTTTTTACCTAAATTCAATTATATTTTTCTACCAACAATAAAACCCTTAGAATTTTTACAATATCTATCTGTGTGCCGTTTAAAGTCCACCTTTAGTTTAAATATACATTCTCCCATTGAATATCGGGACGTTGGCGCATTTATACTAGGTGCATCCACAGTGTCACCCTGTGGTGATGCACAATTTAGCAATTTCCTTCTAAATCATTATTGGGGTGGAAGCACCCATTTTTTGCCTCTAGGTGTTCATATAGATAATTTTTATAAGTTAGTATCTATATACATTCCAGGTATTTTTCCTTTTTCTCTTTTTTTCCCCCTTCCCCCCCTTTTTTGATTTTTTGATGGACTACGTAGGTACAGCCTGGCTAGGCTATATTAGTGGGATTCAGTCAGAATGCAGGGTCAATACAGGTCAGGAAATAGGATTAACGCAATATATTTCCAAAATGAAAAAACTGCTCAAGAAAAAGTCAAACCTGCATTGGCATGTGGACTTTCTCCAGCAATATGTGCGAGAGAATATTAGCCCTTTAGGGCTCAGAATTCAGATTTACCCCTCCTTTGACAACTATGGAGCTGAGTTTAAACTAGCTTGGGAACAAATTCTTACACAATGTAGTACCAACTTAATCAACTTGCTGGTTTCCCACTATCAGATTGAGCTAAAAAATCTAGACCAAGACATCTTGTCCCTCCAGGCCACCAGTGAGGCCTTGAAGGGTCATGAACACTTCACTGCCAAATGGCAGGAAGTAAAAGACTATATCACCAAAATTAATAAAGATATTATCTTTAAAAAACAAAGCAAGTTGGTTAAAGATAGGGCTGCCTTTTTAGAAGGCTTTGCCTATCACTGGCAATTGCCATTTCAGAATCGTGGTCCCAAGAAAACTAGGTTCAGAAAATCCAAAGCAGGTAGGGGTAATGGGATGGGTGTGACTGATGATGACGATGTTGAGTCTGACTCATCTGTGTCTACGTTTTCTTCCCAACAGTCGACTACGAGAGGACAACTGAATGCACACGGTAACAATGGTGGACGAAAAAGGACCTATGGTGGTGGGCAATTCACCCCCTACCCCAAAAAAAGACCTGACAATCATAATACAAGACCTACTGACCCTGCGACCCGACATGATCTGACACCGAGTAAAGGTAATGAAAGTAATTCACTCACCTATATAGGCCCTATCGCACAAAAGGCCCTACAGATGATGACCCAACAAAATGGAAATACCAGTACTCCATCAACCTCATTCCCTGCAGGGTTGGGACCTACCAATATGCAAGTATCCAATACAGCAGTGGAGGCTAGCTCGCAAGCTCCATTTCCCAGCCTGTCCCAAACACCCACTTTACACCCATCAATTCAATTACAAAATTTTAAGAAGCAAAGTACCCTTGACTGCCATATTAATCAAGGCAATACGCAGATCCTAAATTTTCAGACACTAGGAGTGCATCAGCATCCAACGTAGAGATGGATGTACTGAATCTCACTCCTTACCGATTTTCTAGGGACGAACTTAGTGTACTCAAATTTGGGTTAAGTTTTTGCCCCACACAAAACATAGATAGGTACGAATTTATTAAGGACATCCACATGTTCGTTAGAAATCTTACTTTTAAATATATATTTGATAGGGACCGTATCCGCACAAAAAATGAGAAAGATTTTTCTGAAAGTATCAAGCACTTCAAAATGGAAGAGTTTAGGGCGTTACGGGATTTGATACTACTCCTGGACGAAAACGACAGTGGGGATGTGCAGGATGAAGTCACGCCTGTACCAATTAAGCCCCTTGTAAGGAAGTTTAAACCTAAATCCAAGAATTTCCCAGACCTTGCTACTAGCCCACAAGCCTGGGCTTTTCTATGTAACGTTATCAGTGATACAAAACGCCTTAAGATATTGCCCAAGCACAGTAATCTTACTCGTGCGCAACGATTGGGCATTTCCAAAATACAGAATCACCCTGACGTGGTTGTTAAGGGAGCTGACAAGGGGGGTAACATCGTTCTTATGACTAAAGATTTTTATGAAAACATGTGCCTCAAGATTTTGTCAAATCTTGAATGGTACCGGCCCATTACTGTTGCACACACTGCACCTTATAAAATCCAATTCCTGGGTATCATCAATGATGCCTTCACCAAGGGGCTAATTAACCAAGATGTCTACGATTACCTGAATACTCGGTCCCCCAGGGTGGCGACATTTTATGCACTACCGAAGGTGCATAAGAGTCCGGTGTCGCCCCCTGGGAGACCGATTATTTCAGGGATTGGATGTTTAACGGAAAATGCCAGCAAGTTGGTTGATTCAGTGTTAATGCCACATGTCATGGCTCTTCCTTCTTACATTAAGGACACGCTAGCTCTCCTGAAACAAATAGAGGGTATGGTCGTTCCTCCAGGCTCCCTCCTCGTGACATTGGATGTGGAGGCTTTGTACTCTAGCATCCCTCACGAGCAGGGAGTCGGGATGATACGTACCTTCCTCTATGAAGAAGACCACCACCAGTGGCCCTATAACGATTTCATTGTTGGACTATTACAGTTCATTCTTACCCATAACTGGTTCAGCTTTAATAACTCCCACTACCTCCAGGTGCAGGGCGTAGCCATGGGCACCTGCTGTGCCCCTGGCTACGCCAATCTGTACCTGGGGGGGGTGGGAGAGGGACTTGTTTTCGAACGAGTCTATGACTAGATTTACTGACAGTGTTCTCGTCTGGATGCGCTACATCGATGACGTGTTCATCGTGTGGACAGGTACGGGAACACTGTTCGATGAGTTCATCCAAAAGTTAAATGTAAATCAATACAATCTAAAATTTACATTCAGTCGTGATCCTAATGTAACTACCTTCCTGGACTTGACAATTTCTAAGAACATAGACAATGTGCTCTTCACGAGCCTGTTCCGCAAAAGTACAGCAGGGAACACGCTACTGCATGCAAACAGTGCTCATCCACCAGCCTTGATACGTAGCATTCCTTATGCTCAATATATCAGGCTGAGACGAAATTGTACACTGTCATCCGACTTCCAAATACAGGCTAAATTACTAAGGAATAGGTTACTAGCCAGAGGCTACAGTAAATCTCTATTACGCCAAGCGTATAACAAGGCCAATAGCCAAACCAGAAATGAACTCCTGTATAAAGTAAAAAATACCCCCTCTCAATCCACCGTTAAAGTAATTACTAGGTTTTCCAACCAACATACGGACATACGGTCCCTACTCAAGAACCATTGGCACCTAATACAAGATGATCCCACCCTGGGCAAATATGTAGGGGCACAACCCGAGATCATTTTCAGGCGGGCAACCTCACTTAGAGACAAACTTACCGCTAGCCACTATGTTCGAAACTGCAATAATGTTACTAATCGAACTATAGGGACGTCACAATGTGGGAAATGCTCCTTCTGTAAATGGGTTTTACCCTGTCAAAATACTACACTCCCCAATGGTGAGGTTTTTTTCCCAAAATTTTCTGCTAACTGCCGCACTGAAGGCGTGGTTTATCTCATGACCTGCAAATGCGGTAGTTTCTATGTGGGTAAAACAGCCAGACAGTTAAGACAACGTATCAACGATCACATTTACTACTCGGGCAACGGGAAGATGTTGACACCCATTAGTCGACATCTGGACCTCTACCACCGTTTTGATACCTCAGTAGTGTCTTTTTCTGTTCTGGCCGTTGTTCCCAAAAGTCCCAGAGGGGGTGAGTGGGATAAAATCATCCTCCAGAGAGAAACTATCTGGGTTGAGAGGTTGAATGCCACACACCCCCCTGGTCTAAACGAAACTCAGTCATACAGACCATTTCTGTAAATGACTGATCTAAACCACTTTTAACCATTTGGAACATGATTTCTGTCACTGACATATATACCACTCTGATCGACATCTAGAATATCTTACGGGCTATGGATGGGGGTGAATATTTACTGCCACACTAATGCTATACATACTTTTCCACATATGTTATGTGCCTACTCACGTTAACACACCCTTTTTCTCTCCCCCCATCCCCCTTCCCTCTGTATTACTATATGTCTATTTTATTTAATGCCTGATTGCATCTTGATTTGATGTTTCATCTAGTTGCATAATACTATAAAAACAATCCTTCTTCAGGATAAGCTGCACAATGAATGCCATATATTAGTTTCATCAGTGTCACTAAATTCACCTTGTATGATAACTCTACCCCCCACTACAGCCGCTAGATCGAATATGTCACTAAAAAAGACACACAGAATACACACTCTAAATCATGTTCCTAAATGGTTAAGCTGCTGTATTGGAATCCCTGTACTTAAATTAGATATTGTTTACTAGTTTAAAGGTACTATTCCTGGATGTATATATAAATGTAGAATATGTATTTTTGGTTATTTATATGCCTTTAGCATTTTTATTTAGTTCTGTATATTATGTCTGGATCTTCTTTTCGATGACCACAGGTGGGTGTATTCACCCTCTTTCACCCCCTGTTCTTGCTGTGCCCCGAAGCCTATGTGCCCACACTGATGGCTGCAATGGTGGGCGGACTTACTGACCACTGCTGGTATTTAGAACACGATCCTTTGACCTGCTTTAAGGGAGCAATCGGCTCCCCCTGTGGTATGCTTTGTCACTGTCGCACTGGTCATGGGCTTTTGTGATGGCAGTGATCACGGCGCACATACATGGGCTGCTTGATCCCCTACGATGACGTGTCTGCTAGCTAGAGCGATGTGACATACTGTAGGCTCCCGGAATACTTCCTGGGTTTCGCCCTGTCACTCTCTCATTGGCCCCAGGTTGCTGCGTGAGCAGCGCCTACGGCGCATGCGCATGACCGTCCGAACTCGCGCACCAGCGTCACTTCCGGATGTGATGACGCCTTCCTGTAGGGACACATAAAAACGGTGCACAATGCACTGTGAGGCTGTCCACAGGAGAGGTTCCATCCAGGTCTACCAGCATATAATCCCTGTCAAGCTATAAGGTAAGAACCATCCATCTGGGATACGAGCAGATAGATCTAGGGAAGCGGGTCCTTTCTAAACTTCCTTTTTTGTATTTATGTTTTTCAGCTGGGTCAGTCTATCATTAGGGGTCACCCTAACAGATTACCATTGTGTGGCTCGAGCAAGTGCTCCTGACTGACACACTCCTCTACAGTATTGTCTGGCCTGTTATACCTGGATTTACGTTCCCTACCTATCAGTAGCCTGTGCATAGTTACTTTTTTACTTAAATCACGCATGATTGTTTACCACGGTGAGCCCTTGGATAATAATATATACATGAATAAATTCCCCTCCCTTTCCCCCCCCCTTCCTTTCCCCCCCCCCCCCCCCACCTCCACTCCCCTCTCTTTAGTTTGTTTCGAAACACCTACTTTTGACACTTATGGGTCACGTTATGTGTTTTACTTTTAGAATGTGTTTATATAATACTGGCACCCTGTGATACACGGATTGCAAGGTAAAAATACCTAGGCTGGTTTCACTACTTAACACGGCCTTGTTCGTAAGTATAGAAACTATTATATATAAAAAAAAAAAAATTATTTTCTTTCTTGTTCTCCCCTTCTTGTTCTTGGTTTGCCTCGATGGTGATTATTGACACATTATTTCACTTACGGTTTTATAAGAATTTTTGCACCTGCTATCTAACTTGCTCAATTTTCAAAAAAAATTTTTTAATAGTACCTATGGATATGGACTAATTCATATTCCAGTCCTTCTTCTTTCTTTTTTCCCCCCTTCCCCCCCCCTCTATTCCCTTCCCCCATTCCTTGTTTCTTTTCTTCTTCGTTTTTTTTTTTTTTTTTCCCCCTCCCCTCCCCTTTTTCCCCCCTTCCCCCCCCCCCTTTTTCATGTTTTTTCTACAACTTTGCACAGCTACTTTCATGCCCCATCTGTTGTGTGATTGGTTTCGGTGCTGGCAATGTATAGGTGGTGGGTGTTTTATCCTTCTGTGGTCAATCGAAAACTTTTAATCAATGTATATCAGCTTCTTCTTTAAAATGTTTTTTATTAGTTCTATTCTAGATACAAGTATTACAATTATATTAACTGAAGTATCTCTTTTGAACTGTTTATGTATAATCTTGACAGAATATTATGCTCCCGACGAAGCGTTTTGGAACGCGAAACTAGTCGAGCGAAAGCAAGATCTTTATCTTTGAATTTACCGGACCCATCAATAAGACCAGCCATCTCTCGTGCATACCGTCCAACTCCTCATTTGTGTTTGTTGGCTATACATTATTCCATTCTACTTTGTGTATTTTACATGTCAATGTAATTCCTGGGAGATGTGTCGAGTCTTGTAAATGGGACCCTATATCAACTATTGACAACTGTTACATAATGTCAGTGTCTTGTATTAATGTACTTTTTACCTAAATTCAATTATATTTTTCTACCAACAATAAAACCCTTAGAATTTTTACAATATCTATCTGTGTGCCGTTTAAAGTCCACCTTTAGTTTAAATATACATTCTCCCAACTACTGAGCTAAGAAGATGGATGGCATTTTCAGTGAAGGTAGGAAATTAGCAAAAAGAACATGTAAAAAAGTTTTTGAGTTCTCCTTGTTGATTTGTCGGTGTTGATTTGTCTCTTTTTTTGTTTTGTTTTTATGAAGAGATTTCTCCCCATAGATTTATATAGTGGCCCTTTTAACCTGTTGTAGATAAGTATTTTTTATCTGCCCATGTTGTAGTCCATGTTGTAGTCAAATTTTTAGCTACTTCATCTCACTCTGTTCTCCCTCCCAGTAATGAAAACAACCTTCCTGACAATTATGATATTGCATTTGGTAATGAAAGTGTATCTATAGCCCAAACTTTTCTTTTTAGTTTTGGTTCTATTGCCATCAGAGGCTCTGTTGGAGAGATTTTTTCACTTCTTGTCTGGGAAAAAGGCTGTTGTCAGGTCAGGATACTTTGCAGATTTTCCCTCACTTCCTGTCTGGTAAAACATTTGGTGGAATTCAATATAGCCTTATGCTAAGTACATATGGTAAGAATATCAGACACGTGATTGTCCGTTTTTTTTTGCATGCTAGTCTCATATAGAAAACCAATAAGTTACTAAAGTTACAAAAATTCTCGTTCAACAGAATACAACTTAAAAAGTGATGCAAAGTTTTGTATTGTATTGTAATGTATTCTTTCAGTTTCAAGCATGCGTGGTCTTGGTCACACAATTTTTTTCATGCAAATACAGTGCTAGCTACATGAAAATCGTTCGCTCTGTTATCGTACGAGAAACATTTTGTGCTTGTCCCTTCGGATATTTTTGCATGAACTGTCATGGTCGGCTCTCAAAAGCTGTGTACTAATGCATAGATTATTGGATGATCCCTCCAGAAAGAATTATTTTTCATCCAATGTTCTTATTGTGTGTACATTATTAACAGATTATTGGTGGTAGTTCCTTTAACCACTTTGCTTCCGCGCTATAGCCAAAAGACAGCTACAGCGTGGGCTTAAATTGACAGGAGGGCGTACAAGGACATCCTAGACAAGTAGATCTGATATGGAACTAGTCTGTCAGTTACCCATCAGGCTTCATCCACCCCTAATATAAAATTCCTCGGCCATTAGCTGGTCTGATGGTTTCAAGCCGAACTGAATTTATTCTATCTTGAGAAGAGGCAATTTAAGCCGTGTACACACGATAGGTTTTACCGATGAAAACAGTCCGATGGACTTTTTTCATCGGACAAACCGATCGTGTATGGTCCCCATCGGTATTTTCCATCGGTGTTTAAAAATAGAACATGTTTTAAATTTATCCAATGGTTAAAAAACTGTTAGCAAATTACTATCGTCTGTGGGGAACTCCATCGGATAAAAAACCCACGCATGCTCAGAATCAAGTCGACGCATGCTCAGAAGCATTGAACTTAATTTTTCTTGGCTCATCAGAGTGTTTTACGTCACCACGTTTGGAACGGTCGGTTTTTTGACTGATGGTGTGTAGGCAAGACTGATGGAAGTCAGCTTCATCGGTTTTCCGATGGAAAAATCCATCAGTTTAAAAACCATAGGAAATCCGATCGTGTTTACAGGGCATCAGGGTGGATATGGTCACCAAGTAGAAATACATACTGTAAGACTTAATGTACACTGCTGCTGGTAAATGGACGTTTAGGAGCAGTTGGGTGTTTTTTTCTGCTGCCTCTGAACTCTTCTCTATGTTATCTTATGACGTCACAGTCCCGGGGAATGATGGGACTGTGATGTGATACGGGGGTGGGGTCAGCGGGTGGCATCACCCGGTGACCACGCCCCATGCCAATATAAGTGGGTGCGCTCCGCCCACACAGCATTGTAGCGGCAGACAGCGACGAGGCAACATCGGGCGGAGAGAACAGGGAAGAAGACGACGCTGAAGACCGGGACCCGCTAGCAAAAGAGCTGGAAGAAGATAGCGGGGCGCCGGCAGAAGGCAGAAAGAACCGGAGATCGTGGAGAAGGCACCGGAGAGTGGGAGAAGAACCGGAGAGCGCGGAGACGACACCAGAGAACAGAACAAGAGACCCCCCGAAGTTGGAAGAAGACGACGAGGAAGACCGGGACCCCGCTAGCAAAAGAGCTTTAAGAAGATAGCGGGGCGCCCGGCAGAAAGACCCCCGAAGTCGGAAGAAGACGACGAGGAAGACCAGGACCCCGCTAGCAAAAGAGCTGGAAGAAGATAGCGGGGCGCCCGGCAGAAAGACCCCCGAAGTTGGAAGAAGTCCCCCGGAGCTGCCTAATAAATTATTTTAAAAACCTGTGTTGTGTTTTTAATTGACTTTTTTTGCCACCAGGTGAATGGGTAGGGGTACGATGTACCCCATACTCATTCACATAGGGTGGGGGGGCTGGTATCTGGGGCCCCCCCTTATTAAAGGGGGCTCCCGGATTCCGATAAGCCCCCCGCCCGCAGACCCCGACAACCAACGGCCAGGGTTGTCGGGAAGAGGCCCTTGTCCCCATCAACATGGGGACATCCTCCCCATGTTGAGGGCATGTGGCCTGGTACGGTTCAGGAGGGAGGGGGGCTGCTCTCTCATCCCCCCTCTTTTCCTGCGGCCTGCAAGGTTGCATGCTTGGATAAAGGGTCTGGTGTGGATTTTTAGGGGGACTCCCACGCTATTTTTTTAAGTTTGGCGCAGGGTTCCCCTTAAAATCCATACCAGACCTGAAGGGCCTGGTATGGATTTTGGGGGGACCCCCACGCCATTTTTTTTTATTTTGGTGGGGGTCCCCTTTGAATCCATACTAGACCCAAGGGCCTGGTATGGACCTGGGGGGGACCCCACGCTGTTTTTTTCTAGAATTTTTTTTTTTAGAGCCGGTAATGTTTTTTTTTTTTACATTTCCTTTAACAACTAGCTATTAAAAGGTTAAAAAAAAACGCAAATCGCCGCAAAATCGCGGTACTCGTGTTTTGGATGCGGGTCCATTGAATTCTATTACATTAAAAACACTGTTTTTGGCCTGGAAAAAAAAAATATGCAGTTGCGTTTAACCTCATTTTTCACAAAGCCAAAAAATGCCTTCAGACGCCAAAGATTTCCACGTTTCAGACGCGGTAACGGCGTTTAGCCGCATTTTAGTTTAGAAGCGTTTTTAAAGGTGACCTCTTTTTTTACATTGATAAACTCAAAAATTATGGCAAATGAGGAAAAACCATTCAAAATATATATATATCCCAAAAAAATGAAATTGCTTCCATTGCATTGTGGACAATCCACAACTTGGGGCAGCTGACGTGGCAAGTGGACAATCCACAACTTGGGGCAGCTGACGTGGCAAGTGGACAATCCACAACTTGGGGCAGCTGACGTGGCAAGTGGACAATCCACAACTTGGGGCAGGTGACGTGGCAAGTGACATGCTAAATACAAGTACACTGCTGCTCTCTCAGCTGCCGATACTCACTCTGGTCTCACAAAATAGCTGAAATGGTTAATAATACTGTTTTTGGAGCTTAGGGCGGCTCCTTATGATGTTTCCTAACTAAACGCATATAGACGCAAATGTGGTAAAACGCGGCATGCAAACGCCACAAAGTGTGCCTTTCTAAACGCCGCTTTCAATCTTAGTTCTGAAAACTTTGCACCAGCGTCCCGTGTACATGGGGCCTAAAAACACCTATGCCATTTACAGCTCAAAAACGCCATGGTGGCCATGAGGCCATAGGCTAACATGGAGAGACGTTTTTAAACTGCAAAAAACGCTCAAACAAGCGGCTGGAAAAACGTCCGTGTGCATGTAGCCTTATATTAACGACTTGCTTACTGGCCACTTAAACCCCCTTCCTGCCCAGACCAATTTTCACATTTCAGCGCTGATGCACTTTGAATGACAATTGCGCGCTCATACAACACTGTAACCCAATGAAAATGTATTATTTTTTGCACACAAATAGAGCTTTCTTTTGGTGCTATTTGATCACCTCCTGCATTTTTTTTTCTATAAATACAAAAGACCGAATGAAAAAAAAAATTTGGGGATATTTTTATCACTTCAGCACCGGGCCTATTCTGGCACTTCTCTCCTTTATGTAAAAATCATAATTTTATGGCTATAAAATTACGTCAAAACCCCAAACATTATATATGTTTTTTTTAGCAGACACCCTAGGGAATAAAATGGTGGTCATTGCAAATTTTTATCTTGCTTGGTATTTGCGCAATAAATGTTCAAACGCCTTTTTTTGGGGAAAAAAATGGTTTCATGAACTAAAAAAAAATACAAAACAGTAAAGTTAGCCCAATTTTTTTGTATAATGTGAAAGATGTGGTTATGGTGAGTAAATAGATACCTAACATGTCAGGCTTTAAAATTGCGCACACTCATGGAATGACACCAAACTTCAGGACTTAAAAATCTCCCTAGGTGATGCTTTAAATTTTTTTACACGTTACCATTTTCGCATTACAGAGGAGGTCTAGTGCTAGAATTGTTGCACTCGTTCTAACACACGCAGCAATACCTCACATGTGTGGTTTGAATGGCGTTTACATACGTGGGCGGGACTTACGTGTGTGTTCGCTTGTGAGCGCGAGCTACCAGGGACATGGGTGTTTTTTTTTTACTTTTTTTTTTTTTACTCTTTTTTTTAACTTTTTTTTTTTTTTGATCACTTTTATTCCTATTACAAGGAATGTAAACATCCCTTGTAATAGGAATATATTGTGACAGGTCCTCTTTATGGAGAGATGCAGGGTCAATAAGAGCCCACATCTCTCCTCCAGGCTGGAAAGCATGAGATTGGTTAAAACAATTCACCGATCTCATGCTGACAGCCGAGATCACGGCTTTGTTTACATACGGGAACCCGGCGTGATATCATAACGTCGCGCCCGTCTGGTCACCAGTCATCTCTATGCTTCCCATCCGGCGGCGGCCAATTCGTTCTCCGAGCCCCAGATGGCACGGGAGAGCCCGGAGAAGCACCGGATGGCGGCGGGAGGAGGGGGGGAATGTCCCCTCCCGCCGCCTATAAGAACGATCAAGCGGCGGAACGTTTTTATCGTGCACAGAATTGCAGACTGAAAATAATGATATCTGAATGATACCTGCGACTGCAGGCATCATTCAGATGTCACCGCACAAAGCCAAGGACGTCATTTGACGGTGGGCGGTAGGGAAGTGGTTAATATTTCGAAAATTTAGAAAAAAGTTAATTTTTCTCCTTCATTGATGTACACTGATGAGACTGCACTGATGGGCTGCACTGATGGGCACCGATAAGGTGGCAAGGGTGGAAACTGAGAGGTGGCATTGCTAGTTGGCAATGGTGGGCATTGAGAAGTGGCACTGCTAGGTGGCAACGATAGTTGGCAGTGATGGGCACTGATAGGCAGCACTTCTAGGTGCCACTGATTGGCACTAGTGGTGGGCATTGATAGGTGGCACTGGCAGGGGCAACTGATTGTCACAGATGACGCAGAATTGCCTCTTCCTCTTCGGGCCCGATGTCCCTTGCACATAAGCCGGTGATTGCCTTTTTTTATGCTCACGCTGTCAGCACAAGGAGAAAACAAAAACCATTACCCAGCTTTTGTTTACATCACGTGATCAGCTGTCATTGGCTGACAGCTGATCACATGGTAAGGGGCAGGGATCGGCCCCTTCCTGGGATCTGTCATCACCCGAGTCTCAGTGACTCGGTGACCACAGCGCACGCGCGAAGGGGAGGATGTCTATTGACGGACTCCCGGCAATTGAGGACCGTGCTGTGGCCGTCGATCAGTTATAGCGCTGATCTCGGGTGATTAAAGAGGGTCTAAATGAGCCATTGACATGCATCATAATTCAACTTAGGAATGTGTCTGCAAAGTTAAACTAAATTAAATCCTTTCTTATTTTTGCTTGGGGATAGAGTGCAGAGGGATTACAAGTCTAGACAGTTTTTGGGGATGTCTGCACCCCTGATAGGGTGAAGACAACTCCCAAATTTGGCCACTTTATCCTTCCAAATAATTCACTTCCTGTCACATAGCCACACAGGAAGTGAGGGGAAATCCCTACCAATGTCTTTCCTTGGGGACACACAAGTCAATCTAAATAGTTTCCCCATTATGTACATTGCACTCCAGCATTTTGCAAGGTACACCCCAAATTATTAGGTATTTTGGACTTTGGGGTTTATTTACTAAAGGCAAATCTACTTTGCACTACAAGTGCACTTGCTGGAGATCCGAGGGGGACATGCAAGCAAACAAAAAAAACACCATCTTTGCTTTTACATGATTGGATGTTACAATCACCAGTGCTTCCCCTCAGATTTTCAGCAGCTACACTTTTACTGCAGAGTGGATTTGTCTTTACTAAACCCCAAATTACCCAATGATTTGGGGTGTACAGAACAAAGTGCTAGAGTGCAATTTGCTTAATGGGGACACTAGTTAGATTGATCTGTGTGTCCCCAAGAAAAGACATTGGTAGGGTTTTACCTTCACTTCCTGTTTAGCTGTGTGACAGGAAGTGAAGCCAATTTTACTAAAAGGGACACAAAGCCCAACCTAAAAAAAAAAAAAAAGCAGGGGTTCTAACACTTACTTGGTTTTCCTCAAAATGCCCACAATTAGAATCGTATTGCCTTGAGCTAGTTTTAAGTGCAGTGCTCTAAATCAGTGCTTCTCAAGTACCCCCAACAGGCCATGTTTGCAGGTTTTCCTTCATCTTGCACATGTGCTTTAAATCACAGTCAATGGTTTTGTATTTTGGACAGCAATTCTCGATAAGATAAATTCACAAAACATGTCCTGTTGGGGGTACTTGAGGACTGAGGCTGAGAACCACTGCAGTAAAAAGGAAAGTTGAATACTTACCACTCTGTATTTTTCATTTCCTGGTGACTATCCATTGCAGCACACAATACATGCATATGCTAGCATGAAGGCACCAGGGTACACAAATCACACCTGTTTTGTTTTGACATGCCAATCAGCTGTCACATTTGTTGCAAAGAAAACACAAAACAAACATCAAAACTTTGCATCATATTTTATTGGTCAACAAAACAAAGGGAAGCCAAAATAAAAAACATGGTCAATTTGAAACATTAGTCACAGACTCAACATCTTGAGAAAGTTTTCACAAAATAATGCAGCACAGACAATTAAATCAAAGTGAACAAACAACACACATTAACAACATCAAAATTATTTCAGGGGAACATTTCCCCCACACAAAAAAATACAATCAACAAAATTAAAACAAACACCTGTTTTGCAAAGACATAACAAATAAAATACATGTGTTACAAACTTGATAAGGACACCAAAATGTACTTTTTACTGGACACACACGCACACACACACTTGCCTCTTTTCAGGGCAAGGGAGAGAATGCTATCTGCGAGCTTTATATAACATAGGTTTGTGTGCTAATGAGGCAATTGAAAACACATGCACAGTCCATGAAAAACCCAAAATGCAAGTTCACCCAATGTAGAGACTGAACTTCAAAGTGGGCACACCTGTAAAGGATGTCCTTCAATTACTAACCCATAAAAACACTCTCTGAGCATGCCCAGAAATATCCAGGTGCTGTTCACACACAAAAAGCACCAAAAAAAAAAAAACGAAGTCCCTGGGCATGCTCGAAACAACACAAATGCAGCTAGCATAAAATAACCCCCCCCCTGTCCAAAATTAAGCACATCATCCAGCATGCTACAAAATTAGAGATGGGACAAACACCCCCCCCCCACCAACAAATACCATTGCAGTCTATGGGAACTGACTTGTTAATTTTGCTAATCCCCACTTGGCTGGCTTAACATCTAGTTATTGGCCTTAAAATGGGGGCCCAGGTCCCACCCTAAGGGACATATATCAATGTCACCAATTTGGACAACACCAAAAACAAAACAAGGAGAAGTGCCTTTAAATATGCCAAATTGCTTAAGGGCCATTTCACACCACATGCAGTCCATTGCGTTTTTTATGCATCAAAAATGCATGGAAAGTTGGTTATATGGTTCTAAATGGCAGTGTTTGTTCCGGTGTGTTCCAGTTCCACAAAAAAAGTAGAACATGCTGCATTTTACCTGCACTGGACTGTACTGGAATGCAGCAAAACGCATCATAAACGCACTGGAACGCACAGGAACGCACCTAAATGCACCAAAAACGCACTGGAACACAATTGTCCTTATCTATGGTTAATAAAAAAGAGGGGTGAAAAAAAGCACTGGACTGCATCAAAAACGTACCAAAAATGCACTGGAATGCATCAAAAACGTGCATGCAAAAAAGCACCTGGAACGCATCCGGATTGCGTTTCTATGGTGTGAACTGGCCCTAGTTCACACCATAGAAACGCAGTCTGGATGCGTTCCAGGTGCTTTTCTGCATGCGCGTTTTTGACACGTTCCAGTGTATTTTTTATGCGTTTTTGATGCAGTCCAGTGTTTTTTTTTCCCCTCTTTGCACTTAGGACAAGTGTGTTGCAGTGCATCTTTGGTGCATTTAGGTGCATTCCGGTGCATTCCAGTGCATTTTTGGTACGTTCCGTAGCGTTTTTGATGTGTTTTACTGTGGTCCAGTACAGTTCTGTACCTAAAAAATGCAGCATGACCAAAAACGCACTGCACTGCATCAGGTGTGAACTGGCCCAAAATATCATACCTGGGGGGTGTCTATAGTATGCCTGTAAAGTAGCGCATGTTTTCCATGTTTATAACAGTTCGAGAGCAAAATGACATTTCTAAAGTAAAATAATAATCATTTAAAAGTACTCGCGGCTGTAATGATTTGCTGGTTCCCGTCAATACAGATAAAAGTCATTGAAAGTCTTTGAAAAAAAAATGCGTGGGGGTCCCCCAAATTCCATTACCAGGCCCTTCAGGTCTGGTATGGATATTAAGGGGAACTCCGCGCCAAATTTAAAAAAAAAATGGCGTGGGGGTTCCCCACAAAATCCGTACCAGGCCCTTCAGGTCTGATCTGGATTTTAAGGGGACCCCCGTGCCAAACTTAAAAAAAAATAGCGTGGGGGTCAACCTAAAAATCCACACCAGACCCTTATCCAAGCACGCAACCTGGCAGGCTGCAGGAAAAGAGGGGGGACGAGAGAGCGCCCCCTCCCTCCTGAACCATACCAGGCCACATGCCCTCAACATGGGGAGGATGCTTTGGGGGTCTGTGATCCCAAAGCACCATGTCCCCATGTTGATGGGGACAAGGGCCTCAACCCCACAACCCTTGCCGGGGGGTTGTGGGGGTCTGCGGGCGGGGGCTTATTGGAATCTGGAAGACCCCTTTAACAAAGGGGACCCCCAGATCCCGCCCCCCCTGTGTGAAATGGTAATGGGGTACAAATGTATCCCTACCATTTGACAAAAAAAGTGTCAAAATCTTTAAAAATGACAATAGCCAGTTTTTGACAATTCCTTTATTAATGTCTTCTATTTTCTTCCATCTTCTTCCATCTTCTTCTTCCAGCTTCTACTTTTCTCCATTCAGGTTTCTTCCTCCATCTTCTTCTTCATCTTCCTCTTCATCTTCATCTTCCTTCTTCCTTCGGTGTTCTCGTCCGCATCTTGCTCCGGCTTCTTCCCTTCTTCTTTCTCCGGCTGCTTCATTTGAATTTGAGGTACCCGCTGTGTGACGCTTCAGTTCTTCAGTTCCCCATCGGGTCCGCTACCACCCGGTGACCCCGCCCCCCTCTGACGCACATGGATTTCACGGGGACTTTCCCGTGGTGTCAGAGGGGTGCGGGGCCACCGGGTGGCAGCGGACCCAGAGGAGAACTGAAGAACTGAAGAACTGAAACGTCACACAGCGGAAACCTCAAATTCAAACGGAGCGGCCGAAGAATGAAGAATGGGAACAAGAAGCCGGAGCAAGATGCGGACGAGAACACCGAAGGAAGAAGGAAGATGAAGATGAAGAGGAAGATGAAGAACAAGATGGAGGAAGAAACCCGAATGGAGAAAAGAAGAAGCTGGAAGAAGAAACTGGAAGAAGATGGAAGAAAAGAGAAGACATTAATAAAGGAATTGTCAAAAACCGGCTATTGTAATTTTTTACATTTTTAACATTTTTATTTGTGAAATGGTAGGGGTACAATGTACCCCATTACCATTTCACACAGGGGGGGCAGGATCTGGAGGTCCCCTTTGTTAAAGGGGTCTTTCAGATTCCGATAAGCCCCCCGCCCGCAGACCCCCACAACCACCGGGCAAGGGTTGTGGGGATGAGGCCCTTGTCCCCATCAACATGGGGACATCCTCCCCATGTTGAGGGCATGTGGCCTGGTACGGTTCAGGAGGGAGGGGGGGCCGCTCTCTCGTCTCCCCCTCTTTTCCTGCGGCCTGCCAGGTTGCGTGCTCGGATAAGGGTCTTGTGTGGATTTTTAGGGGGACTCCCACGCTATTTTTTTTTTAAGTTTGGCGCGGGGGTTCACCTTAAAATCCACACCAGACCTGAAGGGCCTGGTACGGATTTTGAGGGGGACCCGTACGTAATAAAAAAAAAAAAATTGGCGAGGAGTTCCCCTTAATATCCATACCAGACCTTAAGGGCCTGGTAATGGAATTTGGGGTGACCCCATGCATTTTTTTTTATTTTTTATCAAAGACTTTCAATGACTTTTCTCTATATTGCCGGGAGCCGACAATTCATAGCCGCGGGTGCTTTTAAATGCCTTTTTTTTTCCTTTAGAAATTTCATTTTGCTGGCGCACTGGCAAGTTCAGAGCTGCGCCTGTTCAACTTATGCAAATTGATTTACGTGACTTGACATTTACTAAGATTTTGCGGCGCAGTGAACCGGCGCATTTGAGTGAAATTCCCGCGCTGAGCTAAAAAAAAACCCTTGCAGTTCTAAACGTACTTGCCGGCGCAGCAGGCTGGTTCTGAATAAGTTACTTTCTCACTCTATTTTGGGCATATTTGTTATTTGGGCAGGTGTCACTACACTTCCTCACATCACCCCACATCACCCCCATTATATTGGCACTTCCAGCTTCTTTATATTTAGATTTTAAGATGCAGTGCGCCAGGTCCATAGTAGCGCACTGAGCGCCTCCTCCCGTCCGCCGAGAACACTATAGTAAATGGGAAATAGCGCTGCGCTACCGGCGCAAATGTTTTGTAAATACCAAAACAGCCGTTGCGCACGCAGATGCGCCGATACTCATGGCGCAAACGTTTCGTAAATCAGCCCCACAGTGTCAGAGGAGGGTGGGAGTGCACTGAAGAAGGAATGTCCAGTCTGGACTCTCTTTCCTCTATGCAGACATTGACAAATTCATGTACCTGTCTGTGAATTGGGCTCAAGGACTGACACTTTTGGTGCTGTGATCTGATGACAACCTAATGCCGCGGACACACGATCCGAATTTCCGACAACAAATGTTCGATGTGAGCTTTTGGTTGGATATTCCGACCGTGTGTAGGCTCCATCGGACATTTGCTGTCAGAATTTCCGACAACAAATGATTGAGAGCTGGTTTTCAATTTTTCAGACAACAAAAGTTCTTGTCGGAAATTCTGACCGTGTGTATCCGACGCACAAAAATCCTACGCATGCTCGGAATCAATTTGGTGCATGCTCGGAATCATTGTATTTAATTTTTCTTGGCTCGTCGTAGTGTTGTACGTCTCCACATTCTTGACGTTCAGAATTTCCGAGCAACATTTGTGCGACCGTGTGTATGCAAGACAAGTTTGAGCCAACATCCGTCGGACAAACAAAACACGGTTTTGTTAGCGGGAACTCCTGTGTACATGGCATCCCTAATGGGTTTCTCAGATTTTCTCTAGAACAGAGTGGATGTATTTCTAACAGAGCCCTGGATAACATTAGAGCCTGACAGGGGAGCACTAGAACATGGTCTACAATATTTCCCAGAATGTTTTCAATTGATTACTGAAAGCATTATGAAGCCAGTTTAGCTTGGTAAGGGTGCAATGTTTTCCTGAGAACCTGAAATATTCAGGGCTAATAGGACCACTGCTGTGATTGTGGCAATTTTGATTGTGAGTATGCAAGGAAAAAAGAAAAAAAAATGTTTTTCGCTTGCACATGGTTGAATGATGGAAGTCAGCAGAGCTTCATCTGATTCACTATGCTTAAAGGATAACTCCACTTTTGTGGGGGAAAAAATAGCAAATAAAGAAAAAATTATATAGCATATACAATTGCAACACAAGTCATATTGTGATTGAACGTCATTAAAAATGACCTTCCCTTTTCAATCTGCAGGTCTGTAATTTTCTGTAAAGTGCAATGCAATATGGCTACCTGGAGGTGTTCTGTACACAGAATGTGTACATAACGCCCCCCAGAAACATCATTTCCTGATTGTGTGATTGGCCCACTGATTCTCCCAGATGTCTGCCCTAAGATACAAGTCAGATTTCAGGCATCCCCTGCAACATAAATGTCATTTTTTGTGAGATACTCACAAAAGAAAATTGTGTCTAAGGCCGGATTCACACTAGTGCGACGGTCTTCTCCGTCGCCGTCTGCGTCTTCTTCAGTCTTCTCCTTCTCAATGTTGACACGTCGCTTCCTCCCGCTGTAATGCTTGGCTGTTCGCTCCGCAGCAATTTATTATAGGCTTCTCATGATGTCAGTCACATGCTCCGGGTGGCCCCGGAGCATGTGACTGTGACGTCATGGGAGCATGTGACTGTGACGTCATGAGAAGCCTATAATAAATCGCTGCGGAGCGAACAGCCAAGCATTACAGCGGGAGGAAGCGACGAGTCAACATCGAGAAGGAGAAGAGGGAAGAAGACCCCGACGGCGACGGGAAGACCGGCCCCTCCACTAGCAAAAGAGCTGGAGGAAGATAGTGGAGGGGCCCGGCAGAAGAAAGAAAGAAAGAAAGAAAGAACCGGAGAGCGAGGGAAGAAGGCGACGGAGAAGACCGGGCCCCGCTAGCAAAAGAGCTGGAAGAAGATAGCGGAGGCCCAGCAGAAGGAAGGAAGAACCGGAGAGCGCAGAGACGACACCGGAGACCCCCGAAGACGGAAGAGACCCCCGCAGTCGGAAGAAGACCCCCGGAGCTGTGCAATAAATTGCTTTAAAAAGCTGTGTGTGTTTTTTTATTGCCATTTTTTTCCACCAGGTGAATGGGTAGGGGTACGATGTACCCCATACTCATTCACATAGGGTGGGGGGCCAGGATCTGGGGGGCTCCCTTATTAAAGGGGGGCTCCCGGATTCCGATAAGCCCCCCGCCCGCAGACCCCGACAACCAACGGCCAGGGTTGTCAGGAAGATGCCCTGTCCTCATCAACATGGGGCAGGGTGCTTTGGGGTGGGGGGGCCGCAGGTTGTCCCCCTGCCCCAAAGCACCAACCCCCCCACGTTGAGGGCATGCGGCCTGGTACGGTTCAGGAGGGAGGGGGGGCGCTCTCTCGGCCCCCCCTCTTCCCTTGCGGCCTGCCAGGTTGCGTGCTTGGATAAGGGTCTGGTTTGGATTTTGGGGGAACCCCCACGCCGTTTTTTCTGCGTAGGGGGTTCCCCTTAAAATCCATACCAGACCCAAGGGCCTGGTATGCTCTTGGAGGGGAACCCATGCCAGTTTTTTATTTAAAATTTGGCCTGGAGTTCCCCCTCAAGAGCAGCAGAGCACAAGTCGCATGCCAAAGTCGGATCATGCAAGACTGCGGTCCGACTTTGATCCGACTTCAATGATAGTCAATGGGCTGAAGTCGGATCAAAGTCAGACCAAGTAAAGGTGTGCAGACCCAGAAGCTTTCCTCATTAGTGCCCTGCAGGTGCAGCAGCTGATTGCTAATTATGAAACCATTCTTATTAGATTCACTTTCCCACATGGACACTGACAAACACACAGGGATTTCTTCAGAATAACAATAGGTAGGAATCTGCAGCAACATTTGTTAAAATCCTTGTAATGTACATAGATCACCCAGAGAGGGATGTTTTTTCTCAACAAAAGTGGAGTTACGCTTTAAGGAAAATTCCCCTGAAATGGGAAAATTCTCTTGCAAGGCGGACAGCCTAATAACCCTTATGGCAGCTTTGATAAGCACTATTTTTGAGGATCTGGCCAGAAAAGTCAGTTACTCTACTAGAAATACGTTATTGTCTGTGTGGTTAGTGAGAAACATTTTATGTTTTATTTTTATGTTTGCTTGCTGATGCTGAACATGAAATAAAGCTGACTCTCGCTACCTTTCTTGTTCATACATCACGGGACACAGAGCAGCATAGTCATTACTATGTGGGTTATATAGAATTACCTTCAGGTGCTGGCACTGGCAACTTCCAAAACAGGAAGTACCCTCCCCTATATAAGCCCCTCCCATCTGGGAGTACCTCAGTTTTTTGCCAGTGTCTAAGGTGTTGGCCAAGGTTAACATGTATTCATCTGGGCTTGTGTACAGGTTCTCTGGGCCTTAGCAAGCTATTCCGGATCCGACCAAAAAAGCTTCATAGCTAAACGGTCGGTACCCGGGCCTTGCAGAGAAGAGCAGGGTTTTGCCTGTAATGCCTCTCTTAGGAGGGCTGGACCCTGGGATCCAGAGCTCTGGTCATACCCAAAACCAAGAGGCTATCTGTGCAGGGTGCTATACAGGTCCAGGGGAGTGGAATCCTTGGGAACCCGGTCCCTGAAGGTCTAGTACAATGCCTGCCGTGAGAGGTGAAGTTTGGGCTTCTGTGGACCAAACAAAGTCCTGCGGCGGGGAAAAGGTAAGTGGGGGCCTCTCAGGAACTTGGTTCTATTGAGGGGACCCCCAAGCCTAATATGTCTTTCTGCCTGTTACCTAAAGGGTATTCCCGCTAATAGCTGTATATGCCTAAGAAATCCTAGAAATGTTTTTTCATAAGGGAAGTTTTAAAAAAACTGTAAACCTGGAAATGTTTTTCATAAAGGAGGTTTTAAAAAAAAAAAAAGACAAAAGTGCGGTACCTGTGTTTGTCCACTAGAGGCCGCTGTGGAACGTCTTTTTTCTTGGGACTATTCCTTCCATGGTGAAAGGCCAGGCAGATGAGTGAGCTCTCTATCAGGGAAGCTGCATTCCTCTGTCATGCTGCCAAGTAGTTTCCTTCCATCCCCGAGTCCTGGTAAAACAGGGACCCTGGCTCCTCTCCCTACATGGCGCCAAGAGCGCACACGTGCACGCGCGCGCGCGCACACATGCTTTCTTTTTATAAGGTTTAGCTTCAAAAAAGGGGGCGGAGCCTGGCGGATGACGCGCTCTGTGCGCCCAGCGCTTCTGCGCATGCGCGGGCGTCCCAGCAAGATAAAAGGACTCAGTCCACGCTGCTTGCTATGGACACAGAGCATGAAAAGGAGCTGGTAGCATGGTATAGGGGCTTACAGCGGGCGGTTGATACAGGCATCCCCAGAAAGACGCATTAGTAGACACCCACTGATGTAAATAGCAGCAAATTGCATTAGACTATTTCAGTAAAGGGTGTATTGCGGCTGGAATACCTCAGCTTTGAACTAAGGAATATGCCGCCTAAAAAACTCCGAGATATACCTCTCAGGAAGTGTAGGGGGTCTCCATCGGGCTCTGAGGATCTGGAGCAGTCATCTGCACCCTCCTCCCCTGAGAAATCAGAGGTTAATACCCATAAGGAACCCCCGGGAGTGCCAGGTACTGCGGCTGTCCTCAGTCCACCTGCTCCTGCATATATAACAGAGGAGGTTTTTTCCTCAACTCTGGAGGGATTGGAGCAGAGATTGGCTGCATTGATCGCTTCTTCTCTACAGGAAAGAAAGCGCGCCAGATCTCCATCACCTCCATTAGAGTGCCTGTTGGCAGAGCAACAGTCCCAGGAAGGGACCGACCTACCTGAAGGGGATCAGGAGGAGGTTAGCTCTGTTTTTGAGGAATCAACAGTAGATGAACCATTTTCAGCATCACAGACTGAAAGATTGTGGGTCCAGACCCTAACTGACATGGTTCGATCTGCATTTAAAATGCCTCTTGTTGAACCATCAACTACTGCTGTCTCCTCATTGGGGTCGCTAAAAGCTCCCCAGGTTAATTGCTCCTTTCCAATACATCCATTATTGGAAGGACTTATATACCAGGACTGGGAACATCCTGATAAACTATTTGTTCCGCCTAAAAGGTTTCCGGTGATCTATCCCATGGAGGAAAAGTTCACCCAGAGATGGAATGTTCCTACGGTGGATGCAGCCATCTCTTCTGTGAACAAATCACTGACATGTCCAGTAGATAATGTTCAAATGTTCAAAGATCCAGTGGATAAAAAATTGGAATCTTTATTAAAATCTGCTTTTTCCACAGCAGGGGCTGTTACACAGCCAGCAGTGGCAGCTATTGGGGTCTGCCAAGCTTTAAAGGATCAAATGAAAATGGTCCTGAGGGATTTGCCAGACCAACAGGCCCAGGCTCTGGCTGATCTGCCTAGAGCATTATGCTTTGCGGTTGACGCCATCAAGGATTCTATCCATCAGGCCTCCCGCCTCACGCTGTCTTTGGTACATATGCGTAGGCTTCTGTGGCTTAAAAACTGGTCTGCTGAAGCTCCCTGTAAGAAGCTCTTAGTTAGCTTCCCATTTCATGGGGAACGCCTTTTTGGCGAAGACCTGGATAAGTATATCCAGAAGATTTCCAGTGGTAAAAGTACTCTCTTACCGAGTAAGAAGAGGTCTAGGGGTCCATCTTTTAAGAGGACTACCTCTCCTATCCCTGCGACGTCTGCTACTAAGCAGTTCCGACGGCCTCCTCGGTCAAACTCAGGAGGTAAAAATCAGGGACAGCCACAGGGTAATAAAAAGCCCTGGATCCGAAGAGGTACTAAACCAGCCTCCAAGTCAAGCCTATGAAGGGCTGCCCCCACTCAAACGGGTGGGGGGAAGACTTCAGTTGTTCGCAGAGACCTGGCGGGAGACGATCAAAGACAGATGGGTGCTCTCCGCAGTAACTCTGGGATACAAGTTGGAGTTAAAAGAGTCTCCTCCGTCCCATTTTATGTGATCAGGCATGCCAAGAGACCCTCTGAAAAGACGGTCTCTCCTATTGGCGTTAGAACAACTATTGCTCCAAGGAGTAATTATGGAGGTTCCTATGGAAGAGTGGGGGTTGGGTTTCTACTCAAACCTTTTCACAGTCCCGAAGCCAAACGGGGACATAAGACCCATTTTGGACCTAAAGAGTCTAAACAAATTTCTAAACGTCCGGTCTTTCCGGATGGAGCCGATCCGATCGGTCACCGCTGCCCTACAAGGGGAGGAATGGTTAGCCTCGATCGACATCAAAGATGCTTACTTGCATGTTCCCATCTTTCCAGGTCATCAAAAATTCCTACGCTTTGCAGTAGAAGGGCGCCATTTTCAGTTCAGAGCCTTACCATTCGGTCTGGCCACAGCACCACGAGTGTTCACAAAAATTCTGGCCCCACTGTTGGCCGATCTAAGAACACGGGGTGTAACGATAATGGCATACCTAGACGACCTGTTGTTGATGGACCACTCAGTTGCCAAGCTAGAAGTGGTAATTATCGATACAATCAAGTATCTAGAATCTCACGGTTGGGTCATCAACCTGGACAAGTCAGCCCTACAGCCAGTGAAAAACCTGGTATATCTAGGGCTACGGCTGGATTCAGACCAGAGGAAGATTTTCTTACCTCTAGACAAGGTATCCTCTTTGAGGGGCTTGGTCCGTCTGCTTTGTGCAAAAAGACAGCCGTCCATACGCCTGTGCATGAGGCTGCTAGGAAAGATGGTAGCATCATTCGAAGCTGTGCCATACGCCCAATTCCACTCAAGGAATTTACAAAGGGCCATATTGTCAGCCTGGAACGGAAAAGTTCAGGCTCTAGACTTCCCGATGGCTTTGTCCCCTTCCGTTCGGAAGAGTCTCTGCTGGTGGTTGATCCCCCAGAATCTCCAGAAGGGAAAACCCTTCAGCCCGATATCTTGGAAGGTGGTCACTACAGATGCCAGCCTTACAGGCTGGGGGGCAGTACTGGAGCAATGGTCTCTCCAGGGCAGATGGTCAAATGTAGTAAAAACCCTGCCCATCAATCTCTTAGAGATACGAGCAGCCCGGTACGCCCTAGTAGCCTGGACATCCAGACTCCAAGGGTCCCCTGTCAGAATTCAATCAGACAATGCCACAGCAGTGGCATATATCAATCATCAGGGAGGCACCAGGAGTCGTGCAGCCCAGAGGGAAGTAAGTCACATCCTGGAATGGGCAGAAAAGCATGTCCCATGTATATCAGCTGTCTTCATTCCAGGGGTGGAGAATTGGAAGGCGGACTTTCTGAGTCGCCAACAGTTATGCCCAGGGGAATGGTCCCTTCATCCCGAGGTCTTCCGAGCAATATGTCAGCGGTGGGGAACACCGGATGTAGATCTGCTAGCATCCAGATTCAACGCAAAGGTGGACAGGTTTGTCTCCCGGACAAGGGATCCCCTCGCTTGCGGCTCGGATGCTCTGGTGTTCCCTTGGGATCAGTTCAGACTGATATATGCATTCCCTCCGCTACAATTGTTGCCTCGACTCCTTCGCAGAGTCAGGTTGGAGAAGAAGCCGGTGATCCTGGTGGCTCCAGCGTGGCCCCGAAGGGCCTGGTACGCGGAGATCATCAAAATGTCTGTGGGGAGTCCTTGGACCCTTCCACGTCGTCCGGACCTGCTTTCGCAAGGACCGATATACCACCCTTCCTTACTAACTCTAAGTTTAACGGCCTGGCTATTGAGTCCCACATCCTAAAGAAGAGAGGTCTCTCTAACTCTGTGGTATCAACTATAATCAATGCCAGGAAGCCTGTATCCAGGCAGATCTGCTATAGAGTTTGGAAGGCGTACATCACTTGGTGCGAGGCCAGAAAATGGCATCCACGTAAGTACGTTATAGGCAGAATTCTGGACTTCCTGCAGTGGGCTGTAGACAGGAAGTTTGCCTTAAGTACTATCAAGGGCCAGGTTTCGGCCTTGTCAATACTATTTCAAAGGCCCCTGGCTATGCATTCACTTGTCAAATCCTTTATGCAAGGTGTGACTCGTATTATTCCACCGATTAAGGCTCCCATATGCCCATGGGATCTAAATTTGGTTCTGTCGGTTCTGCAGAAGCAGCCATTTGAACCTTTGCGGCACATTTCCTTGGTTCTACTCACCAGGAAATTGATATTTTTAGTAGCCATATGCTCGGCTAGAAGAGTGTCGGAATTAGCCGCCATGTCCTGTAAAGAGCCATATCTGGTTATCCATAAGGACAGAGTAGTATTACGTCCTCACCCAGCCTTTCTTCCTAAGGTGGTATCGAGGTTTCACTTGAACCAGGATGTGGTTCTTCCTTCTTTTTTCCCCAAACCAAGCTCGGTAGAGGAAAAGTTATTGCATTCTTTGGATGTAGTAAGAGCAGTTAAAGCTTATCTAAAAGCCACTGCTCAGATTCGTAGAACGGATTCTCTGTTTGTTCTGCCGGAAGGCCCCAGAAAGGGTCAGGCAGCATCAAAATCTACTTTAGCCAAGTGGATTCGACAGGTCATAATACAAGCCTATGGCTTGAAAAGTAGACCGCCTCCGTTCAAAGTTAGGGCGCACTCCACGAGAGCAGTTGGAACTTCATGGGCAGTGCATCACCAGGCCTCCCTGGCGCAAATTTGTAAGGCCGCAACATGGTCTTCAGTACACACGTTTACTAGGTTCTACCAGGTGGACGTGAGAAGTCAGGAGGATGTCGCCTTTGGGCGCAGTGTGTTGCAGGCCGCAAAAGATCCTCATGCCTGATGGCGCCCAGCTTATGTATGGTGTATCCCCCCCCTCATGTGGCATTGCTTTGGGACGTCCCACATAGTAATGACTATGCTGCTCTGTGTCCCGTGATGTATGAACAAGAAAGTAGGATTTTTAAAAACAGCTTACCTGTAAAATCCTTTTCTTGGAGTACATCACGGGACACAGAGCTCCCACCCCTCTTTTGGGGACACGTAATGCTTTGCTACAAAACTGAGGTACTCCCGGATGGGAGGGGCTTATATAGGGGAGGGTACTTCCTGTTTTGGAAGTTGCCAGTGCCAGCACCTGAAGGTAATTCTATATAACCCACATAGTAATGACTATGCTGCTCTGTGTCCCGTGATGTACTCCAAGAAAAGGATTTTACAGGTAAGCTGTTTTTAAAAATCCTACTATCTCCTTTGTTCGTTAAAACCTGCTACTGTGACCCCCACCTGTTACATAGTTTAAAAGATTCCCTGTTCTAGTGTCTACAGTGTCAAATCTGATGGGTCAAATGCAAAGAAGCATCTACACTGTTGGATTTTGAAGTCTTCACTCTAGTGACAAATAGGCATCCCAGCCTTGGTGTTTATTGATAACCATACCAAACCTGCCGGAAGACATCCCTACTCTTGGACTCTTGGTAATTATATATACTGTCCTGTAGACTTGTGCACAACGGCAAAATTTGTTCCGTTTCGGTTCGCTTCTTGTGCACAACGGAAAAATTTGTTCCGTTTCGGTTTGTTTCTTTCCGGTCCTGTTGATTCATAATCATTCGTAATTTTGCTAGACGGGATTTTTCGTGTTCGGACTAATTCGTATTTTCGCAAGCCACATTTTTCGTTGAATTTTTTGTTGCTTTATAATTCGTACTTTCGGTAGAGTACGTTGTTTTTCGTTGATTCTGGACACAACTCCTACTTTCGTAACTTTTTTTGGGTTCGTTGATTCGTAATTTTCCATGTCTCTCTCACAACGACGCTGCCTATTATGCCTAATGTGCTTCGAATGGATTTGTACTTTTCTAAATACATAGCGGTTATTTGTAACGATTCAAAATCTCGTATTTTACTTTCGTTTTTTACATGCGGCTATAGGCTCCGACCCTGTACACCATTTTGAAAGGGTTCAGCACGGTGAGGGAGAAGCAGAGAGAAGAGCAGAGTGTTATTGTGCTTCAAATGGATTCAAAATCTCGTATTTTACTTTCGTTTTTTCATGCGGCTATAGCCTCCGCCCCTGTACACCATTTTGAGAGGGAGTTCAGCATGGTGAGGGAGAAGCAGAGAGCAGAGTGAGTGTTATTGTGCTTCGAATGGATTCGTACATTCGTAACTTTTTTCATAACGAATTATGCCGAAGACATTCGGGCATTCGCTATTTTGCGGTATAATTTATTTCGGATTCGGTTTTATTCGTAATTGCTTTGTTCGGAAATTTGAATGCTTCCGAATGTCCGAAAGTTGCTAAATTCTGACATATTTCGATTCGTTATGAAACGAATTGCACAAGCCTACTGTCCTGGGCTAAGGATTGAAAAGAGGTTTCACCAAGAAAATACATATACAAAATATACAGTATATATTGTTCTTCAAACAACATGCAGTCAGTTTTTCAAACTGCATCTTCAATGCAAGGAGCACAAACTCATCGTATCTCTCCTTGGCATGTTGTATGCAAGGCCTAAACATTATTGTATTGGTATCAAGTTCAGATAAATGAAATGACGATTATATCTCTGCGCTTCAGATGGACATTATGGTGTGCTAATTTTTATATTATTAGTATATAATTTACTCAAATGATAGAAAATCATTGTGTTAATAAATTATTTCACTGACCATGACTATAAAGTATACCTATCATAGAAATGTGGGGTCCTGCTTGTGGAGACACCAGACTCTCATAAAAGTAGGCTGTTACCTTCAACTTTCCTTAGTCTAAGGAATTCCCTTTTAACTCTCTCTAAAACCAGAGATTCCTGAAATACATTTTCTAATGGATGGTGATAAAAGCCAGCCTACAATTTCAAACAGCAGGATTCATCCTTCATTGAGCCATACAACACTTTTCACTGTTCAATGTATATGTCAATGAGCCAAGAGTACTTCTTGTTCTTTTCTATCAGCAGTGAACATTATTGGAAAGACAGAGTGGATGGGACATTTAATTGTTATGATAAGTTCCTACAATTCTTTTCACACAAATTCAAAATAAAAAATGAGACAGTCTGCACTTATGAAACCATTTTAAAGGCAGGGCGGTATCTTGTATTTGTATCTTGCTCGCATACAAAAATAATATTTGGATGCAGTAATAAATATGCTATGTAGAGAATTATTTACATGTGTTGCTTTTCAGTTTTTGGATGCAGTTTTAGAATAACCTGTCACAAAAAAAGAATGCCCATTTCTAACAAAAACCTTTCTTCTGTATTGCAAAGTAGTCACAACATACAAGGGTGGCCCCTGTCCCTATATAGATTTTCTAATTGCAAACAGAGATGAGCCGAACACCCCCCTGTTCGGTTCGCACAAGAACCTGCGAACAGACAGAATGTTCACGTGAACTTTAGAACCCTATTAAATACAATGGACTCGAACGTTCGAAGTCTAAAGTGCTAATTATAAAGGCTTATATGCAAGTTATTGTCCTAAAAAGTGTTTGGGGACCCGGGTCCTGCCACAGGGGACATGTATCAATGCAAAAAAAAGTTTTAAAAATTTACGTTTTTACGGGAGCAGTGATTTTAATAATGCATAAAATGAAAAAAAGAAAAGTGAAATATTCCTTTAAATTTCGTACCTGGGGGGTGTGTATGATATGCATGTAAAGTCGCGTATGTTTCCCGTGCTTAGAACTGTCCCTGCACAAAATTTCATTTTTGAAGGAAAAAAAGTCATTTAAAACTCACTCACGGCTATAATGAATTGTCGGCTCCCGGCAATACATACAAAAGTCATTGATAAAAAAATAAAAAAAAACGTGGGGGTCCCCCCAAATTCAATTACAAGGCCCTTCAGGTCTGGTATAGATATTAAGGGGAACCCCGCCGCAAATTTTAAAAAAAATGCGTGCGGTTCCCCCCAAATATCCATACCAGGCCCTTCAGATCTGGCATGGATTTTAAGGGGAACTCCACCCCAAATTTTTAAAAAAATGGCGTGGAGTCCCCCCAAAAATTCATACCAGACCCTTATCCGAGCACGCAACCTGGCAGGCCGCAGGAAAAGAGGGGGGACGAGAGAGCGCCTCCCCCCTGAACCGTACCAGGCCACATGTCCTCAACATGGGGAGGATGTCCCCATGTTGATGGGGACAAGGGCCTCATCCCCACAACCCTTGCCCGGTGGTTGTGGGGGTCTGCGGGCAGGGGGCTTATCGGAATCTGGAAGACCCCTTTAACAAAGGGGACCCCCAGATCCCACCCCCCATGTGAATTGGTAAGGGGTACATTGTACCCCTACCATTTCACAAAGAAAGTGTAAAAAAAATAAAAAAAAACACACAAACACCTTGGAAAAGTCCTTTATTAATAAAAAAAAAAAAAAAAACATTCCAGCGATGAAATCCAGTGTCCCGCAGTGATCCGATGTCCAGCGCTGTCCGTCATTGGCTGAGCCTGAGCGGACCTGATGGGGAACTTCCTCCGCAGTCTATTAAATGTATAGACCCGCCCCTTCTAAAGTTCCCCATCAGGTCCGCTCAGCCAATGAATAGGTGAGGGGCTAAGCGGACCAGATGCGGAACGTGAGAAGGGGCAGGTCTATTCATTTATTACACAGTGAAGGAAGTTCCCCATCAGGTCCGCTCAGGCCAATGACGTAGGCGGGATATGACATACCGAGGAGGCGGACCTGATGGGGAACTTCCTTCACTGTGTAATTCATGAATAGACCCGCCCCTTCTTATGTTCCGCATCTGGTCCGCTTAGCCTTACACCTAGTCATTGGCTGAGCGGACCTGATGGGGAACTTTAGAAGGGGCGGGTCTATTCATGTATTACACAGTGAAGGAAGTTCCCCATCAGGTCCGCCCCCTCAGTATGTCAGACCCCGCCTACGTCATTGGCCTGAGTGGACCTGATGGGGTGGGTCTATTCATGTATTACACAGTAAAGGAAGTTCCCCATCAGGTCCGCTCAGGCTCAGCCAATGACGGACAGCGCTGGACATCAGATCGCCGCGGGACACTGGATTTCATCGCTGGAATGTTTTTTTTGTTTTTTTAATAAAGGACTTTTCCAAGGTGTTTGTGTGGGTTTTTATTTTTATTTTTTTACACTTTCTTCGTGAAATGGTAGGGGTACAATGTACCCCTTACCAATTCACATAGGGGGGGCAGGATCTGGGGGTCCCCTTTGTTAAAGGGGTCTTCCAGATTCCGATAAGCCCCCCGCCCGCAGACCCCCACAACCACCGGGCAAGGGTTGTGGGGATGAGGCCCTTGTCCCTATCAACATGGGGACATCCTCCCCATGTTGAGGGCATGTGGCCTGGTACGGTTCAGGAGGGAGGGGGGCCGCTCTCTCGTCCCCCCTTCTTTTCCTGCGGCCTGCCAGGTTGCGTGCTCAGATAAGGGTCTGGTGTGGATTTTTGGGGGGACTCCGCGCCATTTTTTTTTTATTTGGGGTGGAGTTCCCCTTAAAATCCATGCCAGATCTGAAGGGCCTGGTATGGATATTTGGGGGGAACCGCACGCATTTTTTTTTTAAATTTGCGGCGGGGTTCCCCTTAATATCTATACCAGACCTGAAGGGCCTGTTAATTGAATTTGGGGGGACCCCACGTTTTTTTTTTTATCAATGACTTTTCTATGTATTGCAGGGAGCCGACAATTCATTATAGCCACGAGTGAGTTTTAAATGACTTTTTTTCCTTCAGAAATTACATTTTGTGCAGGCACAGTTCTAAGCACGGGAAACAAGTGCCACTTTACATGCATATTATACACACACCCCATGTACGAAATTTAAAGGAATATTTCACTTTTATTGTATGATAACAGTCATATTTAGTTAGTAATCTCAGCCACCTTTCCCATCCCTTTGTTTACATCCAACTGTCAGTCAGGACTCCCTGGCTGGAATTGGTGATGTCATTACTTCACTGATCAAGTCTTGCTGGATGCTCTGACATGAGGAAGCAAAACCCTGCCTCTTAGGCCTCATACACACGGGCATTTTAACAGCGGCTTTTTTGAGCTTTTTTTGCTGCTTAAGAACGCCACTCCATGTTATTCAATGGGCTCATACACACCATAACGTTTTTGAGCTGTAACAGGCATTGTCGTTTTTAAGCTGCAAAAAAAAGCAAGAACCAGCACGTTCTGAGGCTCCAGCGCTAGAGCTGTTTTGACGCTGACGCTGAAAAGAGCTAAAAAAAGCGCTATACCAACGTTTTTTAGCGTCAGCGTTTTTAAGCTGTAAAATGTTTATTATGTGATTGGTCACTGTATGTAAAGAAAAAGAGGAAACTCCTATGTGAAATTACCCAAAAGTCCCTTGCACACCTGGGGGACCACATTCAGAAGAACAAAGTATGGATGGAGATCAGCGCATCGATCACCCCGGGGTGGGAAGACATGTCACCTGGTACTCAAAAACAAACAAGTAAGTCTATGTTCATGGAATGCATGATCTTCTTGTTCTGTAATGTCATAAATGTAGAATGCATAATTAACCTCTTCCTTTCCACTTTTCTATTCTTGTCCACTAGGGATGGGCCCGGTGCTCGATTCGAACCCATGTTCGAATCGAGCATCGGGCGTTCGCTCGCTCGTCGAGCCCAGAACTATTTGGGCCGTTCGCATCACATTCGTGTGATGCGAGCGGCCCCGCAATGCATTGCGGCCGGCGCGGCCGGCGCAGTGCATTGCTGGCTGATGATTGGCCAAGCATGCACTGTGACCCCGCATGCTTGGCCAATCACAGCGCCCGAAACTCGGAGAGCAATAATTGGCTACAGGCAGGACGGCTGTAGCCAATTACAGCTCAGGGGCTTTAGTACACGCCCCACCATTTAAAAGGCCGCCACGCCATCGGCCCCGGTCACATGAGTTCCGGCTTTAGGAGAGATTAGTCTGCTGATTCTGTCTTTGCTTGATACTGAAAGATTTGCTCTTCTTTGCTAAACCATTGGCTATTTCTTTGCTAAACCATTGCTATCTAAGTCATTGATCGTTCATTGCTGCTGATTGCACAGTTAGTGTGTTATTAGCTGCTGCTGGGGATTAGTCTGGTGCGTGCTTACTGTTAGTACAGTATTGCAGTAGTACCAACCGCAGTGCTGTTAGCACAGCATTGCACCCCAACAGCACCCATAGGACTTCTAGTGTGTTAGTGGCAGCAAACAGAGCTCCTATATTTTCTTCTCAGCAGCACCCATAGGACTTCTAGTGTGTTAGTGGCAGCAAACAGAGCTCCTATATTTTCTTCTCAGCAGCACCCATAGGACTTCTAGTGTGTTAGTGGCAGCAAACAGAGCTCCTATATTTTCTTCTCAGCAGCACCCATAGGACTTCTAGTGTGTTAGTGGCAGCAAACAGAGCTCCTATATTTTCTTCTCAGCAGCACCCATAGGACTTCTAGTGTGTTAGTGGCAGCAAACAGAGCTCCTATATTTTCTTCTCAGCAGCACCCATAGGACTTCTAGTGTGTTAGTGGCAGCAAACAGAGCTCCTATATTTTCTTCTCAGCAGCACCCATAGGACTTCTAGTGTGTTAGTGGCAGCAAACAGAGCTCCTATATTTTCTTCTCAGCAGCACCCATAGGACTTCTAGTGTGTTAGTGGCAGCAAACAGAGCTCCTATATTTTCTTCTCAGCAGCACCCATAGGACTTCTAGTGTGTTAGTGGCAGCAAACAGAGCTCCTATATTTTCTTCTCAGCAGCACCCATAGGACTTCTAGTGTGTTAGTGGCATCACACAGAGCTCCTATATTTTCTTCTCAGCAGCACCCATAGGACTTCTAGTGTGTTAGTGGCAGCAAACAGAGCTCCTATATTTTCTTCTCAGCAGCACCCATAGGACTTCTAGTGTGTTAGTGGCAGCAAACAGAGCTCCTATATTTTCTTCTCAGCAGCACCCATAGGACTTCTAGTGTGTTAGTGGCAGCAAACAGAGCTCCTATATTTTCTTCTCAGCAGCACCCATAGGACTTCTAGTGTGTTAGTGGCAGCAAACAGAGCTCCTATATTTTCTTCTCAGCAGCACCCATAGGACTTCTAGTGTGTTAGTGGCAGCAAACAGAGCTCCTATATTTTCTTCTCAGCAGCACCCATAGGACTTCTAGTGTGTTAGTGGCATCACACAGAGCTCCTATATTTTCTTCTCAGCAGCACCCATAGGACTTCTAGTGTGTTAGTGGCAGCAAACAGAGCTCCTATATTTTCTTCTCAGCAGCACCCATAGGACTTCTAGTGTGTTAGTGGCAGCAAACAGAGCTCCTATATTTTCTTCTCAGCAGCACCCATAGGACTTCTAGTGTGTTAGTGGCAGCAAACAGAGCTCCTATATTTTCTTCTCAGCAGCACCCATAGGACTTCTAGTGTGTTAGTGGCAGCAAACAGAGCTCCTATATTTTCTTCTCAGCAGCACCCATAGGACTTCTAGTGTGTTAGTGGCAGCAAACAGAGCTCCTATATTTTCTTCTCAGCAGCACCCATAGGACTTCTAGTGTGTTAGTGGCATCACACAGAGCTCCTATATTTTCTTCTCAGCAGCACCCATAGGACTTCTAGTGTGTTAGTGGCAGCAAACAGAGCTCCTATATTTTCTTCTCAGCAGCACCCATAGGACTTCTAATGTGTTAGTGGCATCACACAGAGTTCCTATATTTTCATCTCAGCAGCACCCATAGGACTTCTAGTGTGTTAGTGGCATCACACAGAGCTCCTATATTTTCTTCTCAGCAGCACCCATAGGACTTCTAGTGTGTTAGTGGCAGCAAACAGAGCTCCTATATTTTCTTCTCAGCAGCACCCATAGGACTTCTAGTGTGTTAGTGGCAGCAAACAGAGCTCCTATATTTTCTTCTCAGCAGCACCCATAGGACTTCTAGTGTGCTAGTGGCATCACACAGAGCTCCTATATTTTCTTCTCAGCAGCACCCATAGGACTTCTAGTGTGTTAGTGGCAGCAAACAGAGCTCCTATATTTTCTTCTCAGCAGCACCCATAGGACTTCTAGTGTGTTAGTGGCAGCAAACAGAGCTCCTATATTTTCTTCTCAGCAGCACCCATAGGACTTCTAGTGTGTTAGTGGCAGCAAACAGAGCTCCTATATTTTCTTCTCAGCAGCACCCATAGGACTTCTAGTGTGTTAGTGGCAGCAAACAGAGCTCCTATATTTTCTTCTCAGCAGCACCCATAGGACTTCTAGTGTGTTAGTGGCAGCAAACAGAGCTCCTATATTTTCTTCTCAGCAGCACCCATAGGACTTCTAGTGTGTTAGTGGCATCACACAGAGCTCCTATATTTTCTTCTCAGCAGCACCCATAGGACTTCTAGTGTGTTAGTGGCAGCAAACAGAGCTCCTATATTTTCTTCTCAGCAGCACCCATAGGACTTCTAGTGTGTTAGTGGCATCACACAGAGCTCCTATATTTTCTTCTCAGCAGCACCCATAGGACTTCTAGTGTGTTAGTGGCAGCAAACAGAGCTCCTATATTTTCTTCTCAGCAGCACCCATAGGACTTCTAGTGTGTTAGTGGCAGCAAACAGAGCTCCTATATTTTCTTCTCAGCAGCACCCATAGGACTTCTAGTGTGTTAGTGGCAGCAAACAGAGCTCCTATATTTTCTTCTCAGCAGCACCCATAGGACTTCTAGTGTGTTAGTGGCATCACACAGAGCTCCTATATTTTCTTCTCAGCAGCACCCATAGGACTTCTAGTGTGTTAGTGGCAGCAAACAGAGCTCCTATATTTTCTTCTCAGCAGCACCCATAGGACTTCTAGTGTGTTAGTGGCATCACACAGAGCTCCTATATTTTCTTCTCAGCAGCACCCATAGGACTTCTAGTGTGTTAGTGGCAGCAAACAGAGCTCCTATATTTTCTTCTCAGCAGCACCCATAGGACTTCTAGTGTGTTAGTGGCATCACACAGAGCTCCTATATTTTCTTCTCAGCAGCACCCATAGGACTTCTAGTGTGTTAGTGGCAGCAAACAGAGCTCCTATATTTTCTTCTCAGCAGCACCCATAGGACTTCTAGTGTGTTAGTGGCAGCAAACAGAGCTCCTATATTTTCTTCTCAGCAGCACCCATAGGACTTCTAGTGTGTTAGTGGCAGCAAACAGAGCTCCTATATTTTCTTCTCAGCAGCACCCATAGGACTTCTAGTGTGTTAGTGGCAGCAAACAGAGCTCCTATATTTTCTTCTGAGCAGCACCCATAGGACTTCTAGTGTGTTAGTGGCAGCAAACAGAGCTCCTATATTTTCTTGTCAGCAGCACACATAGTACCTATAGTGTGTTAGTGTCAGCACCCATAGGACCTACAGTGTGTTGTGAGCACACATAGGAGTTCTATTTTTTATACTATATACACTACCGACTACAATGGCTGGAAGACCGCCAAGGAGAGGCAGAGCGTGCCGAGGCAAGAACACAGGGCAGGCAGGCTCTGTTTCTAGAGACAACAGTGCTGGCCGTGGACGTGGTCGTGCATCGTCATCAGCACGTGGCCATGGGACACGCTTGTCTTTGTTTTCGGCAGCTGGACATGTGGAGCCGCATCATGCCGAAGGCTTGGTAGAATGGATGACCAAGCCCTCCTCATCCTCCTCATCCTCTCTCACCCAGGCTCAGGGTACTGGCAGAGCAGCTGCCAACGCGTACTCAATGGCATCATCAGCCACCCCTTCCCTAGACCCACCATGTCCTCCTGAGGAGTCCCCCGAACTGTTTGAGCACAGTGTTGGGTACATGCTCCAGGAGGATGCCCAACGATTCGAAGGCTCGGATGATGATACCCAGCTTGAGGAAGTCAGTAGTGTGCGCGCAGAGAGAGGGGATGCTGAAGGACAGCAATCTGGCAGTAGTGTTCCACCAGCTGCAGCTTACTGCCAGGTTTGCTCTAGTGGTGAAGAGGGAGGGGATGATGAGGTCACTGACTCCACGTGGGTGCCTGAAGGGAGAGAGGAGGAGGAGGAGGAGGATGCAACGTCACATGTCCAACGAGGCAGGATGCCCCCTGGAGGCCAGCTAGAGGCCAGCACAGCAACTGTACCACACCGCAGAGCTCCGCCTGTGCAGGGCGCTGCCTCTGCACGTTATCACAAAAGTTCTTTGGTGTGGGCCTTTTTTGAGACGAGTGCATCAGATCGCACCACTGCTATTTGCAATATTTGTCTCAAGCGTATCTCGCGTGGCCAAAACATCAGCCGCTTGGGCACCACAAGCATGAGCAGACATATGTCGACCTGCCATGCAGCTCGTTGGCAAGCACACATAAAAGACCCACACCAAAGAACAAAGCGGACCTCTCCTTGCTCCTCATCAGCTGGGATTTCCATCCCCACTATATCTTCAGTCCTCTCTGAAAGCTGCTCTGAGAGGACTGAAGGTGTAGAATTAGGTGTGTCACAACCAAGTACTTGCAGTACACCGACGTCCGATTGTAGCAGGCAAATTTCCCTGCCCCAGCTGCTGGACCGTCGAAAGAAGTATACTCCCAGCCATCCACATGCCCAGCGGTTGAATGCTAGCTTGGCTAAATTGCTAGCACTTCAACTGCTGCCTTTTCAGTTGATAGACTCGGCCCCCTTCCGTGAGTTTGTTCAATGTGCGGTTCCTCAGTGGCAGGTTCCCAAACGCCACTTTTTCTCACGGAAGGCGATTCCGTCTCTCTACTGGCATGTGGAAGGCAATGTCCATGCCTCGCTGGACAGGGCGGTCAGCGGTAAGGTGCATATTACCGCTGACTCATGGTCCAGCAGGCATGGACAGGGACGTTATCTTTCTTTCACGGCCCATTGGGTCACTCTATTGGTAGCTGGGAGGGATGCAGGACAAGGTGCAGTAGTGTTGGAGGTTGTTCCGCCACCACGCCTCCAAAATGCTACTACTGGTTGTGACACACCTCTCTCCTCCACCTCCTCCTCTTCTTCTTCCTCCATGTCCTCTTCGAGTGCTCTGTCCTCGGAACCAGCGGTGCTCCGTAGGCGTACAAGGGGCTACGCGAGTACGCAGGCAAAAAGATGCCATGCCGTGCTTGCGCTGGTGTGTTTGGGGGACAGGAGCCACACTTGGCCAGAGGTTCTGGCAGCTCTGCAGGGGCAGGCCGAGAGGTGGTTGACGCCACGCCAGCTTAAGCCAGGAATGGTCGTTTCTGATAATGGCACCAACCTCCTCTCCGCCCTGCGACAGGGGCAGCTCACCCATGTGCCCTGTATGGCTCACGTCCTCAACCTGGTGGTGCAGCGGTTCTTGGGCAGGTTCCCAGGCTTACAGGATGTCCTGAGGCAGGCCAGGAAAGTCTGTGTGCATTTCCGCCGATCTTATAATGCCAGTGCTCGGCTGACTGAGCTGCAAAAGGAGCTGAACCTGCCCAAGAACCGCCTAATATGTGACATGCCCACCAGGTGGAACTCAACGTTGGCCATGCTGCAGCGACTGCACACGCAGCAGAGGGCCATCAATGAGTACCTTTGCGACTACGGCACCAGGACAGGGTCAGGGGAGCTTGGCTTTTTTTCCCCACGCCAGTGGAGCATGATCAGGGATGCATGCACTGTCCTCTCACCATTTGAGGAGGCCACGAGGATGGTGAGCAGTGACAGTGCATGCATCAGTGACACTGTACCTCTTGTCCACCTGTTGGAGCATACGCTGCGTGGGATAATGGACAGGGCACTTGAGGCAGAACAGAGGCAGGAAGAGGAGGACTTCCTTGTCTCTCAAGGCCCCCTTTATCCAGACAATGTTCCTTCTGTCCCACCCATCACACAGGAAGAGGAGGAGGAGGAGGAGGAGGAGGAGGATTGTGTGAGCATGGAGGTGGAGCCTGGCACTCAGCATCAGCAGCAGCAGTCTTTTAGGGATGATGTACAGTCCCAACAAACCAGTGGACTTGTACGTGGCTGGGAGGAGGTGGCTGGCGATCATGTCATCCTCAGTGACCCAGAAGACTCCGGACCGAATGCCTCAGCTAACCTACGCTGCATGGCCTCCCTGATCCTGCAAAGCCTGCGGAAGGATCCTCGTGTTCTTCGGATCAAGGAGAGTGACCATTACTGGCTGGCCACTCTCCTTGATCCACGGTACAAGGGTAAGGTTGCGGACCTTATCTTGCCGTCGCAGAGGGAGCAGAGGATGAGACATCTCAGGGAGGCCTTGCAGAAAGGTCTGTGCAACGCGTTCCCAGAAACTGGGAGGTTACAAACTCCTGGTCCTGGACGACAAGTTGCTGAGGCTTCGGTCAGTAGCAGAAGGAGCGGTGGGGAAGGTGGACGTCTGACCGATGCGTTCAGACAATTTTTTAGTCCGCAGCCCCAAGGTATGATCGGTTCCAGCAACCATCGCCAGCGTCTGATATACATGGTGCAGGAATACCTAGGGGCAAGGTCAGACTTGGACACCTTTCCCACCGAAAATCCTCTGGCTTACTGGGTCCTGAGGATGGATCACTGGCCAGAGCTTGCACAGTATGCAATTGAGCTACTGGCCTGTCCTGCATCCAGCGTTCTTTCCGAACGCACATTCAGTGCTGCTGGAGGATTTGTCACCGATCATAGGGTGCGCCTGTCCACCGACTCGGTTGATCGACTGACCTTCATAAAAATGAATCAGTCTTGGATCACCACCAGCTACCAGACACCTGAAGCGGATATAACGGAATAATTTATAATGTCACATCCCTTCAAGACTGCCTATGCTGATGCTGAGTGACTGTCCTGTTATGTTCACTGACTATCCTCTTCCTCCTCCTCAATGATCCATGCCACCACACCAGTGCCTAAGGCACAATTTTTCAGCCCCTGTATAACAGGGGCGTGTAATTACAATTTTTTAAAAAGATGCTTCGCAACAGGTGTGACTGCTGTGCTCAGAGTACAGTATCTGTGAGGGGTTGCAGTGTTGTGGCACCAGCACCAGTGCCTAAGGCACAATTTTTCAGCCCCTGTTGGGGCGTGTAATTACAATTTTTAGGCAATGCTTTGCAACAGGTCTCATTGCTGTGCTCAGAGTACAGTATCTGTGAGGGGTTGCAGTGTTGTGGCACCAGCACCAGTGCCTAAGGCACAATTTTTCTGCCCCTGTATAACAGGGGCGTGTAATTAATTTTTTTTAAAAAGATGCTTCGCAACAGGTGTGACTGCTGTCAGAGTACAGTATCTGTGAGGGGTTGCAGTGTTGTGGCACCAGCACCAGTGCCTAAGGCACAATTTTTCAGCCCCTGTTGGGGCGTGTAATTACAATTTTTAGGCAATGCTTTGCAACAGGTCTCATTGCTGTGCTCAGAGTACAGTATCTGTGAGGGGTTACAGTGTTGTGGCACCAGCACCAGTGCCTAAGGCACAATTTTTCAGCCCCTGTATAACAGGGGCGTGTAATTACAATTTTTTAAAAAGATGCTTCGCAACAGGTGTGACTGCTGTGCTCCAAGTACAGTATCTGTGAGGGGTTGCAGTGTTGTGGCACCAGCACCAATGCCTAAGGCACAATTTTTCAGCCCCTGTTTAACAGGGGCGTGTAATTACAAATCTTGATCTAATAGTTCACAGCAGGGCCCATTCCTGCGCCCACCAAGAGTAACTATGAGGGCCTACAGTCTTGTGGCAACACCGTCCACCACCACCACCACCACCAAAGGCCCAATTTTTCTGCCCTGTTCAACAGGTGCATGCAATTACAAATCTTGATCTAATAACTCACAGCAGGGCCCATTCCTGCACCCACCAAGAGTAACTGTGAGGGCTTACAGTCTTGTGGCAACACCGTCCACCACCACCACCACCACCACCAAAGGCCCAATTTTTCTGCCCGGTTCAACAGGTGCATGCAAGTACAAATCTTGATCTATTAACTCACAGCAGGGCCCATTCCTGTGCCCACCAGTCTTGTGGCTACACCAACATCTAATAGGGCAAATTTCTGCAGAGTATATACGGCAGGCCCCTACTTTCAAACATCCAACTTACAAACGACTCCTACTTGCAAACGGCAAGAGAAAACAGGAAGTGAGAGGAAATCTACCCCTAGGAAGGAAAATTCTATCCTGTTAGATTTAATTTGGGAAAAAGGTATCTCCTCTCTACTGATGCTTTATCACCAATCCTTGTTTCAATTAAAACCCCACTTTTCCAAAAACATTTGTCATTGGGACGGAAAGTGAGGTGACATGTTCTGAACAGATGTGCAAAGACAGCAAATGTTACAGGGGTGATAACCCCTCCCTATGTTCTCCAAAAAGCTTAAAAATTGATTTTTTTGGGATGTAGCTACACTTCATAATGTACCTGTTCAGATTCTACTTAAGAACAAACCTACAGTCCATGTCTTGTTTGCACCACCTATATACTGCTGTTCAGAGTATATAGGGTTGTAGGTATAGGGTTTTATTTTGGGTGCGGGGTCCCCCTTAGTATCCATACAAGACCCAAAGGGGCTGGGGTGGGGGGGGGGTGATGGGGTAGCCATGCCATTTTTCTCAAGGATTTTCAGCCATATGGCGGCCAGGACAAGACATGACATTAAAGCCGCAAGTGGTTTTAAATGGCTTCTTTTTTTCCTTTACAAATGTCATTTTGTGCAAGGACAGTTCTAAACACGGGAAACACATGCCACTTCACAGGCATACTTTAGACACCCCCCAGGTACCATATTTAAAGGAAAATTTCACTTTTTTTTTTTCACTTTATGCATCATTAAAATGACTGCTCCCGAAAAAACTTTAGTTTTTAACATTTCTTTTTGCATTGATATATGTCCCCTGGGGCAGGACCCGGGTCCCCAAACCTGTTTTATAACATTAACATGCATATTGGCCGTTGTAATTAGCAATTTTGATTTCGAACGTTCGCGTCCATTATAACGAATAGGGTTCGAAAATTCGCGCGAACTTTCGGTCCGTTCGAAGGTTCTGGTGCGAACCGAACCCGGGGGTGTTCGGCTCATCCCTATTGTCCACTATTCTTAGGCAAAGTCCTTCAGCGGTGCTGGAAATCCCTCCGTGATCGTGTGAGGAGGGACCTCACGGAAGAGAAAAAGGCAGCCCGATCCAGAGCAGCAGTCCCCAAAAAGAAAGTCACACGTGTACCACCAAAACCTGGCCTTCGTAAGGCAAGCCATGATAAACAGCACCAGAGAGTAAGTTATTGTGTTCTTTTAATATAATTAACCCTGTGCATTTAATTAACCCTGTGCATTTGTTTGAAGGTAACATGCATTTTCTATGTAAAATGTCAACTAACTATTTAATTCTATTCTTTGTAGGACAATATTCAATATTGGAGAGAGAAGAGAGGAGGCAGTGGAAGCTCCAGCAGTGGACAGACCCACCACCAGTGCCACGGACAGCTCAGCCCACACATCTCCCCGTGACAGCAGTGTTGAAAGCCATGCTGAGGAGACAACACATGAGGTAACTGTCCTTCCATTATGTCAGCCTGTCTATGTCTGTCTACCTACATGCCTGCCAATTTATATATTTTTTCTTTTGCAGGAATCCAGCGTCAGCCTATACAGAGAGGTGCGTGGTCGTGAAGGTGTGCGTAGCCCTAGTGTCTGTGGCCGTGGGCGTAACCTGCGGTAGAGGATGTGGAATTGCGTGTCTGAGACTGAGAACCGGGTGCTTGCACTGCTGCAGGAAGTGCAGCAGGAGAGGCGCAGCTTTGATTCCTTCCTCGACCCTAGCAACAAGCGCGCCTGCTTCTGCCGCCATATGTACAACATTATGGAGGACTTGGATGGAGACCTGGAGATACAGTATATGGATTGATTGAAGACCATCTGTGTTCAATTTAGACAGGCAAAATACAGTGGTGTGCCACCTCCACCTTCAGTCGATCCATACACTGTATCTCAGGATTCCCCAATGGCCCCCGGGACCTCAGCAGTGCAAGCACACCCCTCTCAGTATCAGCCCTCTCCTCTCCGCCAGCCACCACCCACCATGCCCCAGACCCCATTATACCCCCCACCCTCCTACGAAGATTATACACCGCCATCATGTCATTACAGGCACCATCCTCAGTCCTTCCCCCGCCCCCAATCCCCACATCCCCAAGGTGACCAGGCATCCCAGCCAACCTATCACCAGTTGTAATTATTGTAACCATCAATAAAAAAAGAATTTCTTGATAAAATATGTTTTTTTTAATTTTTTTATAGGATGCACAACAGTAGTCATTTGCACTCTACTAGAGACAAACGCATGCTGAGCTCGAATAGGGCCAGCATGCGTTTGTCCCAAGCAGATTGAAAAGAGCACCTTTCTCTCTACTTGAGCCAAACGCATGCTGAGCATGACTATTCATGTTCAGCATGCGTTTGTCTCAATTAGAGAGAAAAGAGAACCCTTCTCTCTACTTTAGAGAAACGCATGCTGAGCATGACTATTCATGCTCGGCATGCGTTTGTCTCAATTAGAGAGAAAAGAGAACCCTTCTTTCTACTTTAGAGAAACGCATGCTGAGCATGACTATTCATGCTCGGCATGCGTTTGTCTTAATTAGAGAGAAAAGAGAACCCTTCTCTCTACTTAGTTCCCCAGACGATGCTACCTATAGCGAAACGTACGTCGGGAGGTTGACGCGCTGATGTCATCGCTGAACGGGAGACTGCATGCCGGCCGGCTCTTCCTATGTTTTTATGCCTGAATTTTACCTACTTGATGTAAGTTACCACCTTTTTATTTGAATAAATGCTTTTTGGACGATATACACTATGTGGTTTCCCCTTCTCATTTTTATGACTGGTGAATACTGAGTTCCAATATTGCAAGAGTTCCTCTCCATCCTTGGATATACATCTACTGCAAGGAAGCGAGTGATTCATAGTTTGGCATTCCAATAGCTTGCCTCCGGTAAGCATATTATTTTGGTGGTGGTGCACGTGTGCATTTTTTTGGTGCAATTTAGGAGTTCACCCTTCTTCCAATTTGAATTGCAATTTGTTTATGTTCAGAATTTATATGGACTCTTATATGGACATTTATATGATTAACCGTTATTCCTTTGGGGTCAAACTCGATTAATGTGTCGGTTTATCATATCATACCATACATTATATAAAAAAAAAAAAAAATTTGGCACTATATATATATATATATATATTTTGTCACTATATTAAGTTATAGTTATTGCACAATATTTCCAGATTATTGTTAGATTGTATATTCACTGTATACAGGTGTTGCGCAGCTCTTTTTTTCTTTTTTTCTACTTTAGAGAAACGCATGCTGAGCATGACTATTCATGCTCAGCATGCGTTTGTCTCAAGTAGAGGGAAAAGTGCACCTTTCTCTCTACTTGAGACAAACGCATGCTGAGCATGAATAGGGCCAGCATGCGTTTGTCCCAAGCAGATTGAAAAGTGCACCTATCTGTCTGTTTGAGAAAAATGCATGTTCAGCCCGAATAGGACGAGAATGCGTTTGCCTCACGCAGAATGTAATGTACTTCAGGAACAAAAGTAGAAACATGAACACAAAAATAAGTATCATGAATATTACGTGTTTTATTAAATGAGAAAAGACCAAAATCCAAGCTGATTTAATCAATGTCAACATAATTTTTTTAAATATGGTCATCTTGCCATGACACCTCTCCATCAGGCGATACAAAATATTGGGCAAATTGGTTGCGGATTGTCATGACCCGTGCCGTGGACCGCAAATACCATAAATTGAACACGATGTGTTGGGTTGCTGGGCTCCGGTTCCACATTGCCCCTATCATTGTTCCTCATAAAATTATGAAGGATGCAGCATGCCAGGACCACCTTGATTGCATTCTCCACATCCAGTTGCATGGAGGACAGCAAAACCCTACATTTGGCCGTCAAGACACCAAACGCACACTCAACCACACGGCGTGCACGGCTGAGCCTATAATTAAATATTCTTTGTTCATGGCTCAGTCCATATCCACTGTATGGCCTCATAAGGTTTTCGGCCAATCCAAAAGCCTCATCCGCAACCATCACCAACGGCAAACTTGGTTCTTCAGTGCAGGGTAGAGGCCTACTGGCTGGTGTGTTGAGGCGTCCCTCATGCAGACGACGTCCGAATGCAGACTCTCTGAATATGCGGGAGTCACCTTGGCTGCCGTAGGCTCCCACATCCACGGCAAGGAATTTTAGATGGGTCAATGCCAGGAGAACCACGGAAAAATATTTTTTATAATTAAAATAAGATGATCCGGAGTGGGGAGGCTTCTTCACCCTGATGTGTTTCACATCCAGGGCACCGATGCAATTAGGAAATTGTGTTTTTTCCCAAAATCCATCTACAACAGATTCCCAGATTTCTTCGGTCGGCTCCGGCATGACTGAGTCGTGTAGCTCCTCTCAAATTGCCACACATGTTGACCTCGTTACTGCAGAGACCGTTGCGACACCAAGGAGGAAATAATGGTGAAGGGACACAAAACTTTGTCCAGTGGCAAGGAACCTAACAAACAAATAAAAAAATTATTAATGAAAACAGCATACGAAAAAAGTCCTATCCCTAAGCAGAACACTATCTAGTAACCCCTTAACCCTTACCCCCTACCCCTAAACCCTAACACCAAACTTCAATTACCTAAACCCTACCCCTAAACCCAACCCACTGTTACATATCCCAAGAAGCTTTCCCTTAGCCCTAACCCATATGAGTACTTATTTCACTTACCTCAGTGTCACTAGCAGCCGTTCCTCCGGTGACACAGAGCGCCGCATGACAGTGTCCATCCTGGTCAATCTTGGTCAAAGTCTTTCCAAGAGGTCATCAAAAAGTGTCATGGACATCCTGGTAAAGTTGTAAAACTTTTTCGGGTGTATGCGCAGTTCTGCATACATCTGGGTGAAGTACCCCACTGACAGCCGCTGGGATAACAGTGGATGGGTCCAGAAGCGACGTCGTCTACTGCTTCTATCCTCTTCCAACTGTCTCCTTCTACGAATCCTCTGCAAGATGATGAGCAGGATTGCATCATCGATCTTTTGCACAACAGGATCCATAATGCAAAAATCCAAAGAAAACGCAAGCAAAATTGCAAAAACTGCAAAAATACATAAAAAAACTCACACAGACTATCTCTCTCCTCTCTCTCTCCAACCAAAATGGCCACGACACGTTATATTGCACAATGTTTTACACTTTTCCTTTGCATTGTGGGTCATTTGGAAGTGGAAAATAGCACAGGGGTATTTTTTTTCAAAAAATGCGTCTTAGCGATAACGCTTACAAACGACGTTTAACGTGATTTGACGCCATGTCAAAACGCTTATAAAATCGCGGTTTTATCGCCACTTATTTCCTGACGTCGTTACTAGCTTTACATCCCTTTTTTTAAAACGTCCGTGTGTATGAGGCCTTATAAGTAGCTTGCCTCCACATAGCTGCATGGAGCCTACTAGCAATACTGGTGAATAGTCCTTTGTCCTCTGCCTGACTTTTATAGGAACAGCTTCATAGTTAATAGTTTTAAATACGAAAAACTAGCCCACTGTTACATTTGCTAAATTGCATGTTCACATTCGTCAACTGTTTTTTGTTTAAAGAAAATATGAACCAATAAAATATGTTATTAAAGGGGGGTTGTAGCCTTTTTTATGTTTATTAAAAGTCAGCAGCTACAAAAAGTGTAGCTGCTGGCTTTTAATAAACAAACACTTACCTGCTCGACTGTCCAGCGACGCGGCTGAACGGAGCTTCGTTCCTCTCCCCCCTTCTCCGCCGGCGCCTCCATTCCTACAGTGGGCACCCGGCCGTGACAGCTTTCGGCTTCACGGCCGGGCACTCACTGCGCATGCGCGAGCGGCGCTGCGCAATCTGAGTGGACAGGTGATCGCCTGGGACCTGTCACGTGTCCCAGGTGGTCGCCTACAGAGCGATATGACGAGACGCCTAAGTGGGCCCTGGGCGGAAGGAGGAAGTGGGACAGGAAGTCCCACTCCTACTGAAGCACCCACTCCCCCCCCCCAAAAAAATTACATGCCAAATGTGGCATGTAAGGGGGCGAGGAGTGGATTAAGCGTAAGTTCCAATTTTGGGTGGAACTCCACTTTAAGAATGCTTTTAACACCCTCTCTATCTGAAAAGGCTAACAAGTGTACAGATCAGAAGAGATCATTTCAGTCTGACTTTGATTCATGCATGCTTGTTTTAGGTTAGTGATGCAAAGTATTGAAGTCCGCCAGGTAACTAGCATTTTCAGCAGTCAATATATTTCTCTCAGTATAATTTTCCTATGCCATGAAAACAATATGGTACATAGTGTACAGCAATTAGGCAATGCAAATAATTTTTTTCAAACATGATAATAAAATTAGTGTTGTAAATTTAGAAAAAGGATTTAGTTTTCAGATATGGAAATTCTTTATACTGTAAATATAAATAAATCTAGCCAAACAGCCTGCTTTGTTAGTCTTAACAAATCCTTTAATATCCGTTGATGTACGTGTTTTTACTGCAAAGGCTCTTTGCTGGGAAGATATATGATACTAATAATAGTTTATAATTCTCTGGACATTGTGAGAGACTCAATGTATTAATCATCATGTTTAATTATCAACACAACAAAGATGTATAGACTTGTATGTATGTAAATTTTAAATATTATGGAGATTTTTTGGGGGAGATTATAGAGATTTTTTCTCTTTAGTGACATGACTGACTACAGTAAGGAATTTGGCAGATTTACATTCACTAATACTATAAGATACATTAAAAAAAAGTGTTTATACCTGATGTTTTAGTTAAATGTATGACTTGAACAACAGTAAGGCCCCATGCATACTGAACGTTAATTAAAATGTTCTAAAACATTGGTACTGCTAGGAGGAGAACGCTGCCGGGTTTTTGCCCATGCGTTTAGTTGCATTTAGTCGTGTTTAGCCGCATCAGCATTTAGAAGCATTTTTTAAGCTAAAACACTCCCCTCCAGTCATTGTTTAGTTGTGTAGTTGCCATTTTGAGAGCAGAGAGAGCACTGTATTGTTCAGCAGCTATCTTTCATTCCTGGTGGTGTCCATTATGAATCCTGTAATCCAGAAAGTTGATGAGTCCATGCTAATAATTTGGCTAAGGAGGGTAAGGAGACAGAAACAGTTGGAGAAGAAAAGCAGCCATCAACGATTCTGGACCATCCTTTGATATTCTGGCGTCTATACTCTGGATATTTTGCCAACATGTTCACGAGGCTGCATAGTTATCCATATAAAGTCTTTAAATGTACGTTACATCTTTTGTTGATCTTCTGGAGAGGCTTCGACCAGGACTAACAAGAGTGGACACCCAGATGAGAATGAGCGTTTCACCAAAGAAAAGTCTCCTCATGAAACTCAGGTATGTTATTATCATTATTTCATTGTCTCTTATTTTTTTGTCTACATATCCATAATGTATCTTTTTTTAATTTAACATATGTTATATTTTCAAACTTTTTTCCAGCATGCATTTTTTAAATTATTGAAATATACATTTAAAAAAAATATATATTTCCTAATTTTTGTTAAAATTGTATTTATTTGATACTTTATAATATATAATATTTCAAATGTTATTTATTATAGAAAGTGTCCACAGTGAAAGTAGAAATGAATCAATCTTCCCAAGGAAACTTCAGGTGTATCACCCTTGTGATAAAAGATCTGCTTACCAGAATGTCGTGACTGTAAAACAGTCTCTCCCAGCACAGGGAATAGGTTTCCCCAAGACCTCAGAGTCTTCACAGCAGTACTGCAGATAACAGTGGTCCTCATACACTCATGTGGAAAAAAAAGGATATGCCCATAGTGTAATATGCAAAACCAATACTTTAATGAAAAAAGGGAATGCACTTACAATGTGGTAGAAAGATTACAGCGGTAACGGTGGTGGATCGAAGCGGCGTCTCAATAGATCCTGTATGTGTGTGTTCCTATGGCGTCCGCGGCACCTCCTCTCGGTAAGGAATTGCGTAATGACGTCAGCGGCCCCCTACGCACGTTTCGTCGCAAGTAGGACGTCGTCTGGGGATTGGCCGTAAAGACTGTCATCACGCATGGAGGTATATATAGACCCAGCGCCATTTTGACTAATGGCAAATGTAAGGGAAAGGGTTTAGAACAGCACAGTCATTATGATAACCGGCCATACCTGGACAAGGAACAAGCCGCAAAAAGTTAGAAGTAATAGAAGAAGGTAGTGAGCCATCTTGTGGTCAAATGAGTGTAGTGCCACGAAGTTAGACAGGAACACTAACATCAAACAGATTTGAGACGCAACTTCAAAAAATTTAAAAAGACATATCTTGTCTTTAAAAACAAATTCATATATCTAACAATACATAATAGCAATATGAGATTAAAAATAAATCAATCAAATAAACTAAAATATATTAAGAAGACAAATGAAAATAAAACAATTTTAAAAGGTTAATAAATGATGTTGAATTATATCTGTATGGGGACATAATTAAATAGTGCCTACACACAAAAATTAGAAATATAAAAAAAATTATAAAAAATAAAAATTAAATTTATGAGTTATTAATAAAACAATTAATGTCCCAATCTACATTAAGACCAAAAGGCTTAAAAGATTTCATTAAAAAAATCCATCTCGTTTCTAATTTAGAAATAGCCCTGACCATATTGGTGCCCCTCCAGTGTGGATGGGCAATATCAATTGCTAAGAACGTAGTACCAGTGAGTTGGCGGTTATGATGTTTATCACATAGTGCCTGGAGAGGTTATGTTTAGGAAAGCCTCTTTTTATATTTCCCACATGCTCACTCAGACGTATGTGTAATTCTCTCTTCGTACGACCTATATATTGCTTTGAGCATGGGCACTGAATCATGTAAACTACGTACTTAGTTGAGCAAGTTATAAATGCCTCGATATCGTAAGTGTGGTTAGTGACCGTAGAGACAAAACTTTCACATTTTCGACCATGAAAGGAATTAACCTTACAGATGTTACACCTACGGCAAGGATAATACCCTTTCATATTGTGAAAGAAAGATGCCTTTTTAGGTGGGTCTATAACGTTAGGGGCAATACTAAATCTCAGAGGAGGTGCGCCTCTATAGATTAAGACAGGTTGTTCAGGGATAAGGGGTCCTAGAATTTTGTCGTTACGTAGTACATCCCAATGTTTTTTGAAAATCTTTTTAACTGAGAAGTGTTGGTTAGAATATCTCGTAATCATAGACCAACTAAATTTTTCTGATGAAGATTTATCCCTTATTTTCTTTGTTAGAAGTGAACTCCTGTTCAAAATAGCAAAATACTAGTGAATGCCCACGTGTCTTTTTAAACTTCCTTTTGCAGAAGAGTTTTATCCCTATTGTGGAGTCATCAGTACGGTATTTGTACATTGAAATTATATTCCCTCTCAAGCATCTCTTCCCCAGAGAGAATGAGTTCAGTGCTTGCAGTCTTTCCCCATAGCTGAGATCCACCAGTCCCTTAATTAGTTTTTTGCCCTTCTCTGGACTCTCTCCAGTTCCAGCACATCCTTCCTGAGGGCTGGTGGCCAGAACTGGACAGCATACTCCAGGTGAGGCAGACCAAAGTCTTGTAGAGTGGGAGAATTGTCGTTTTATCTCTTGAGTTAATCCCTTGAGTTAATCCCCTTCTTAATGCATGCTAAAATGCGGTTGGCTTTGCTTGCAGAAGCTTGGCATTGCATGCCATTGCTGAGCCTGTCATCTACTAGGAACCCCAGAGGCTCACCCCAGAGGCCCACCCCAGAGGCCCCTACTCTGTACAATGGAGCCAAGTCTGCCAATGGTCATCATGGCGGATTAGGCATTTGGACTGGCTGAGAATTAAATGCGGCCACCCAGTGGTTATGGACTCAGCCACACACAGAAAAAAATTTGAATTATCATCTTAGCCTTGTCCATTGGGTTGTTGAATGTGCTTTTGGTGTCTGCACAGCAAAGTGGAGAGTACTGCTGTCTTGAAGGCAGCTGAACATCGAAATCCAACCATTAAAGTTGTACTGGCCTGCTGTTTCCTTCATAATTTTCTTTGGGACAAGGAGGGAAGCACTGGAGAGGCAGCACCAGCAAATCCAAGTCAATGTGTCCAGTTTATGGATTTATGGTCAACTAGACAGGTTATGACTATTCACAACCGGTTTGCTGACTTTTTGTATCACTTGAGGTTAAATTGTCGTGGCATGATCAGCATGTGTAATGCTATCCCTTTGGTAAATGGAAAAAATCCAGCGCTGCCTTAAACAGTGACAAAATTAAATAAAAAATTAAATAAAATATTAAAACTTAAGTGTGTTTGAAACACAAATTAAGTGTGATGCTCTAAATGTGTGAGAGAAGGGTGAATGGTATGACCTTCACCTGACGGGTTGGTGCTGCTATTCAATTAGCCTGAAAAAGGACTCAAAACATATGGAAAAAAGAAATCAAAAAAGCGCAACCCAATGTGAATAATAACAGTGAATCTCTGAAACAATGTGAAATTCCAACCGATATCCCAACCGATATCTCAAAGCTGGAATATAAGTGAAACAAACATATATAAATGGAAAAAGATAAATTGATCAAAATAAAAATAAAACTTATGACATAAAACTCTCAATTGATAAAAGTCCATATGATGTAATATCTATGGGAGACTAGTCCAAAGATGACATATATAGGATTGTTGCCGTGAAGGAATTCCTATGCGGCGGAAGGCGTAATACTCAGACAGGTTGATAGTATAAGCTTCACATCCAATAGTAAGTAAATGGCTTGCTTACCAGATATAAGATGATATTGGGCTCAGGACTAGGCCGACCTGCCTTCACTCGATCTGTTCTCGGTGTTCACCACACATGGATCGATTGGAAAAATCCGGAGGCGGTCACTTTGGCGCTGAATCCCCCAGTAGAATCCTTGTACGGGGAAACATGTAGGGTGGAGCCACAAGTCTCTGACACCATCACGTTCCAGCCAGCTGGTGCTAACCATGGCTGTTTTTGAAAATTTGTCTCTGTTCCATGGATGTCAGTGTTTTATGAAGCCTGTGCAATAAATACGTTTTTTATGAAGAAATACTGCACCATGAGGATTTTTTCTTCTTCCTTCTCTTTGGTAATTGACTGCTGACTTCTGGATGCTGATCTCCACTTACTGTATGTGGAAAACGTGAGTTATATAAAACACAATACTCACCTTACGGCAAGCGAAAGATTTTTGAAGTGCCCGCAGTCTGTGGGATTCAGCGCCAAAGTGACCGCCTCCGGATTTTTCCAATCGATCCATGTGTGGTGAACACCGAGAACAGATCGAGTGAAGGCAGGTCGGCCTAGTCCTGAGCCCAATATCATCTTATATCTGGTAAGCAGGGCATTTACTTATTATTGGATGTGAAGCTTATACTATCAACCTGTCTGAGTATTACGCCTTCCGCCGCATAGGAATTCCTTCACGGCAACAATCCTATATATGTCATCTTTGGACTAGTCTCCCATAGATATTACATCATATGGACTTTTATCAATTGAGAGTTTTATGTCATAAGTTTTATTTTTATTTTGATCAATTTATCTTTTTCCATTTATATATGTTTGTTTCACTTATATTCCAGCTTTGAGATATCGGTTGGGATATCGGTTGGAATTTCACAATGCTATCCCTTTGATTTCCTTTTTTTTAACTTAATGTTCTCCTAATGAAAAAAAAAATATATATTTAAATACAAATGATTAAAAGTACTCTAATACTTTTTTTTCTTTTCTTTCCTATGGGTGGTTTTATATTTGTCTGGCGGTGGCTCTCGCCACTGCCTATTGTTGTAACTGTTGAATTTTAAAACTTCAATAAAAATAGAATTTATAAAAAAATTATTGAAAGTTATCTTTTGTCATTTTGTTCTTTGTATGTTAGCATATGTATACATTTTCAATGTAAAAAAATAAAATAAAATACATTTTGTCTGTGGGGTTGCAAATACAGTTAGGTCCATATATATTTGGACACAGGCACAATATTCATACTTTTGGCTTTGTATGCCACCAGAATAAGATTAAAATGAAACAATCCAAATTAATTTGAAGTGCAGACTTTCAGCTTTTATTTAAGGGGTTGAACATAAATATCAAGTATACATTTTAGGAACTACAACCATTTTTATACACTGTCCCCCCATTTTCAGGGGCTCAAATATAATTGGACAAATTAATATAATCATAAAAAAAAATACAGATGATGTTGTGTGCTTTGGATCATGAGCTGTTCCAAAAAAAATTTGTCCTCATTCTGGTACAGATTAATCTTAGTTTCATCCGTCCAAAGAATTATTTTCCAGAACTGGTCTGGCTTTTTTAGATGTTTTTTTGGCAAAGTCTAATCTGGCTTTTCTATTCTTCAGGCTTATGTGGTGAACCCTCAGTACTTGCTCTCGTGAAGTCTTCTCTTGATTGTAGACTTGACAATAAAACGCCCACCTCCTGCAGAGTGTCTTCAATTGTCTGAATGTTGTGAATGGATTTTTCTTTACCAGAGAGAGGATCCTGCGATCATACACCACTGCTGTCTTCTGTGGACGTCCAGGCCTTTTTATGTTGCTGAGCTCACCAGTGCGTTCTTCTTACCTAAGAATGTGCCAAACTGTAGATTTGGCAACTCCTAATGTTGCTGCTATCTCTCTGATGGATTTGTTTTGTTTTTGAAGCCTTACAATGGCCTGTTTCACTTGCATGGACAGCTCATTTGAACACATGATGAAGGTTTACAGCAATAGATTCCAAAATGCAAATACCACACTTAGAATCAACTCCATACCTTTTACCTGCTTAATTGATAAAGAAATGACAAATGAGTAGCTCACACCTGGCCATGAAACAGCTTTTGATTTAATTGTCCAATTATTTTTGGTCCCTTGAAAAAGGGGGGTGGCTATTCTTAAGAATTGTCATTATTAAACCCTTCCTCCGATTTGAATGTACATGCACTCAAATGAAACCTGAGAGTGTGCACTTTCAGCCCATATCCATTATATAACTATAGCTTCAATATGTTTTGGTAAATACCTGAGAAAAACTAAAGTTGTGCCTGTGTCCAAATATATATGGACCTAACTGTATACAGTCCAATAGGGTGACTGTAAATGTCTACACCACACAGAGGAAATTTTTTTTATTTTTCATCTGCCGGGGTTACAAATATACAATCCAATAGGGTGACTGTATACGTCTACCCCACACAGAGGGAAAACATTATTTTTTTCATCTGTGGGGGGTATAAATTTACAGTCCAATAGGATGTCTGTATATGTGTGCCCCACAAAGAGGAAAAAAATTAACCAAATTTTGGCAGCAATGCAGCAGCATTGTTTTAAATAAATTTAATAAAAAACAACACAAGATTATGCATTTTTCAATACATTTTTATTTTTTAAAAGTGCAAATAGAAATTTCTATTGAGACAAACAAACATTAGGAGATATTACAAAAAAGTCTTGCATAGATATAAAAAAAAAGTTGACACAAAATGAAAACATAGGCAAGAATGTACATAATAAAATATGTTCGGAAAAAAAGCCTAAAATACCCGGTAGACTGAGAGGGTAGAGAAACTTTTCCCTTGTGATGCCTGTGGGGATTGGTGACCAAAACACAAAATGAAAACATAGGCAAGAATGTACATAATAAAATATGTTCGGAAAAAAAGCCTAAAATACCCGGTAGACTGAGAGGGTAGAGAAACTTTTCCCTTGTGATGCCTGTGGGGATTGGTGACCACGTACAGGGTGTTCTCCACATGCATGGGGAAGTGGTTGCAGTGTAGGAGGAGGAACATCCATTGAGGATTGGGGCCCAGGAAAAGATGGACTGCAAAACTCTGAATAAGAGTGTGTAGGGGTTCAAACGTGAAGATGGCAAAGTCAGTGGGGATTGGGGACCATGGTACAATGAAGCAAAGTCTTTCCATATGAATAGCTAACTCGGGGCAGTCTTACAGCTTGAGAAATTCATGTGGGGATTGGGGATGATGGTAGATTGTAGTAGAATGGTTGGAATACGAATGGGTAGGTGGGGGGGGATAGTGATATATTGCAAGATATGGGGCTGCTGAAGTCCCAGGGCAGGACCTTGAAACAAAATGGTAGGATAGCTGGTAGTGGCCTAAAGTTTACAGCCCTATATTGCATGGCCACAACATACATGTTATCCATGCATTTCTTCTCAAGGTCCCCACTGATGTCCTTAAGAATATGATATAGGTTTCAGCAGAAGCTGATGTGTTTTTTTTTGGAATCCAACAGTGGATCCATGCAATTCCACTCCCGTTGAACCCTCGCAGCAGCAGAAGTATCTTCTTTTCTGTCTCCATGGTTATTCCAGCCCCCCTCTGATGCTGCTTACATCCCTGTCAACGGACCCTCAAATAAGTGTTGCTGTCTGTTTCCATCACCAATTCCTGTAAATAAAAACAAAAATTTAAAAAAATATAAGGTAGATATAACAATCAATTGATAGATAGATTGATCAATAGATCAATAGATAGATAGATAGATAGATATCTGAGCTTGTGCCACATCCCTGGGTTCAGGGGTAGGTAGAGGTGACAGGTGGGCTGTTGTACTTGTAGATGGTGTTGACATGGACAAAGAAGGTTTAGATTGCTCATCCAAGGGAATATCCTCCTCCACCTCCTGCTTTGGCTCCCTCTCCTCCATGAGAAAGTTACAATCAAAATTCAATATTCATAAAATATACTTTCTACTAGGGATGGACCGAACGACCCCCTGTTAGGTTTGCACCAGAACTTTCGAACATTTAAAAAAAACTGGGCATGCAATTATCACATGGTGGACGATTATCTAGGAGCTTTCCCCTTAATGATCCACTGGCTTAGTGGGTCATGAGAATAGACCACTGGTCAGAACTTGCCCAGTATGCTATTGAGCTTCTGGGTTGCTGAAGGTTTTGTTACTGATCATAGAACGCGTCTGTCCACAGACTTCGTGGACCGTCTGAATTTTATCAAAATTAATCAATCAGTCCTGGATTACCAGCAACTATGAAGCCCCTGATGCCGATGTATCTGATTAAGTGTTTTTGGGATGTTGAATCTCTGCAAGACTTCTAGGCTGCCTAGTGTTGTGAGTGTTGATTTCATCTGGAAGAATGTTTTTGATGTAGGTTTCATGGACAAAATTAACACCCAAAGAACAAATTTTCTGACCCCCTGTTTGACAGAAATACATAAGGCAGACATGGATATCAGGAAATAAATACATAGGGCTACACAACAATAGGCCCTATATCAAATATATATAAATACATTTGGCCATACTTACCTGACCATTCACACATGTACAACAAAGGTACTTTACAAAAAGGACTTGTTTGGAAGGATCCCTGAATTTGGGTTCATTAAAAATACACATTCCAGTACATTGTTATACTGTATTTCCGAATTCCATTATGACTGAAAAGGAGCAACTGTTTTAGGACCTGACAGATATTACAATGAACTCTTGCTGTGCAACTCTCCATGAACGTTCTATTCTGTATATAAAAGTGATTTAGTCTACAGGGGGTCCTGTACTAGTTACAAACATCCGACTTTCAAACGACTCCTACTTACAAATGGCGGGAGACAACAGGAAGTGAGAGGAAATCTACCCCTAGGAAGGGAAATTCACATCTGTAAGAGTTTATTATGGGAAAAAGGTGTCTCCACTGATGCTTTATCACCAAAGCTTGTTTCCACAAAAACACAACATTTTCAAAATCCAATTGTCATTGGGACAGGAAGTGAGGTGAAATCTTCTGAACAGGGGCACAGACAGCAAAACAAACGTTACAGGGCAGTTAACCCTTCCCTATGCAATCCAAAAAGGTTAAAAATAGTTTTTTATGGCTGGAGCTACACTTAAAAAATTTACCTGTTCTGACTTACAAACAGATTCAACTTAAGAACAAACCTACAGACCCTATCTTGTTTGTAACCTGGGGACTGCCTGTACATATTAACCACTTGACAACTGGGCACTAAACCCCCTTCGTGCCCGGAACAATTTTCAGCTTTCAGCGCTGACACACTTTGAATGACAATTGCGCGGTCATACAACGCTGTACCCAAATGATATTTTTATCATTTTTTTCCCCACAAATAGAGCTTTATTTTGGTGGTATTTGATCACCTCTGCGTTTTTTTTTTGCGCTATAAACAAAAAAAGACAGAAAATTTTGAAAAAAAAACACAATTTTTTTACTTTTTGCTATAATAATATCCCAATTTAAAAAAAAAAAAATTCTCAGTTTAGGCCGATACGTATTCTTCTATATTTTTTTGGTTAAAAAAATTGCAATAAGCGTATAGCGATTGGTTTGCGAAAAAGTTATAGCGCCTACAAAATAGGGGATAGAATTATGACATTTTTTTTTTTTTTTTTACTAGTAATGGCGGCGAGCTGCGATTTTTGTCAGGCCTGCAATATTGCGGCGGACATATCGGACACTTTTGACACTATTTTGGGACCATTCACATTTATACAGCGAACAGTGCTATAAATATGCACTGATTACTGTATAAATGTGACTGGCAGGGAAGGGGTTAACACTAGGGGGCGAGGAAGGGGTTAACTATGTTCCCTATTTGTGATTCTTACTGTGTGGGGGAGGGGACTGACAGGGGGAGATGACCGATCTGTGTCCCTATGTACAAGGGACACAGCATCGGTCTCCTCTCTCCCTGACAGGACATGGATCTCTGTGTTTACACACAGAGATCCACAACCTGCCTCTGTCATAGCCGATCGCAGGTGCCTGGCGGACATCGCGGCCGCCAGGCACGCGCATCGGCATCACGTGACCACGGCGGGCACAGCTGTTCCCCGCCGCACGCCCTCTGCGGCGCGCAGGGGGGAGAGAAACAGGAGGACATCCATGGACGTCCACTCAGCACTTGAGAGCCGCGCTGCAGACGTCTTTTGTCTATAGCGCGGGTCTCAAGTGGTTAATAAAGAATGATAAATCACAAATAATATAATGTCCCCTACAGTATGTATGTATTTAATACCCTCTTACCTATTAAGAGGGGTTATCTTTATAAAATATATGCCCAGGAAATTCAGTGTTGGTCTGCTGGGATCCACTGCTCTGCCCTGCAAAGCCAGATGACACACTGCCAAATTCACTTCTAATGTCATTGGAGGCCAATGTCTCTTCCTGGTTCAGACAGGTGCTCCCCTGATATTGCACCAACTTCGCCCTATTCTATCCCCTGTATTGTAAATGATGCCATCTGGGATATGAAACATGCATATCCCAGGGTGCTTCGGGAGAGGTAACAACTTTATTCTGAAATAGTGTCAGAAACATTGGTGAAAATCAATGTTTTTTTGTACCTTGACCCCCAAAAATGCACATTTAATGAATTCATTGTCTGGACCACAACCTTTGAAATATTTTCGAATGGCTTTTATCTCCTTGGATTAACAACCAAATGGCTAACTACTTACCACAAAAAATGTCTACAGATGGCAAAATTTGAGTTGAAATTGAATCGCTCTCTTCTGCTGTTAAATTAAATAAGGACAATTAAAATTTGGTGGTGGGGGGTGCTTTTCAATTAGTATTGTTGGATCATTGTGGGAAATCAATACTGCTGTTACCCAACAGATAAGGTTGATGCTAGAGATGTATTTTTAATTTCAGCCCCTCCTACTTTGCCTTGATCAACTGGATGCTTGGGAGATGGCCCTACTCATCTCTATGGCTATTTGCGGCACAAGGACACCTTGGGAGGGTCATTGGGGGGTGAAAACTGTTAAAAGATTGCAGACACAGGGGTTGGTTTACTAAAGGCTGTTCACTTTGCAAAGGGAATTCTTTCTTAGTTTAATGAATATGGTGGAATTTCCCTTTGCAAGGAATATCCAATCACGTGCAAAGACAATAAAAAAAACGGTATTTTGTTTGCATGTGATTGAATGGTAGCGGTGAACAGAGCTTTTCCTCATTGACAAAGCTAAAGCCTCGTACACACGACCGATTTTCCCAGCAGGAAAACTGCCATGAGAGCTTTTGGCCGTGTGTATGCTCCATCGCAGTTTTCCCAACAGGAAAACTGCTGGGAAAAAAAAGAGAACCAGCTCTCTTTTTTCTCGTCGGGATTCCCGGCGGACTTTTTCCCGTCGTGAAAACCATTCGTGTGTATGCTTTTCCGAGGGGAAAATAACCGTGTATGCTCGTAAACAATTCGATGCATGCTCGGAAGCATAAAACTTAATTTTCTCAGCTCGTTGTAGTCTTTTACGTCACAACATTCTTGGCAGTCAAAAGTTCGCCAGACTTTTGTGTGACCATGTGTATGCACGGCAGGCTTTAGAGGAAAACTGTCGGGAAAACTGTCATTTTTTTTCCTGCCGGGAAAACCGGTTGCGTGTACAGGGCTTAAGAGAAAATTAGTTTGCAAAGGAAAATTCCCTTGAAAAGCAAATAGCCTATTTGCTAAATAAACTGAAAAGTTTCAGCACACAACCAGCAGCAGCTCTTACAAACCCGTAGGTGTGAATCTGGGGCTTATATGGTGCTTGTGCTTAAAAGGGAAGGGGCAAAGGGGCTTTAAATGAGGGTTGGAGTGTTGTATTTTGTATAAAAATGCACTTATTCTTTTACCCCATTCAATCTGTCAACTATATTGGTGCAGTGCTACATCTCTCTTCATAGTGGTCAAATTTAGCATTTTTTAATAGCAAAAATACAAATAACGATGTGCAAATATGCAAATTAATCAGAGGCAATCTTGTGCTACAATCAATGCAGCTCCCCCTTTCAAATACTATTGCCACTATACAATACAATACTTTATCTGTACAAATGCAAGAAAATTCCTCTTTACCATAAATGCATAATTCACAAATGGTCTGGGTGCTTATTGCTGAGATTAAAGTGCAGTTTCCACTCTGGTGTTCTTGTGCTCCCCCTTTTTAACACCACACTCACCATCCATCCATGACCCCTTATGTACTAAGTGGGTCTAAAAGGATTCATGGATCTCTCCTTGAGGCCTCCTTTTTCTGCCTATGGCTATGCCTAGGTGGCAATTTTCCAGAAACCAACACATGATAGCATGGAACAGACCAAAGGGATACTCCAAAAAGTATATTAACTTGTATTAACAATAATATAAAATCCAATAGAAACATAGTAGATGAATTAACAGCGCATTACAATGTGTCTGGGATGCACCTGCGTTCCATGGACTGTAAATGCGCAAACCGGAAGTGATGCAGATGGCGTAAGGACGCTTAGTCCAATGTGTTTCGTCAGTGTTACTTATTGATATAATTGTGGTGGGGGCAGCATCTTAAAAACGGACCATAGTGCAGGATCTATTTTCTATATTAATCTGTCAACTACTTGTCAATTTTTCTGAAGAACAGGGACAAATAATCCTCTAGAATTATTTGTGGTGAAACACTAAGCCTGAGCACCATTTGGGGTTACCAGCAATAATTAACACTTCATTTTTTCCAGCCATTGTTATAATAATGCACTAAGCAACATTTCTACATAGGAAACACAGTACCCATCATCTTTTATCCTTGGGATCCTGAATTTGGTTTAGCTGAACAAAGTTTGTACTTTTTTCCTTGGGTGTCTTGGCTTTTTACTAATATTAATGAATAAAGTTCCTATGTAAAGTTATGTAGAATTACTGTAGATCTATATAAATTCATAATAATCATAAGTATGTAAAATTCAGCAAAGCTAGAACCCTTTTGCAGATTATCTAGTATGGTTTACAGCACAAATAAGATAAGCATGAATTTTAACTTACATGCTCTATATTTTGAATGTCTTTATACAGTTAAAGATTTTATCATGTTTGCTTTCATGAGCCTGACTTGTGCAAGATCAAAGGAAATATCTCCCTGCAATTGGTAACAAACCGTATGCTATTTACTCAATCTTATTTGTTTTTCATTTTGTACCATATTAATACATCATTTTGTGAGCGGCTTAGATGTGTGTGTAGACTTCAGGTTTAATTGTACTTCATTCATATTATGGGGATGTGTGATGACAAAATCAGTGGAACATACGAGTCAATGTATCAAGCACTAATGCGTGGGGTGCAGAGAAACACAGAGAAAATTGCTGTCTACATACTGAATCTCTGAAGCAGTGATAAGTATTATTTTTATGTTCTTCAATATAATTTATTAATTACCTGATATTAATATATTATAATTATAGTTAAATGATCTTTCCCTTGACTATAAATGCAAGATTTATGTTTCTGTTAGAAAGGCATACATATTTTAAAAAGTTGGATGATCATTGTAGCTCACAAATGTTTATCATTTATTGCCACAAATACATAGCATGGAAATGACAAACTATCTGTAATATTATGTTGGTTTGGAAGCATTACATTTCTGTAATGTATCTGTTACAATTAAACTATTACTGTAATGCAGTCAGACAGCATACAATAATAAATATGCTCCTCTTTTTAACTTGATTATTATTATTATTATTATTATTATTATTATTATTTTGCACAGCACTTGCATATACAATAAAAATATTGCTCCTCCTTTATTATCATTTTTGTTATACAGGATTTATAGCAAGGTTTTTTTTGTACATATTCTTTATATATATAAATTATGAACATACACTGGCAACACAGCGACAGACATTTGAGATAATACATCTACACTACCTCAGGTCATATAAAACAGCATACAGCAAGGTTGCATCAAAGTATATTTATTACATACACATAACAATAAAGGCATTTCAAAATCCTGACATTGTGACTTTTTATTTCAGGAAATGCACAAATGCAATGGTGAATGAAGTCTACCTTATGGCGAGTGCATAACGTGTACCATGTCACAAAACGGTTAAAGGTGGGGTGTTGTATATCATAGTTTAAATGAGCTCTAAAAGAGGTATCATCCCCAAATAGGGTTGCCACCTCATCCCTTTAAACCTGGACACATATTCTGTGGCTGATTAAGGTGGTAATTAAACTCACTTGGTGACTTATCTGCATTTAATTAGCCTTAGAACCTGTGCAATTCATATGCGTTCAGGTTTAAAGGGATGAGCTGGCAACCCTATACCCAAACCCAGTCATAAAATAGAAACATAGAAATATAGAGGACTTTAAATATACCTCCAATAGTGAACTAATGCAAAAGAACAAATCAAATAAAACAGATTACATTTTATTACAAAATTTCATAAAACACCATCTCAAAAGAGCAATTAAAAACATATATTACACATTTATATGCACTAGAAATGAATTCATATAGAAAGTAGGCAGACAAATTTAAACGTATCAATTTTTCCATGATGTACAGAGACGAGAAAATAAAGTCTACGCGTTTCATGAAAAGGTCTGCTTCGTCTCTTGTTTCAAACGTGTAAGGTCTATGTCATAAACTCTTATATGTTCTATAAAAGACCATAATAATTATTACAAAATAAATACTTACAATGGTTTGTACAGAAATCCAACCTCCACCACTTGGCATACACAAGCAGAGAAAAAACGTAAGACGAGGGGGGAGGCACAACCCACAAATCCCGATCCACACATAAGTCCACATAAATGGGGTATAATACACATCTCAATAACCTGTCCATGTGCGCCAATTTCAGGAGAAAGGGGTGGACATCGAAGAGCAGTCGAAAACAGGCTCCCCCAGCCTGTGGGCCAACGACACTGTGCACATGGCCATTAGGCCTGATATCTATATATATATATATATATATATATATGCCTGTAATAATATTAAATGGTTTGTAAATGTACTAGTTATAATATTGCAAATGGATGGAAGAAAAAGAGCCAGAAAAGGAAGAAGAAAAAAAGAAAAGATAATAAGAAAGAGAAGAAAAGAAAGAAGGGGATGTGGGGGGGGGGAGGGAAAGAAAAATAATGAAAAGAAAAATGGGGGTAAGGGGAAAAGGGCAGAGGAGAAAAATGGGGGAAGGGAATAGGAAAAAGGGGAAGTGAATAAAGAGTAAAGGGAAAAGAGAAAGAAATCAGAAAATTTGAAAATAAAAAGTGAACAAGAGTCTCACCCAAATGTTGCACAGCTAAGGTACAATTAAAGAAGGCTCAGATTAGTTGCCGCCCAGTGAATAAAAATGATGTAAATTTAAAATCCAATGGACATTGGATATAAAACTTTTTCCCTTCCCATGTAATAATTGGGTCATAGTCTACAGTATCAATGAAAGAGAAATAGTCTGTTTGTTTTTGTGTACATCCACCAATATTTGAATATCTCAGAGAAAGCAGTCATTAAGACATTATTGTCAAGGATTAGTGTGTGTGGGGGGGGGGGGGGCTGAGATCCATCTTCAGAAAGTTATGAGCACATGGTCAGAGAGGGATATGGAACCTACAGAGACATTGCAAACCCATGGGAGACTGTGATGTTTGACAAGAAAGAGGCCAATGCAAGTGTCAAGCCTCATACACACGACCGATTTTCTCGTCCAAAACCGGCAAGAAAAGTATCGCGAGAGCTTTTTTGTAGAGAAAAACGTTCGTGTGTATGGTTTTTCGACGAGAAAATTGCCGTGAATCTCGACGAGAAAATAGAGAACCTGCTCTCTATTTTCTCGTCAGGATTCCAGATTTCCTCGTCATGTTTCTCGTCGGCCTCTTTTGTGACGAGAAAATGGTTCGTGTGTATGCTTTAACGAGTCTTTCAAAAGCGCGCATGCTCAGAAGCAAGTATGAGATGGGAGCGCATCTTCTGGTAAAACAAGCCTTAGTAATGGAGATAGCACATTCGTCACGCTCGAAATAATTCCATCGTTTAAATGTTGTGCATTGAAATCTTCTTTAGAATGTTACATTAATCAAAACGAAAGAACTTCTTTTGCTGCTGATATTCACACAGAGTTATGACTATATTTTTTTAACCTTTTTCATGCTGCTCTTAAGAAGATTTATGTGTATTATATCGTGCAAGTTTTTATGAATATTTTACATTTTTATATTTTTCAAACTGATGTTAATTTCAATTTCGCAATGTTTTGATAGTGATCTCCCATTGAATATTTTAATATATAGTTGTAAAATTTAACACCCTCTTTTTGGGAAATCAGATTCTTTTATTTTTTAGGGGGGTTGTTATCTGTCCCTTTTTTTGTCAGTCAAATGTCTCTGCTTACTCCAAAGCTAAATTTTAAATTTTTACAAATACACATAGTCAAGTATGAACTTAAACAAAAATAACATTTATTCATGTTTCAAATAAAATAAAGAGAAGGCAGCGCTGGAGAACCTGCTGCCATTTGTGCATCCCAGGGACCCCAGACCACACATCAACCCTGTGTGGACACTAAAATTGGGAGCTTGAGAAGGCCAACATTTCTGAGCACAATCTGATGCTGGCCTCCCAGAGGTCAGGAACAGCAGCAGGTGAGATATATGTCCCAAGTGTGTGGTACTACAACAGGCTGCCTTCTGTCCAACCACAATGAAGCAAGGCCATCACTTCCTCGTCTTCCTGGCAACCTTCCCTGCAACCTTTCCTGAAGCCTTCCCTGCAGCCTTCCTTCTTCGTTTGGCTGGAGGCTGGGCCACTGGAGGGGTACTCCTGTCAGGAGGAGGAGGAGGTGGAGGAGAAGGGGGTGGAGCAGAAGAACAAGGTGGAGGTGGAGGAGAAGGGGGTGGGGCAGAAGAACAAGGTGGAGGAGGTGGAGGAGAAGGGGGTAGGGCAGAAGAAGAAGGTGGAGGTGGAGGAGAAGGGGGTGGGGCAGAAGAAGAAGGTGGAGGTGGAGGAGAAGGGGGTGGGGCAGAAGAAGAAGGTGGAGGTGGAGGAAAAGGGGGTGGGGCAGAAGAAGAAGGTGGAGGTGGAGGAGAAGGGGGTGGGGCAGAAGAAGAAGGTGGAGGTGGAGGAGAAGGGGGTGGGGCAGAAGAAGAAGGTGGAGGTGGAGGAGAAGGTTGCGGTTGGGACAGTTGTGCCACCTCACAAATTGCAGTATTGGGGGTAATTTTTCCCATCACACCCTTGTTTAGCAAGGTGATGAGCAGGGGCTCGCATAGGAGGCGTTGCTCCATGCTCATCACCTTGAACTTTGCCTCCACTAGGCCGGCAATGGCCTCTTCAGGGGATGTGGGCTCTTTGAGGGTGGCATGGACCTCTTTAATAAGGGCCATTGCTGCCTCACTGGTGGTCCTGTCCCTCCTGCCTCTTTTGGGAAATCGGATGGGAGGCACCTGTGATCTGGTGCTTCTCCTTTGCCCTGCCACCTCCTGCCTGCCACTGGGCCCTGCCACCTCCTGGCTGCCACTGGGCCCTGCCACCTCCTGCCTTCCACTGGGCCCTGCCACCTCCTGGCTGCCACTGGGCCCTTCCTCCTCCTGCCTGACAGTTTCCAGACCCTCCTCCTGGCTGATTTCATCCTGTGTATGAAAAAGGGACATAGTTAAATATGTTGCTTTAATCTTTGCCTCCAAATTTATAATCATGATTGAACCAATTAGAATGTAAATCCTGAAATCAGTTTCTAAAATTTACAACTACATCAGATTGACTATTTAGCACCCAATTAAGTGCAGACTAATGTCTAGAGATCTTGATTTCACTTGTGGAACTCTAAATAGTTTATGTTTGTCATCTTGACATATTTGGCAAACATTAATTTTATCCCAATACATTTTCATTTAATACTATACCTGGCTCCTGATGGCCAAATCAGGATCATCCAGGATGGCTGCCTCCTCTTGCTCCAGAGAAGGCTCAGGTTGGCTGCAGGGAAGTCTGGGGGGAAGAGTGGAGAGTGATGGCCTTGCCTCAATGTGGTCATCCAGGAAGGACATCCTGCTGTAGTACCACAAATTCGGGACATACACATCATCTGCTGCTGCTCCTGACCTCTGAGAAGCCAGGACCTTAGAGCGTTCAGTCCTGTAGGTGCCTCTCAAGCTCCCAATTTTAGTGTCCACCTGTTTTGCTGTGGCTGTGGGCACCTTGGTATGCACAAATGGGAGCAGGGTCTCCAGCGCTGCTTTTCTCACCCCTCTTTTTTTGTGGATGGGGTTTTTCGTCTCCCACAGAGCGGGCAGCTCCCTTACCCGGTCTATAAATTCCGCAAGGAATTCCTTGTCACTTATAAACACATTCATTTTGGGTCTGCAAGTAAAATAAATAATATATAACTAATGTGAGGCACACAGTCTAACCTCCTTAACATCGTAGTCACCATATATATTCTACAACATTCTCAAGACAGTATAGGCCAACTATTTGTCCAAGTCACAAAATCACATACCTTCGTTCGCACGTCCGTAACTTGAACTCATGCGTCAAACTACGAACACGTCGCTCCGCACACATCGCCCGCCCATGACGTTCTAACTAACATCTTTTCCCCGCCCCTTCTCTTTCGGCGCACAGACAGATATGGCGGAGTTACAGCAGGTGTCTGATAATTCTGCAACTAACGAGGAGGAGACAAGCCCGGAGACCGAGGAAACGTCACGATCAAGGAGGAGATTCAAGGCATCTAATATGTCTTTTGCGGAGATGGCAGAGATGGTGGACATCTTGCTCAAGTCTGATTATGACGCAAAGCATGGGCCGTATAGCAAACCAAATAGAAGGAAGGCTAAAATCCTCAATAAAGTCGTGAAGAGTCTGAAGACGAATTTCGGTGTGAAACGCTCAAATGAGCAGCTCAGAAAGAGGTGGTCAGACCTCAAACTGAGGGAGCCAGAGCAGTTAAGGAGCATTAAGAGAATGCTAGCAAAAAGTAAGTAAAATGTACACTTTTCGGCTATTAATGTTTTTCTCAACTTACATGTTGCTCCTTTTTGTGATTTTATCATATTGGACTCCCTTCCATAATTTAATAATTAGAACTTGGTTTGGCACAGTAATCGTTCGTTACGTTACAGACACTTCGTTCGGCCACTATCCGCTGTTTTGGCTTATTTTATAGCCACAAAAGTAATTCGACATCTGCGTGTTTTTTTAACATTTGTGTTCAAAATTTTTAGGCTAGATGATGTGTTTGTAAAGAGAATGAAATGCAAACTTTAGTCAGTGTAAAGGAGAGGACACTCAGCAGCTGGTACCACATCTGTACTTTGGAGCACTATAGTGTGGGCCACCAGACCCACCTTTTTTGGGGTGTCCCACACAGGTGCATTAGTGATTTATTGTGGTGCCTCCATGTCTAAAAACTGACAGCCAAAGGTGAATACTAAACATATTATTGGTCAGAAATAATGCAGTCATCTTTAACTTCCGCCCAAACACACACTTGTACCCCACTTCCAAGCAATTTAGCCTGTTTTTATTTTTCATAGAGAATTTCAGTGTGATAAATAGACCTTTTGTTTGATTCTCATAGGGGAGAGAAGACTGGGAGGAGAACACTCCAGGGAGCACAGGAACCCCACAGCTTCACAACAACCCCAAACTCCCAAAGACCCACAACCGAAGGATGTTGAGGAAGTTGAGGTGGAGGAAGGAGAAGTGAAGGAAGGAGAGGTGGATGACGTTGTGGAACTGGTCACCACAACAGGTCAGTATCTGACACCACAGCTTCAGGTAAGAGATGTAGGCCTGCAGAGTTATAATACCTTTTTATTTTGTTTTTAGGGGATGTAAATGTTGTGGTGAAGGATAGTACACGTTTCTCTGCTGACAGTGCCCTCCGAATAATACAGCAAGTGATGGAATGTAGCACGGAACTGGACAGAATAAAACAAATAATTCATGTGATGGATCAAACATTTAAAGACATTCTAGATGTTTTGGGGAGAATCGAATAAGTCAACCAAACTCCCATTTTTTTTCAGGAATGACTGTTCATCAACCTTTTATACTGTTTTTGACAATGCAACCAGCCAAAAATTGAATATGCACACAGTGTGTCAACATGTGCTATCTGCCATCAGGGGATATCCATGTACGTCTTTTGGGGGTGCAACCCCTTCCTCGTATCTAAAGTAGGTGAACTGAGGAAGGGGTTGCACCCCCAAAACACATCCATTGATCACCCCTGATGGCAGATAGCACATGTTGACAATAGGGATCAGGAGTCTCAAATCCCTAGTGGAAAATAATACAAAATGTGTGCATATTCAATTTTTGGCTGGGCAAGGGGTGGCAAGACCCCATATTAGGACGGGCACATAGAGACATAGTTTGTGTAAGTGAATGTGTCAGATTGCTCAGAGGTATCCAATGTTGTAATTTTTGGAATGCAACTGTTTTTGTATTTTCCTAAGAAAAGAATTGGCGGTTTGTGGCCAGGAAAAAAAAAAAAAAGAGGAAACATGTGTGTGAATGTGCACAGAGTAAAATGTTTGAACAGAAACAACATGTAGCTTCTTTTTTCAATACGCTCTAACCTGATTTGTGTTTTTTTTTAAGGTTACATAGTGAAATGGTTGTTATTTACTAAAGGAAAATACACTTGGCACTACAAATGCACTAAGACAAACTAGGAGACAGGAAACAAACCTAAGTTAAAATTAGAAATCAGAATTTTATTTTAATCATTCTCCAGGAATCTTTAGCCATAGCCTGGCATAGGAATTGCCCCCCTACCCGTGAAATATTCCATATATTTGTCCCGAACCTCACGGGCATTTTGGGGGGGCAAGCCAGGACGGGCAGATTCCAGGCCCGGCAGGGGATTAGCAGGTGAAAGTCCAGCCTCAGGCAATACTGAGGCCATATATGAATTTGATTTTCTGCTGAGAAAATTGTGTAGCACACAGCAGCATAAAACTACATAGTTTATTTTGTAGTCCGCCAAGTGGATGACAGCCAAAGGTGAATACTAAACATATTATTGGTCAGAAATAATGCAGTCATCTTTAACATTTAATAAAAATGCGGAACCGGCTGGCCATTATGCCGAAGGCATTTTCAACGACTCTTCGGCCCCTGGCCAGCCGGTAATTGAACACCCTCTTCTCTGGGGTCAGGGTCCTCTGAGGAAATGGCCTCATAAGATGCGGTCCGAGTCCAAAGGCTTCATCAGCCAAGAAAACAAAGGGGAGTCCTTCAATATTCCCTGCATCCGGTGGCAATGCAAGGTCGTCACTCTGGAGACAGAGGGCAAACTCCGTCTGGATGAAGGATCCCCCATCGGACATCCGGCCATTCTTCCCTACATCAGCATAGAGGAATTCATACCATGCTGACACCACCGCCATCAGCACAATGCTATGAAACCCCTTGTAATTGAAGTAGTAGGACCCAGAACGGGGTGGCGGCACGATGCGGACGTGCTTCCCGTCTATGGCACCACCGCAGTTGGGGTAGTCCCACTGCGTGGCAAACTCCGATGCCACAGTCTGCCATTCCTGTGGCGTGGAAGGAAGCTGGGGAGTCAAACAAGATGAAAGAAAATTTGAATTTAAAAATATTACATTACAAGGAGATTATAATAAAAAACATTAGAGGCCAACTTCAATCAAATTCTACGTTTATTAAGGTGTTTTCAATAAGTATAATGGAAGGCTCATGTTTCATATTCATCACCCCCTCTGATGGTTCATTAATACATGATTTTGGGGGGGGGTAGATGTGTTTGGCCACAGGATAGCAGTGCAGTGGCGGTGCGTCCAGAGTGGGCGCTGGAACACTGCCCCCTCTCTCCTGTGCCCATCACTCAGAACAATACATAGGTTCTTGCCTTGCATTAACCTATGTATTGTCAATGCCGCCCACTATTCAGGTGTATGGCCCCCTGTTAAGCGACCAACATATGAATAACTGCCGCATTTATGGGGTGAAAATTGCATATCAGAAACAGGGAGGCAAATAGGCTTGCACATTACAGCCTGAGGGATGTAATTGGCTTCATAAAAGTTAAATAGGGGACGCAGGGGGGGGGAGCATTCCTTGGGTAAACACTGACAGGCTGCTCTGCCAATCATGTTCACCAAGTCTGTTTAATGGTAACATGATTGGCGGATGCAACATCAAGGGAAGGAGAAGACATCAAGGACAGAAGAAGGATGGCGCTGACCACAAGAAGGTATGTGCAGGGCTGGGGACAAAATGGCTGCATTGGAGGGGACAAAATGGCTGCATTGGAGGGGACAAAATGGCTGCATTGGAGGGGACAACTGGGGGCGTTTAATAGGCACCTTTGCAAAAATGGAGGAAGTTTATTTCCTAAATTGGGGTTGGACCCCCAAACATTTGGAGCAACAGACGCCCCTGCTGGAAAGGTTAGTAAAGGGAAATATGCATGGAGGAGAAAAAAGGGGCAATCTAAAGCTTCCAGCATGCATGGGGACAAAGGGGACATTCTCAGCATATTACAATCATGGTAATTAGGGAAGGATGAAAGAAATACAATACATTAGCATACATGGAATACATAAAATGTGATGTTAAAGGAGAAAACTTACCCTAATATAGTCCTCCTGCAGGACTTGTAAAATGGCAGAACAGGTGTCTGGGATTATGAGGCCCAGAGCCTGGGGGGAGATGCCTGTCGTGAACTTCAAGTCCTGAAGACTTCTCCCTGTCGCCAGATAACGTAAGGTGGCGATGAGCCTCTGCTCAGCACTGATGGCTTCCCGCATAACGGTGTCCTGCCTGGTAATATAGGGGGACACCAAAGCCAACAGTTCCTGAAAAACGGGGTCAGACATCCACAGAAAATTCCTGTAGTCCTCAGGATTATTCTCGACTATCTCCCGCAGCAGAGGCATGTGGCAGAATTGGTCCCGCTGGAGCAACCAATTCTTGGTCCATGAACTCCTCCTCACACCATTCATGGACTGGTCTTGGTCCAAAACAAGCAGACCAACACCAAGCGCACGCACAGCACGAACTCGACGACGAGAACGTCCAGGCGACATGGCTAGGAAACGGTCGTCTTATCAGAACGTACAGAACAGAACGCACTTTGAAACAGCAAGGCCTATGCATAACGAACTGAAAATCAGAAACGAACGGGCAAGAACGCACTGTAAAACAGATACGACCTGCCTAGACGCCCTGAAAGTCAAGATACGAACCCACAAGCACAAACTGAACCTCAGAAAACGAACTGAAAAGCACGAAGACTGAAAAGCGCAAATCGTCTCTTCCCAAACTTTTACTTCACACGCGGTAACACAAGATCAGCAAAAGCAGCCCAAGGGGTGGAGCCAAGAAAATCGATCTTCCCCTTTATAGTGCCGTCGTACGTGCTGGACGTGAGCGCGGAGAACAATGAGGAAATTGGGAAATGTCAGTGTGTACGCACAGAAAGCTTGACGAGAAACTCGTCAAGGTTAACAAGAATCTCGTCGAAAAAAACGACGTGTTTTTAACGACGAGAAACTCGGTCGTGTGTACGAGGCTTCAGATTCATGGTTGTCCAACAGAAATGTTAAGTCCTTGCCTTTGGAATGACTTTGCTTAAGTGGAGTAAATGACATGTGATGCTGCTCTGGAGACATCTAATGCTGAGTCTAAGATGAAGTTGATGTCCTTTCCAATAAGAATAGTCACCTCTGGTGAACTCCCTGTATCCTCCCAGCACAAAGTCTGAGCTGACGGTCCCAAGAAAACATTGGTAGCCGATGGAATCGGCTTCCTATCATCTTCTAGATTGTAAGCTCTAACGAGCAGGGCCCTCTGATCCCTCCTGTATTGATTTGTATAGTAAGTGTACTGTCTGCCCTCATATTGTAAAGCGATGGCAAACTGTTGGCGCTATATAAATCCTGTATAATAATAATGTGAACACTGGGGGTTATTTAGTAAAGGCAAATCCACTTTGCACTACAAGTGCAAAGTGCACTTGAAATTGCACTGAAAGTGCACTTTGAAGTGCAGTCGCTGTAGATCCGAGGGGGACATGCAAGGAAAATAAAAAACATAATTTTAGCTTGCACATGATTGGATAATAAAATCAGCACAGCTTCCCCTCATTTCAGGTCTACCCCTCAGATTTACAGCGACTGCACTTCCAAGTGCACTTTCAGTGCAATTTCAAGTGCACTTTGCACTTGTAGTTTGCACTTGTAGTGCAACTGCAAAGTGGATTTGCCTTTCGTAAATAACCCCCACTGTGACAGTCGATCACAATAGTGACCTGATCGCCAATCCTTCCCACCCCCCTGGGCGTTAAGAGCTTTTAAAGGGGACTCCAGGGCGTACAAGAAGGGATAAACTGCTGACAAATGACATTCATTGCCAGCTGTTTTTTTTTTACATGTCTTTTGGACAACTGGAGCAATGAAAACCCCTTTTAAGGTTAATAAGAAAGTGATTGACACCTTATTTAAACAATATAATTACATGCCCTTTGAAAAGGGCATGTAATTATATTGTTTAAATAAAGTGGTATTCCCCACTGGGCTGCTCCAACAGTTGGAAACGTTGGAGCAAGTCTTTGTTTTGAAATGCCCTTCAGTATGGTTTTATGGATGAAACAAGTGTATGACTTTTTTAATTTTTGATATTAATAAAAATGAATGTATTTTAATTGTAGTTGTTGTGAGTTGTGCCCAGGGTAGTTAGGCTCATCACTAATGAGTTCTATAGTCAATGAGTACCCATGTGTACAGGCACTGTGTGGTAATAGTCGTTGAATGTGGTGCATAGCTTTATTTAGAATGGATGTTCAGTTGAAAGTGTGAGCTGCAGATGAGAGATTTATTTGATCTCAAGGAGGAGCTCAAACCTATTATTTGAATTGTTGGAAAAACAGAGGGGACTGATATGCAAATCACAAAACAGGTGCCAGAGATCCTCAGCTTAAAAGCAAGCCCAACCATGACAGAGTAATGCACTATAAGACATAATACTACATGCATTCATTTTTTACTGAAGCAAACATCTGGCTATGCATTGTCCTTAAAGTTAAAAAAGGTTAAAGGCTTTACACCGCAAAGCAATCATGTGGAAACACATAATTACCCTAAATAAAAGCAAAACAAGATAGTACAAAAGTTTCAGGGTCAAAAAAGCAAGACTATCATAATATCTAAATATATAAAGTAAGAGTAAAATTTAAATCAGATGTGATTCTATGATTACTAACACATGTAAATATTCAAGCCCAACTATAAAATAAATGGCATAGCTGTTTAAAGATATTTCTGGCCAAACTACACAATGAAATCATTCTTCCTTACTACAGTAGGATATTCACAATTTCAGATCATACTAAGAAATTAAGGGAATGCCAATATTCAAATGTAATTGTCACATTATATTAGGGTGTAATCAAGAAAGTGGCGCTACATCAACAAGTAAACCAAAAAGCAATGAATGATGTAGGGTTGCCCCAAAAACTGCATGTGCACCTACAGTATCTCACAAAAGTGAGTACACCCCTCACATTTATATAAATATTTTATTATATCTTTTCATGTGACAACACTAAAGAAATGACACTTTGCTACAATTTAAGTGTACAGCTTGTATAACAGTGTAAATTTGCTGTCCCCTCAAAATAACTCAACACACAGCCATTAATGTCTAAACTGCTGGCAACAAAGGTGAGTACACCCCTAAGTGAAAATGTCCAAATTGGGCCCAAAGTGTCAATATTTTGTGTGTCCACCATTATTTTCCAGCACTGCCTTAACCCTCTTGGGCATGGAGTTCACCAGAGCTTCACAGTTTGGCACTGGAGTCCTCTTCCACTCCTCCATGACAACATCATGGAGCTGGTGGATGTTAGAGACCTTGCGCTCCTCCACCTTCCATTTGAGGATGCCCCACAGAAGCTCAATAGGGTTTAGGTCTGGAGACATGCTTGGCCAGTCCATCACCTTTATCCTTAGCTCCTTTAGCAAGGTAGTGGTAATTTTGGAGGTGTGTTTGGGGTCGTTATCATGTTGGATACTGCCTTGTGGCCCAGTCTCTGAACGGAGGGGATCATGCTCTGCTTCAGTATGTCTCAGTACATGTTGGCATTCATGGTTCCCTCAGTGAACTGTAGCTCTCCAATGTCGGCAGCACTCATGCAGCCCCAGACCATGACACTCCCACCACCATGCTTGACTGTAGGCAAGACACATTTGTCTCTTGTACTCCTCATCTGGTTGCCGCCACACATGCTTGACACCATCCGAACCAAATATGTTTATCTTGGTCTCATCAGACCACAGGACATGATTCCAGTAATCCATGTCCTTGGTCTGCTTGTCTTCAGTTTGGGGGCTTTCTTGTGCATCATCTTTAGAAGAGGCTTTCTTCTTGGATGACAGCCATGTAGACCAATTTGATGCAGTGTGCGACATATGGTCTGAGCACTGACAGGCTGACCCCCCACCCCTTCAACCTCTGTAGCAATGCTGGCAGCACTCATATGTCTATTTCCCAAAGACAACCTCTGGATATAACACTGAGCACATGCACTAAACTTCTTTGGTTGACCATGGCGAGACCTGTTCTGAGTGGAACCTGTCCTGTTAAACAGTTATATGGCCTTTTCCACCGTGCTTCAGCTCAGTTTCAGGGTCTTGGCAATCTTCTTATAGCCTAGGTCATCTTTATGTAGAGCAACAATTTTTTTTTCAGATCCTCAGAGAGTTCTTTGCCATGAAATACCATGTTGAACTTCTAGTAATGAGTATGAGAGAGTGAGAGTGATAATACCAAATTTAACACACCTGCTCCCAAGTCACACCTGAGACTTTGCACCACAAACGGGTCCCATGATACCAGGGAGGAAAAATGGCTACTTGGACCCAATTTGTAAATTTTCACTTCGGAGTGTATTCACTTTTGTTGCCAGCAGTTAAGACGTTAATGGCTGTGTGTTAAGTTATTTTGAGGGGACAGCAAATGTACACTGTTATACAAGCTGTACACTCACTACTTTACATTGTAGCAAAGTGTAATTTCTTTAGTGTTGTCACATTAAAAGATATAATAAAATATTTACAAAAATGTGACGGGTGTACTCTCACTTTTCTGAGATACTGTGTGTGTGTATATATATATATAAATACATTTTAAATCAATGATAAACATTTATCTAGCACAGAAAATAGCCTAATGCCTTGTACACATGATCGGATTTCCGGTGGAATAAAATCCGATGGATTTTTCCGTCAGAATTCCGATGAAGCTGACTTTCATCAGTCTTGCCCACACACCATCAGACCAAATTCCAACCGTCCAAAACACGGTGACGTAAAACACTCCGACGAGCCGAGAAAAATTAAGTTCAATGCTTCTGAGCATGCGTCGACTTGATTCTGAGCATGCGTGTTTTTTTTCACCGATGGAGTTCCCCACAGACATCGGAATGGGGCCCACAAACGATAGTTTTTTCCGATGAAAAAAGTCAACCGGTCTTTTTTCATAGGAAAAACTGATCGTGTGTATGCGGCATCACAGTCATTTATTTTGCCCCATTCACACAAAGGTATATGCACTTTCACTGGGATTTTTTTTTTAAATGCACTCTATAGTATATATTTGTATTTAATATAGTTTACTTCTACATATAATATGATATTGCTTTAATGTTATTTGTCTTTCAAAAATCCACTTTTTAGGCTTCCATGATTTGAAATAATTTCTACATTTGCTCCAAATAAAGTTAACATTTAATACATCATAATATGTTACAAAAAAAGACATGAAAGGCCAAATTAGAGTAAAGCATGTTTTGTTCTAATTGGAATTCTTAGAACTCTGTGACCATAAATGATTGAGGACATTGACACAGAGGCCACCGTCTAATCTGCTGTGATGTTATTTTCATAGTTGGCTGCTTTTTTTCCTATTGCTCCGAACACAAACATAGACATTCCCAATTCCCAGGATGCAACACATCCGTGTTTATAGATAGGTGCTCAGAGTATGTTATACTAATATTTCTTTGTTCTGACTGCCCTATTTATGTATAAGCTTAGTTCTGAAAACAAATCTTGGGAAAAGGATTTACATTTTACAGCTTAATAATAATATGAAGCTACAGCCAGGCACTATTTTGTTTATAGAAGACTTCCTTTACACCATATGTAATAAATGAAAGATATCTGTTCTGTGCCAACACACTTGGGTCTATTTCAGAGATACATGACTCAGATTTAATGATATGGTTGTCTCTATTTTCGTACTGTACATGCAAAAAAAGGAAGAACAAGCAATCAAAGTTTGATCTAATATATTTATAATACATCCATAAGGTGACTTGAGTTATACATTTTATAGATGGGATTGAACAAGAGTAGCTGTTTCGCCCACAAAACATTCCACACATATGTAGAAATTATTTTATTCCTTTTTTAGACCCTCCATCATATGGTATAGAATGCTATCCTCTTCAACTTTTCCCAATATGTTTTTGCAAACAATATGTTTAACTGATTAAAAGTAATACTGTCAATTTGCACATTTAGCTCACTTCCCCAAACATGGTATAGTTACCCATCTACACTGTGTGCTGCTTATATGAGTTCTCATTCCACTGCTCTAAGGTAGCAGGGCTTCAAATTATGAGGGAGCATGAGACTACATTTAGGAACTTGTTCAAGTGTCTGGTTGTCAGGCTTACCCCTAACGCAGGTGGTCAGAAGCTATAACTAGCTTCTGTGTTACCTATAGCAGCCCCCTTTCCCATAAGACATGCAGGCCTACCGGAACACGGTTGCCCCCAGGACTTATACAGAATGCTATAGTGCCTGGCCACCACACCAGGAAGGCGTAAACTGAGCAAAGCAAACAGGTACTTGCGGTTGGCAGACAGGTAGAGTGGTTCAATGACATTCCGGGTGCAAGGCAGGCAAGGTTCAGAATAGTCAGGGTCAATCCATAGTCAAAAGCCAGACAGAGTTCAAAGAGTTGTCGTTATCTGATCCAATGTCGTCAGCAAGGGAATCCAAACAGCTGAGCAGGACAGACAAACAGAGAGCTTGGAGCATGTGTTACAAACACAATATCACAAGCATGAGACTGCAGGCTTGGCTGGTTTAAATCAGGTTTGGTCTCCACCCAGAGACTGGCCACATCAATCACATTGCAGGTGGACAGACATACAAGGAGAATGCCACAACTAAAACCAGGATGCTGGAATGAGGAGTAGGAGCGTTACACGCCCCTGACACTGGTGGAGATGTCACATCTGGTGTGCAACGTGGAGCAGCAGGATGCTGAGTAGGGTTCGGACTGGAACGGAGCAACTAGCAAACAGCACATGCAGTGTGCAACATAGGAACACAATAGTGGGAGGTGAGTGGGGACCAGAGACAGAGGAGGATCATCAAACTAGAGGATCAACAGAGCTGGGGGTTATCACTGAATGGGGAATCAGCATAGCTGGGGGTTACTACTGAGTGGGGGATCAGTAAAGCTGGGGGTACTACTGAGCAGGGAATCTGCTGAATTGTGATCACAATGAGCTGAGGATTTGATGAACAGGGGTTCTAATTAGCTGGGGATCTGCTGAGTGGGGGTTGTAAGCTTTGTTAAAGCATCACCGAAGCATCACAGAAGCATCACAGAAGCATCAAAGAAGCATCAAAGATACATTAAAAAAGCATGTTGAGGCGGTAGGCACTTTAAAGTGTGTTAAAGTCGAAGCAAGTGTAAATAAGCCTTACTGCTGCAACATTTGGGGGGTAATGATCCCCCTTTCACAAGCGGTTCTACCTCACCAGGGAGTGCTGGACAACTATTTTAATATAAGGTTTATTTTACAATATGGTTAGTTGCAGAGGTTATATCAAGTACACTTAGGTGTACGTTTAATAAACCGTGATAAGCCAAGATCATGATGATCACCGCTTATCTCAGAGCATTGCCGGTTTAATAAGCTGAGATAAGGTAACGGCCAGTTTAATAAAGTGAGATCTGAAGATCTCACAGCCTTTCCACTGAAATATCTCCCTTCCAGATTCACCAGCTCAGAGGTGGAGAATCTGGGAGAGAAGCTGGCGTGAATAGAGGAAGAAGGCTTATTACTTCCTAATATCAGCACCAGTGGGTAAAAAATTAATATTAACAACATTATATATATATATATATATATATATATATATATACACACACACGTGTGTGTGTGTATATAGATACTGCATATATGTGATATATGTGTGTGTGTGTGTGTATATATATATATATATATATATATATATATATATATATATATATATACTGTATATATACACATGTGTGTGTGTGTATGTATATATATATATATATATATATATATACACACACACACATATACATACACAGTACAGTATTTATATATATATATACACACACATATACACACACAGTACAGTATTTATATATATGTATACACACACACACACACATATATACAGTATTTATATATATGTATAAACACACACACACACACATATATACACAAACTCATGAATATATATATTCATGTGTTTGTGTATATATACATATATACTGCATAAATGTGTGTGTGTGTGTGTGTGTGTATATAGGAAGGCCAGTATTCTGGCCTGGAATTATGTGAGGAGTTCGAGGGGTACTTAAACAGACCATCCACGATGGTTAGCGTTGGCTCTAGTGCGGGGTACCCACCCACCCATATCCCCTTTTTTAGGGCACTCCTCTCTAAACAATTCTCAACAGAATTATCCATCATTTCTATGTTAAGGTATGGCCCCTTCTCTTGGCATACCGTCCAGCAGGCCAGGCCACACTTCAGGTCTTATTTGTGTTGTTAGTCTTGTAACGTGTTTATGTGATCCATATCTCTTCAGACAGAGGGCTCCGACCATAAATGTATATATATATATATATACACACACTTGTGTATATATACACAGGATAAATAGCGGGTACCCGCTCTGACCGCGAGGAAGCCACGGGAGGATCGGTCCCACTGAGGAGATGAGTAATGGAAGATTGCTGTCTCGGGAGAGGCCTGGTGACCTGTCAGAGGGAAGGATTCTTTACTCCGGAAAGCTAACCTGTAGAGTGCCCATTGGCATTGTCCTGTTCTTTAAATTCTACAGATGATCTCCTGGACCCGTCCCTGGAGGGGATAGGGTGACAGAACTGTTCGAGCTCCACACCGGCTGCTAGGACTGTGAGAAAGGACTATCCGGGTGAGCTAAACCCACTCGGGATCGAGTGGCGACGAAATTACTAGTTGTGCTTGGACCTAATCCCTCACACTTATTCTTTCTTTCATCCATCTGTCTCTGTCTACTACGCAGCAAATAGAAAATAAACTCTCTGTTGGAGTTAAAGTGTTTCTGGACATTGGCCTTCTTTGGGGGGAGAAATAGAGACTTGTCCCCATACGCTGGGGATGAGAACCAGTGGAAGGAGGTAACTCGCTGCAGGACCCAAAATTTGTGAACACCGCTTAACCTCTTGAAACAGGAGGGTATGGGCATATAGCACAGTGTGCCTTGACTTGCAAGTGAGCCAGGCAGGAAAAAGGTCCGTGTGCTACATTTGTTTAATAAAAACAACAAACATGTTACACTTGCTCTGTTGCAGTCGATTTGCACAGAGCAGATCAGATCCTCTTATTCCTGGGTGCCTCTTTTGTGCTCCTGGCCCCTCCCTCCTCTTGGGTGCCCCCACAGCAAGCAGCTTGCTATGGGGGCACTTGAGCCAAGCTGCAGCTCCATGCGTCTATTCAGACATGGTGCTGCAGTTCGGCCCTGCCCCTCTCTCTCCTGATTGGCTAACTGACTTTGATTGACAGGAGCGGGAGCCAATGGTCTCTTGCTGTCTTTCAGCTAATCAGGAGGGAGAGTCCCGGACAGCCAAGCCATTGCTGGGCAGAGATAGGGCTCAAGTAAGTATTAGAGGGGCAGACTGGGGCTGTTGCACACTAAAGGCTTTTTATCTTAATGTAATGCATTGGGATAAAAAACCTTCTGACTTTACAACCCCATTAAACTTATTTGGGTGCTATATGTGAACCTACAAGTATGCTTTCCACAGCTTTGCATTAAATGTATGCTCTGTAAGCTGGTTTTCTGTTAGTAACACACGCACAAATACTGTATGTCCGATTTATGTTTGATAGCATGCATTATTTGTATTTATTTTTGCTGTAGAAAAACATAATATAATACTGAATTCAAACTGCCTTTGGTATGTGTACTGATTTATTTTCATGTACCTTTAGGGTTCACTAATCCCTACTGAGGATGAGCTGGTTTGTGTTTAAGGGATTTAGGGCCATTTCCAAAAATATTAAATTGTACTTAAATACATAATAATATTTTATTTGACCTGAAATTGGTGTGCTTACCGATTTACTTTGCTGTGCCTGTAGGGTTCATTAACTCCTACTTGGGATAAGCTAGTTTGAGCTTCTCTAAACATTAAACTTTACAAAAATTAGAACTGTAGTCCCTACGAAGGTCAATAAATGTGCCTTTAATATTAAGGGCCTAATAAAGGCAAGCAAAGGGCCACATCCGGCTCCCGGGCCGCAGTTTGGAGATCACTGCAGTAAAGCATGCTTATTATACTCATTGTGGAACCAAGGGAGATAATCCTCTGCATTGTATAAAAAGGCTGTTTGATCCTGTCTTCTCTGATTCTCCCCTTCTTTTACTGTCCCAAATCCATCTCCTGGAGTCACTCTGCACATGCTCAGTTTGGTGTGTATTGCTAGCGAGTTTTTGTTTTCTTGGAAGGGTACATGTGATCAGCACAGGACCAATAAGCATTGACCAGACAGAGGGTCGGGGGTCCTGCAGCCCCATAGGACAGTCAGTGGAGACTGAAAACTCTTCCTACAAGCTTTAACCAGACACTGATAGAAGTCACATGAATGCTATATACTGCTGATGAGAAAAGGTATGTAGCAGTTTATATTTACTAAAATAATTGCATTTCCATGTTCTGTGTACTGTGGGAGGCCAGATATAGTGAATGCAGAGTCCTGAGTTTAGTAACATTTTAAATTACATATCGGTTTACTAGAGTCAGCGTCTTCAGCTAAAGGTGTTGTAAATCCTCGTGTTTTTTCACCTTAATGCATCCTAAAACTTCTGACACCTGAGCCCGTTCATTCCCACGGTGGAGAGGCACTCTACCTCCCTGCTCGTTGTCTCAGCTCTTGATTGGATAGATTGATAGCAGCGCAGCCATTGGCTCCCGCTGCTGTCAATCAAATCTAATGACACGGGCGCAGGGGGTGGGGCCCGAGTCCGGCATTCTGTGTCTATGGATGCAAAAGCCGGACTCGGGAGTGCACCCGCACAGGGACCCCCAAGGAGATCGCTTTTGCTAGGTGGCTTCCCGATGCGGGGAGGAGCTGATAGCGCCGCCGGGGGACCCCAGAAGAGGTGGATCGGGGGCCACTCTGTGCAAAATGAACTGCACAGTGGAGATAAGTAAGATATGTTTGTTATTTAGAAGGAAAAAAAAAGAGGATTTACAACCCCTTTAACCACTTCCCGCCCAGTCAATAGCAAATTGACGTCCAGGAAGTGGTTCTGTTATCCACACTGGACGTCATATGACGTCCTGCGGGATAACAGCCGCCGCGCGCCCGGGGGGGCGCGCATCGCGTTGATCGGTGGAGCGGTGGGTCAGTCTGACCCACCGCTACACTGATCTCGGTAAAAAGCCTCCGTCGGAGGCTTTTTACCATGTGATCAGCGGTGTTGAATCACGGCTGATCAGGAAGTAAACAGGAAGAGCCGTTGATCGGCTCTTCCTCACTCGCGTCTGACAGACGCGAGTAGAGGAGAGCCGATCGGCGGCTCTCCTGACAGGGGGGGTTCGCGCTGATTGTTTATCAGCGCAGCCCCCCCTCGGATACCCACACTGGACCACCAGGGAAGCCCCCAAGGACCACCAGGGAAGCCCTAAGCATGTGGATGGCCCCAAAATATATATAAAAAAAAACATAAACAAATATGCCAATCAGTGCCCACACATGGGCACTGACTGGCACGATCATGCCAAGAAAATAATGTGTGGTGGCTGGCATTGCTAGGCAGCAGTGTCACCAGTGCCACCTACTAGTGTCCATCAGTGCCACCTATCAGTGCCCATCCGTGCCCATAAGTGCCCACCTATCAGTGCCCGTCTGTGCCACCTATCAGTGCCACCCATAAGTGCCCATCAGTGCCGCCTAAAAGTGCCCATTAGTGCCACCTATGAGTGCCCATCAGTGCCGCCTATGAGTGCCAATCAGTGCCGCCTATGAGTGCCAATCAGTGCCACCTATGAGTGCCCATCAGTGCCGCATACCAGTGCCACATATCAGTGCCCATCAGTGCCGCCTATCAGTGCCCATCAGTGCCACCTCATCAGTGCCACCTCATTGGTGCCACCTCATCGGTGCCCATCAGTGTCGCCTTATCAGTGCCCTTCAGTGCCGCCTTATCAGTGCCCGTCATTGAAGTAGAAAAGGTACTTATTTACAAATAAAATTAACAGAAACAAAGAAAAACATAGTTTTTTTTTTTAAAAAATCGCTCTTTTTTTATTTGTTGCGCAAAAAATAAAAATCGCAGAGGCGATCAAATACCACCGAAAGAGAGCTCTATTTGTGGGAACAAAATGATAAAAAAATTTGTTTGGGTACAGTGTAGCATGACCGCGCAATTGTCATTCAAATTGCGACAGCGCTGAAAGCTCAAAATTGGCTTGGGCAGGAAGCTGTATAAGTGCATGGTATTGAAGTGGTTAATCAGTATGAAAAAAGTCTCTCCAAAAGAAAATCAAGTTTTGGGTACATGACAGAGAATTTTCTATCAACTGGTATTTTAAAGGCTATCTCCAGGAAAATAATAAACCCTTTCCCACCCCTGCTAACCCATCCAGCTTTAAGACCCCTTTAACGCTGGAGCATTTTGCAGGCGATATAGCGTTAAAAATAGCACCTGCAAAATGCTGCTAAACTGCTGCCCCATTCATTCCAGTGTGAAAGCCCGAGGGTTTTCACACTGGAGCGTTGCTCTAGCAGGATATTAGAAAAAGTCCTGCCAGCCGCATCTTTGCTGCGGTGAAGGAGCGGTGTGTTTACCGCTCCTCCACCGCTGCTGCCCATTGAAATGAATGGGACAGCGCGGCTATACGCTGAAGCAGCGCATTGCGGGCGGTTTTAACCCTTTCTCGGCCGCTAGCGGGGGTAAAACCGCCCCGCTAGCGGCCGAAATGCGCCGCAAATCCACCCATAGCGTCGGCGGTAAAAATAGCGGTGTTTTACCGCCGACACTTTGGGCGCTCCAGTGTGAAAGGGCTCTAAAGCATCATGTGCCTTTTCTAAACACACACATCAGCCTCCAGTTCAGAGGTCTCAAACTGGCCACCCTCCAGCTGTTGCAAAACTACAAGTCCCATCATGCCTCTGCCTGTGGGAGTCATGCTTGTAACTGTCAGCCTTGAAATGCCTCATGGGACTTGTAGTTTGAGACCCCTGCTCTAGATAATACTTTTTCGTCCTAGTAGGGATAAATAGCTCAGATCTGGTAGTCCTGATCAGCATAATGCTCCATGGAACTGATCCATGGGGCAATACGTTCTAAAAACATAAAACAAGTCTCAATAAAAGAAAAACAATCTTCTAATTGCCAACTTATGCAATATGGACAGTTTACTCAATCATGCAATATTAAATTTGTCATATTAAACATTACTTTAAATGGAACAATATGCAAATATAGATTTAAATTTACACACTATCTGACCTGTACATGCCAGGAACAAAAGCCATTTTTGAGCAACCAGTAGCGAATATCAAATGAAAATTGCTCATAAAAATGCACAAGGAAAAGATGTGTTCCATATGTGTCTTCAAGCTGTTCCTACAAATACCATCAGACCCATTTGGGAAATAACAGAAATGTTCATGCTATATGCTCAATGTGTGTTTTCTCTTGATAATGTAGCAGAGTATATTTATGTCAAAATGAACATAACTGTCACCGCTTTGCTTCCAAAGTATCCACCAGCAGAGCACAGTGAATTAAGATGTTATTATTTGAGCTCACACGCAGCTGAAACTTTGGATGTTTTGTGATTTCATGTTGTTACAACGTACATTAACATAAAGCAAAGTGCTGCTCTGGTGGTTTCCGAAGTAGGGAGTAACAGGTGATGGGAACACCCAGAGGAACTTTTCCGGCATGGTGTCTTGTGCTTATATTTTTATCACTTTTCACACTCTTGAGTTATCTAAACTGCTTGTTTCCTCTATGTTTTTAAAGGAAGTCAATCTTAGATACTGTTTATTCCTGCCCCACGGCACATACTGCATTTATCTGGAGAGAAAACGTATTAGGTTTCTTCCCATGCCTTTCTAAAAGAAGCCAATGATTTTTATGGTGTCTACATATTAGTTAAAACCTACATTATAAAACAAAGCATAACCATTAAGATATAGCACAAGCAAAAGAGCAAATATAACAGTAATGTGCAGCAATACATTGCATTTGCCACATCATGTTCTTATATGAATAACTGTACTTTACAATATAATTGTACACAACAATTATCAAACAAATCTATATAAATAGTGTGATTAAAAATGTACGTGTGGGATTCAGGACTGGGACAAGGGATGGGAGAAGGCAATTGCCTTGGGTGAAGTGATTTATTGTGGGAGGAGAGCACAGTCTGCCAGGTACTGCTGTGACCAGCGCAGATTTTGTATCACAACAGCCAGCCAGTGGCCTTGGTCCTGCATGTAGGGCAGATCGTAGCACTACATGAAGTAGGAGATGGAAATCCGGCAACTCGCTCATCCAAAATAATGATATTATTAATGCAGGTAGAGTGCAATAAATACAAAGCCTTGCTCTTTTCGGCCTGAAGCCTTAATCATGGGTGGCCTTTTTTTTTAGAGGGTAGAGTTCAGGGAGTCAAGACTGCCCCTTTTACTCTAAGTACACCGCCCTGGACTGCGGAGTGCCACAGGGCTCTGCCTTGTCACCCCTGTTGTTTAATATCTATATGAGGCCCCTTGCCGACCTGCTAAAGTCCCACGCCGTCCAGTACCATGTTTATGCGGACGACACCCAGGTCTACCTGAAGATTCCTAGGAACCGGACGGCTGATGCTACCCTTGCCAGCTGTTTGGAGGCCATCAATACATGGATGAAGAAAGGAAGGTGCGCCAAACTAAGTGCAGTAAGTAAGGCTTTTTTAATGGCAAATTAAAAAATGACAGCCAAATGGCTACTCACAAAATTCAGGACAAATACAGGCATGTAGAGGGTTAATGGTGGTCTGGAGTCGTCTCAAGCAGTCCTTAGGGGAGATTTGGGTTCCAGATCAGGAAGTAGCTGAGGATGGCTGAAGGCAGGATTTAAGGTAGGCTGAAGGCAGGTTATGGTGTCAGCAGAGGAGGACAGGGCATCCAGGCTATGGATGATGAAGAAGGCCCTGTACCGCTGTACCGCTGGGACATCCAGGAGACAACCAGGAAGTTGCCGTCAGCATGCGCTTCAGCGTGGAGCGCAGCGTGCCGTGAGACCGGAAGTGACGTGGAGATCGAACGGACCAATGGGATGACGCGTTTCACAGCATCCGCTGTTTCATCAGATCCAAGATCTGGAACCCAAATCTCCCCTAAGGACTGCTTGAGACGACTCCGGACCACCATTAACCCTTTTGTGAGTAGCCATTTGGCTGTCATTTTTTAATTTGCCATTAAAAAAGCCTTACTTACTGCACTTAGTTTGGCGCACCTTCCTTTCTTCATTATGTTTTACAGAGCTTGCTTCTGCTCATGGTAGCTGCCGCTGGTGTTTGCATCATTAACATTCACTGATCTTGGATCTTATACTCTGCCAGAACTCATTTTGCGCCATTTTTTCTTCTTTTTTTATCAATACATGGATGTCTGCCAATTTCCTGAAACTTAATGGGGGAAAAACTGAGGTGATCATCTTCAACGATCTGGCCACCCCCCCAGATATCCCACCTTGGCCTCCCTCATTTGGTCCTGCTCTGGAGGTGGCCCCCCAGGTCCATGATCTGGGATTCGTCCTAGATTCAGGTTTAACCCTGGCTCCTCAGATAAAAAAGGTTGTCAGTGCATGTCACTGGCAGCTAAAACTTCTGAGGGGGCTGTTTAAATATCTGTATATCGTGGACAGAAAAACTGTCATCTGTGCCACGATAGGTAGCTGCCTAGACTACTGCAACTCTCTTTATCTGGGATTGCCAAAGATGTTAGTGCAGAAGCTTCAACTTATTCAAAATGCTGCGGCAAGGTTACTCATGAATGTCCCGTTGAGGGATCATATCACCCCTGTCCTCTGTGCCTAGCATTGGCTGCCGTTCCACTATCGCACCTTATTTAAGGCAGGATGTATCATGTTTAAGATTATGAGAGGCCTGGCCCCAAGTTATCTCTGCTCTCGTTTTCATAAACAAGCTCTTGCCAGATCACTCAGATCTACTGGCAGAGATCTTCTCTACATCTCGTTGCCCAAGAAGATCCAGCGTGGTGATCGGGCCTTCTCCCACCAGGGTGCCGTATTATGGAATAGCCTCCCTGTCAAGCTCCAGGAGGCCCCTACTATCCCGGTCTTCCGTGGGTTACTGAAGACTTGGCTTTTCACGCAAGCCTTTCCTGCGTAGCCTCTTTCTTCCACCCTTTCTGATGCTCTGTGCTGCTCTTGGTTCCTGGGTCCTCTTTTCTGTGCTGCTCTTGGTTCCTGGGTCCTCTTTTCCCAGGAACTCTGCTATGTGAGTTGGGACCCTTCGGGGTAAGACCGCGCTATATTAAGATACCTCTCAACTGAACTCAATCATAGCCAGATCATAGCACTACATCTGCCCCCCCTGCATGCACAGTGCACTGTACTATTTTTTCAGCAACAGTACAGAATGGAGCAGGCGGGTCACATGAGGTTCAGAAGGCATTGCTTGTCAATGCTTTTTTAGACCCTCCCACTCCTCTGCTTGCCTACACAGTGGCTTCTTCCACCCGTCCCCCCTTCATTTCCTTCACTCCTACGCTCTCATTTACATTATTTCTGATGTCTCATTCACATGGTGCACAATTTTTCAGCCCCCTAGTCTCCTGTTTCTTTTTGACTCCCTCCTCTGGACAATCTCGAGCCCATTCTTTCTCTGTATAGTAACTCCTCCCCCTGTGCCCTTTCCCTCAAGTCCCCTCCTCTCTTGCCCTACTGACAAATTGAGTGGTTTTCTCTCCTCTGTCTCTTTGCTGCTGATGCCTGCCTTAAGTATTCAGCAAACAGGTAACACACTTTAACTTTCAATAGATTTTTATTGAAAATTTAAGGTACAAAACATAGCATAAGAAAACTTTTTGTAGTTGCCAAGAAGATGTTAGACAGCTGGAACGTAGCTGTCGAGAATATAAAAACATCCAACAGTATGAATAACATATTAATAAACAAAACCTATAGCCTGCAAGTTAGAGTAGGTATCAATGAGCCAGGTAAAAATGTTGCAGGCCGTGAAACAATAAGCAGATGAAAACGTCAAGTCTGAATAAACAGCATGATCTGCAATGAGGTAATAAGAAAGAAGGAAAGAGAGAAGAGCAAACAGGTAACACACTTTCAAGCTTTATATCCTTGGTATAGCTCTGAAGACAACTATTTACTCAGATTCCATTTTTAATAGAGGCCCATTCACATTTCTATTCCCTGCCTTTTCAAGTGCTCACATACTGTCCTGATTATATCAAATTTTCACCAAACAAATACCTGTTGTCAACATTTTGAAAAATGTTGGAAATTATTGAGGATACAGGGATTGGAATGTCTTTTGACATTTTATAAACCTTTTTAGACAATGCAGTGTGGTGTTCATGAAAACAAAATAGACAAATAAACTTTTGTGTCACTGGTCAGTTTGTATGAAGTTAAGGGCTTTAGTTTTATTTTTATTTATTTTTTCAAGAATAAACTTTCTTTTTTGTTGTGGTTGCTACTTCCACTGGTCAATTCAGGTCGATATCGGTTTGATAAAAACATCAGGTGTTGTCAAAACTACCTAAAAAAGTATTTTAATTAATCAGATTAGGGTCTGCTACTGCTATATTTAGGCCAAACTAAATGTAAATGTTAACAAATCAATATCATAACCAAAATATGTGATGCATGAATATGGTGTATTTGGAAAATGGCCAGAATTTAGCATCAAAATTCACGCCCCATAAATTTATTGTGGTTTCCTGGAAAATATTAGGTTCAGCTGATTTTAAGAACTTGCTGTGAATCAAACTTAGGTATATTTACTTATCACTAGTCAATATAGGGACATTAGCAAAGAGTTTATCAACCTTGTCAATAGTAGCAGGGTTGAATGGGGAAAATATTGAGTGTGTCTGTAGACATTGAGTGTTAAGTGGGGGAGATTTCTGTGCAGTGGAGATCTCATCACAAATTGTATAAATGCTGTGAAAATGTTCATGTCCCTCCTATGGAGGACTAACACTAACCCTACTATTTTGGAATGGAAACACAGAATAGACTTATTTTCACAAATTAAGGAAACAAAAGCCATATTTCCTAATAGGGCAGATCAGTACAGGCACGCATGGTCAACTGGGATTCATTAACCACCTCAATACAGGGCACTTTCACCCCCTTCCTGCCCAGGCCATTTTTCAGCTTTCATTTCTCTCACACTTTGAATGACAATTGCGCGGTCATGCTACACTGTAACCATGTGATATTTTTATAATTTTCTTCACACAAATAGAGCTTTATTTTGGTGGTATTTAATCACTTCTGGGTTTTTTATTAAAAAATAAAGACCGAAAATTTGGAAACAAAAAGATGTCTTTTTTAGTTTCTGTCAGTAAATTTTGTAAATAAGTAATTTTTCTCCTTCACTAATGGGCGCTGATGAGGTGGCGCTTATGGGCACTGATGAGGCAGCACTTATGGCCCTGATAGGTGGCAACTTCCATGCAAGTTGTGCACATCTTGCTTCAATAGAGAAAAATCAATATAGATGGTTTCTATTTGAGATGTGAGAGAGGATTTACAATCCTGTATAACCAGCATAATTTGTGCCAGCGTGGGTTCTGCCTGAGATGGATCAGAGACATGGATATTCTCTAAGTAGAAAAAAGACAGCAGGGATAGAACCACTCACCCCTGGAGTAGAGAAGGCTGCAGCATGGCTTTAGGCATATCTGAAGGATCGATGCCATCTTGTCTATGGAACCGAGCCAGCTGTTCCACCGTGGATAGGGGCGCGGGCAGCCTGAATTTCACCATCATGCCGATGCTGAAGGGTGCCCACAGACTTGATATGGACACAGGATGCCTGAAGGATTGTTATTAGAGTCGGAGCTGCCGGTCTAAGCAGCCACTCGCTCTACCATCAAGCTACGCCCCCCTGCCCATTCCCACTTAAGAAAAATTTGGGGTGAGTACTGTAACAATGCAAAGCGATCATCAACCAAGTTTTTTTTTTGGTTTTTTTTGTCTTTTATATTTGCTACAAAAAAGTGAAAGGCGCCCAATTAGTTTTCGGTTTACAAACTAATATAATATTGCCTCTGTTTAACCACTTGACCTCCAGAAGAATTACCCCCTTCATGACCGGGCGTTTTTTTAACGACAACTGCGAGGTCATGCAACGCTGTACCCAAATAAAATTTATGTAATTTTTTCCCACAAATAGAGCTTACTTTTGGTGGTATTTTATCACTACTGCAGTTTTTTTTGTGCTATAAAAAAAAGACAGAATATTTTGAAAAAAAAAACCAAAACAATATTTGTTGATTTATGCTACAATACGTATCCAAATAAAAAAATGTAAAAAAAATCAAATTTCTTCATACATTTAGGCCAATAGGTATTCTGCTACATATTCTTGGTAAAATATATAAATATATAAATACTAGGGCTGTTACTGATTAAAATTTTCGTGTTCGATTAATCGATTTTTTTTTAATCGATTAATCGACTAATTTCGATTAATTATAACGCACATACAGATCCAACTACTTTTAGCTGATCTCCTTGCAGGCCGATTCCCAGTGCAGCTACCAACCACTGGAAAAATGGATAGCAGGATACAAAAAACACACAAAGGCAGCGCTCGATGGGAATAGCATTAAAACTTTTATAGTCTTCAAGTAGGTAACAAAATAAATATTACACTGGAGATAAAATCAATGTAGCTACATAAACTGTAAAAATGGTGCGAGTAATACCAAACGGTAGCAAAAGCAGTCATAAAAACATGTAACTAAGTATAATACTGGTATAAAAATGTGTACAACGCTACCACTACTAAATCCAGATGAGGAGGGGTTAACATCAGTCCGTCGGCATGTAGATGTCCCGTGAAGGGAACTATCACAACTCCCAGTGGATGGATTTAGAATCCCAGGTTGATTGAGGGAAGTGTAGCAGCCCTTGCGTGTGGCAGATAGTAAGGTCCTGCCGGCATGCAGATATGAAGGCACAGCAAAGGAGCCCTTCAGATGGACATGGCAAGCCCCGCCGGTGTCCGTGATGTCACCGGATCTCCGACAGAACTCCCTGAAGACCCGGAAGCCGGCAGAGAGTTGAGTACCGATCAAAAGAATTTTGATCGATCGAAAAAATTAATCGATTAATCGAGGAATTACTAGTTAATTTCCACAGCCCTAATAAATACCAATAAGTATATATTGATTGGTTTGCACAAAAGTTATAGCGTCTACAAACTATGGGAAATATACAGAATTTTTATTTATTTATTTATTTTTTTACTAGTAACAGTTTGTGGGAACCAGCGACACTAATACAGGTACTCCTCACTTAACGACAAGGTTCCGTTCCAACGACCAGGTCGTTAAACAAATTAGTTGTTAAATGATGAGTCACGAGTAATCAATATTTTAAGCATTCTTAACTACTGTACTGTACTGTATTGTGAAAAAAATGTCTAAACACACAACTCCAGCTCAATAACGTTGTTTTAATCTGCATGAGTACAGAACACATATGAAAATTCTGTACTGTACTGTACAAAACAATGATGTACAGCACGTCGTTTGGGTGGGGATAGCTGGTCGTAAGTCAGAGTGGTCGTTAAACAGGTAAGTCGTTAAACGAGGAAAATCCATTACTTTCCCACTAACAGGACAGGGTTCTGCCTTGTTTACATAGGCAGAGCCCTGTCCTTGGTGTCTTCCCTGGGATCGACGGGTGTTTAATCACAGCACAGCTGGGTCGCCCACAGCGCGCGCCCCCCCACCGGAAATGCTGAATTACTGTATATGTAAGTTATACAGTCTGCAAGTGGTTAAATCACATACAAGTCCACTTCAACAATATAAGGATTTAGTTTAAGGCAGCACATTGTAAAAAGGACATAGGAGTTTACTGAAATTGCTACTTAAATGAAAAAAATATTTATATAAAAAAATACGTATGGTCATTTTGTAGAAAAGACATCTTAGGTAGCTTAAAGTGGAACTATACTCCCTTTCAATCTAGCTCCCTCAAAGACACTGACATCTTCTATCCAGTTACTTCCAGGTTAGGGATCCTTGGTCAGCTTGACTGGCCAGGTGGAGCTAACTTAACTCAACAATTTTACATTTTTGTACAAGGCCATAATGAATAGCTGACAAATATACTTTTTATTCCAAGAACTAGTGGACATCATTTGTGCATGAAAGAAAAACTATGAGTTAGAGTTGTTATGATGGGCCTTACCACATGATGTAGTACTAATAATGGCAGAAACAATAATGCCATTTGAAAAAAGGACTTGCTTTTATTGTAACTAATAACATCCACAGTTATCATTATCGAAAGCTGGGAAAGAAATATTTTTATGCAGGGAATCTGACCTCTGGGGTTCATGCAATTTTTTTCTTAAAGTGTTACTAAACACTTAAAACTTTTTTCACCTTAATGCATTGCTTGTGTAGCGGCCTCACCCTCTCTCTCTTCTTTATCGGTTACTTTGGCTTTGGTCTAGGGGTACCTTGGAGGGGAGAGCGAGGTGCGCCATGGCCCATGTCCTCTAGATTACAGCATGTAGAGGTGAAGGCCAGCATCAGATTACTTTCGGGCTGTGTATATGTTCAGAGCCAAGTCTATTCTACTGATAACCCCCTTTGCTCCCAGTAATTGGAGTACCACACACTGAAAAAGGTCCAACACGTATTTATTACATAACGGCAAACAAATAGTCCTTTGTGAGCAGACAGTTTGAGACCCATAGAACAGTCCAGTATTGGTTGGGAAAAGATCAAGGCACAATCCTCAAAGAAACTAAACCGTTGAGGTTTCACCAACGGTTGCTAAGCACAGTGGCTGTTAAATGGACTTTTTGGTTTCAGAGTCTCTTCCAGCGACTCTAGTGAACAGGAACTGGAGTTACCTTTGCTACGTTGCAGCCCCTGTCAGGGGAAAGACATCCTCCAAGGGAGTTACCAGAGGCCCCGCCGTCACTGGATTAATGCTGTACCGGGCTATTCGGAAGGGTTCACCTCAGATACGGGTCCCAACACCTTAGGGCCCCTCGGACTCCTCCACCCTCGCGGAACCCAGTCGAAGTACTGGGCTCCAAGCCTTGGCCGTAGTACCTCACCCCAGGCTTAAGGTGCCTGGGATAGACTCCATCACTCGCTCCGGCCAGGTCAAGGGCACCTGGGCCCGGAACTCCGGAACGCCAGCACCCAGGCTGAAGGTGCCTGGGCGCGGCCGTGTCCTCCAACTCTGAACCCCGAGGTCAGGGCATCCGCCCCTTTTATCTCCTCTCCCTTTGCGTCACAGCGTGTTCCCCGCCCCGCTGTACCGGCGCCAGGAAAGGACAAAAAGGAACAGTCCTGCGGTGCAGGTTCAACTCCGGCCCAGGGCGACAACGCCACCTGCAGGCCACAGGGAACCTTGCACCACCAGAGTCCTCCAAGAACCACAAAAGGGATTCTCAGATTCCCTAACAATTAGTACATCTGGGTTAAATAACCCAGATGCTCCCCCCCCCCAAAATTTAAATGCCCGCTACACTTGCATCAAGGTATAAAACGTTTTCTGTGTCCCTGTGCCCCCCCCCCTTCCCTGTGTGAAGTGGAAGATAGGGGAGAAGAGATCAGCGCTGTGCAGGGCTGCATCTTTTCTCTCTTAGTACCTCCTTTTTACACTCAAGCATTGCAGCTGTCAATCAAATGAAGTGCTGGCTCCGTAGACACACAGCTCGGTAGCGTGGGAACTACCTCTCCCCATAGCCAGTGGCTGGATATGGTAGTCCTGTAGAAGGAGCCAAGATCACCACGGGGACCCCAGAAGAGGAGGATTGGGGCCGCTCTGAGCAATACCACTGCACAGAGCAGATGAGTATAACATGTTTGTTATTTTAATAAAAATTTAAAAAGGTGGGTTTAGTAACACTTAATGTGCGGCAAATTTAACAACAGTTGAAAAGTTTCTTTCCCCTGGTCCAAAACTTCAGGAATCAAGAGGTTAAACTCAAAGGACTTGTTTTTTTTTTCTTTTTGAATATGTAGCTATATTATACAAATAGTGAGTTCTGAACTTCTCACCTTGTTCCATAAAATAAATCATCAGCCTAGCACTTCTATTTCCCATCACTCACTACAGGGACATAGAACTGTTATTGTTCACACTATGAAACTAGTAAACTGCAAATACAGACTTAAAATTGTTCATTGTCACTTCCTTTACACTTCATGCACAGGGAGAAGTATTTAGTGTACAGTACTTTATATACTAATACATGTCCAACATTTTCAGGAATCATGTTATTCAGTTCATTATACATTCAGGAAAAAGTCAAGTTTTCCATTCCAAACATGGAAGAATTTTATTGCCAGTTAGCTGCTGATTTTTCTATCTTGGCCTTGATACCAGCATTTATTATTGAAAACAGATTAAAGATATATTTCATCTGTATTCCAGGAACCAGAAGCTGCATGACAAACAAGAATAGGAAAATGCTTTGTGTGACAGACCTACAGGTGGCCATGACTATCGGAAAACTGTGGAATCATACGTGCTCAAATATAAAGATACAGCTTTTGCCCAAAACTGGAATGCAGGGGTCACATGAGTGCTTCCATTTAACTATTGGAGCAGCAGGAGCACGTTGATGATTCCCTAAATAATTTTCTTAAATAAATTTAAAAAAAAACATCAGTGAGGCAAATTTTGGACTGGTCAGGCCGGTCTCATCACCTTATCTATAACAGAGCCTCAAAGACATTAGATTGTCATACATTCCAGCTGCATGTGTAGACCGTAGTGTTCAATGTATATGTGCACCTTTAGGGTAGAAAGACTGATGGATATTATGCTGGGAACAACAACACAGTGTTTTTTAGCCTTGACACCTGCTGCTATGCTGCAGAACCACGTGGGGGGGGGGGGGGGGACACATTTCTCATGCACAAAGCAAACATGCATATCCAGGATACTGTACAGGAGTTAGGCAGTCTTATCTCTCTGTGTGCATCCTACACTTCTGCCACTTGTGTGATGACATCACCAGACTCGGCCCCCAACGCATTGCATCCCTTGACTTCCTCAGGGCTTCTCCAAGAGAATAGCGAAGATGGAATAAAATATAGACTGAATTATGTACAAGTATATTTGAGTTTAATGGCACATAAAATATGAAGGACTCACTAAGACATGCATGATTAATTTTTGTCTTTGGAAATTAAGAGGCACGGCGGATTGCAAATATTGCTTTTTTAATGCTTATATCAGAAAGTAATTGTGTGTACAGAATGTAATAGTTATATGTAGTGCTGTTTATAGTTTTTGTAGGTTTGGGAATCACAAACAGCATAGACATGCGCACAGGGTGTGCCAGGTGTGCCTGGGCACACCCTAATCACCCTGTGTGATGCAGATACCCCCTGTTTAATCCCCTGATATTTCACCAAAGCCCCCTAATGGGGCTCCTAAAAAATGTGTAAAAAAAGAAATAAAAAATAATAAAAAATAAAATAATACAAATAAAAACGAAACGTCAGTATATATACATACGCACACACACATTAATGTTTGACAAACAGCTAGCTGGCTAGCTAGCAGCTAGCTGGCTGCAACAATATAAAGTGCCTTACTAACAGCGCAAGGGAATCATTTGACATTGAATCAATACTGAGGATATTAAAAAAAACATATGCTTAACATTAATCATAATTATTTAGTAACTCAATTTATTCATAAGGAGAACAATTAAATATAAATTGGTATACTTTTAAATTTTGATTGATGACATAAGATCAAGGCTGCTATTTATCAAAGGATTTTCTTTCTCCCTATTGTAGCCACCCTGTTAACGAATAGCATCATCTTGTCAATATCTTTGTGAGATAACAGTTTAAATCCTTGCTTTTTAGGTTTGTGCACTGGAACACATGTAAATATGGGTAAATGCACCGTAACACAGTGGTAAGCATCATGATTATGATTTTTCAAGAAAAAAATAAGGAAAAAATGCATTACAAATGCATGAAAATGGGCATGTGGATACATACAATGTATGTGAAAGAGCTGTGTAAACTGCGCTATATAACTCCTGTATAATATAATAATGCAGGAATTATGGTTTGAGCTATCCCCTAATATTTCACAGATGATAAAAAAAACAAAACATGCATTGGCAGAATTACTGTCATTGTTATTGGTCATAACTGTGGCATTTTATGAACATAGCTTTATTTGCATTTACAGCTTGGGACACTAATAATTGTTATGCTGATTAGGGATGAGCCGAACACCCTGGGTTCGGTTCGCACCAGAACATGCGAACAGGCAAAATATTTGTTTGAACACGCGAACACCATTAAAGTCTATGGGACACGAACATGAAAAATCAAAAGTGCTTATTTTAAAGGTTAATATGCAAATTATTGTCATAAAAAGTGTTTGGGGACCCGGGTCCTGCCCCAGGGGACATGTATCAATGCAAAAAAGTTTTAAAAACCGCCGCAGTGATTTTAATAATGCTTAAAGTGAAACAATAAAAGTGAAATATTCCTTTAAATTTCATACCTGGGGGGTGTGTATAGTATGCCTGTAAAGTAGCGTATGTTTCCCGTGTTTAGAACTGTCCCTGCACAAAATGTAATTTCTAAAGGAAAAAAAGTCATTTAAAACTACTCGCGGCTATTCATGAATTGTCGGGTCCCAGCAATACAGATCAAAGTCATTAAAAAAAACGGCAGGGGTCCCCCCCACAGTCCATTACCAGGACCTTTGGGTCTGGTATGAATATTAAGGGGAACCCCAAACGGAAAAAAAAAACGTGGGGTCCCCCCAAATTCCATATCAGGCCCTTCAGGTCTGGTATGAATATTAAGGGGAACCCCGCACCAAAATGTAAAAAAAAATGGCATGGGGTCCCCCCCAAAAATCCATACCAGACCCTTCAGGTCTGGTATGGATTTTAAGGGGAACTCCGCACTAAAATAAAAAAAAATAGCGTGGGCTCCACCCAAAAATCCATACCAGACCCTTATCCGAGCACGCAACCTGGCAGGCCACAGGAAAAGGGGGGGGAAGAGAGAGCGCCCCCCCTCCTGAACCATACCAGGCCACATGCCCTCAACATGGGAAGGATGTCCCCATGTTGATGAGGACAAGGGCCTCATACCCACAACCCTTGCCCGGTGGTTCTGGGGGGTCTGCAGGCGGGGGCTTATCGGAATCTGGAAGCCCCCTTTAACAAAGGGGACCCCCAGATTCCACCCCCCATGTGAATTGGTAACAGGGTACATTGTACCCCTACCATTTCACAAAGAAAGTGTAAAAAATAGTAAAAAAACACACAGACACAGTTGGGATAAGTCCTTTATTAATAATAAAAATCTAAAAAACATTCCAGCCATGTAATCCAGTCTGTCCAGCATTGTTCTCTATGTCCCGCTGTGATCTGATGTCCAGCGATGCTGCAGTCTCCACTCGAAACCCCCATGACATAAGAGGGGGCGGAATCACCCATCCACATCATAGGGTAAGCCCGGCTTTCCCCGCTTGCTGGGGAATACCCAATGACATCGGCGGGTGTCCCACCCAGTGACATCACGGGGTCGGGGTCACCCGCCGACATCATTGGGTATTCCATACCACATAAGGGTCTGGTATGGATTTTTGGGGGACCCCACACCATTTTTTTTATTTTGGTGCGGGGTTCCCCTTAAAATCCATACCAGACCTGAAGGGCCTGGTAATGGACTGTGGGGGGGACCCCTGACATTTTTTTTTTAATGACTTTGATCTGTATTGCCGGAACCCGACAATTCATAAATATCCGCGAGTAGTTTTAAATTACTTTTTTTCCTTTAGAAATGACATTTTGTGCAGGGACAGTTCTAAACACGGGAAACATGCGCTACTTTACAGGCATACTATACACACCCCCCAGGTACGAAATTTAAAGGAATATTTCACTTTTATTGTTTCACTTTAAGCATTATTAAAATCACTGTTCCCGAAAAAACTGCAGTTTTTAAAAAAAAACATTTGCATTGATACATGTCCCCTGGGGCAGGACCCATGTCCCCAAACACTTTTTATGACAATAACTTGCATATTAACCTTTAAAATTAGCACTTTATATTTCTCCCATAGACTTTTAAAGGGTGTTCCGCGGCTTTTCGAATTTGCCGCGAACACCCCAAATTGTTCGCTGTTCACCGAACGGGCGAACAGCCAATGTTCGAGTTGAACTCATGTTCGACTCAAACATAAAGCTCATCCCTAATGCTGAACCGTGCAATTATGGTACTTACTTACTTAGATTGGGTGGTATACCTATTATCATATGCATCCCCATGGCAGGTTCAGTGTAATCACATTTGAAATTTGTAAATGTATGCACTGTGGCAGTAACGTGTAATTACAGTATCAACATTATTTAACTGATGCATCTAAGTATTGTAATTCAAAGTAGACATGTGCTAATTAAGGTAAAAATATGCCTCTTCTCTAATGATGAATCTACACATTTACCAGTACCTTAATCTCATCTCAGTTGCTGGCAATTTGTTTGTTTTTTTATTTCAATTCTTGAGCACACTAAAGCCTCATACACACTAGTAGTTTTTTTTGTTCAACCCAGAAGGGCTGAACGAAAAAAAAACTGACATCTCAGGAGGAGCCGCTGTAGTAACTATCCAACGTTAGTACAGCGATCTCCCCTGCTGTTCTATTTTGTTCTGACAGTGGGACCGCCCACCTCCAGAACACTCCAGTCAGTGAGCCATTGGCTAAGAGTGCTGATCGGGAGCAGATCGGCAGACCTTTTTCTGTCATGCCCAATCGACAGAAGCCAGCCAAATGGCCGGCTTCTGCCGAACCGACTCCAGAACACGGGCCAAATGTCAGCAAGTTTCTATTGAACCCGCAGATGCCGCCCCACATTCAGCCCGTGTGTACTAGGCTTGAAATGGAATCAATGGGGTTGATTTACTAAAGAAAAATAGGTTGTGCACTTTGCAAGTGCAGTTGCTCCAGAGCTTAGCAAATGAGGGAAAGCTCTGCTGACTTCCATCATCCAATGACGTGCCGGCAAAATTGCTGTTTTTTTTATTTTCCTTGCATGTGATTGGGTATTCTTTGCAATGTGGGACTTCACCTCCTTCACTAAGCTCTGGAGCAACTGCACTTGCAAACTATACTGTCTATTTGCCTTTAGTAAATTAACCCCAATGAGTTGCAAAGTTCAGACAAATCTAAAGTCTGCTGCCACCAGGAAAAACACCATTCTTTCGGATCCCCAGCCTTGCTAAAGCCACAATACAAACACAAAAAGTAAAAAGCAGGCCCCAGGAGTTTTTTTTTTTTGTTAATCTGCCTAGCGGTATTCCCGAGTCTGGCTCGGGGTGCAATTTCAGTACCATTAGCGGTAACCCTGAGCCAGACTCGGGATTGCATTGCAGGATACAGGGAAAGTTACTTACCTTGTTCCCTGGATCCTGCAATGTCTCCATGCTGTGTCTGCGGGCTGTCTCCTCGCTCGATTCACACTGCTGAGCTCCGTTTACTGCGACGTTGTGACGCACAAGGACGGAGTTTGGCGCAAAATTCAAAAAAGTTAAAACACACAATACATACAGTACACTGTAATCTTACAGATTACAGTACTGTATCAAATAATTACACACACCCTTTGTCCCTAGTGGTCTGTCCAGTGCCCTGCATGCACTTTTATATTATAAAAACTGTTCTTTCTGCCTGGAAACTGGAGATTGTTCATAGCAACCAAAAAGTGTCCCTTTACATCAAAAGTGGTTTTAGACCAGTTAGAAAACAGCGATAATAAATTAGAATCACTTGTAGAATTGAGCGATAGCGATTTGTGGGGAAATTCGTCATCAAACACTGAAAAACACTTTTATTATTATATTATTATTTGTTATAATTATTTTATAGTTATTTATTATATTATAATTTATGATTTTGTGTTTCAAACTTTATCATACCCGGGATGTCTACTAGACTCCTGTTTGGACAGATTTAAGTTAGAGTTATTCCTAAGAATTGCAGGCCTACAATATAAAACGCCAAATTTCCATGCAAAATAATTGTACCGCTTTCAGCACCTAAAATCTGAAATAATCATACCGCCAGGGAGGTTACATTTATAAATGTAAGGAAGTGCCCCTTACCCCTGGGTGGTTGACAGTGACCCTCATGCAGCTTGGAAGACTAGCATCTCAATAACAGGTTTGGGTCCTTGATCTATGACAAGCAAAAAAATAAAATGGGCTTCAGTCACTTCAGTTTATTTACCACAAAAGAGTACATGTCCTCTTAAAGGAGAAGTATAGCCAAAGCTATTTTGGCTATACTTCTCCTATGGATCCCAAGAGTGCAGTTCGTTCTGCACTCCTGTGACCCGTTCTCAGCCGACAGTGGGCTAATAGCCATTGTTAGTTAATGTCAATTAGCTGGTCCATATTCATTAAAGATCTTATCTTGCTCTGGAGTAACTGCGCTTGCAGAGTGCAACCGCAGTGGCAAAAGTGCATAGTCTTTTTGCCTTTAGCAAATCAACCCCACAGTCTTTCCTAAGTTGCAGCAAATCTCTCTCTTGAAGTAGTTGTAAAGGCTTAAACAAATCCTCCTACATAAGTTGTACCTGTTTATCTGCTGCCATTTCTTCTGTAGGTCATTCTAAAAACACACAGTTCAAAGGATTGTTTCTCAGCTCTAGGAGCAGGGGGTGGGAATCTGATGTCAAACACATTGCAGAGCTAGAGCACAGAGTTCCCTGATATCTAATAGCTGATTGGAGGGATTTGACACATCACCCTATACACAGACTTACAGGCTCATAGAAAAATACACAGAGCTATAGCTATGAGTCAACTGCTGTGTGCAGCTAAAGCAGAAAAGTTAGGATCGGCTGCACACCTACACAAAGATCATTATTCGATTCCTTTATAGAAAAATCATAAAAGCACTAGGATGGGTACAGACAGGGGAAGAAGAAAGGCAAGGTTGACGCGTTTCACGCAATTTACATGCTTTGTCAAAATCACACAAGAACAAACACAATACACTCTATTATATGAAGTGGATCACATGACAATTTAGGTGTATTCAATTAAGTGATTGCACAAACCATTCTAAAAAAGCCTTCCTGTTATAAAAATGACAAATGTAAAACATACAGTTTACCTCAAAACAACAAAAATTATAAAAACAAAAAACAAAAAAGGTTCTATACTATAAAGCATCTATTCCGATATGGGAAAAACATTTATTCCCATACTGGAAGAGATAAATGCACACCATAAGACTATGTGTCACCACAAATAGCGCATAGGATGGGGAAAAACCCATAAGATTTAAATAGTCATCAATTCTTGCATCGTCCTTATAAACGTCCAAAGTGCCAATAGGATTGTCTTTCAGCTCTAGCAGCAGGGGGTGAGGATCTGATGTCACACATATTGCAGAGCTAGAGCACAGAAATCCCTGATATCTGATAGCTGATTGGAGGGAATTGACACAGTGACATCACCCTATACACAGACTTACAGGCTCATAGAAAAATATACAGAGCTATAGCTACGAGTCAACTGCTGTGTGTAGCTATAGCTATGGGTAACCTACTATGTGCTAGAAGCAGGTGAGTTGTGTCCTGGGAGGCTGTTGTGTTGGGAAAAACTGCCAGAAGTAGCTCAAGCAGATAGTAGAGAGATCAGAGAGGAACCGCACGCAGTGATTGGAATTCATGCTAGTACACATAAGCATGAATCCAACACAATGCATTCATTTCTCAAGTATGAGGTTTACAACCACTCTAATTCATTTTTCTTACATTGTCCAAATGACAACTTCTACCAAGCTCCTATGCAACAATCTTTAGGAAAAATATTATTTTCCAGCCCAGCTTCCTCCAGATATCAACCTCAGCAGCTAGCTAAAGCCCTTGGGCCCTGGCACATTCACTAGGCTGAGGCCAGGTCCAAGTGTAGAAACAATCCAAATACACATCCTTTCCAGGAAAATATCAGGGGAAAAACACCAATGGAATGCGCCCCTAAATATTTATCATCTCCCAAACCACACCCCTGACCAAGGACCCTAATGATTGGTTTGATCAGATAAATATACATAACTCTGGAATTGACATTCCCACACTGCTTTCTGGAACCTCCTCTGTAGTAAAGGAGCAAAACCAAACACCCCAGTGAGCGTAAGGAAGGCCTGCAGATCCAAAAAAAATTTTAACAATAGCCTATGCTATTTACAGTTCATTGACAACACCTCAAATTTAGTTAGCAAACGGTCTTCTACAGCAGTGTTTCTCAACTCCAGTCCTCAAGGTGGCCCAACAGGTCATGTTTTCAGGATTTCCCTCAGATGAAACGGTTGTGGTAATTACTAAGGCAGTGAAACTGATTAAATATACTGTGCAAAATAATGGAAAGCCTGAAAACATGACCTGTTGGGGCGCCTTGAGGACTGGAGTTGAGAAACACTGTTCTACAGCATGAAGGAAGAGGACATGCTTTTCTACTTAGGATGCGGCTGTTTTCTAAAGTAAACTAACTAAACTACTTTTTACAGTTTTTTTTTTAATGCATGACAAATGTTTTTAGCTGATTTAAACTGAAAATTTAATCAGGCTGTAAAAATTATTTTTGAAATGACGTTAACACATTAAAGCTTCTATTTGATTTTACCTATCGGGATTACATATATGTTAATAGGTCCGATATGCAATAATAGTGTTTTCTGTGCTGACATTTTAGAAAGGCACAGACAAGAATATTTACAGTCTAGTTTTTCTGGACTCCATCATAGTCTATTTCCCAATGCACGAAAATGGTGTCCATTGGTTGCATTTAGTGGTTTTAAAATCTGCTCATTTAAAAACTGTATTCTACGTTTTCATTACAACACAATGACTAGTTTAAAATTTGCAACTGGAGCGTTCACAAGTCAGTTGCTCAGCACATCTTGTTGCTTGACGCTCTTCATTCACAGGAAAATAAAGTTTAACACAAATATATAACTGTGGAGAATCATCACAATGTTCCTTTGGTTGCTAAAAGACACATGCAGATATCAATCTACACCCCAGGGGCTGTATATCCTCACCGACATTCCTTTCTGTGTCTTCTAAGACACAGCACTGCACTACAATAGTCTTATTCAGCTCCATTTAACAGGCTATATGGCCCACAAGGCAGAATGCCACCAACATTTTCTGGGTACAAGACAAGTAAATACATTATAAAATGTGTTGAAATAATGTTATTAATCACTGTGCAAATCAGCTAAATACATTTAGTGTCTGTCAACTCTGCCTTTAATAACATTCTAAGGTGTAGTACTATATCAAATAGCATACAATCGGCTGTGTAAGCCTGCAGTCTCTATAACTGTTAAAATCTATGTGACATGTTTTCTTCCCATATGCCATTCTTTATTACCCTTAGCTGGAACAAAATCTCTTACACATTCTGACGAGGTGTGTTTTGAATAAATAAGGCTCTTTTTTAAATAATGAACTAGAAACTTCAAAAATGCATTTTAAATTCATAAGCCCAAAACATTTATATCAGGATTAAAGGCCTGCAATTGCAAAAAAATTTTTTTATTCTGGTAAGCATATACATTAGGGTTAACCCTTGAACTAATAGAATTCAGTATATGAACTTATTTTTTCACCAGCCTTTATTTATATTTTTCTCAATTTTTCCATGTAGACCAAGTGTCCAACAAAAGTGACAGTTACAGGGGTTGAGACAACCGAAATAACTTTGCCAGGAGTGCTTAAAACAGTCCGTTTTTACTTAAGGGGTTTAAATTATTTTTTTCCAAATGAAAAAAAAAAACTTTTTCTGTACATACTAAGTTGGTGCTTTAATGCCTTAATTTGTCTGTCACTTGCTTAAAGCGAAGCTCCAGTCCCCCCCACCAAAAAATACTGTAACTGCTGACTTTTACTATTAGAGCACTTACCTGTCCAGGGAAAACAAGGAAAGAGGCGCCTCTAAGTGCAATATTGTTGACATAAACTTTAATGATGAATACACTGGATAGACTCACATTTTGGTAGATAAATACATGCGTAGAAAGAGGGGTACAGATGTCAGGATGACGGTCTCAGCAGTGGGTCACAAAGAATTCCTGGCTCTGCGGTGAATAGCAGGAGTGTCACTAAAGATGGAACAGCCGGCTTCCGGGGACAACAATCCTGGGATGTTCAGAGCGAGGCCTGGAGCGCATGGACAGCCAGACTGCGGGGGATGACGTCATCAAAGTAGGACGCGTTTCGTGAGTGTGCGCACTTGCGATGTCCTGGCAAGTCGCGCTCCTTTATCAAAATGACGTCATGTTGATAAAGGAGCGTGACTTGCCAGGACATGGGAAGCCGGCTGTTCCATCTTTAGTGGCACTCCTGCTATTCACCGCAGAGGCAGGAATTCTTTGTGACCCAGTGCTGAGACCGTCATCCTGACATCTGTACCCCTCTTTCTACGCCTGTATTTATCTACCAAAATGTGAGTCTATCCAGTGTATTCATCATTAAAGTTTATGTCAACAATATTGCACTTAGAGGCGCCTCTTTCCTTGTTTTTCTACAGCTACCCCTGAACATGGTTTCTGTTCACTCATGAAGGCAGCCCTGTGAACTTTGGACATTATCAACCCTTGTTTTTACCCACTTACACCTTTGGTGTGCATACAGACTTTGAAGGACTTTTTAAAGACTGTTTTTTCACGGATGATTTTATTTATTTAATTTTCTTTATTTACCATTATTTACATATTGATTGCTCTGGGTATTTACATGCTCTTTGAATTTTTGTGTCATTACTTGTCGTATACCTGTCCAGGGATCCTGCAATGTCCTCACCCATGCCGATTTTTTAATCGGCTCTCGGGTGATGGCGCCGCCATCTTGGGTAAGGAAAACTAGCAGTGAAGCCTTGCTTCACAGCCAGTTTCCTACTGCGCATTTGCGAATCACGTTGCACTTTCTCAATGGGCTGGCTGCAGCAAACTCAGCAGGAAGTGGGAGCGGGTACTTGTCAAAACCGAGTACCCGCTCTCCCCTCCCCCCGCCCACAAGGTGCCAAATGTGGCACCAGAGGGGGGAGGAGGCAGACAGGCAGAGCTTGTCCTTTTGGGTGGAGCCCAGCTTTAAAGCTGAACTACACTCCATAAAATACTCGCCTCTATTTCACCAACATGACTGTTGGATCCCTCTGATATCCACTCCCAGGGATTTTTCTGGGTGTCAGGTTTTCGGCCTCTTGATTGGCTGATGGGCATGAAAATGTGCATGCATGGCTCAGTGCACATTTGGTCTAGATTCACACTTGTGCAACCTGTGTTTTGCGGGTAGGCAGCCCATTAACTCCAATGGGCTGTAAAACCCGCAAAGACGCAGGGAAAACAGTCCCTGACTCTTTTTTCAAATTATGCCACACTGAGTCACATGGTGCCACAGTATCATACAATTTGTCAGATGAATGTTGCATAAAAATGAATGGCATCCCTGCCTGTCTGCTAAAGTGACGAACATTTTGCCTGCGGGCCGAGAAAATGCATGATTTTTTGCAAGCATTCCGGACCCGCTCGAGTGTGAAACTAGCCATAACAGAAGACTGTGAGCAGGTGGGTAAGTTTGTTTTATTGCAGATCAGACATAGCAAGTTTCTCCTGCAATAGGAAGCGGCTTGCTCACATTTTTCTTTTTTCTACAGAAGGTTTGTTGCATTTTAAAGCCAATTGAAAGCTACATGACTACCCTGTCCACAAGGTGACAATGCTGCTTTGTGGTTTCATTGCAGAATAAACAATATTGTCAACCAGTAAATTAAAACCATCAGATCTTTTAGGTAATAAAGCTACAGCAAGATCAAAAGGTATTAAAACTATGTTATACGAGGACTCATAAAAACAGAAACCGCTGTGATATTGCTGGTGACAGCATCATATATGCCACTTTTATTTTTCCCATAGCCCCACTTAAAAAATGTAAAAGAATACATTTATAAACCAGAACATAATTTATAATCAACTGTTTATGAAAGTGAACTTGATTTAACATTGTACCGCAGGCAGCAACACTACAGTATTTGCTTTTACTTTTTAAATACCGGTATACGCCTTTCATAAAGTAAGGCTTCGTTCACACTAGTGTGATTTCAGATGCAACTTAACTACCAGTAGAAAATCTGTGGGTCTTGTATTATAAAGTTTCAAACATTTAGACATATTTGCCCTCTCGGATCCATTTCTCTAACAGGCTTTTCTCGTATTTTAGGGAGATGGAATTAGAGCCCTTCTGCTATATATCTATACATTATTCAACATGGCCCAGTTTGGACCCAGTCTGAATTTTATATTAAATTGTTGCCTTGATTCAGACACTGCGCGAATAAACATTTTTTATTTTTTTTCCAAACACGTGAAAGGAAATCTTAAACTAACTTTTACGTTTTTAAGATGTGGTTTGTAAACTGTTTGTAAACTGTTGCCGCTCTGTAGTATTTTATGAACGCTCATGTCTGATGTTATGACATATATGTGAAGGGTTATTCAGTTCACGAGATAAAGTGCACATTTCCCATCAAATATTTACAAACCAAAACAAAGGTCTCTAAACTGAGATTTTTAGGAGCCAGGTTTGTCTGCAGTGATAGCCCAGTTTGTGATCTGTTGCAGTGATGCTGTCCAGACAACCAGCAAGGGACAGGGATATGGGAGAAAAAGGTTGTTGCTTTGTAGGAGGGAGCAGGCGGGGTCTGCCAGTGACTGATGTACAAGTATTTGACTAGTGGATTTCAGACACATGCACATATCAAGGAAAGGTCTGATATGTTCACTGATGTCCACTGAGATGTTATAGGAGACTCTGTGCACAGGACAACTTACAAACTGCAATTTATGATCCTTTAAATTCCCTACTTTTCATCATTCCTTACTAGTAGCGGGACAAATAATAAGGTAAATAACAATTAATAGTATTTATTTTTTATAAATATGTTAAAATACATTTGTTTTAAATGTGCATTTTATTTAATTTAGCTTTGAGCATTTTTTTACCTGACAATACTTTTTTAAGGTAAATTGCATTGAGTAATATATAGAGTAAATGTTTACCTGTAAATGATTTAATATGCAGAAATTAATAGCAATATTACTCGTACATACATGTATATAATACTTATATAGCTAACGATTCAAGACAATATGTATGCATCACACATTATTATAATTATATAATAATTTGTATGCCTATTTGTTAAAATGTGTTTAGTTTTTAACACAAATTAAATAAAACAATATTTTGTATAAGGAAAATGATAGATATTAATGAAATCATTACATTGCTCTTGTTTAAATAATGCTTATTTTTTTGTTGCTGCTAGATTTTAAGTCATAGTCTGCTAAGACTGGCCTTGTTTTGCATATTAATAGAATTATTATGCTATAGGTTAAATCACAAAGTAGCAAAATGTCATGCATGTCCTTTCCTGGGAGCACAATTTCTGAACAAAGACCAAATCATATTTATATGATATCTTTGGATTTTAAATGTGCCGCCAGTAAGCAAGGACCATGTTACATGTACCCGAAATAAAGATTTTTTTAAAATAAAAGTTGGATATTTTTATTATACAAAGGTATGTAAAAAAACATTATTTTGGGTATGTGTAAGGCGATCTTTGCTTTCCTAGTGGCACACTGAAAATCCTTAATTGTCATATAAATGGTTTGGAATTATTATTCTATAATTTAGTTTAAAATTATAAAATAAAAGTATAAAAAAAAAAAGATTAGGTTATAATACATTTACACTTTTGTCATTTTGCTCAGGTCCTGCCTGGATATACTGATTGATTATCCTTCCGTACACCTGCTTATATTAAATAAAATAGCATTTTTAAACCTAAAGCACCATGCAGATCACAGTGCAGTCCGCAGGTTTGATGTTACTGCTGTTGTCTGCAGTTGCAGTTTTTGGAGAAGAGAATGGTCCATCCCTTCAGCCATTACCTAATGAAGGACTTTCCTATCTGGGAAACGTGCCCACGACAGCAAAGTCAGCTGATTTCAGGACTTTGAATACTAAGATGTTTAACCACACTGCATTTACAAACAAAGGTTTTTCTGGTGAAAGAAAATTTACTCCAATGTGTGATAGACAAGCTAGGATTCAGGACACATTCAAATATATTACCACAGTGGTGTCATGCCTGATATTCATAGTGGGCATCATTGGTAATACAACACTTTTAAGGATCATCTTTAAAGATAAAAGTATGAGAAATGGTACCAATTTACTGATTGCCAGTTTAGCTTTGGGAGATGTCCTTCACATCATCATCGATGTGCCAATCAATACATTTAAGGTAAGAAAGGTTCCATTTCCCTCCGTGGCTTCTAAGATTCAGATAAATTCGTGAAATTTATGCTTTTATCATATAAATGTATAAATATATATGTATGTATCTAATAGTCATTATGGCACTACTACCAGCTTGGATAGTACATCTGGAATATATAAGAGATTTCAATTAAATGTGTTTGCCATTTTTTTTTTATTAATTGGTTACTTTGAGAGTATATTACACCCAACCATTGATCGTCATAACAGAAATGCTTGAATAACCCAGAAAAAAATCAAGGGATACCATAGTCACTGTTTATTAATTGGTTCTGGTTCTGGTAAATTTGTGAAATTTATGCTTTCATCATATAAATATATATATGTATGTATCGAATAGTCATTGTGGCACTACCAACAGCTTGGATAGCAAATCTGGAATATATAAGAAATTTAAATTATATGTGATTGCCATTTTTTATTTATTAATTGGTTACTTTGGGAGTATATTATACCCAACCATTGATCGTCAAAACAGAAATGCTTGAATAACCCAGAAAAAAATCAAGGGATACCATAGTCACGGTTTATTTTTACTATTTTACATCATTCATGTCATTATCCTGTTTACCTGTCTTATTATATGATCGTTACTAATGCATTTAATAACAATATATGAGCCCCTCTCTTATATTTATAATTTTGGTTTTATGCAGTTGGATCTTACAGGTGGCACTTTGTAGTTTTTTTTTTTTTTCATTATTGATTATAAAAAGTACTAACTAAATAGATCCCAGCATATTTTTTTTTTTGTTTTATTAATGTGTGATGTGTTTATAAACTTGGATGACATTATCATTAATTGATGTTTATATGATTTTTTTTTTCTCCAAATGCTAGAATGCATTGATGATGATTTTAACCAACTTGCAAAACAAAATTAAGGGAGTAAAAATGTAACCATGTGTTTAAAAAAAAAGGCTCTTATGTCGTTTGTATTGTTTGCGAAAATAGTGCGCTCATTCATTAAGTAAACCTCTGGGATTAGCATGCTTTGTATGAGGTGTACACTCCCTCTAGGAATAAATTCAGTAAGTAATTTTAATGTATTGAAATATGGCCAGGAATGGTGTGCTATGATCTAAGAGGAAGGAGAAGGGCAAGTACTGTAAATATACAAAACTTGACATAGAGGTTAAAGCAAAGAGGAAGCCATTTATAATCCTAGACAAGTCATGTAGTCACTGCTGAACTGGGATCAGATATTACATAAGAGGATTAGCACTGTAAGCTGTGTATCACAATGCTGCCATACAATGCTATAGGGGATTAGCTATGTTACTGAAATGGAAACATCGCTTGCCTCTTTTGACTTGTATGTAATATATACAAAATAGAATTGCAAAAAAATGTATACAAGATATAAAAGCTTTTTTAAGGAGATGTACTGTAAATATCTTTACTATTAGTCACATTGCCCCTTGCGCTTAGATTTATTCTAAATTCATATGGTCAGTCTGCCACAAACTGTTCATGCCTAGCAATTTTAATACTTGAAGCATTTCCATACCAAGTTACCTTACAGTAATAGGTTACAGGCAGGGAATCTTTCACACGTAAAGCAATACTTTAAGGTTGCAAATTGTAGTAGTAATGTAGAAATGACTTAATTTTTAAATTGGCTTTTGCATTGCCAAGTAATCAACAGTGGAAAATCTGTGTTTTTTTTTTAAGTGGCTTCTTTTTAAACAGAAGCAGGAACTGTTGACACAGGTCTGTGCATGGACAATACAGATAAGTTATTCATAATGTCCACGATGATGTTGAATATAACATTACATTGTATTGTTAATCCGGGCACTGACAGATTCAGTGGAAACATGCTACTTTACTCACTAGCAAAACACTGCAAATGCCATCCCCAGGGACAAAGTGCTTTCAGCATGTAGCTTTGTAGAATGTTATCTATGTTTCTTTGAACAATATGTGTTAGATAACCACGGGAACTGCAACTCTAAAAGCAATTTAATAATAATATATTTTATTTCACCAAGTCCATCTTTGTCCTTATAGCCTATGGAACTAGTTTCTGGCCTTTCTGTTAACCTAGATATGCTGAATTAATGATAATATAATTTAGTAAAGATACGCCATATTTAATGATTTCTAACCAGCTATGTGGCTTATGAGAAAATTATAATTAAAAGGAAAATATAATAAACCTGTCACATTTTTCAGGAAATCGTGGTGCTGTATAGACTGAAAAATCTTCAAAAACTGCTTTTGTTTCTTACTTTATGCTGCCACAGACACTTAATAAGCTGTGGCATATCAGTAATTTAACTCATTTAATACACAATTCTGGAGCTTTTGAGGAAAGCAGCAATAGGGTCACATCTGAGGACACTGTATACTGTGTATTATAGGGATTACTATAGGGTAAGGTGACCAGATTTTTTAAATGAAATCCGGGGACATATTTATTTTTTACTAGTAATGGCGGCAATCAGCGACTCTGCCTGCTGCTGCTGCCGCCGCCCGCCTCACAGCCTATCAAGTCTTACTCTCCGGGCCCCGGCTACTACTGGGTGGAGAGCAGAGGAAGATCACTCCACCAGGGAAGGCAAGGACATAAACAGGCAGGCGGCTGGCCGGGACTTTAGCCAAGGGAGAAGAACATGCAAGCGGAGCTGAATGGGCACCCGAAACTGAAGAAATATTCCCTCCGCTCCGACCAGCACATGATCATCAGAAAGGGGCACAGATAATGGAAAAAATACATACCCCCCCCCCCCCCATAAGCGAGTAGGAGATTTTTTTTTTTTATTCTGCACTGACTGTCTTTGAAATTGCCCCAACCCCTGTTCAAATTTAATCCGGGGACAAAACCGGGGACAGACTTGGTCCGGGGACAGTGTCCTCAATCCGGGGACTGTCCCCTGAAACCTGGGATGTCTGGTCACCCTACTATAGGGTGAACAAATTATGCAATGCTTTACATAATGTACATTCACATCAGTCCCTGCCCTCAATGAGCTTTCAATCTAAAATCCCTCTATAAATCATGCATAGATACATGCACATGCTAAGTCCAATTTAGACAGGGGCCAATGAACTTACCATCATGTCTTAGAAGTGTGGGAGGACACCACCCATGACCTATGTAGACCTTTGCAAGCACAGGTAGAACATTCAATCTTCATGCAGATAGAGTACTGGCTGGGATTTGAATGAAAAACTGTGTTGTGTTATTCAACATGGTTGTCCACAGGGCCGGTGCTAGACTATTTTGTGCCCTAGGCAAAACCAGCTACTTGCAACCCCCCCCCCCCAAGAAAAAAAAACGGAATGATCTAATATGAGCATAAATGGGGGAGGGCGACCTGTTATTCTGTTACAGTGTTTTATAAGGGTGAGGGTGAGAGAAAGGGGGTGAGAGAGAGAGCAGGTGAGAGAGTGGGGAGCGAGGAGGGAGAGGACAGAGAGATCCCTAGCCATGTCCCTGTCTGCAGTCTCTCCTTTGCCCCCCTGGCCCAGTCTTTGCCTGCGGGTAGGTGTGTATGATGCCCGGTACCTTCCATGCCAGCAGTAGGACGTTTATGATGGCCAGCAGTGGGCAGGGCCCATTCACCTTCTTGATCCAGGGGTTCTCTACTCCTTCCAGCGGATCCCTGACTGTCTGCACCTCCCGCCCATCCTCGTCCCGGGGCTCCCAGTCAGGGCCTCCTCGGGGCCACTGACACTGTTGATGTTGGAGCAGAGAAGAGGTTGGAGAAGGAATCCAGGCTCTGGGAGGCACTCCCATGCAGTGGATGCTGCACCCGCTGCTGCTTGCCTTTTTGGATGTCAGGGAGGCAGTGGAGCTCTTCTCCCTCCCGGTCCCTCAGGCCTAGCTGCCGTAGCTGTTCGCCTACCCTGCGGCCTCTGTCTTCGAAACCACCTGCTTACCGCTTGGAGATAGCTGTCCCCCCGAGGACCCTGCTGTTTCTCCTACCACCACCGAACTGGGACTCTACATGACAACCACTGGCTGTGGCTGTGCCCTAGACGGCAATGCACCCTAGGTGGCTGATTGGTTCGCCTAGTGGTAGCACCGGCCCTGGCTGTCCATAGTAAGTTTTCCAATATAGTATAACATTAATTTAAAAATAAATTGACATGTGAAGCTTTATGTAACTTCTGAAATTTCAGAACTCTTTTCATGGTGATGTTTTCCCTAAAAAAAATAATAATGACCTGCTGAGGGACCATCTCAAGTTCAATTTCATCTCCTTCCGGCCCAGGCCATTTTTCAGTTTTTAGCACTGTCATGCTTTGAAGAACAATTACTTTTTATCATTTTTTTGAGACAGATAGACCTTTTCTTAGGTGGTGTTTAATCACCACTATTTTTTTTTTCCGCTAAACAAAAAAATACCGAAAATTTAAGAAAAACACATTTTTTATTTTACAAATAAACAATCTTTCTTCATAAATTTAGGCCAAAATGTATTCTGCTACATTTCTATTGTAAAATGAACCCAAAACAGTGTATATTATTTAGTCTGTAGGATTGATTTACTAAAACTGGAGAGTGCAAAATCTGGTGCAGCTCTGCATAGAAACCATATTTTTTTGTCCAATCTTAATTGAACAAGCTGAAGTTAGAAGTTGATTGGCTACCATGCAAGACTGCACCAGATTTTGCACTCTCCAGTTTTAGTAAATTAACCCGCGGTGTGATAGTTATAGACTCTACAAACTATGGTTTATATATTTGAAAATTGATCAGTCCTGATTTACGGACATGGGGGAATTGAGTGGATGGGGGAATCGAGTGGATGGGGGAATCAAGCAATTTTTTTTCTTTTCACCCATGGTGGAAGTAAAAAAAATCAATTCATCTATGGCTTGCATTACTTAAAGGATCAATCAGTTCAGCCAAAACAGAGATTTTTGGCACATGCTTGAGAGTTTAGCCACTGAAGGGTGTATTTATCTCCCAGGATCTGTACTTGAGTTCTAAGCCTGCACATGATTCATTTACACAGAGGTCTTACTGCAACTGCTGTTTATTATATTATATTATATTGTATTACTGTATTATAGTTTGCAAATTATAATTATAAAACTATCTTTACTAAACACAGTAGGCTCAATTAACAAAGTTAAACCACCAGTATAAGGATCTTTATTTTCACAAAAGCATGTAAAGCATGAATACTGTATTTATTGGCGTATAACACTCACTTTTTTGCCCTCAAAATAGAGGGTTAACTGTGCCTGCGTGTTATATGCAGGGGGCTGTGGAATGGAATTTTTTTTCCCTGAAACTTCCCTCTTAAAGTTAGGCCGATAAATACGGTAGTTAAAGTGCATCTATTTTTTTTTTGTTTGTTTGTGGAGAGATTCCCTCACTCTCCCACCTGTCTGTTAAAAAGGTTGTCCCCAGGACACCAAGTGAAGGGGGAATCTCTTAAACAGCAACAGGGACAGAAGTAAAAATGTTTAAAGGGTATGTAAACCCAACATTTCATATTCCTTATATGTACCTGCTGTACCATGTTCTTGTATGAGAAAGATTCCTGTTCTCTTTGTATTGCTTCCTTTGGCTGAAATCCCTGGTGTTCCTGCCAGTCTCTGACCACTCTATGCAGGAGAACACGGTTAGTTCTCTAGCCATGCTGGGAACTCAGCCTGCCCTCCTCTAATTATCAGATTTTTCCTTTTGTGTCTTTTATAAATTTTCTAACTAATTCCAAATCTTTAGAATGATTCAAATTCGGATCGGTCGAAAAATGATCGACCGATTCAAATTCTGTATGAAGACCTGGTTGTTAAGCAGCGGGCTGGGAAGGAGGCCGCTGCGTCCTTAACAACCGATGATTTATCACCCCAAAGCACCCCCCATGTTGAGGGCATGTGGCCTGGTATGGCTCAAGAGGGGGGGCGCTCACTCATCCCCCCTTTCCTGGCCTGCTGGGCTGCATACTCAGATAAGGGTCTGGTATAGATTATAGAGGGCCCACACTGCTTTTTTTTCTGAATTTTCTATTGCTGGCATTGTTTTGTTTACATTTCAGCTGTCAGTTGGGACGCTAGCTGACAGCTGATGACTCATCGGTTGTTAAGGATGCAGCGGGCGGCTTCCCAGCCTGCTGCCTAACAACCAGCTATTCTTCACACAGAATTCGAATCGTTAGATTATTTTACGACTGATCCGAATTCTAATCGTTCAAAAAATTTGGAATTCATTAGAAAATTAATAAACTAAACTAAACTAATTTTAATGAATTTCAATGAAATTTGTTACTATTTTATTCGGAGATTCGGATACATCCGAATCTGCGAATAACCCAAAATTTGTCTGAATTTGTAATCAGACCCAAACGAATACACAACCTGGGATGGAGGTATATAGACCAATATATAAAACAGATGAAATATTATTAACAAGCGACATTATAATGTTACCCCCTTATTTCCCTTTTGTTGATAGCTTCACACAGTTTATCAAGGGGTATAACACGGTCATTTTAATATACCTAGTATGAATTGTAAATAATTTGAATTACAGATGTATATTTTGGACCAGTCAAAACCAAAAGTTTTCTATAAAACATCAACAATGGGGAAGAGAGACTTTTTTTCAAATAAAACAAGGAAGGGTTAGGCTGGCCATACATGGTCGAATTTCAAAACAATTTTCTTTTGAAAATCACAAAATTTGTGCGTTTTGTGATCCGATGGTGCCACCATTGATTTTGAAATTCGATCAACCAAACCTTCAATTTCACCTCATGTGACTACAGAAAAGAATTTTCGTGTCTGGGAATCTTCTTTTATTTCTGGGGATTTTCTTTTCTTGCACATGTGCATTTCTTTTTTGATTACATTTCTCGCACGATTTTACCATCATTGATTAGAAAATCGTTTGTTTTTCAAAAAATTTCCAACATGTCCGATTATTAAGATTCAATGGCCGCACGAAAATCAGCTGTTGCTGCAGCCCACTAATGGTGCAAAATACGTACGAAAATTCTTAGATAAGATTTTCAAAAGAAATTTCTTTCGAAATTTGACCCTTGTATGGCCTGCGTTAGACCCTCTGAGAAATTATTTTTAATGACTGTCCCTTTTGAGAAATATTAAGCCCTATTTTTATTGGTGACCATTGGCACAGGAACAGAAAGTAAGGGCTTGTTAGCATGTGAAGAATGAAGCAATGCTCATTAATGCACGTATAGCATTTATGACACCCTTTTGATGCATCTGCTTTTTTGCATGATTAGGTTGTGGTGTGATAGCAGATATTTTTGTGACTTTTCTACAAGATAGATTTGAATACTTTGATCTCTTTGACACTTGCCATGGCCCAGCTCAAGAATGGAAAGAATGGCCTAGCGGAAAAGGAGGAGGGTGTTGCGTTGGTATTGGGCGCATGCCTTATGCCTCGTACACACGATCACGATTTCCGAAGAGAAAAGTGCGATGTGAGCTTTTTGTTGTGAATTCTGACCGTGTGTATGCTCCATCGCACTTTTTTTGTAAATAATTTCCGACAAGAAAAGATTGAGAGCAGGTTCTCTATTTTCGTGATGGGAAAAATTCCTATCAGGAATCGCAATGGCCTGTTTGCAATTACAACGTGCAAAAAAACACGCATGCTCAGAATCAAGCTGAAGAGCCGAACTGCCTATTGAACTTCATTGATCTCAGCTCGTCATATGTGTTGTACGTTACCGCGTTCTTGACGGTTGGAATTTCAACCAAGATTTGTGTAACTGTGTGTATGCAAGACAATTTCGAGCCATTTTCCGTATGAAAAAAAAACGCGGTTTTCTTGTCGGAAATCGCGATCGTGTGTACAGGCATTTCCACACTCTTTACCATAAATTGCGGGCATTTACTCAAAAGTTCTTATTATACATGCATGAAGGTGTTCATGTTTGATGCCCTTCTTGTGATTGTTAGACTTTATTTATTACTTATTTATTTACACTATTTATTTTTCCCTATTATTTCCCAGTACATTTTTGGATACAGGAACCTCCACTGCTTTCCCTCCAGCTAACAATTTATAAAGGTTTTACTAACCTACCATAAATGCTTTAGGCATTTTTACAGTGTGGTTACAGCATGCTACCGTTGAAATTAATGGAGGCAGCTGATAAGCATTGATGCCTCATAAAAGCGGCATGCTGTTTAATTTTTAACAAAACACATTGCTACAGTTCCTAAGTGTACTGCACTGTGTGGTGCACACTGTAATATTCATGGCAGTCATTGAGGGGCAATTATGAGTTTTTTTTAAAAAGCTGATTGAATGCTGCTTAAAATCTTGCAGACCACCCGCCCGCATTTTATTGTGGATGGGCTGGCCCGTACAGGCACAGCTACATACTCGTCAGTGGCAGTTAGTCAGTTCCCACCCAGCGTCAGTTTTTGACAGAAAATTTCAAATGTATGTACCATAGTTTGTAAACACTATAACTTTAATGCAAACCATACAATTTTCACTTATTGTTTTTAATTTTTTTTTACCAAAGACGTAGCAGAATACATTTTGGCCAAAATTTATGAAGAAATTGAAAAGTTACATTTTTTTTATTGGATATGTTTTATAGCAAAAAGTTAAAAATATAGTTTTTTTTTTTTTTCAAAATGTGCGATCTTTTTCCATTTATATCCCCAAAAAATTTATTTATTTTTATTCAATTTTTGTGAAAATAATGATACAAATTTTGTTTGGGTACAGCATTGCATGACCGCGCAATTACCAGTTAAATAGCACAGCGCTAAATAGTAAAAAATGGCCTGGTCATAAAGGGGGTAAAACCTTTCCGAAGCTCAAATGATTAAACACAGGGTATTGATTACAAGTGTGAACAGGCCTTAATTTCAAAGTTTTAACACTGGTGAGGGCTCGTCTTCCGGTGGGAACATCTGTTCTAATGGCACCTATCCAAAAAGGACATTTCTCTTATTTTGTGAGGTTCTTATTAACTTCCTGTTGTGTTTCCAGGGCAGGAAGTTAAGGGAATGCTTCCCATCTGTACTTAGACACCCTGACAAGGGTTTATCTTTTTTTACTTCTGCCAAAGCTAATAAAAAAGCTTTGGCTAGACATAGACTTTGATTAAAGCCTATTTTCTGTTTTTCCATTATAGATTTTAACTGGTAAGTGGTCATTCGGACATACATAACAGCAGCAGCATGTTACTAATTAATGAACAGACAATAGCTCATTTTCAGTTATAGTGATCTCAGGTTTAACATATCCCATAAACTCATTTTCAATTACAACCACAATTTTTTTAAGTCAGTTTATGCATTTATGATGTACTTAAGTATATCTAATTTTTCTCTGAACACTCTACCCCCAACAGAATAATGCACTGCTTATTTGTTATAAATGGATCCCTGTCATTAATTATTATATTTAATATAATGAATTATTGTAACAGAAAAATTTCCATCACTGCTTGATAAATTACCCCAAAAACTATGATGTTTTAAAACCTGCATATTATGTGTGAGATTCAATTTCATGTCTCCCTGCGCTAATGTTTAGTTGGAAACATGTTGTTTAACCCATGAATTGTCTCCATAATAATAAATGTGGTCATAAAGCGGAGTTCCACCCGTTTTTTCGTTTATTAAAAGTCAGCAGCTACAAAAAGTGTAGCTGCTGACTTTTAATAAACCAACACTCACATGCCCCATGGTCCAGCGATGCGGGCGCCCGGAGCCTCACTTCTCTCCCCCTCCTGTCTGTGGTGCTGTCATAGCAACTGTGGGCACCCGGCTGTGACAGCTTATGGATTCATGGCCGGGCACGCACTGCGCATGCACGAGTCGCGCTGCGCTCTGCTATTGTCCAGTCAATCTTCTGGGACCTGTGACGTGTCCCAGAAGATTGCTGGCAGGGAGGGGCCGCCTAGGGCAAGAGGAGGAGTCATCTAGGTGGCCGAAAAGAGGAAGAAGGAAGTGGGACAGGAAGTCCCACTAAAAATAAGTTACCCACTCCCACCCCCAAAAAAAAAATTACATGCCAAATGTGGCATGTAACGGGGCGAGAAGTGCTTAAAGCCGAAGTTCCACTTTTGGGTGGAACTCCGCTTTAAAGGTAAACTACAGGAATTACATTTTTTGCTTACCTACATTGGGCTTGCTTGACTTGATGTGCTGTATGTATAAATCAGTATAAAACTGATATCTGGAGGGCTACTGGGGAAGATGTAAATTAAGTAGTAGTCCACGCTACATGTAAGGAGAGCTATGATCTTCAGGGCTTGCTCAGCACCTTCACCATTCACAGAATGCCTCGACATTCAATGGTTATGAGGCATTCTCTAATTGGGCGATGTGGAGATAGTGATATCACCACCCGTCCTCTCCACCTCATCCAGAGAACACCTTGTATTCATTAAAAGAAAATCAGTGCCCCAAAGACATTTATAATGCACTCACTAGATAAAAGTAGATCAAGGCTTGTCATAGACCCATATAGACCTCCATAGGATCACCGTGTGGCTGCAGAACTCACCAGGCATGTGGCTGGTTAAAGCAAAGTTCTTGAAGGAAGTGCAGCTATCAGACTTCAGGCTGGAACATAAGCATTAGCAGCTTCCAGAAGTGGCAAAATGGCTGTGGCTCCAAAACAGCACCTCTCTCGGCTGGGTGAAGACAGTAAGTGGAGGGGATGTGGCTACATGTTTCAGGGCAGAAAGGAGGGCCCCTATATCAAACCATAAGGGGGTAGGCATTTACTATTTGTAGAAAGCAAAATCCATGAGCCATCTTTTTCACTTTCATCTGACCAAGACTAATTTATGTAATGTACCTCATACAGAAATGAAATAATCCTAACAACTACATTTCCATGACTGTTACATTTTTACTGGATGGTGGGATGCCTGGTTCCTCTCAGAACAGGCTTAAAATTGTAGGTTTTCTTACAAAAGTGGCAAACATATCTTTAATTGTGGAAGGAAAGTATACATAGAAAGGTGTTTATTATAAGGCACAACAGACCTGTGCCTAGATGTATCACTACATGAGAGGTACTTAATGCAGGATCAGTCATTTTAAGAATGTACACTATCACATTGGCCTATGGGCTTCTTGGATGTAATTGTAAAACTGAGTAATAACCAACAAAGTTAATTAAACCTAAGACTACTGGAATCTGGAATGCTGCAAAACGAAGCAAGATGAAATACACTGTCCAAACTATTCTGTAACTGTTCTCTTAGCTTTCTGTTCTACTGTCACTAACTATAATCCTACTAGAAAGGAACTGATTTGACGTGTAAATTCAACTATATGAAATGAGCACAGAGCAGAGTGGAAGTTAAATACCTAGAAAGTTGCTGCAGTAACACTATATACAGTGTGTATACTTATATGTATACTGTATAAATATTATATTTTATATCTCTTTCTGTACATCCTAATTTGTCTAATCTCTTCTACAATAAAAGTATACTTTTAAAACTCTATTACATCCAAGTGAAATAAACACTATCCTTTTAGACTAATCTATCTATAACATACATTTTTTAGGTTACCAAACTTAAAGCGGTATTAAACCCCAAAACAAAAATGTAATATATTGCAGCTCGTCAATGCTTAAATGTGGTGAGTACATTACTTTTTTTTGTAATCTGGCCAGTAACACACGTCCTGTCACAAAAAAGTCCATCTATTTCAACCAAAAGAAGGGCAAAATATATATATATATATATATATATATATATATATATATATATATATATATATAAATAACAGGAAAAACTGCGCTCAGACAAAAATAAAAAACAAAAGTAGAAAACAAAGGCAGCAGCACTAGTGGGATAACACACAAATCAAGGAACTAAAAAATGGAGAGCTGCGCCAATAGGATAATTGACATCCAGAGGCTGGTATGCCAAAAACAGTGCACAATTGTCAACCAAACCAAAGTTAACCCATAAAATTATATATGCAAAAAAGGTGGCCTTGATTCACAATAATGTCCACATTAAATGAATAGGAATATCAGAGTCCAAATATGTGCATTAACATTCAGAGGTTAGTATGCCAAACCAACACACAATTGGCAAACCAAACCCCAAAAGTCTATATTGATGTTGCACAACTCAGACGGTAATATCCACATAGATAGTGTAGGATGATAGATATGCAGATAATGAAGTCCAATATGAAGCCAATACAATGCACATCACCCAGTAATTTACAAAAAAGGAAGGTGCCCACCACCGTAATAGGTTGTCCGCTTACCAGAAGGCAAGCCCAAAAAGCAGTCGGCTGTAACCCAGCCGCGGCCTTTGGCTTGTACGTGGAGACACCGGGATTACACCAGGAAACAGGATGACACCAGAAGGTAGGAGGTCAGTTTGATTGTGTTCCACCCGATCACAAGGTCCGTGCGGCCAATGCTATAAACTAAAACTGGTGCACATCGAATCTGGTGCAGCTGTGCATAAAAATCAATCAGCTTCTAACATCAAAACACTGGTGATCTTGCGAGTAAATATATATATATATATATATATATATATATATATATATTTACAGTCCTATATACACAATACTATACCCACAGGTGATCTAAAATTGAACCCAATAAAGCATGATCCAAAGCAATCGGATAGTCCCTGAATCAACTTTACCTATAAATATTAGTGTCCAGTTATATTTTGTGCATGTAGGAAAGAATCCAGGCTTTTTTAAAAACAATCTACTGAGCTGGACATAACCAGCTCTTGAGGGGATCTATTCCACATTTCACAGCACTTACTGTGAAGAAGCCTTTCCATATGTGGAGATGAAATCTCTTTTCCTCTAGATGTCATCTCTGTTATGAACCTAAAGTGAATAACTCAACATCAAGTTACCACTTGGACCACTTATGTATTTGTATATGTTATGTTGATCATATCCCTCCTTAATCTCCTCTTATAAGATAGTAAATTCAATTCCTCAACTATTTCCTCATAGCTGAGCTTCTCCATGCCTCTTATCAGTTCATGTAAACTCAAAGTGAAATACACACAAATACAAAACATAAGAAGCTGCGCTACTTTAGTTGCACTTCTCTGCACTTTCTCCAGTACCCACACCTGTCCCCAAAAATTAAACTGAATATTACAGATGAGGCCCTACTAATGATTTGTACGGGGGGAAAAAACATCTCTCTCTCTGCAGTCTATACCTCTTTTAATACAAGAAATTACTTTGCTCACTTTGGAAACTGCAGCATGCCATTATTAAGCTTAAGATCTACCAGAACACCCAGATCCTTCTCCACCATTGATTCCCCCAGCTGTTCTTCCCCTAGTATGTATGTTGCATGCATGTTTTTAGTCCCCAAATGAATCACTTTACATTTATCTACATTAAAACTCATTTGTCACATAGTTGCCACATAATTGCCCAGTGCACTGAGGTCAGTTTGTAATTTGGAGACATCCTAAAAGGACATAATTCCACTCCATAGCTTGGTGTCATCTGCAAACACTGAAATAGCACTTTTAATCCCAGACCCTTTATCATTTATAAATATGTTAAAAAGTAAGGGTCCCAACACTGAACCGTGGGGTACATCACTGATATAACCTTGAGCCATTTAGCGTATGAATAATTAACCAATACTCTATGAATACGGTCTTTTAGCCAGCTTTCTATCCATTTACAAACATATTTTTCCAAGCCTTTATCTTACTCATGTAGACTTTACCTTACTCATGTAGACTTTACCTTACCCATTAGCCAGGTGTGGGGAATTGTGTCAATTGCTTCTGCAAAATCTAGTATACAATGTCCACAGCCACTCGTTTGTCTGCTTACTGTACCTCCTCACAAAAAGAAATCGGATTTGTTTAACAACCTCTGTCTTTCATAAATCCATGCTGTCTGATGTTTAAAACATTATATTTGGTCTTTAATTAAAATCTCAGGTATCTTCCTTATCTTAGGGTGTCCTCCACTGGATTGAGGAGCAAAGGAGATACCTTTGGACAGCAGCACCTTCAGTCTTGATGCTGTAGTCATTTTATTTTATTTTTTAAGACCTATTACTGTAAAAAAAAATATATATATATATTTTACCATGTTTATATTGAAACTTTTTCAAGAAATGAAAAATACAAGCAAATGAATAGAACATTTTTAGTTTTCTGTCAATAGCAAGATACGTACATGGAAATTAAACTTACTCCATTTAATGCAAAACATTTTATAAAAATGTATAATATAATCAAACAAACACTGTGTATTAATAAATGCTGTAGCTTTTTTAGATAGACTTGACTAAAGAATTAACGGCAGACTCCTGATAACACTTTTAAGCCATTATTAAGCTTGGTCTGTTACAGGAAGTTAAAGCGGAGGTCCACACAAAAATGGAACCTCCGCTGTCCGGATTCCTCCCCCCCCTCTGGTGTCACATTTGGCACCTTTCAGGGGGGAGCAGATACCTGTCTAAGAGAGCTATTTGAACCCACTTCCGGGCATAGACCCCCCCTGGCTGTTTTCTGGGAGACATGGGTCCCTGAAGACAGCAGGGACCAGTGGCATTGCGCAGCGCGAGTTGCACATGCGCAGCTCGTCACTCTGCTGCCCCCACCGCCATCCTCGCGGCTTCAATGCCCGGTTCCCTACGGCGCATGCGTGAGTCGCGCTGCACCGTTCTCACTGGTCCCTGTTGTGTTCTGGAAGCCGAGTGTCTCACAGAACACTGCGGGAAGTGACGTACTACCCGCAGAATATCCGCAGAGAGGACTCCCGGAAGTGGGTGCAAATACCTTAGACAGGTATCTGCACCCCCCTCCCCCCTGAAAGGTGCCAAATATGACACCGGAGGGGGGAGGGTTCCGATGAGCGGAAGTTCCACTTTATGGTGGAGCTCCGCTTTAATAGACTTTCTAGCCAGATTAACAAGTGAAAATAAAGAAAAAAATTAATAAAATAGAAAACACCAATGCAGCCACCACATTTAAGAATTTTTAAGCTGCAATATAGTATTTTTTTGTATTTGGGTTTAATACCTATGTCATGCACAGATGGTCAGTGTCTTAAAGAATCATTAATAATGTAAACAGTTCAATCAGAGAATACGTTTTGTAAAGAATCATCTCAGACACAGCTCACAAAAATCTGACGCTGTAATAATTTTGACGCTTGTTAAAAATAGAACATAGCATAATGCTTAATACCAAAATGTATATTTTTATGTAGTCCGAAGACCTGATGATCTAATAGACTAAAGCAGGCCATACATGGATTGAAATTTGGACGGTTCAGCAGGGACCGGGCGATGTATGGACACTGTAGTTGTAGAGAACTCGTTCTACCGGTTGACTTCTGTACAACCGTTCATAAGATTTTCCCCACTTGACCAGGATTGCAGGCTACGGATCAGTATATTCTGATGGCAGGGAAGTCTCCCCTCTGTTGGAATACAATGGCACAGCGGAGAGGATTGCCTCATTCACCTTGAATGTGTGGATAGGGAAATGGGGTCAGATTTTTCTGTTCAATCCACTGGTTGAACAAAAAAACTGACTAATGTATGGGCTGCCTAAGCTTGCAATGGGAAAGGGCTCAAAACACTTTACAACATCAGTTTTCTAGTCATTGAGTGCACTTCTTCTCCATAAACTCCAGTCCCAACTTCCAGTAGTAGATGGGTGCTTTAAAATACTACCTAATGAAAGTACATTTTTTTGGTACTTATTTTTTTTAATGAAAAATCTAATAATGTTTAATTTTAGGCATGTCCAGATGATTAATGTTGTCTTTACATACACTATTTCCTTTTATAGCTCATAGTGACTTTGGGACACTGTCGTTATAATTATAGTACCATAAGGCCTCATGCCCACTGGCGTTTTTACAGCTGCGTTTTTGAGCGTTTTTTACAGCTTAAAAACGCCTGTCCATGTTATTGTAAATATTATTTTTTATTTTTTTTTTTTTTTGAAAAAAAAAAAAAAAAAAAACGTCGGAGCTAAAAACGCGACCGCGCGTTTTTTGCGCGTTAGTGCGCGTTAGTGCGCGTTTTTGCGCGTTTTTTGACGCTCGCGTTTTTTCCTGCCTAGTTCTGACGCTGAGGAACGCACTGGCCCTGGGTTTTTTTTACAGCTTACAAACGCCTATGCTCTTTACAGCTCAAAAACGCCTAGGTGGGCATGAAGCTATAGACTAACATGGACAGGCGTTTTTAAGCTGTAAAAAACGCTCAAAAACGCGGCTGAAAAAACGCCCGTGGGCATGAGGCCTTATAGTAAACAATGTAATACACCCACTTTAATACATGGACAGTGACATACCGATTTATAAATATCTCAGAGACTAAAACTCCATTCATGACAAAGCAAATTAGCATCACAGACATCCCACTATTTAAATGTTTTCCACCTAATTCAATCTAAAAGGGATGTATTGTCTTGTCAAACAGTATTCTTCTGAAGACCAAGTGACCCATGTCAGCAATTCCCTGTTGTTAATTTGACAACACAGAAACATTGAGAAATGTTGTACCACCCACAGGCTGCACAGTCTGTAGTGAACAAGTACATTCCCATACTTAATAGTATTCACCTATTGTCAATTGCCAATCAAGGCCAAATTTCCTACATTTTGTCCTTCTAACCCCCAATCAAAATGGAAGTTCTGAATTTCGGTAATTATTAATGAATAATTAGATGCATTAGGATAATTTAATTGATAACCTGATTTTCTTTTTGTGTGTGTAATACAATTATTTAATATAGGAGTCCTAAAATATGCTGTTCAAAGATTTGCTCTCTGTTTTCAAGATATTATTAATAATCCTGATTATTATTCAAATTATTAAGAATAATCAGTAAGTATAATTAGTGTGCGGACAGCTGCCGCCTACCACCATCCCCTCTCTAGAACTGTTATTTCTTTATGGACTGATGAACTTTCATTGTTCATATATTGCCTGTTGTATCTCTATACGTACACAAGTGCTTGCGCTTACAGTTCCTTTCTTGTTATTTATAGTAGAATTAGTGTAATGAGGTTGGTAAAACACGAAAATATGCTAATCTACAAGTTTTCTATCTACATTTTTCAAATTCTAGAGTTAAGTGACAATTATGACCTATAAACTGTTCTCCAACGCAGTATTTATTTTAGAAATTTTAGAGATTAGCCTTTACTTGCACTTATTGTTGCTTTTTCAATACTTTATAGTTTGCTTTAATTTCTCCATACAAGGTAAATTATATGTAAACCCTAAAAATTAATGACTTTTTTCCTGGTAAATATACCATTGAAATTGTTTTATCTGCTCAATAAATGCAAAAAATCTGTCATGCATTCTGCTGTGTTGTCCCAAACAGTGTTATCAGGAAGTGAGTTAGGACTACCAAACTCCCCTCAATTCATAAAGTAGAAGAGAGGGGGAGGCATTCTATAGTCCTGACACATTTTTTGTAAACAATATCCCTAGATCAGGAATTGTGTTTCTGGCAGGATCACCAGGTGAAAATAAGGAAAAAGCCTGAAAAAATTAAAATTGATTCAGCCACCAAATAGATAAACTGGTGACCTGCAATATATAAATTTTTTCCTAGGTTTAGATATACTTTAATATGAACCACATTCCAAATGTATCTCAAATTCATAAAACTCTTTTCTAGTGGCTATCTATAATTCTTTGTAATCAACCAACTCCCAGATCAATAAGTGCAGATCTAAAATATCAGCCACATGCAGAATAAATTCCTTACAGTCTGCCCGACTTCACTAATAGTTTTGTATGGAAGAAGGACCAGTAAGTGTGGCCATAGACAGACAAATGCATCACAGAGAAGAATAAATGACGGGACACCTATTTGCCCTTATGCCAAACTGACTTTAACCACTTCAACCCCGGTTTTTTTTTACCACCTCAATACTGGGCCTATTCTGGCACTTCTCTCCATGTACAAATCATCATTCTTTTGCTATAAAATTACTCAGAACCCCCAAACATTATATATGTTTTTTTTAGCAGAAACCTTGGGGAATAAAATTACGGTCATTGCAACTTTTTTTCTTGCACTGTATTTGCGCAATAATTTTTCAAACGCCTTTTTTTTTGGAAAATAAATGGTTTCATGAATTAAAAAATAACAAAACAGTAAATTTAGCCCATTTTTTGGGGAAAATATGAAAGATGATGTTACTCCGAGTAAATAGATACCTAACATTTCACGCTTTAAAATTGCGCACACTCATGGAATGGCGCCAAACTTCGGTACTTAAAAATCTCCATAGGCAACGCTTTAATTTTTTTTACAGGTTACCAGGTTAGAGTTACAGAGGAGGTCTAGTGCTAGAATAGTTGCACGCACTCTAACGCACGCGGCGATACCTCACATATGTGATTTGAACAGCGTTTACATATGTGGGCGGGACTTACGTGTGCGTTCGCTTCTTATCGCGAGCTACCGGGGACAGGGGCGTTTTAATTTTTTTTTATTTTATTATAAATAAAAAATTTTACTTCATTTTTTTTATTTTTACACTTATCACTTTTATTCCTATTACAAGGAATGTAAACATCCCTTGTAATAGGAATGTGCGTGACAGGTCCTCTTTATTGAGAGATGCGGGGTCAATAAGACCCCACATCTCTCCTCCAGGCTGGAAAGCATGAGTTTGTGCAAAAAATTTCACTGATCTCATGTTTACTAGCCGCAATGGCGGCTTTGTTTACATCTAAGGACCCGGGCGTGACGTCATCACATCGCGCCCAGGCCTCTGACGGTCATAGAGATGAGTCATCTCTATGCTTCCTATTGTGCGCCGGACGATTCATTCTCCGGGCCCCCGATGGCACGGGAGAGCCCAGAGAAGCACCAGATGGTGGTGGGAGGGGGGGATGTCCCGTCCCGCCGCCTATAAGAACGATCAAGCGGCGGAACTGCCGCTATGATCGTTCCTATGGTGCACAGAATCGCCGGCAGAACAAAAGGATATCTGAATGATGCCTCTAGCTGCAGGCATCATTCAGATATCCCCCCACAAAGCCCAGGACGTCATATGACATCCACCCAGGATGGGAGATCCCATCTGTGGATGTCATTTGACTATGGCTGGGTAGGGAAGTGGTTAAAGTCCATTAAAACAATGTAAATTCATGTCAAAGCACATTTTTTCTTAATTTTAATGGATAATGTATGTGCCTTAAAATAGAGAGGTGTGACTCCAAGCTTAAACCCTAACAACAGCCCTTCTCTTTATACTTTGGATAAAGGGGGGTAGAGTTAATACTTCTATCGTGCTATCGTGCTTTTATTTCTGTCTGTGACTCTTTAGGGGCAGTGCCAGATTAAATTTGGTGGAGGCCCCTAGGCAGTCAAAAATTTGGTGCCCCTCTTGCAGGTTTCTGGAGGTTTCTTGTGCATGCACTTTAGTGTGATAACATTGAACTAAATAGTGTGCATGTCAGCAGTAGTGATGAGCCGAACACCCCCGGGTTCGGTTCGCACCAGAACCCGCGAACGGACCGAAAGTTCGAACGAACATTAGAACCCTATTAAATACAATGGATGCGAACGTTCGAATTCTAAAGTGCTAATTATAAAAACTATTATGCATGTTATTGTCCTAAAAAGGGTTTGGGAACCCGGGTTCTGCACCAGGGGACATGTATCAATGTAAAAATAAGTTTTAAAAACGGTCGTTTTCCGGGAGCAGTCATTTTAATGATGCATAAAGTGAAAAAAAAAAAGTCAAATATTCCTTTAAATATCGTACCTGGGGGGTGTCTAAAGTATGCCTGTGAAGTGCCACGTGTTTCCCGTGTTTAGAACTGTCCCTGCACAAAATGACACTTCTAAAGGAAAAAAAAGCCATTTAAAACTGCTTGCGGCTTTAATGTAATGTCTGGTCCCGGTAATATGGATGAAAATCTTTAAGAAAAATGGCATAGCTACCCCATGACCCCCCCCCTACCCCAGCCCATTACCAGCCCCTTTGGGTCTTGTATGGATATTAAGGGGAACCCCGCACATAAAATAAAAAAGGCCCTATATACTCTGAACAGCCGTATACAGGCGGTGCATACAAGACAGGGACTGTAGGTTTGTTCTTATGTAGAATCTGTTTGTAATTTTGAACAGGTACATTGTTGAAGTGTAGCTCCAGACCAAAAATCTATTTTTAAACTTTTTGGAAAACATAGGTAAGGGTTATCACCCCTGTAACATTTGTTTTGCTGTCTGTGCCCCTGTTCAGAACATTTCACCTCACTTTCCGTCCTAATGACAACTGTTTTTGAAATGTGGTGTTTTTCTTGAAACAAGGATTGCTGATAAAGCATCAGTACAGAGGAGACACCTTTCTCCCATATTTATTCTTACAGGAGAGAATTTTCCTTCCTAGTGGTAGATTTCCTCTCACTTCCTGTTGTCTTCTTGCGTTTGCAAGTAGGAGTCGTTTGTAAGTTGGATGTTTGAAAGTAGGGACCTGCCGTATATACTCTGCAGAAATAGGCCCCTTAGTTGTTGGTGTTGGCACAACACTTTAAGCACTCACAGTTACTCTTGGTTGGTGCTGGAACGCCCTGCTGTCAACTATTATATCAGGAATTTTAATTACATATAATTGTTGAACAGTGGTAGTAAAAATTGGGCCTTTGATGGTGGTGCTGGTGCCACAACACTGTAAGCCCTGACAGTTACTCTTGGTGGGTGCAGCAATGGGCCCTGCTGTGAATTATTAGATCAAGAATTGTAATTACATGCCCCTGTTGAACAGGGGCTGAAAAATTGGGCCTTAGGCACTGGTGGCACAACACTGCAACCCTTCACAGATACTGTACTTGGAGCACAGCAATGAGCCCTGTTGCAAAGTATTGCTTCAAAAATTGTAATGACACGCCCCTGTTAAACAGGGGCTGAAAAATTGGGCCTTAGGCACTGGTGGCACAACACTGCAACTCCTCACAGATACTGTACTTGGAGCACAGCAATGAGCCCTGTTGCAAAGTATTGCTTCAAAAATTGTAATTACACGCCCCTGTTAAACAGGGGCTGAAAAATTGGGCGTTAGGCACTGGTGGCGGCACCCATAAACAAAAATGATCTTCCAAGCTATCATCATCAATCGTATCATTGAGGACTCGGAGGAGGAGGATAGCCAGTCAACATAACAGCACAGGCACTCAGCATCAGCATCAGTCTTGAAGGGATGTGACATTTTAAAATCAATTAGTCTGTTATATCAGCATCAGGTGTGTGGTAGCTGGTGGTGATCCAAGACTGGTTCATCTTGATGAAAGTCAGTCGATCAACCGAGTCGGTGGACAGGCGCACCCTGTGATCCGTGACAAATCCTCCAGCAGCACTGAATGTGCGTTCCGAAAGAACGCTGGATGCAGGACAGGCCAGTAGCTCAATTGCATACTGTGCAAGCTCTGGCCAGTGATCCATCCTCAAGACCCAGTAAGCCAGAGGATTTTCGGTGGGGAAGGTGTCCAAGTCTGACCTTGCCCCTAGATATTCCTGCACCATGTTTATCAGACGCTGGCGATGGTTGCTGGAACCGATCATACTTTGGGGCTGCGGACTAAAGAATTGTCTGAACGCATCGGTCAGACGGCCACCTTCCCCACCGCTCCTTCTTTGACTGGCCGAAGCCTCAGCAACTCGTTGTCCAGGACCAGGAGTTTGCAACCTCCCAGTCTCTGGGAACGCGTTGCACAGACCTTTCTGCAAGGCCTCCCGGAGTTGTCTCATCCTCTGCTCCCTCTGCGACGGTAACATAAGGTCCGCAACCTTACCCTTGTACCGTGGATCAAGGAGAGTGGCCAGCCAGTAATGGTCCCTCTCCTTGATCCGAAGAATACGAGGATCCTTCCGCAGACTTTGCAGGATCAGGGAGGCCATGCAGCGTAGGTTTGCTGAGGCATTCGCTCCGGAGTCCTCTGGGTCACTAAGGACGACATGATCCGCAGCCACCTCCTCCCAGCCACGTACAAGTCCACTGGTTTCTTGGGACTGTAAATCATCCCTAAAAGACTGCTGCTGATGATGCTGAGTGCCAGCCTCCACCTCCATGCTGACACAATCCTCCTCCTCCTCCTCCTCCTCCTCCTCCTCCTCCTCCTCTTCCTGTGCGATGGGTGGGACAGAAGGAACACTGTCTGGGTAAAGGGGGCCTTGAGAGGCAAGGAAGTCCTCCTCTTCCTGCCTCTGTTCTGCCTCAAGTGCCCTGTCCATTATTCCACGCAGCGTGTGCTCCAACAGGTGGACAAGAGGTACAGTGTCACTGATGCATGCACTGTCACTGCTCACCATCCTCGTGGCCTCCTCAAATGGTGCCAGGACAGTGCATGCATCCCTGATCATGCCCCACTGGCGTGGAGAAAAAAAACCAAGCTCCCCTGACCCTGTCCTGGTGCCGTAGTCGCACAGGTACTCATTGATGGCCCTCTGCTGCGTGTGCAGCCGCTGCAGCATGGCCAACGTTGAGTTCCACCTGGTGGGCATGTCACATATAAGGCGGTTCTTGGGCAGGTTCAACTCCTTTTGCAGCTCAGCCAGGCGAGCACTGGCATTATAAGATCTGCGGAAATGCACACAGACTTTCCTGGCCTGCCTCAGGACATCCTGTAAGCCCGGGTACCTGCCCAAGAAGCGCTGCACCACCAGGTTAAGGACGTGAGCCACACAGGGCACATGGGTCAGTTGTCCCTGTCGGAGGGCGGAGAGGAGGTTGGTGCCATTGTCGCAAACCACCATTCCTGGCTTAAGCTGGCGTGGCGTCAACCACCTCTCGGCCTGGCCCTGCAGAGCAGACAGGACCTCTGCCCCAGTGTGGCTTCTGTCCCCCAAACACACCAGCGCAAGCACGGCATGGCATCTTTTTGCCTGCGTACTTGCGTAGCCCCGTGAACGGCTACGGAGCACCGCTGGTTCATAGGACAAACCACAGGAAGAGGCCATGGAGGAAGAAGAAGAGGAGGGGGTGGAGGAGAGAGGTGTGTCACAACCAGTAGTAGCATTTTGGAGGCGTGGCGGTGGGACAACCTCCAACACTACTGCACCTTGTCCTGAATCCTTCCCAGCTGCCAAAAGAGTGACCCAATGGGCCGTGAAAGAAAGGTAACGTCCCTGTCCATGCCTGCTGGACCATGAGTCAGCGGTAATATGCACCTTACCGCTGACCGCCCTGTCCAGCGAGGCCAAGACATTGCCTTCCACATGCCGGTAGAGAGCCGGAATAGCCTTCCGTGAGAAAAAGTGGCGTTTGGGAACCTGCCACTGAGGAACCGCACATTGCACAAACTCACGGAAGGGGGCCGAGTCTACCAACTGAAAAGGCAGCAGTTGAAGCGCTAGCAATTTAGCCAAGCTAGCATTCAACCGCTGGGCATGTGGATGGCTGGGAGTGAACTTCTTTCGACGGTCCAGCAGCTGGGGCAGGGAAATTTGCCTGCTAGAATCGGACGTCGGTGTACTGCTAGCAGAGTGGGCGCAAGTACTTGGCTGTGACACACCTAATTCTACACCTTCATTCCTCTCAGTGCATGTTTCAGAGAGGACTGAAGTTATAGTGGGGTTGGAGATCCCAGCTGATGCGGTGCAAGGAGAGGTCCGCTTGGTTCTTTGGTGTGGGTCTTTGAGGTAGGCTTGCCAACGAGCTGCATGGCAGGTCAACATATGTCTGGTCAGGCATGTGGTACCCAAGCGGCTGATGTTTTGGCCACGCGATATACGCTTGAGACATATGTTGCAAACAGCAGCTGTGCGATCTGATGCACTAGCCTCAAAAAAGGCCCACACCAAAGAACTTTTTGAATGACGGGCAGAGGCAGCGCCCTGCACAGGCGGAGCTCTGCGGTGTGATTCCGTCGGTGTACTGCCCTTACGCTGGCCACCAAAGGGCATCCTGCCTCGTTGGAGATGTGCCTCCTCCTCATCCTCCTCCTCCTCCTCTCTCCTATTAGGCACCCACGTGGAGTCATTGACCTCATCATCCCCTCCCTCCTCATCACTGGAGCCAATCTGGCAGTATGCTGCAGCTGCTGGAACATGACTGCCAGATTGGTGTCCTTCTTGAGCATCCCCTCTGTCTGCTCTCACGCTACTGCCTTCCTCTAGCTGGGTTTCATCATCAGACCCTTCGAAACGCTGGGCATCCTCCTGGAGCATGTACCCAACACTGTGCTGAAACAGTTCGGGGGACTCCTCAGGAGGAGGACATGGTGGGTCTAGGGAAGGAGTGACTGATGATTTGTCTGACATTGATACCAGGGAAGACGACGCTTTGGCAGCTGCTTTTCCAGTACCCTGAGCCTGGGTGAGAGAGGATGAGGAGGAGGAGGAGGGCTTGGTCATCCACTCTACCAAGTCTTCAGCATGATGTGGCTCAACATGTCCAGCTGCCGAAAAGAAGGACAAGCGTGTCCCATGGCCATGTGCTGATGACAATGCACCGCGTCCACGACCAGCACTGTTGCCCCCAGACACAGAGCCTGCTTGCCCTCTTTTATTGCCTCCTGACTGTCTGCCTCTCCTTGTTTGCCTTCCAGACATTCTAATAGATGGCCTGCAGGGAGATGGGAAAAAAGCAATAAGGGCTACCTTCAGGTGTCCTTCTCTGTCCCTTGAAACAAGGACTTTCACAGTGAAAGAAACTGACACTGTCCCTACCTAGAGTTTTCTGTCCCTAGAATAAATGTTTTTTTTAATCACAATATAGCACAAGGACAATTCACTCAATGTCTCTCCAGGTCCCTGGAAACAAGGACTTGCAGAGTGAAAGAAACTGACACTGTCCCTACCTAGAGTTTTCTGTCCCTAGAATAAATGTTTTTTTTAAGCACAATATAGCACAAGGACAATTAACTCACTGTCCTTACAGGTCCCTGGAAACAAGGACTTGCAGAGTGAAAAAAAAAAAACACTCTCCCTACCTACAGTTTTCTGTCCCTAGAAAAAATGTTTTTTTTAAGCACAATATAGCACAAGGACAATTAACTCACTGTCCTTACAGGTCCCTGGAAACAAGGACTTGCAGAGTGAAAGAAAAAAAACACTCTCCCTACCTACAGTTTTCTGTCCCTAGAAAAAATGTTTTTTTTAATCACAATATAGCACAAGGAAAATTAACTCACTGTCCTTACAGGTCCCTGGAAACAAGGACTTGCAGAGTGAAAGAAAAAAAACACTCTCCCTACCTACAGTTTTCTGTCCCTAGAAAAAATGTTTTTTTTAATCACAATATAGCACAAGGAAAATTAACTCACTGTCCTTACAGGTCCCTGGAAACAAGGACTTGCAGAGTGAAAGAAACTGACACTGTCCCTACCTAGAGTTTTCTGTCCCTAGAATAAATGTTTTTTTTAAGCACAATATAGCACAAGGACAATTAACTCACTGTCCTTACAGGTCCCTGGAAACAAGGACTTGCAGAGTGAAAGAAAAAAAACACTCTCCCTACCTACAGTTTTCTGTCCCTAGAAAAAATGTTTTTTTTAATCACAATATAGCACAAGGAAAATTAACTCACTGTCCTTACAGGTCCCTGGAAACAAGGACTTGCAGAGTGAAAGAAACTGACACTGTCCCTACCTAGAGTTTTCTGTCCCTAGAATAAATGTTTTTTTTAAGCACAATATAGCACAAGGACAATTAACTCACTGTCCTTACAGGTCCCTGGAAACAAGGACTTGCAGAGTGAAAAAAAAAAAACACTCTCCCTACCTAGAGTTTTCTGTCCCTAGAAAAAATGTTTTTTTTAAGCACAATATAGCACAAGGACAATTAACTCACTGTCCTTACAGGTCCCTGGAAACAAGGACTTGCAGAGTGAAAGAAAAAAAACACTCTCCCTACCTAGAGTTTTCTGTCCCTAGAAAAAATGTTTTTTTTAATCACAATATAGCACAAGGAAAATTAACTCACTGTCCTTACAGGTCCCTGGAAACAAGGACTTGCAGAGTGAAAGAAAAAAAACACTCTCCCTACCTACAGTTTTCTGTCCCTAGAAAAAATGTTTTTTTTAATCACAATATAGCACAAGGAAAATTAACTCACTGTCCTTACAGGTCCCTGGAAACAAGGACTTGCAGAGTGAAAGAAACTGACACTGTCCCTACCTAGAGTTTTCTGTCCCTAGAATAAATGTTTTTTTTAATCACAATATAGCACAAGGAAAATTAACTCACTGTCCTTACAGGTCCCTGGAAACAAGGACTTGCAGAGTGAAAGAAACTGACACTGTCCCTACCTAGAGTTTTCTGTCCCTAGAATAAATGTTTTTTTTAATCACAATATAGCACAAGGAAAATTAACTCACTGTCCTTACAGGTCCCTGGAAACAAGGACTTGCAGAGTGAAAGAAAAAAAACACTCTCCCTACCTACAGTTTTCTGTCCCTAGAAAAAATGTTTTTTTTAAGCACAATATAGCACAAGTAAAATTAACTCACTGTCCTTACAGGTCCCTGGAAACAAGGACTTGCAGAGTGAAAGAAAAAAAACACTCTCCCTACCTACAGTTTTCTGTCCCTAGAAAAAATGTTTTTTTTAATCACAATATAGCACAAGGAAAATTAACTCACTGTCCTTACAGGTCCCTGGAAACAAGGACTTGCAGAGTGAAAGAAACTGACACTGTCCCTACCTAGAGTTTTCTGTCCCTAGAATAAATGTTTTTTTTAATCACAATATAGCACAAGGAAAATTAACTCACTGTCCTTACAGGTCCCTGGAAACAAGGACTTGCAGAGTGAAAGAAACTGACACTGTCCCTACCTAGAGTTTTCTGTCCCTAGAATAAATGTTTTTTTTAATCACAATATAGCACAAGGAAAATTAACTCACTGTCCTTACAGGTCCCTGGAAACAAGGACTTGCAGAGTGAAAGAAAAAAAACACTCTCCCTACCTACAGTTTTCTGTCCCTAGAAAAAATGTTTTTTTTAAGCACAATATAGCACAAGTAAAATTAACTCACTGTCCTTACAGGTCCCTGGAAACAAGGACTTGCAGAGTGAAAGAAAAAAAACACTCTCCCTACCTACAGTTTTCTGTCCCTAGAAAAAATGTTTTTTTTAATCACAATATAGCACAAGGAAAATTAACTCACTGTCCTTACAGGTCCCTGGAAACAAGGACTTGCAGAGTGAAAGAAACTGACACTGTCCCTACCTAGAGTTTTCTGTCCCTAGAATAAATGTTTTTTTTAATCACAATATAGCACAAGGAAAATTAACTCACTGTCCTTACAGGTCCCTGGAAACAAGGACTTGCAGAGTGAAAGAAAAAAAACACTCTCCCTACCTACAGTTTTCTGTCCCTAGAAAAAATGTTTTTTTTAAGCACAATATAGCACAAGTAAAATTAACTCACTGTCCTTACAGGTCCCTGGAAACAAGGACTTGCAGAGTGAAAGAAAAAAAACACTCTCCCTACCTACAGTTTTCTGTCCCTAGAAAAAATGTTTTTTTTAATCACAATATAGCACAAGGAAAATTAACTCACTGTCCTTACAGGTCCCTGGAAACAAGGACTTGCAGAGTGAAAGAAACTGACACTGTCCCTACCTAGAGTTTTCTGTCCCTAGAATAAATGTTTTTTTTAATCACAATATAGCACAAGGAAAATTAACTCACTGTCCTTACAGGTCCCTGGAAACAAGGACTTGCAGAGTGAAAGAAACTGACACTGTCCCTACCTAGAGTTTTCTGTCCCTAGAATAAATGTTTTTTTTAAGCACAATATAGCACAAGGACAATTAACTCACTGTCCTTACAGGTCCCTGGAAACAAGGACTTGCAGAGTGAAAAAAAAAAAACACTCTCCCTACCTAGAGTTTTCTGTCCCTAGAAAAAATGTTTTTTTTAAGCACAATATAGCACAAGGACAATTAACTCACTGTCCTTACAGGTCCCTGGAAACAAGGACTTGCAGAGTGAAAGAAAAAAAACACTCTCCCTACCTACAGTTTTCTGTCCCTAGAAAAAATGTTTTTTTTAATCACAATATAGCACAAGGAAAATTAACTCACTGTCCTTACAGGTCCCTGGAAACAAGGACTTGCAGAGTGAAAGAAACTGACACTGTCCCTACCTAGAGTTTTCTGTCCCTAGAATAAATGTTTTTTTTAATCACAATATAGCACAAGGAAAATTAACTCACTGTCCTTACAGGTCCCTGGAAACAAGGACTTGCAGAGTGAAAGAAACTGACACTGTCCCTACCTAGAGTTTTCTGTCCCTAGAATAAATGTTTTTTTTAATCACAATATAGCACAAGGAAAATTAACTCACTGTCCTTACAGGTCCCTGGAAACAAGGACTTGCAGAGTGAAAGAAACTGACACTGTCCCTACCTAGAGTTTTCTGTCCCTAGAATAAATGTTTTTTTTAATCACAATATAGCACAAGGAAAATTAACTCACTGTCCTTACAGGTCCCTGGAAACAAGGACTTGCAGAGTGAAAGAAACTGACACTGTCCCTACCTAGAGTTTTCTGTCCCTAGAATAAATGTTTTTTTTAAGCACAATATAGCACAAGGACAATTAACTCACTGTCCTTACAGGTCCCTGGAAACAAGGACTTGCAGAGTGAAAGAAAAAAAACACTCTCCCTACCTACAGTTTTCTGTCCCTAGAAAAAATGTTTTTTTTAATCACAATATAGCACAAGGAAAATTAACTCACTGTCCTTACAGGTCCCTGGAAACAAGGACTTGCAGAGTGAAAGAAACTGACACTGTCCCTACCTAGAGTTTTCTGTCCCTAGAATAAATGTTTTTTTTAATCACAATATAGCACAAGGACAATTAACTCACTGTCCTTACAGGTCCCTGGAAACAAGGACTTGCAGAGTGAAAGAAACTGACACTGTCCCTACCTAGAGTTTTCTGTCCCTAGAATAAATGTTTTTTTTAAGCACAATATAGCACAAGGACAATTAACTCACTGTCCTTACAGGTCCCTGGAAACAAGGACTTGCAGAGTGAAAGAAAAAAAACACTCTCCCTACCTACAGTTTTCTGTCCCTAGAAAAAATGTTTTTTTTTATCACAATATAGCACAAGGAAAATTAACTCACTGTCCTTACAGGTCCCTGGAAACAAGGACTTGCAGAGTGAAAGAAACTGACACTGTCCCTACCTAGAGTTTTCTGTCCCTAGAATAAATGTTTTTTTTTAATCACAATATAGCACAAGGACAATTAACTCACTGTCCTTACAGGTCCCTGGAAACAAGGACTTGCAGAGTGAAAGAAACTGACACTGTCCCTACCTAGAGTTTTCTGTCCCTAGAATAAATGTTTTTTTTAAGCACAATATAGCACAAGGACAATTAACTCACTGTCCTTACAGGTCCCTGGAAACAAGGACTTGCAGAGTGAAAGAAACTGACACTGTCCCTACCTAGAGTTTTCTGTCCCTAGAATAAATGTTTTTTTTAAGCACACTATAGCAGAAGCACAAAACACACTGACACTCTCCCTACCTATCCTTCTCTTTCCCTAAACTAAAGGAATCCAGGTTAAGCAAGAAAGAAATAACAGTCACTGTCCCTGCCTATGCTACTCTATCCCTGCTCCGGAACACACTACACTAGGCCGCCGTGCTGGCGGCCTTTTATAGTGTGGGGCGTGTACTAAACACCCTCAGCAATAATTGGCCACAGGCATCCTGCCTGTGGCCAATCATTGCTCTCCTCGCTGCCGGCGCTGTGATTGGCCAAGCATGCGGGGTCACAGTGCATGCTTGGCCAATCACAGCGCCTGGATGACACTGCGATGGCGTAGTGCATTGTGGGCCGTTCGCGTCACTCGAATTTGGCGCGAACGGCCCAAATCGTTCGATCTTCGTCGAACGATCGAACAGCCAATGTTCGAGTCGAACGTATGTTCGACTCGAACACGAAGCTCATCCCTAGTCAGCAGCTAGATGGAGATGACCATCACTACTGTAAAATATACATATGTAGCGCTACCCCCTAAGGTGTAGCTTGGTAATTTGGGGTTTCTGGTTCCACGCCTCAACTCCAAGAACAATCTCAGCCCCTCTGACACATCTTCTGCGAGCACAAGTAACACCACAAATGTAAAATACTCTTCACCTAGCTGTGAGATATTGCCAGTAGAAAAAAACACACACACACACCAGGTTGGGGTTAACTACTTAATCTATTAATGCAGATTAACATATCAGGCAAATTCAGACACATGCTGCTAAACAGGGTAAAATAACTATACCCAAGTAGAAAATTGGAAAGGAGGAAAAAATATATATTTATATATCATTAGCTAAAAGCAATATATAATAACTCTAAATGCATTCAGAATGATAGCAGCTCTATACTAGTTCTGAGTGCACTCATATGAATAGACAAAGGCAGGACACTGCCTTAACTGGCCAGCAGATAGAGGTTCAAGGTAGTTACAACTAGAGGCAGTCCTTAATCCTATATTTCGTTGGAGCACGTTGGCGCTCGTTGCGGCCATCAGTAAGGCCTGCAGGCAGTATTAGAGCTATGGGTCACTGGTTAAGTAGCTCCTAGTGGCTTATTTCCCTATTAGTGGTAGCAAGTAGTGGCCATGAAGCCCGCTCACCAGTCCCGGTAACACTGTTAGTTGCCCCTCCAATCAGGCATCCACTTGCTTAGGGCGACTCTGGCAGGCAGCATGTTTTCCAGTCCCAGAACTGCTTTCCCAAACTGTAGTAGCTTCCAATGGCATGGCCTCTCTCCATCTCTAGGCTCTGTATGGGAAACCCCACGCCTTGTTCCTCTCACCACAATGGCTCTGATAACTCGCTGCAGACTCAGGAGATTCCCCAAATAGCTGGGGGGTTTCTGCCTACTCAGGCTCTCTCTTTCTCTGACTGACAATCTTGGGCATAGTTGTTCTCATCTCACTTTGTCTCTGCACTGTTCTGTCAGAGCCCCTCTCTCTCTCTCTCTTCCTCTGAAATCACCTCAGCCTCCTCAGCCCTTCCTGAAACTTCTCTTTTTTCCAGTGTCCTCCCTGTCTCTCAGTTTTCTGGAAGGACAAGTCAACAGCTCCTTAACTCCATCTTGTAGCCAAAAGGAGAAATTGCATGACCAATAGTCTTTCATTGCTTCATGACAAAAATGCATGTTACACATATGTACTTTGCACCAAACTTTTTTACAAACTGACAGCTGAGAGAATATGAGCTTTTAAGAGAAAAACTGTAATGTAAATCTGATGTCTATGGTTTATGTACTTTAAGTAGTTATTGGGTATATTACATTAATACACTATTTTCCCTATAGAGTCTTTAAAGTAAATTTTTTGTTTCTTTGAGTTGATAAATTTTTTTCTATCTTTTGTAAACAATTTAAGAAAGCTTCATTGTAATCTTCTTTCAAGATCAAATCAATAAGATTTTGATCTGTTGTCGCGGGCCCTTAAATGTCATGGGGCATACAGTTCAGAGCCTATTCTGCCTATTTGGTAATCCAGCACTGCATTGGAGAGACTTCATCTCACCATCTCTTTTCTCATAATAAGCACACATAACACCAAGATGTATGCTGTATGTAGTCCAGCTTTCATATGGACTAGGCACCTATCCATTTGAAAGTCACAAAAAAACTATCCTGCCGCAGTGCTGAAGTTTATTTCAATGTTTCAATGTTTTTTCTCATAAAGATCTAAGAGTCAAAATATGATAAATAAAACAGTAAAAAGTACATGTATATGTATAAATACTGTGTATGTGTGTATATATATATATATTAGGCAATTTACTAAAACTTTTATAGACTATACTGCTTTTAATGGGACTGCCTCCTGCAGCTAATCCCGCTGGGGCTCCCACATGTAATTGCACAATGCCCCATTCAAAATTGAATGAATGGGGCCTAAAAGCTTTGTTGATAAAGCCCACAGTGTGGTTTGTATTTATTGTTCAACTACGTGTTTGCATCACAGACAGATTGTATCACACAAAAGACAGGCCTTGAATCTAGCTTTAACCTTAAACTTTCAGGTTCCCTCTCTAACCCTGACTCCCCAACTGACAGCCAACTCTACTGCTGCTGTGTATATATTAGTAATAAAAAGGACAGTCTGTGACTGTGATGTTAAATAATAATGGTGGTATTATGGTACTGAGAGAGCTCACAGAAACATGGAAATAACTAGCACAGAGGAGAAGAAAGTACTAGTATACTTGATACATTCAGAAAGTGGCAACTGCAGTGCCACATCAAGTCATTAATAGAAGTGTTGGGATATACGAGGGGCATTGAAGTCAAACTGGGACTTTTAATTTTTCAGGTATAAAAACGGATGCTAGCGTGATGGTACTACATGCAGTAGTAAGTGTCCTATTACTGATAGGTGGCACACATGTTGCTGGCCCGCCCAGAGACCCTTAATCAAGATTGCAGACAACAGTGCATGCATGGAAAAGCATGTGGTGATGAATTTTCTTGTGAGCAAAGGCGTAAAATCCTTGGATATTTACAGAAGACTTCAGGCACAGTACGGTGATGAGACGCTCAGCCGCATCTTTGAAAAGATTACACCATTAAAATGTCTTACTGCAGCTGAGCGTCTCATCACTGTACTGTGCTTGAAGTCTTCTGTAGATATCCATCAGTGACGATCCTGGCTGTGGTGGTTCCCAGCCCACAGCAGTCATTCCTGTGAGCATTCAGCGCATGGAACACCTGATCCTAGATAATCGACGCATAGCCTGTCCTGAAATTGCACAAAAGATTCATCTTTCTGTGGGAACGATGAACACTATCAACAGAGTGATGTGCTTCTGTGGGAAAAACGGCCTGATTTGAACAATAAGAAATTGTTCACTGCACACTGCACTACATGATGAAGACAGTTAATAACCGTGCTCTCAGTTATCCATATGGTGTGTTTGCTACTCAAATCAAATTATTATTATTTAAGGTACTTATATAGCGCCGTCAATTTATGCAGCGCTTTACATATACATTGTACATTCACATCAGTCCCTACCCTCAAGGAGCTTACAATCTAAGGTCCCTAACTCACATTCATATACTAGGGCCAATTTAGACAGAAGCCAATTAACCTGTCCTGAAATTGCACAAAAGATTCATCTTTCTGTGGGAACGATGAACACTATCAACAGAGTGATGTGCTTCTGTGGGAAAAACGGCCTGATTTGAACAATAAGAAATTGTTCACTGCACACTGCACTACATGATGAAGACAGTTAATAACCGTGCTCTCAGTTATCCATATGGTGTGTTTGCTACTCAAATCAAATTATTATTATTTAAGGTACTTATATAGCGCCGTCAATTTATGCAGCGCTTTACATATACATTGTACATTCACATCAGTCCCTACCCTCAAGGAGCTTACAATCTAAGGTCCCTAACTCACATTCATATACTAGGGCCAATTTAGACAGAAGCCAATTAACTAACCTACCAGCATGTCTGTGGAGTGTGGGAGGAAACCCACAAAGGCACAGGGAGAACATGCAAACTCCAGGCAGGTAGTGTCGTGGTTGGGATTCAAACCAGCGATGCTTTTTACTGCTAGGCGAGAGTGCTACCCACTACACCACTGTACCACCCAATAAGTAAATAACATCAAGAAATGTAGGAAAAATAATAAAAAATATATCAAAAATGTGCCACTAAACATATAAGTGCTTGGACCAAATAATGTGAATGTGCCAATTCTATCACCATTTAACATGAATACAATAAATACTGTACATTGTTTTCAACAAAAGCAGGAAAGTCCAAAGTGAATCCTGGCAAAGACATAATACTTCAACACTGAAAATAAAATGATTGTGCTTCCTCTCCACCGACATGTGTTCACCGGAACCGCTTGACCCCCATTACAGAAAGTCAAAAACAGAGTTTGGTAATCTCTAGTTGACAAGTTCTAGGTTCAGAATACTCCACTTTTATCCACTCGCATCCGGCCAGAAATTTGAATGTACAGAAGGGCATCCAGAACCAAACCAGCAATATGGCGCTCCTGCGCTTTTAAACACTCAACATATAGCTCACATAAAGAGGAGGAGAGAAGAGGGACCTCTCAAAGTGTAGTATGTATAAACTTATTAGGAGCAAAGTAAATTTGCACTTACACTAAGGTAGAGCAATTCAGCATTAAAATGAGAGTGGAAATGCCGGTTTGCATTCCATCTGCATTCCAAATACGGAAGTGACGTGTCCCGGAAGTCCCACCCAAAGCGTTTTGTCAGTGTGCGTCTGACGTCATCAGGGGACATTTTAGACCTACTATTTAACTATATGTGCACATTACAGCAAATCAGCTGGGAGATATTGCCACATCCCCCTTACAATCCGATCTTCGCTCCGAGTGACTTCCACCTGTTTGTACCCCTAAAAGAGTTCATCGGAGGTCAGCATTTCAGCACTTATGACGAAGTGAAGCAGGCTGTTCTAGGAGGGTTCAGGTGTACTGAAAAAATCTATGCTTATAGTTTTCCAGGCATTAGTTAAACGCTGGGATAAGTGTATAAATGTAGCGTGGGAGTAGGTCAAGAAAATGAATGCAGTTTCCATTCCTTGAAATTTGTACTTTTATTATATAAACTGAAAATTACCAGTTTGACTTGAAACCCCCCCATATAAATAATGTCACCTGGTTGGCTATGGAAGAGACCAAGCACATGGGAAGAAGGGGTGGGAATGCAAAGCAACATAGGGGAACTCACAATTTTTGCCAGGAAGTGGAACTAAAAAATTGTTCTAATGCTTTAACTTTAGATAAATATTTGTAGATGTCTTTATTGAGTGTATTTATATGGTTCCAGTCCTGGTTCACAAAAAAACTACTTATCTCCAATTAAGAATTAGGAGAGGCCAAGGGTGGACAGGGTAAAATAAAAAAAGCCCCCCATCATATATTTATATATTCAGAATGTGTTTTCATTCACAAGCCAAAGGGTTTAATACTTAAAATTTGAAATGTATATGCCTGTGATTCAATCAATACTTATGACTAACTCCTATTTAAATTACTTTCTGTTTAAAGCTTGTTACTCAGTCTTGGCCGTTCGGTGCTGAAATATGCAAACTAGTCCCATTTCTGCAGAAGTCTTCAGTGGGAATCACAGTTCTTAGCTTGTGTGCACTCATTATTGATAGGTAAATTTATTTTTATTATACATGGTTTACTATTTTAAATGCCTTTTTTTTTTAAGCTTTTTTAGGCTGATTATCACTGGAGGTTATGTAATTTTAGATCTAATATACTACTACTATAAACTGATCTGTATGAGTTACAAATGACACCTAAAATCCTACAATATAAGCTAAGCCTACACAATAAGCCCACATAGGCTTCAATGAGGCGGTATACAGAGGATCTCATTTTCATTGTATAGCCTCATTTAAGTCAATGCACAGGTATGGCTGGTGTTAAAAATAATTTCTGCAGAAAGGATGAAAACTCTGGAGCAGGCCTCTATTGTGATATGAAGGTACGAAAGCAGCTGGGGTAGGTGAGTAAATGCAGATTAGGAGAATGCGAAAGTGTAGGTTGGTTTTAGTTTTTAGTACAGTTGTATTGATTTTTAAATGTAGCAATCAATAAAAAACTGAATCAAACTCCATTATATAATAAGTCAGGCTAGAGTTTGGTTGCTAATGGTTGTGTCAATTAAGATATTGGAGCATTATATGTTTTCTAAAGAGATAGAAAAGCAAAAGCTTGTCATACACGGCCCAATATTTGCAAGGATATGGCCAGTTTTTGCATTGCTTGCAATAGATGGGTAATATTAGGTTAAACAGGATTTCTCTAATGGTTCAAAATATATACTATCAGAAGGATTAGTATAGCATACAAAGATTTTCAACCCCTATGTGCTGCATTCATCCATTGGTCTAGGTCCCAGTAATATACAGTATGACTTGCCCGTTGTTATCAGTGAGATATTTAGCTATGACCGGCTCCACATCCAGGGCAGACATGTTCTTTATAACATGTATTGCAATTTTGTGAAAAACGATAAACATGGGTAGAACCATAGAAAATCACATATCTCACAAAGTTTTAGAGACCATAAAATTTTTGCATATCTTGGAAACCCCTGGAACCTTCTTCATTGGCTAACGGCAAAAGAGACACAGGGGTTGAGTTACTAAAGGCAAATAGGCTATTCACTAGACAAGGGAAATTCCCCCAGAGCTTGGTGAATGTGGTGAAATTGCACTTTGCAAAGGATACCCAATCACGTGCAACAGCAACTTTAAACAGCAGAGCTTCACCTCATTTACTAAGCTCTAAGAAAACTTCCCTAGCAAAGTTAACAGTCTATTTGCCTAGTAAATCAACACCACATCAGCTTGCTCACATAGAGATTTTTTTTAAAGTTTATAAATTATGTGTATTGGCACTTAAAATATTTTAAGTGCGCATTATTGCCTCCTAATCTAACCACATATGTTACAATCTTCTTTAGATTTAACTGCAGCTTGCAATATAAATGTGTAACCTATAGTTATTGTACTTTACAGTAGATCTACCAAAACTATGTAGCAGAATCCCTGAATAAGCAATCCACCCAATTTGTTGTCAGATAGGCTCTTCAACTAAACAAGATTGATCAATCAGATTGCGAGATGGGTGGCCAAAATAAATTATATTGCACATACAATTTGCAGTCATACTAGAATGTGTATGGCCAGTTTTAGTAAAGTCCTGACCTGATACTTGTCCAAGTGCTGGCAAATGTAAGGCTACTTTAAAGTGATTATAAAGATTAATTTTAATTCAAATAATAAAGATGTTATACTTACCTGTAATACCATTTCACAGAATGGCACAGAAGCTCCTCTTCTTGGGTCCTCTACCAGCACTCTCTGCTCCTCCTCTTCTTGGTGCGCCACCATAGGAAGCTGCTTCCTATTGGGGCGCACCTTCGGGTTCACTCCTAAGGCGGCTGTGTGTGTCTATTGACACACAGCTCAGCTCAGCCCTGCCCACTGCTTTTTGCTCACAGGATTTGAATGACAGCAGCAGGAGCCAATGTGAGCACAGAGAGAGGAGAGAGCTGCTGTAGATGGGCACAGCGCTGTATTCAGAATAGGACTCAGGAAAGTATACAGGGCGGAGGGGGAGATATAGATACAGGGACATTTTTTACCTTAATACGGGGAATACATTAAGGAAAAAAATGTCCAGCCCTCAGAACTAATTTAAGAGATAAAAGTGAATAAGGTAAGGAGAATAATCTGTGGGGATGTGATATATATATATATATATATATATATATATATAGTGTATTGGTTTTCTCACTACTCAATATTTTCTGTCAATGTAGATATAGAGCTGCAGTATCCTGTAATTGTATTGGTGGAAGTAGAACATCCAAATTGACTCTGCTGGAAATTGCATTTATCTGGGTTTTATCAGTTGTGCTAGCAGTGCCTGAGGCCATAGGCTTTGATATTATCAAATTCAACTACAGAGGACATAGCATAGAAACTTGTATGCTCCTTCCAGAACAAAAATCCTCCTTTATGCAGGTAAGCTGTGTTTTATTACAACTAACGCCTATTCATAGATTATATAGGATATAAACACGAATTGATGTTCTAATACATATGAAGGATTAGGGTGGATATTAAAGAATATTTTGATATGCTTCTATCAAGAGGTTTGCTTACATAAGCAGTGTTGTTAATAGCGCACATATATCCCAGTTTACTGAAAGATGCCTTTCCTATTTTAGTTCTACAAGACCTACAAAGACCAATGGCTTTTCAGCTTCTATTTTTGCCTTCCTTTGCTTGTGACAGCAGTCTTTTATACTTTGATGACTTGTCAGTTATGGAAGAAACGTGGACTGGGTATTTCAATGAATGACCACATTAAACAGGTAAGTAATAAAATGAATAAAACATTATTATTATTTTTTGGATAATGTGGGGAAAAGTTAAGCCTCATACACTGACAGCTCAGGTCGAAGCGGTTGTACTAATAATCTGATGTTAGTACAGAGATCTCCCCTGCTGTGCTAATGTGTTCTGACAGGGGGATTTTCTCCCATATCAGGACAGCTCATGACCCTTTAACAGAAGATTTTATTGAACCGCCTGATTTCACCGAAATTCGACCCGTGTGTACTAGGCTTTGGGCTAGGTTCACACTTGAGCTTGATCTTCATTAAGCATGTTTGGAGCATTCTCTCTTATACATCTGTACAGTGAATGCATTTTTCAGGGGTTTCAGGCTTAAGTGCTTTTTTTTTTTAGCAAAAGGAAAGCTAGTTACTAAGAGAAGGAGAGCCAAGAAATCATGCATACAAATGTGTTTCCTGCATTTTTTCACGCGTTCCTATTGAAGTCTATAGGGACCAAAACATGCAACTCTGCCCCAGTGAAGCTCCTCTAGTTATTCTAGTTTCAAGCAACAAGCTTCAAATGACACAATACTCAAGTGTGAACGAGCACCATACAATATAATACAAATCCGGAAAAGAGTATGTATTCCTGCGCTTAGGATATATGCATATATAATGAGCTGCAGCCCCCCTAATGAGATACTACAAGAGGGTCTTAGATAGAATAAACAGTTATTGTGGGGTGTGGCGCTACTCACTCCTCAGGTGCGCCCCAAAGGAAAAATATTGGCACAAATGGGATGATAGTTGATTGGACTCTACCCCTGAAGTTGATAGGTCCTGTGGTATCCAATACCTAGTAGCTGGGCAGAAATGTGCGTATTCCAAAAATAATTTTATATATATAGTGAAAAACAAGTGCCCATCAATATTAAGGCCGCAAGCCCTAAAAATTTATAATAAGAGGGTATTGACCAAATGTTGCTACAAACCAGCCCCTAATTCCAACAAACTGAGGTGCCAACAAGTGTTATGTGTTAGTAGCAGTGAATGGCTAGTATATACTTATGATACATCCAGATTGGTATGGAATGTATCCACAGTAACTGATCATAATTTATATGGCAGAATAAGTAAAAAATAATAATATCAAGTAGTAGTGCAAAATTCCCTAAAAATAATAATAATAAACTGTGAAAAAAGTCCACTTCTCATTAGTGATAATAATAGTAAAGTATTCCAATGTCCATAGTGAAAAAAGTGCCAGCAGAAATCTTCCAGTGACCTTTATGGTGCTCCCCCACAAGGGTCCCCACTCACCAGCTCCTCGCACCCCTACAGGGGTAGACAGCGTAATGGTCCTGGACAAATTAATTTTGAGGAATTAGAGAGGAGACATTGCTGGAACTGACAGCAGAGGAGCACAGTTATTGGCGGGATTAGGAGTGCTAGAAAAGTTTTTTTTTAATTCTCCCACAGCAAGGTTACTGGATAAACCACTGCTTTGCAAAACAAGATTCCCCTGGAGTAGGAGCCGTGGACATTGGAAGTTTGCTGGAGCTTATTTCATCCTGGAAGCAATTAGCTGGGAAATTGTGTGAGTCACACACGGACTTCACCTGGAGTTATACCATTACACTGTCTACCCCTGTAGGGGTGCGAGGAGCTGGTGAGTGGGGACCCTTGTGGGGGAGCACCATTTTGGAATATGCACATTTTTGCCCAGTTACTAAGTATTGGATACCATAGGACCTACCAACTTCAGGGGTAGAGTCCAATCAACTATCATCCCATTTGTGCCAATATTTTTCCTTTGGGGCGCACCTGAGGAGTGAGCAGCGCCACACCCCACAATAACTGTTTATAATACAAATCGTGTTGGGATGTTTAAGTGCTGAAGTGTGAACTAAGCTTTAGGGCCTCTGTTTTTTTCTTTTTTACATTCTCTGTGTCCTTGTTGGGAAGATCAAATCCTTTTTTTCTTTTCCTGGTGGCTGTTGTCACCAGACAGAAAGTGAAGAGAAATCCCACCAAAATGGGGACACCTGTACCAGTGACAGCTCTTTCTGTAGAACAGATGCAATTCTCCTCAAAGATTTTACATCAGACAATAAAAACAAGGGCTTCTAAACCTTCCTCATTCTATTTAAAACGACCAAGTTTTAGCTGGAGTTCTGTTTTAATAGCTGTACCATAGATACAAATATCTAAAAAAAAAAAGTTAGATTATTGATTTTTCATAGTCCATGTCTTAAAACCTTCTTCTATTTGTGGTGATCATTATTTTCACATAGAGCCTGTTTAATTTAGCTGTTAGGATTGCAAGTATAACTGAGCCTGGGGAGGTGATCACCAATAAAAAACAGAGACATGTGAAGGCTTAAATCACAGTGGCTAAACTGTAAACTCTGGAATGACCCATGGATATTTGGATAGGTGTTAACTATTCTGTATGTCATGCTGCACATTTCCAATTCCAGACTGCCTTAATCCTTATGTCATGCTGTACATTTCATATTCTGGCTACCTCATTCTGTATTTCTTGTTCTATATTTCATATTTTGGCTGCCATATTCTGTATTTGTTTTGTTAGATTTCATCTTATTTCTCACTTCATTTCGTACAGCATGCTGTACATTCCCCATTCCAGACCACCTCATTCCATATGTCATGTTGTACTTTACCTATTCCAATCCACCAATGTGTATTTTTGCCTCCAGATGCATTTCTGAGAACTTCTGATTGACTTCAGCTGGCACAGTTCATTAACACATTATTGATGTGTGCTAGTAGGAGTAGTGATTGGTTGGCTGATACTGATGTCATTTTCTCTTTTAATTACTTAATGGGAACATTGTTTGCTGTGGTATAGTCAGTCAAGTCAAGATTTCTATATTTATTTTTTATGTTTTAAATTAAGAGGTTTTTTTAATTAGATATAGTATTTCCCTTGACTGTATCTGCTCTTTTTGCTGTTATACTGTATTATGGTTTGGGGTTTTCTGTATACATTTAACCAGGCAGATATTACCCATGACATACTTAGAGTGCATGCATACTGTAATGAAAAAAAAAAGCAATTTTTTTTGGCAGAAACAAACGCCCCTATAGAGCAATTTTGTGCATAATTTTAATAGCACTTAGTGCCTCTAACCATCCTACTATGTATGGATGCATAGGATAACATTAGCTGATTCTACAGACAAAATGCTAAACTCCTCAAAAAGCAGAATTTGTTTTAAGCCAGTGTGCATAGACCCAATATTTACTTTATGCTATTTTTTCACACTCCATGGTTATAGTGTGAACTGTTAGTGCTCTGTGACTTATACGTGGGATTAGGAAGAGAGATGCAAATTTCACCTGACAATTTGCTGCCTTGTCAGTTGCTCTAGTGGTAACTTTATTGAATATCATTAGGCTGTAAAAAAAACACAGCAATCCATGCAGTTCAGTCATTTTTTTAAATTTTGTATTTATCTTTTAGAGGTGGAATGTGGCTAAAACAGTGTTTTTCCTAGTTCTTGTCTTCGCCATATGCTGGTTACCTCTGCACCTCGGTCGTATGATCAAGTTTATATTTTATGCTTCTGAAGATGTCAAGAGATGTGATCTTCTCAGGTAAAACCAAATATTCCTAATGTGTTTATTTTTTAACCTCCCTGGCGGTATGATTCTGTCAGATTTTAGGTGCTGAAAGCGGTACAATTATTTTGCATGGAAATTTGGCGTTTTATATTGTAGGCCTGTAATTCTTAGGAATAACACATTTAAATCTGTCCAAACAAGAGTCTAGTAGACATCCTGGGTATGATAAAGTTTGAAACACAAAATCATAAATTAAAATATAATAAATAACTATAAATAATTCTAACAAATAATAATGTAATTATAATAAAAATTCTTCAAAAATGTAATCAAATCAAAAACACTGAAATTTGCTCAGTTGCAGAATTGTCGCTGTCATTACTTTCAGTATTTTATGATGAATTTCCCCACAAATCGCTATCGTTCAATTCTGAAAGTGATTCTAATTTATTATCGCTGTTTTCTAGCTGGTCAAAAACTACTTTTGACGTAAACTGACACTTTTTGGTTGCTATGGACAATCTTCAGTTTCCAGGCAGAAAGAACAGTTTTTATAATATAAAACGGCATGCAGGACACTGGACAGACCTTTAGGGACAAAGGGGATATGTATTTATTTGATACAGTACTGTAATCTTACAGATTACAGTATACTGTATGTATTGTGTGTTTTAACTTTTTTGAATTTGGCGCCGATCTCCGCCCCGTGCGTCGCGCCGCTCACAGGGAACAGAGCTCAGCACTCGGCACTGTGTGAATCGAGCGAGAGACGGCTCGCAGACACAGCGGGGAGACATCGCAGGATCCAGGGGACAAGGTAAGTAACTTTCCCTGTATCCTGCGATGCAGCCCCGAGTCTGGCTCGGGGTTACCACTTTTGGTAGTAAAAGCTCACCCCGAGCCAGACTCGGGAATACCGCCAGGGAGGGTAAAGCAGATGTATTACTAGCAGGAACAGAACTTAGAAATGTGATTCCAGCAGAGGATGTATACTGTATAACACAACCTGTTAAGGGGTTTACCCTGATGCAGAGTATGCACGGATTAGGACAAATCAGTCTTAAGTGCCCATGGTTTCTATTGTGCTGCTTATGACAGTGTTATTATATTTACCTCTTAGTAACAACAAATATTTCTTTATCGTACACCACGGGACACAGAGCCAGTCATTACATAATGGGTTAAGGGTCACCAGCGGTGATTGGACACTGGCACAACCAATGGAAGACAGTTCCCCTCCATATAACCCCTCCCATCAGGGAAGTACCTCAGTTTTTTCGCCAGTGTCGAAAGGTGTTGGACGCGTTAGGAGGTGCTAAAGGAAAGCTCTACCAAAGAGACCCTCTGGGGGTAAAAGAGCTATGCTTTCGGATCCATCCAAGACGCCTACAAATGAGCTGAATCTGGATGGGATCCGGGCCTCATCCATGAGGCGTCGCCTGTAATGTCTCTCTTCGGAGGACTGGGCTCTAAGATCCAGCACTTTCGCTATTTCGCTATAAAGTCCTGGTAAGAGTCTTGTACAAGGCCCAGGGGAGAGGTATCCTTTAAATAGGAACCCATATCCCTGAAGGTTGGCACACATAGCCCACCGTGAAGGGTGAAGTTTGGTATCTGTCTGAAAACTTTCAGCAGAAAAACCTGCGGCGTGGATAAGGTGAGATTAGAAGGTCCATAACTAGGTTGGGACCTTTTTCAAAAAAGTGGATGTCTTCTTTTTTTCCACCACTGGGGGGAGTAAAGAGCTGAATATACTCACCTCACTCTGTTCAGTGTCGGCTTCGGCGAAGTACACTGCTCGTCACCTCCGCTGCTGAGCTTGCTTGAGCTCCCCGCTCCTCCTTCCGGTGGCCGATACAGACACCTGCAGATGCAGGTAAGTGGGGACAGGGGCTGATGAGAGTCCTCTCTCACTATGGCCACCACCATAGCGCTAAAGGCCGCGCGCGCGGGAGCGCGCTTTATCGGAGGGGGGGGGCCGAAGGCGTGCGCGGGCACGTGGCGCACGCAGGCACAGAAACGGCGCCAAATTTAAAAGACTGTCAGTGTAAAAAGCACTGCAGCAGCAAGCAAGCTCGTTAGTTCTCTTGTTCCTGGCAGAGAAACACAGCAGCTATACAGGGACGTAAGACTCCATGTGGTTGGATTGGGTACTTCCTAGAAGACATCCATGTTGTGCATAGTTATGTGTTAAAAGTTGCATACTTAATGTATTTGCTAAACTGAACACGGTAGTATATGCATTTAGGTACCTTGTATTTTGTCTAAACAGTAAGTCTTCCAGGGGAAGTAATGCGGACAAAAAGAGATAAAAGAGCACCGCCGCCTGAGACAGGGGGCTCTAGCTGTGCTGACTCGGTACCTTCCTCTCCTGTGTTGCCAAAAGCACCTGTACAGGATGAGCCATTACCTCTGTCAGGTATGGCGGCTTCCCCAGTGAAGCCTGGGCCTGCATATGTCACTGAGGACACTTTATCAGCTGCCCTAAATAATCTGGAGGAGAAAATTGCTACTTTAATCGCTAAATCCTCTAAAAAGGACAATAAGCGAAGCAGATCTCCTCCAGTATTGGACCTCCCTTCAGAAGTACCTGAGGAGGAGGAGGATGAGGAGGAGGCTACATCAGCAGAGGATGAGATTTTAAAGTCACAGGTGCAATGCTATGCAGGAGCCGTGCGAGCTGCATTTAGGTTACCCTCTTTGGAGGTAACAGAATCACCTGTCTCCTCCCTAGGATCATTAAGATCCCTGCAAGGTGCATGCTCCTTCCCGGTTCATCCGTTACTAGAGGATCTATTGTACGCAGACTGGCAACATCCAGATAAGCGTTTTTCACCTCCAAAAAAGTTTAACATTCTTTATCCTATGGAGGAAATTTTTTTAAAGAAATGGAGCCTGCCTACGGTAGATGCGGCTATTTCTTGTGTAAATAAAAACCTGACATGTCCAGTGGATAATGTACAAGTGTTTAAAGATCCTTCTGAGAAGAAGTTGGAATCCTTACTGAAATCCTCCTTCCTTTTGGCCGGCTCAATTATCCAACCTGCAGTAGCAGCAGTCGGTATGTGTCAGGTCGTCAGCCAACAGGTAAAGCAGGGGCTGAAGGAGCTGCCTTCAGAGCAGGCTAAAAATTGGGAGAATTTGCCTAAAGCCTTATGCTTCACAGTGGATGCCATGAGAGATTCTATCATACAGGCATCATGCCTTACACTCCAGCTGGTACAGATGCGCAGAGTACTTTGGCTTAAGCATTGGTCAGCGGAAGCCCCATGCAAAAAGTTGTTGGCAAGTTTCCCGTTCCATGGCGAACGCCTTTTTGGGGAAGATTTAGAAAGATATATCCAAAAGATATCAAGTGGTAAAACGACACTTTTACCTGAGAGAAAGAAAAACAAGAGACCTTGTTTTAAACACACTCTCTCCCCAGCTCCCGGGAAATCTGACTCCAGCCAGTGGCGACGGCCTTTTCAGCCACCCAAAAAAGCCAAAGAACAGGCTCAGAAGAACAAGAAGCCGTGGGGTTCAAGAGCTAATAAGCAAGCCCCCAAAACCTCTCATTGAAGGGGCGCCCCCGCTCGGCCGAGTGGGGGGAAGGCTTTGTCAGTTCTCAGCGACTTGGCGGACAGAAACCCAGGACAAATGGGTGGTATCCACAATATCCTCAGGGTACAGACTGGAATTTCGAGAGATCCCATCTTCTCAATTCCGAAGTTCAAGACTCTCCAAGGATCCACAAAAAAGAGGATCCTTCTTCAAAGGTTTGAATCACTTAATAGCTCAAGGTGTGGTTACAGAGGTACCCCAAAAGGAGCAAGGTTCAGGTTTTTACTCAAACCTCTTTGTGATTCCAAAACCGAACGGAGAAGTCAGACCCATCCTGGATCTAAAAAATCTAAACCAGTTTCTGAACGTTCGCCATTTTCGAATGGAAACGATTCGATCCGTGGTCGCTACTTTAAAAGGCGGAGAATTCATTGCGTCCATAGATATCAAAGACGCATATCTACACATACCAATCCTCCCCGCTCACCAAAGATTCCTAAGGTTTGCGGTAGAAGATCGCCACTTTCAATTTGTGGCCCTGCCATTTGGTGTAGCCACCGCGCCCAGAGTATTCACAAAGGTGCTAGCTCCTCTGTTAGCAAACCTAAGAACACGGGGCATTGCGGTAACAGCCTATCTAGACGATCTACTATTAATAGATCAGTCAAAGGAGGGATTGGATCACGCTGTAGACACTACAGTAGGATACCTGGAGTATTTAGGATGGATTATAAACTTACAAAAATCCTCTCTCCAGGCCCAAAGAAGGATAGTGTACCTGGGCATGATCATAGATACAGCCCAAAACAGGGTATACCTGCCAGAGCCAAAGATACAGTCTCTGAAAGACCTGATCCACAAGGTCAAAGCAAACAAGAGGCCGTCTATTCGCCTTTGCATGAGACTATTGGGAAAGATGGTAGCCTCCTTCGAGGCGGTCCCTTACGCCCAGTTTCATTCAAGACTACTTCAAGGCAATATTTTAGCCTCCTGGAACAGAAAGAGCCAAGCTCTGGATATACCCATGCGCCTGTCCTCACAAGTACGCCACAGCTTCAATTGGTGGCTAGAAGCCAGGAATTTACGGAAGGGAAAGTCCTTCCTCCCAGTGGCCTGGAAGGTGGTATCTACGGATGCCAGCCTATCGGGCTGGGGTGCAGTATTCGAGGAGGCTTCTACCCAGGGAACCTGGGCCAAGACTCAGGGGATCCTGCCCATCAATGTGCTAGAGATCCGGGCGGTATATCTAGCCCTCAAAACCTGGACATACAGGTTACAGGGCTACCCAGTTCGGGTTCAATCCGACAATGCTACGGCAGTAGCTTACATCAATCACCAAGGAGGCACCCACAGTCGGGCAGCCCAAAGAGAGGTGAACCGGATCTTGGCATGGGCAGAAGAGCATGTACCTTGCATCTCTGCAGTCTTCATTCCAGGGATAGAAAACTGGCAAGCAGACTACCTGAGTCGTCAGCAGCTGCTACCAGGAGAGTGGTCTCTTCACCCAGAGATCTTTCAGGCCATATGTCTGAGATGGGGAAACCCAGATGTAGACCTGCTAGCTTCCAGGTTCAACAAGAAATTGGACAACTTTGTGTCCAGAACGAGAGATCCTCTAGCCTACGGGACAGACGCTCTAATAACTCCATGGAATCAGTTCTCACTGATCTATGCATTCCCTCCGATCCCTCTTCTACAAAGACTGCTTCGCAGGATCAAGGAGGAGGGAATACCAGTAATCCTAGTGGCCCCAAACTGGCCCAGGAGGCCTTGGTATGCAGAGATCGTAAAAATAGCGATAGGAAGGCCCTGGAAGCTTCCACTTCGACACGACCTGTTGTCACAGGGTCCAGTATTCCACCCTTCCTTACAAAGGCTAAATTTGACGGCCTGGCTGCTGAGACCCACATTTTGAAAAAGAGAGGGGTCTCTGGCCTGGCTCTTTCTACGCTCATTAATGCTAGAAAGCCAGCCTCCAGACTCATCTATCATAGAGTCTGGAAAGCATATGTTTCCTGGTGTGAATCCAGAAGTTGGAATCCTCTGAAATATGAAATAAGTAGGATTCTTGCTTTTTGCCAGTTAGGAGTGGATATGAAATTAGCCCTTAGCACCATCAAAGGGCAAATATCGGCTCTATCAGTCTTCTTTCAGAGACCATTGGCATCTCACTCCCTAGTTCGGACATTCATTCAGGGGGTACTGAGGATAAATCCTCCAGTCAGGTCTCCCTTGTGTCCATGGGATTTGAATTTGGTATTGTCAGTGTTGCAAAAGCAACCTTTTGAACCTATTCGCCATATTCCTTTAATTATATTAAGTAGGAAATTGGCCTTTCTGATTGCTATAGCTTCTGCTAGGAGAGTATCAGAGCTAGCAGCTCTTTCTTGTAAAGAGCCTTATCTAATTTGTCACAAGGACAGGATCGTACTACGACCCCATCCGGCTTTTCTGCCTAAGGTGGTGTCGGCTTTTCACTTGAATCAAGACATTGTTCTGCCTTCCTTTTTTCCAAACCCGCGGACGGCGGGGGAAAAATTATTACACTATCTAGATCTAGTGAGAGCGGTAAGGGTGTATCTGCAAGTAACCGCTCAGATACGTAAAACAGATGTTTTGTTTATTTTACCAGATGGTCCCAAGAAGGGCCAAGCGGTATCAAAATCCACCATTTCCAGGTGGATTAGACAAGTAATTGTTCAAGCTTATGGTTTAAAGAACAGGACTCCTCCTTTTCCTGTTAAGGCGCACTCTACCAGGGCGATAAGTGCTTCATGGGCAGTGCACCACCAGGCTTCGATGGCTCAGATCTGTAAGGCTGCAACTTGGTCCTCAGTCCATACATTTTCCAAATTCTATCAAATAGATGTGAAAGGACATGAGGATTCCGCCTTCGGGCGAAGTGTGCTGCAGGCAGCAGTATAGGGCTTCTGGTCCGCAAGCGGTCGGTTTGATCTGTGTCTCCCCCCCTTCATATGAGCATTGCTCTGGGACGTCCCATTATGTAATGACTGGCTCTGTGTCCCGTGGTGTACGATAAAGAAAATAGGATTTTTATAACAGCTTACCTGTAAAATCCTTTTCTTGGAGTACACCACGGGACACAGAGGTCCCACCCTTCTTATGGGAACCTTACTGCTTTGCTACAAAACTGAGGTACTTCCCTGATGGGAGGGGTTATATGGAGGGGAACTGTCTTCCATTGGTTGTGCCAGTGTCCAATCACCGCTGGTGACCCTTAACCCATTATGTAATGACTGGCTCTGTGTCCCGTGGTGTACTCCAAGAAAAGGATTTTACAGGTAAGCTGTTATAAAAATCCTATTTTAAAAAAATGGTCCCCAGATGGCAGCTATGGAATCCTAAAGTGACTGTAAATGCTCATCTATTTTTTCTTAAAATTCTAGACATGTTATACTTACATGACTAAAACCTATGCACAGAGCAGTCCTAAACCTTTAAACTTCTGTGGTCCCCTGCCAGCTCTCTTGGCTACTCCTCTTCTGTGTCTGCCCCTATAGCAAGTGCTTGCTATGGGGGCAGAAGTATGGGCTTGGTCCTGAGCTGAGCTGTATGTGGCCATGGTGCAATTTTCCCCTGGCCTGCTCTCTCCTCACAGGATTTGATTGTCAGCAGCAGGAGCCACCAGTGCCTGCTACTGCCTCTGTGCCTGCGAGGAGAGAGATACTGCAGCAATGGTGTTCTCAGGCACAGCACTGTGGAGGAGCCATGTAAGTAGTAAGTATTTGGAGAAGCTGATACTGGAAGTTTTTTTTTTTTTTTTTACCTTATTACATAGAATGCAATAAGGTAAAAGAAAAAAAAACTTGTACCTTTTGAACCACTTTAAGGTGTCTTCCAGACTTGCGTCACCGCTCAGTCTTGCCTAGGTGGCTTTCATGCACATGAAAAAATTTAAGAAAAATTTAGCTTAGTGAATGTGGTGAAAATTCACTTTGAAAAGAATACCCAATTACATGTAAGGAAAGTAAAAAATAATTTTGCCTCCATGTGATTGAATGATGCAGGTTAGCAGTAAAGTTGTTCACTAAGCTAAGTGTAAATTCCCTTGCAAAATGCTCTTTGACTTGCAAAGTGAGCAGGCTATTTGCCTTTGGTAAATCAACCCCTGTATGTAGTTAAAGGCCTTTTAGAATAAGTAGTTTTGGAGTTGTGCATGCTTCAATAGGAACTGAGCTCCCAGCAACTGCCCCTACAAATATTTCATATGCCTGGTGATGATATCACATTAAAAACTAAAAGTTTCTTACTATAGAAAAAAGGTAAAATATAAAAATGAATGTTCGGACAATCTCTATATGGGAAGGGAGATTTGAGTTAAAATTAGTAAGGGTCTGTTTAAATATATAGTTAATACTTGTATATTCATTTTTTGCATGGGTGTCAAAATAATTTAGGTAGGCTTGCTAAATGCTGAGCATTCGTTTTTTTTTTTCAACGATAGTGAGCATTAGTACTACGATTTATACAACAATACAGGACTTTATTGCCAAGTTACTACTGCTGAACATCATTGTTTATGGCAAAAATGCATTTTTTAGGGATGCCTTTTCATTTAACTCAAATAGCACTAGTAAAGCAAGTCTTCAAAAATGCAGCATGCAAGACTTTTTCCAATGCATTAACCCTTAGTGCAGTGGTGGGGACAGATTTTTTAAAACAGTATTTTTTTTTGTACATTCATACATTTTGTCTTCCACGAACCAAGCTGAAAATGTCCTATCTTGTAATTCGTCTAATCTCAAAGATTATTTACCAAGCGAGCTGGCTAAAATGATCTGACACACATGGAGAGTGAATTAATGGGGATACTACAAATCTATACCGAATCAAATACCTTCTTAAAATATAGAGTACCATAAAAGTAATGAATTAGTTACATCAAAAATACTGTAACATTCATGTATTACTTTGTAGTAAAAATTTTACTACAGGCTTGCAACTGTATCTTGTCTTCTTGGATTATACTAAAAATACTATATTAATTAAAAAAGTTTAATATGTGACTATGAGTATAGTGTCTGCTATATAAAAATGACTATAAACTGTACATATTTTCTTTTTCAATTGCAGCTTTCTTCTCCTGTTGAACTATGTTGGTATAAACATGGCCGACTTAAATTCATGCATTAATCCTATTGTGCTTTACTTAGTAAGCACAAAATATAAAAATAGTTTTAAGGTAAGATTTTACAAAATAATTATTCTTTCTAACATACATATATAGTATTGTTTACATCCCAGGTGAATTCTTGCACTTTCTTTAAAGCCCTGTGTCCCCAAAATGTTATGATTTGAAACTGATTTATGATTGGAAATGCATCAAAACTCCTCCTTTTCACCCTGCAGTGCTCTAGGCTGGCAGAGCTGAGTAAAAGCCAAACCCCTTAGGACGTCTTCTTATACTGATTGTATTACAGAGAAGGGGTGGGAGTGTGTCCGACCAGTTCTGTTACATTATAGATTTTACTGAGTCTAACTCTGGCACCTATTACAGTCACATTTAAGCTCACTGCTACCGAGCCCAGAATTTTCGTCCATAGACACAGAATGCCAAACTCGGCCCCCCCCTGGCGCCCGCGTCATTGGATTTGATTGACAGCAGCGGGAGCCAGTGGCTACGCTGCTATCAATCTATCCAATTAATAGCTGACACAACGGGCAGAGGGCAAGAGCGCGTCTCCGGCATGGGAATTACAGGACTCAGGTGAGTAAAAGTTTTAGTAAAAATAAATGACCCTCTGTCTTTAAAAGATGCTAAAAGGCATAGAAGGCATCTAATATATCCAAATTGTATTCATAGATGGTGTTCCAACAATTGATGCATAAATATTATTGTTACTTCATTAAAGTGTATAAAAAGTCAGATTTTTTTTGTTTCATGTAAAATTTAGAAGGTTTAGAACCTTTGTCAGGTTTTAAATACTGTATCCCTGTGGGGAAATTTGTTCTCATTTGCGGCTCTGGTGACCATTGTGATCGGAACAGAAAATGATGGGAAATCCAAGTTTTTGGAGATTTCACAGGAGCAGGAGGTGAGGGGAAATCTTCCAAAACTCTGAAAAACTGTCTAAGAGGGGTTATATTCTCACTTCAGAGAGATCTCTGCTGACTTCCTGCTGTATGTCTGGGAGAATATATGAAGAAAAATCTCCCTGATGGGACAGAGACATAAAAAGAAAACCTGGTTGTGGTCTTAACCATTCCCTTCCCAATCTAAAACAAGACAAAATGTATTGGCTTTATATACAAATTACAGTACTCCTGAGGGTACTATTATTTACACTCTATTGCCTAATACACACAATAAGATAAATGATGCTGAAAGAACGAACAATTTTTGCGTAATTATTATAGTATTTGTATGAAAAAAATCATGTGTCCATGCTCAAAAACAAAAGAATACATTACAATACAATACATCACATTACAACACATACAATTGTATTCTGTTGTAAGAGAATTTTCGTAATTTTATTAACCTATTGGTTTTCAATATGAGACCAGCATGCAAAAAAATGGGCACTCATTTGTCCGATATTCTTATCGTGTGTACTAGGCATTATATATCAGTTGCTTTCAGTTGCTTCCCTATACTTTTATTACATATCATGCTTTGCTGTACTAACCAGAAGTATATGTTTTTTTTTTTATTATTATTTGAATATTTAGATTTTCTGTTCTGAACTATACAGCATCTAACAGCCAATTACATAAATGTATCAACAATGAATATAATATTGCCATGTTTTCATTCATTATTTTCCTTTTAGTCATGCTTGCGCTGCTGTTGTCAACCCAAAGAGTCAACAAATATTGAAAATCGGCAATCCTGTATAACATTTAAAGGCTGTGATCATGCCTATGAGACTTTTTCTCCAACAACTAAGTCCATTCTTGTTGAAACAGAAGATGTGTCCATATGAATATTATTATTCAAGATCAAAAGGAAATTCAGCAAGGACTGGGAATTCTGAAGATTGGCAATATGAGAACTTGGAACCCTTTAGAATAGGCAAAAAACCACTTCAATAGGTCTGCACTTAAATGGCACTTAAACTATGACTCCAAGTTGCATCTATTATTTGTAAATCGCAAAGATAATTCTGCATTTTTAGGTATAATAATACAGCCAATGAATAGGCATGCAATCAACTGCCAACACCTTGGCTCATGCAAGCCCAATAAAGAGAAGAAAATAGAAATCTGAATTAAGGTCTGCTGGTAGTTATTAGTATGTTGACCTGCTGCTAGTAGAGTTTATGGCAAGTGAACAGAAGCTAAGAGAACACTAGGTAAAAATGTAAGCAATTTGGGCCAAGCAGGTCTTTGGTGCAAGCTATCCTTATGATGTTCCTTTGATGTTTAAAGCTGAAAGACAGGCAGATATAACAGACACAAATTAATGCAGTTCTGTATTTATCACTACATCAATACCTCTAAATAAATCTTACAATTAATCTGCTTATATTCTGCCTTTACTGGTCCTACCCCACCATGACCATTCTTAAGAGATTTTTATAGAAATATTTTTCCTTTTTAATTACATACTTTATATTAGACCCAGTGGTGTCATTGCTGGGCCTCTCAACTTCTTTATGCAATACAGGCAGATCATGGCTGTTGGGAAGGACTGGCAGGGTGATGTACATAAGTTCTTCAAAACATCACAGCACCCTGGCCCAGTACACCTCTCAAGACCCCTAAGGGCACCCTGCTCCATTACACCTTTTAAGACCCCTTTGATCACCCTGCCCCTAGTACACCATTCAAGACCCTGATTAAAGCAGTGGGCTGGCTCTTGGGTAGGATTGTGTAAATATCATAACTCATTAATGGCTGGATGCCAGTTTGTAGGAGAGGATGTTTCTAGGAAAACTAAATTTGTATGCAGACCACCCTAAGTAATGACCAAATGTAAAGTCCATGATGGAGAGAACCAAAACACAACAAATATAAAGGGTGGGCAAGAGACAGTAAGGCTGAGGAGGAAATGGCTGTATGGAGCTCTTCCAGTCAGGAATTGAAGCAGGCTTTATCTGACTCAATTTAACTTGTAATGCACACTATGAGAAGCTTACAGTGTGTTGTAAAATCAAAGTAAGCATATTCAGTACAGGAAATGAGCCTGTACAACTATGAAATACCGAAGGTAAGGCTGGAGTTTAATACAGAGCAGAGCTCAGAGATCTCTCTGAGCTGAGAGAGAGAGAATCAATACAGGGAGCCAGTGAGTTGTACTCCTGTGCACATGCTGATAGGAGGTGTGCTGTTCTATTGTCACTGTCCAGTCACAGCCTAGGTGTGCAATGGGGACATGACTTGTATGTGTTAACTAATCACAGCAGAGAAAATTCAGATCTTTAATTCTGCCAGACAGGGCCATGTTTTGAGGCAGGGATGTGTAAATCTCAGAATTAGATGGATAGAAATAAAATTTTTTGCTTTGGCAGGTAAAACTGTTTTAATACATGTATATCAAATGTTTATTTAGCTGTTTGTCTGGTGTTAAGCTTTAAAATATGATTATTTTTTATCTATTTCGGCAATTAAAATACAGTGAAATAAGCTTTAGGACTGGTTCACACTGGGACACAGTGCTGGAAAGGTGCATACCATCCATGGTTCCTGCAATGCATGTTAATGTAATGCCCTTGAGGGACGTGAGCGGATACCATTACTTTTTAAATTGCTGTACCAAGCGGTTGGGTACAGAGTGCCATGAAAAAGTAGTGCTTGCACTACTTTTTTCATTGTCCATTGATATGAATAGGCTGTCAAAACCAGAATGTGCAGGACCACACAGGGACACACATGTTCTAGTTTTGAACCAGCACTTAACCTTAAAAACCAGCCCTTTGTTCTGTACTTTTTAAGAAAATAAATATGTAAATCAATAAAGTATTTCCAGAAAATTATATTTTTGTTAGTTTTGGATAGAGTATGGTAGGATGAGAACTGTTAGGTTTTAACCTTAGTTTGAGAGGTATGCCCTCACTTACTTGAAGGAAAAATATTCATCAGCAACACAGACAGTTTAAGTAGAGGGGGGAATACTACCACTCCTGTCAGCTTTTTATTGGTGTGTGCCCTCACTTCCTGTCTGGTAACACATTACCACTGGGACAATAAGTGGGGCAAATCTCTCAAACAGTACCCTAGATAACATTGGAATCCCGAAAGGAGTTATAATCATTTTGTAATCTATCAAAACTATTTTGGCTGGATGTACCATTTATTTGTTGTGTACACAGCTGGTGAAGGAAGAAACAATATGATATAAAACAATTGCTTTTCAATTTTGTCCAATTGCTTTTCAATTTTGTCCAATTGCTTTTCATTTTGTCATGTGTTACAAAACAATTGGAAGGCAGATTTTACAAGTACCTGGAACTTAGTGGCTATGTCTTCTGCAATCAGGCTCTGAGGAAGAAGGTATCCCTTCGAAACATGTCAGCTAGCAGTGGTCCTTAAGTCCTCTCCTTCACCATCTGGAGACTGTTGTACCTAGATTGGCTGCCACCATTTGGAGGCTTTTTAGAAAATGAACTATCTTCACATGTTTGTGAGTAGTTTTTAATCTGTTTCTACAAATAAAATTACTAAAAAATAATGTACAAGGCTGGTGCGCCCTCTTTTCTTTATTCCCTCTCTTGATTGCTAGGATACCCCTATCCTGGAGGGCAGGAAGGCCTGAGGAATTATCTTTTGAGCATTAGATTACCCCGACATCACGCTTATGCGCAAGAGTATTTGTTTGCTACATTTTCAGATTTCCATTGGTCATGGTGCTGTGTTCAATGTCTGCATCTGCTTCAACATTTTTTTTTAAAAAAATTTAAAAGCTAGGGTATATTTAAAAAAGTAATATGTAAGAATAAATATAGCAAACATTATTTTTCCCTTGGTTTTCCACAATATCATACGTAAAGTATAAAAATGTAGCCATGAATGTTCTATTAGACTTAAAGCGGAAGTAAACCCATCCATAAAACAGTTTAATTTCTGGCACGTGCCAGAAATGTAACACTCCTATTGGTTGTGCTCTCAACCAAACTGTCAAACCATCCAATGGCTGGTGTCATAACTGATCACATGTGCAGCATCATGGCAGTTGTAGAATAAACAGAGAAAAAGATGGCAGCTTCCTTGGCTAAAAACGATAGGGGGGTTTACTTATACCTTAAGTAGGTTTGTGGAAATAGGCAGCAGGGATTACAAGATGTGTGTATTGCATTTATATAATTTTTCTGTGTTAAGGGATGGTATGGCAGATTCCTAGTCCCCAGAGTTAGCACATTCTTACGCTTCCCATTATATATATAGCATCAATACCATCACATCCTCTTCATCAACAATATAGCAGATATCCATTTAAAGTATTTGATGCCTGTTCACACATTAGTGTGGTTACTACCATTTTTTTAGCACTAGAAGAACACCAGTCACTGCTAGAGCACATAGAATACAATTGTTTCCTATGTGCCCTGTTTATACTACAATGCAGCCCGTACGTGTGGTGCAGTGAGCTGCAACAAACTGCAGGCTAACACAACAAAAGGGAACTGTGTGATTCGCTGAAACAAGCTTTATGTCACCCCCTTATGCTGGCTCACTGCCATCAAAACAGACCACTGCCCACATGCTAAACCGATTCAGTTTAGAGTATGGGCAGTGTGAACAGGCCCTTAGTGTCCTGGATATTTCCTACAAGGATTTTTGATAATTTGCAACAAATACTGAGTCTGTAGTGCCTGCATATTTTTTATGCATCTGTGAAGTACATAACAAGTTTAAATGTCAACTATGTTAAAATTGATGGAAGGTGCTGTGATACAGAAAGTTAGAACAGGTGGTTGGAGAAGAATGTGGTCCAAAGAATTTGCATTTCTGACTTTGGGCTTCCACAGTGGTGGCTCCATCATGGCGCTGCATGTTGCAATTAAGATTTAGAATGTATAATGAAGAAAAAATGGGGCACAGTTCAAAGTGCAACGCTATATATGAGTGCATGCCCATCTACATGCCTATGTATAAAGCCTCATACACACGATCTGATTATCCATTGGGAATTGTGTGATGACAGGCTGTTGGCAGAAAATCTGACGGTTTGTATGCTGCATCGGACAATTGTTGCCGGATTTTCCATGGACAAATGTGGGATAGCATGCTTTAAAATTGTCCGCCAACAATTGTGTGTTGTCGGATTTTCCGATCGTGTGTACACAAGTCCGTCAGACAAAACTCCAAAGTACAAACACGCATGCTCAGAAGCAATGCTCACCATAACACTACATTAGCAGAAATTGCTAAAGAGCTGAAAAACCACGTAGTTTTGTGTTTGTTGGCCGACAATTCTTTGCCGTTCGTATGCCAGTCAAGTTCCGGGCCAACGCCCTTCAGACAAAAGTCCTACGCTTTGTCCGCAGAAAATCTGATTGTGTGTGTGAGGCTTTAATCCAAAATAACCACAACACTTACAAATGATCATAACTAATCTGAATCATTAATTTTCAAAAATAGAAAAATCGTGGTTGTAATGTTACACTCCGTGCTTGAGCAAAATGAATAATTATCCAATAGATGTTAATGGTCAGGGTCCACAACACATACAGATAATTGTCAAACAGCCTGCATTAGAGTCAAATGATCTCAACTTTTGAATTCAGCTTGCTGTGTGATCTGTAAAATGTTTTCTCTGCAATGATGTGCTAACAAACCATACACCTACCTGTAATCAAATAATATTATGTATTTAAACCTAAATAGTAAAATGTAAAAAAAAAAAATTGGAGATATATGGTAGCTTAGCATTCAGCAGCCAGCCTATCAGAATTGGCAAGACATGCTAAGCAAGTGGATATTTTCTACAAGTATTTTACTGATTTTGTACCTGGACAGGTTTATTCTACAGTAAAAAACGGGTAAAAGCAAAATTATTTAACAGACAATGTTAATTTTCATAACAATTTTCCTCATGTATTTTTATTTTATTCTATTAAAAAAATCTATTTAAAAAAAAAAAATCCTATATGTGTCTTTATAGAAATTTTATAACATTGTGTATGCAAAATACATGTCAATAAAACTATTTTAGTTACATTTTGTGGTTGTCTTGCTTGCTTAATGCCGGTAAAGCTAAAAGTGAGCCGATAATATCATGGGACAGTATTTCATAAGAATTCTAATTCATGCATTAAAGAGTAAATAGTCAGTAGGACTATGATGTATTTCTTTTTACATTACAGGTACTCACATCCATTATGCTGTAGAGTACTGCTGTCCAGAATGTACAACATTCCTCAAATTGTTGTTCTTCCACACAGGAAGTAAAGTGTAGGAAGAGAATCCAGCTAGATCTGCATGTATAGTTTACCACCTGGTATCCATGTTAGGGATGAGATGTACACAAGTCTATCTGTGTTCCAGCACACACAGGTCATTCCATGGTAGTAGTGAAATATGTACCCAAAGCTCACTCCACAGTATCCATTCCACAGGGGAGATCTCACACAAGCACATACAGTTTCCTTCCTGGTATCCATAACATGTATGATAACCTTGGAACTGTAGATGAGCCTTGTGATAACATAAGGATTTAGGAGATATTACAGTAGGTTCAACTGACAAAGCTTTAGTACAACAATTTGTTTCTATATTTTAGACAGATGACTGCAATTTCCAAATACCATAACAAAAATGTATTTATCATTTAGCCAACCATATGGAAGAGCAATGGGGGTGGCTGCATATAGGGAACAGATCTCTCCAATTTCCTCCTGCAGCCGCTGAATGCCTGTGGGAGGGAGAGGAGGAGGGAGAGGAGGAGAAGCGGGCATAAAGCAGGTGCAGGAGGAAAATCAGGAGATTGGTTCTTCTATATGTAGCCGCCCCTTTTGCTTGTCCTATCCAGCTTCTTTCTGCTGCCCCTCGTGTGCTCCCCTGTGTTCTTTATCACTCTCCCCCCTCATCCCTGTCAGGATCTATCAGGATGGAGAGTGGGGAAAGGGGCCAGTAAATGTATCATTTTCCGTCTCCTTCCTTTTATGAATAGAGAGTCAGTGATCCATACCGATCACTGACTCTGTCCAGTTATAACTAAAACATAGCAATCTGTTTTACTGTGCTTCAGTTTGTGAATGAACAGCAAGTTCTGTACAGAGTTATTCCTGTCCATTCATTCTGTGTAGCTGAGGCTGCAGAGATGGAGATTTAGGGCTGTGTCTGTTTATACCCCCCCAAGGGGCTCCTACATTATTATTTTTTAAACAATATTTAAAAAATAAACAATTAAAAAAAAAAATTAACAAAAATAAAAAATGAGTAATACCAGTGGCGGAACTACCAGTGTCACAAAGTTTGCACTTGTGACTGGGCCCTGGTGTTTCACCACTGGGCTTGGGGGGAAGGGCCCCAGCCGGGGCTCAGGGGGGCCATTCATGGTTTCTTGCACAGGGGCCCTGAAGGTTCTGGTTACGCCACTGTCCCCTGCAAATCAAATTTTGCATTATACTTTCAGGTCTATTTTATCAACAGAACAAATAGTGACAGTATGTTCAGGGGCTATAACCCATAGTACGCAAACAGGTCAAGCTTACTGGAACAGGCCAACGCGTGATTTCTGTTTTCAGTGGATTATTGCACATTATTTCTCTGTGCTACCTTACTGTTTCTCTCCTCTTTAACAGGAGGTACGACATAGATGTCATGCAATAATTCTAGTACTGTGCACAATAGCAGTACATTATTTCCATCACTGGAGCCTGTAGGCACATCACCTTTGGTGTCCACAAAATTGCCCCTCTGCTAATCACCTCTACATAGTATTTTTGTTTGTATGTTTTACTGGTTGTAATCTGACTTACAATATTGTGACAGCATGTAAATTAGCTTACAAAAATGACTGGATTTTTATTGATGATGTAAAAAAATGTCTGGCTGATGGCTATACAGGGAAAGGGTGCCTCTTTGCCTTTGACACATAAGCATAGGCCTACTGTACTTAATAGTATGTCCAGCCCTGCCACACACTACTCCCAATTGCCAGTTCAAGGAATGTACACATATTGGCAAGTCAAATGAAACACAATAGTTGTTAGTTTGACAGATTAAATGGAAAAATCTAAAATAAATGCTCCATGGTGCTAAACTTAAAATTTCACAATGTCTCATCACACCTTATCATTCATCCACTCTTAACATCACATACGGTAATATAATATTATCTTCAGTAGTTCAATACCTCAAAAAGTTAGAGCCGGTTCACACAGGGGCGCCTGACAAGTCGCGTCCCGTTCTGTACAATGGAACCGTTCTAATAGGAGCGACGAACAAGAAAAAGGTTCCTGTACTACTTGGGGGGCGACTTCAGGGCGACTTCCATTGACTTCGATACAGAAGTAATTTTGCAAGTCGCCTCTGAAGTCGTCTGCAGATCGCCTTGCCGAGTCGCGTGGCAAGTCGTGCCGCCCCAGTGTGAACCGGCACTTATACTGTAGGATCAATAGAATGTTTGCAAATAGAATTTCTCACCACATTTGTTTAAACCACTTATAATCATGTAAATTTCTATCAATTTTTTTTCTAATAAAACTTTTATTATACCTTAGACTTGCCAGCCTTTTCAATGTGTGATATATATCACAATGCATTTATTTTAGTTCTGGTTGTACTGCATGTGATGTGTGTAACATTATATAGAGCAAGACACGATGTGAGTTTATAAAAGGTAATCTTTATGGAATTGTGTTAAGGAAAAAATGAGAAGTACAGATTGATTTACAACAGCTGTAGTAAAGTAGACCAGAGCAAAACTTGAATTGCAACCACATTGTTTGTTGCAGCTGAAAGATTGATTGGCTGCAATGGGCAACAGTCACTTACAGTATGTTCTATTTTTTGTAAATCAGGCCCATGATTCTTTACAATACAATTGTTTTCAGGCCATGGACACACATACATCTATGTATATATACAGTGGGGCAAAAAAGTATTTAGTCAGCCACCAATTGTGCAAGTTCTCCCACTTAAAAAGATGAGAGAGGCCTGTAATTGTCATCATAGGTATACCTCAACTAGGAGAGACAAAATGTGGAAACAAATCCAGACAATCACATTGTCTGATTTGGAAATAATTTTTTTGCACAATTGGTGGCTGACTAAATACTTTTTTGCCCCACTGTATATATATATATATATATATATATATATATATATACACATACAGTGGAACCTTGGTTTACGAGAAACGCGGTTAACGAGCGTTTTAACAAGCAAGCAACAAGGAACTTTTTTTTTAAATTCCGACTCGGTTTGCGAGTGTTGTCTTGCAAAACGAGCATAATTCAAGCTAATGGGGTATGCAATACCGCATTTGACCAGAGGTGCGGGGGCGCCGGTGACACTCGGAACTGTTCGGAGCCGGTCCGAGACGTTCGGAAATACTCGGAATCACTTGGAATCACTTGGAAATACTCGGAAATACTCAGTTCCCGAGTGTTTCCGAACCTTTTCGAGTGTTTCCGAGATTAGCCAAGCTGTTCCCGAGTATTTCCAAGGCTCTCTGGCGCCCCAACCTCTGTCAACATGCAGTATTGCATACCATAGAAGTCAATGCAGAACAAATTATCTTCGTTTCCATTGACTTCTAAGGGGAAACTCGCTTTCATATGCGAGTGCTTTGGATTACAAGCATTTTCCTGGAACGGATTATGCTCGTAATCCAAGGTTCCACTGTATATATATATATATATTTATACACACATATACATATACACACTATATACTTATATATTCTAAACAATCAGTAAAATAAGCCCTCACTGACCTTTTAAGTTGCATTTACTGTGTAGATATTCATCCTGCAATCTATGAGTTAAGCCCTTGCCTAAGCCAGCTTCGCTCTTAGTAGCTTTCAAGCCCTCTATTCTCTAACATAAACCCAGATAATACATACAGTATCATATGTAGACGGTAGAAGGCCCTGTTAGATATTTATGCTGTTGGACTGAATATTACGGTAAGTTCCAAAATTCACATTTGATGTCCAATATAATTTTAGTATATTATATATGTGTGTTTTTCTCATTTTAATACCTGGTTTTATTTGGAGGATTGCTGGCGGCAATTCACATCAGCAACTTAGGAAAGATGGTGCCCAATCTCTATGAAAACCAATAAACATGGCAGCATAAGAATGATGCCACACCGTAAATATAAACCGGTAGGAACCTAGGGTCTGTTTCACCCTTGAGAAAGTCACATGTCGAGTGATGAAGCACGTAGGGTGGAGCCTATGACATCAGGACGCATACCCGGAAGTGGGTGACTAGCTGTAATCTTTGAGTTGCCAATCTGAAGTCCTCTTAAGGGCAATGCAACATTATACTGCAGGGAGACCAGTTCATTGTGCATGATACAAAGTGAGCGTATTTTCGTTACCTTTTAATAAAAAGTGATTTTAACAAATGGAAAGCACAACAATGGTTCTATTCTTTTAAATCACATACTGAAGATATTTCTGCTGGGAGGAGGTTGATTGCTGTAATTGACCTAAGGAACCATATATGACGGTAGCGATCCACAGAGGTCTCGGGGAGGGGGGGGTTTAACCCCTTAAAGGGGAAGACCCAGTATGACCTATCATTTCATATAGGTCAATATTTTCAGGTGAGAGCATAAGCGTGACAGGTGGTGAAGCACGTGGGATTGACTGTATTGGATTCATTTACTGGCACTTCTGATGAATTTACAGTACACGTGAGATTTTTAGACATCTTTGTTGATTCAATCTATATATTATTTTGATTATAGTGTATGGTGTGACTGTTGTAAATAAGTGTTTTTTTCCATTACTATATACTTTATATGTAAATTATATGACATAATTTCCAGCACACAGATTATTTTGTATTTTTATCTTCTGGTGTGCAAAATAATTTCATGTAGCTGTGCGACACTATATAAGTATTAACACAGAAAAATTTATTTTTCTAAAGGACTTAATATTTTTCACACAATAAATTGTGTGAATATTCACTCCAGTTTATCAATCATGTGAAAAGCAAATTCCTGTTTACTTCTTTCACCATGATTAGATAATTAAAGTGAATATTTACACAAATGATTCCACTTCTTTAGTAAATCATCCCAAAAGCATATGTTTAGGAAGAGGGATCATTGGGAGCTGAGCTGTCTGAAAGGACCACCTGAAATCCTTCAGTGCTTTTCTTGTGAACATTAAGGATAAATAGCCCTACAGCACCTGTGTGCTAGCGGGGGCCTTGTTTAAAGCTCTTTTACTGCTTGTTTAAAATATGTGACTACCTAAATGTCTATAGGCTGGCCACAGATTTACTTTAAATGTCTCTGTATTAAGGAATGATACAAAACAATATACATATGGAAATTTAACACCACTCAAACAAGAAGTGAAGATAATTTATTTGACAACACCACCTCTACCATATAAAAAAGTCATGCTACTTTCTTCAAACTTTCTTGAAAAATATAAACATGAAACATTACAAAGTTTATAAAACTCATCTGTTGAGGTTTCATCATTGACTAAACAAATTACATGGTATGTACGTTCTAAAGCTGTGATGGTTCAATTTTCAACACTACTAATTGGATCAAGCAAGGAAGTCAAATGTTTATTTCCATTGCACCAGCCTTGCAAGCAGGCAAGAGGATCAAGGAAAAATCTACACAATGACAAAAACAAGTGGAAACTGTAAAGTAAACACATTGTACACACTACACGCCACTGTCCACATAGCACAAGTCTTTTGCCTTGTACACACGACCAGGTTTTCCCATCAGGAAAACTGCAATGAGAGCTTTTGGCCGGGAATTCCGACCTTGTGTATGCTCCATCGCAGTTTTTCAGACGGGAAAACTGCCAAAAACGGCCGGCAAAAAAAAGAGATCTGGCTCTCTTTTTTCCCGTTGAGATTCCCGAGCATGTGTACGGAGCATAAGACCCCATACGCACTATAAAAAACTTTTGTTGTCTGATTTCCTTTAGATTTACCAAAACCATGTAGTGCAAGGGCCTGCCTGATTGCATACAAATTGAAACTCTTAAGCCGTGTACACACGATCGGTTTGACCGATGAAAACCGTCCGATGGACTTTTCTCATCGGTCAAACCGATCGTGTATGGGCCCCATCGGTCTTTTTTCCATCGGTGATAAAAAATAGAAACATTTTTCAATTTATCCAATGGGAAAAAAAAGATAGCAAATTCCGATCGTCTGTGTGGAACTCCATCGGACAAAAAACCCACGCATGCTCAGAATCAAGTCGACGCATGCTCAGAAGCATTGAACTTCATTTTTCCCGGCTTATCGGAGTGTTTTACGTCATGGCGTTTGTGACGGTCGGATTTTTGACTGATGGTGTGTAGGCAAGACTGATGGAAGTCAGCTTCATCGGATTACCGATGGAAAAATCCATCGGTTTAAAATCCATAGGAAATCCGATCGTGTGTACAGGGCTTTAAGGTTTGAGGTCATGTCCCCGTGTTCTTGATTTTGGTTTCATATTAAACCTCATTTACCCCCTTGATGTATTTAAAGGTTTCAATCATGTCTCCCGTTTCCCTTCTTTCCTTCAGACTGTACATATTAAGTTCCTGAAGCCACTCTCGATATGTTTTATCCCCCACACCTTTCACCATTTTTGTTACCCGTCTCTGGACTCGTTCTATCTTATAAATATTTTTTTGTAAGTGAGGTCTCCAAAACTGGACACAGTATTCTAAATTAGGTCTCACTAAAGATCTATATAGGGGAATCAAGTCCTCCTTCCTCCTACTGGTGATCCCTCTAGTGATGCATCCTAGGATTCTATTTGCTTTTCCCACTGCCTGGTCACACTGCTCATTTTGCAATCATCTGAAATAAGCACCCCCAAATCCTTTTCTTCTGTAGTGCTGGTTAACACTGTGCCCCCAAACTTGTACTCTCCTTTAGGGGATTCTTTTTCCCTAGGTGCCTTATCTTACATTTAGAAATTGTGAAATGCAGTCTCCACTGCTTTGACCAATCTTCCAGCGATGCCAAATCATGTTCCATGTTACAGACACCTCCAGGGATATCAACCCTATTACACACCTTTGTGTCATCAGCAAAAATACATACATTGCCCATCAAACCTTTAGTTATATCACTTACATAGAGATTAAATAGAACAGGACCCAGTACAGAGCCTTGTGGTACACCACTAGTGACTGATCTCTGTTCTGAATGAACCCCATTTATAACCACACTCTGGTATCTATCCTTTAGCCAACTGCATATCCACTGAACCACTCAAGGGTTAAGTCCTAGCTTGTGCAACTTTTGTATTAGATCATTATGTGGAAATGTAGCAAATGCTGAAATCAAGATATGCTATGTCCACAGCACCACCCTGCTCCAAAACACTAGTAATATAATCAAAAAATTCTATCAGATTAGTCTCACATGATCTGCCCTCAGTAAAGCAATGCTGCTTTGGGTCCAGCAAGCTATGTATTTTTAGGTGATCAATGAACCTTCTTTTCAGAAGTGATTCCATTAACTTGACTACAATTGACATTAAACTCACTGGCCTGTAATTGCTAGCTTCTACCTTGCTGCCCTTCTTGTGGATAGGTACAATATTAGCTATCCTTTTTTAAAGAGTGAACCTGCAAAGGTAAGTCACACTTCTCAGGTGAAAGTGCAAGTGCTGGATAGGAATTAATGTGTATCAGTGATGTAAGTATAATTGATTTGAACTCGTATAAACATTGACATTAAAACCTAATATACTTATAAAGTGCAGGAAAATTTGTATGTGATACTCATATTAATTAATTAATAACATCACATTAATAAGTGTTAATTAGTGCTAATTCTCTGAGATGTGCATATAATCACAAGCACACAGTACCGTGAAAGTATAACATACATAAAAAACTAAAATCAATGAATTTCATCAAAAAAGGCAGTCCACAACACTGTAAGCCCTCACAGTTACTCTTGGTGGGTGCAGGAATGGGCCCTGCTGTGAATTATTAGATCAAGAATTGTAATTACATGCCCCTGTTGAACAGGGGCAGAAAAATTGGGCCTTAGGCACTGGTGCCACAACACTGCAACCCCTCACAGATACTGTACTTGGAGCACAGCAATGAGCCCTGTTGCAAAGTATTGCATCAAAAATTTTAATTACACGCCCCTGTTAAACAGGGGCTGAAAAATTGGGCCTTAGGCACTGGTGCTGGTGCCACGACACTGCAACCTCTCCCAGATACTCTAGTTGGAGTGCAGGAATGAGCCCTGCTGCAAAGCATTGCATAAAAAATTGTAATTACATGCCCCTGTTAAACAGGGGCTGAAAAATTGGGCCTTAGCCACTGGTGGCGGCACCCAGAAACAAAAATGTTCTTCCAAGCTATCATCAGGAATCGGATCATTGAGGAGGAGGAGGATAGTCAGTCAACATAACAGGACAGTCACCCAGCATCAGCATAGGCAGTCTTGAAGGGATGTGACATTTCAAAATAAATTATTCTGTTATATCAGCTTCAGGTGCTTGGTAGCTGGTGGTGATCCAAGACTGGTTCATCTTTATGAAGGTCAGTCGATCAACCGAGTCGGTGGACAAGCGCACCCTGTGATCCGTGACAAAGCCTCCAGCAGCACTGAATGTGCGTTCCGAAAGAACGCTGGATGCAGGACAGGCCAGTAGCTCAATTGCATACTGTGCAAGCTCTGGCCAGTGATCCATCCTCAAGACCCAGTAAGCCAGAGGATTTTCGGTGGGAAAGGTGTCCAAGTCTGACCTTGCCCCTAGGTATTCCTGCATCATGTATATCAGATGCTGGTGATGGTTACTGGAACCGATCATACCTTGGGGCTGCGGACTAAAAAATTGTCTGAACGCATCGGTCAGACGGCCACCTTCCCCACCGCTCCTTCTTTGACTGACCGAAGCCTCAGCAACTCGTTGTCCAGGACTAGGAGTTTGTAACCTCCCAGTCTCTGGGAACGCGTTGCACAGACCTTTCTGCAAGGCCTCCCGGAGATGTCTCATCCTCTGCTCCCTCTGCGACGGTAAGATAAGGTCCGCAACCTTACCCTTGTACCGTGGATCAAGGAGAGTGGCCAGCCAGTAATGGTCCCTCTTCTTGATCCGAAGAACACGAGGATCCTTCCGCAGACTTTGCAGGATCAGGGAGGCCATGCAGCGTAGGTTAGCTAAGGCATTCGGTCCGGAGTCCTCTGGGTCACTAAGGACGACATGATCCGCAGCCACCTCCTCCCAGCCACGTACAAGTCCACGGGTTTCTTGGGACTGTAAATCATCCCTAAAAGACTGCTGCTGTTGATGCTGAGTGCCAGGCTCCACCTCCATGCTGACACAATCCTCCTCATCCTCCTCGTCCTCTTCCTGTGCGATGGGTGCGACAGAAGGAACACTGTCTGGGTAAAGGGGGCCTTGAGAGGCAAGGAAGTCCTCCTCTTCCTGCCTCTGTTCTGCCTCAAGTGCCCTGTCCATTATTCCACGCAGCGTATGCTCCAACAGGTGGACAAGAGGTACAGTGTCACTGATGCATGCACTGTCACTGCTCACCATCCTCGTGGCCTCCTCAAATGGTGCCAGGAAAGTGCATGCATCCCTGATCATGCCCCACTGGCGTGGTGAAAAAAAACCCAAGCTCCCCTGACCATGTCCTGGTGCCGTAGTTGCACAGGTACTCATTGATGGCCCTCTGCTGCGTGTGCAGCCGCTGCAGCATGGCCAACGTTGAGTTCCACCTGGTGGGCATGTCACATATAAGGCGGTTCTTGGGCAGGTTCAACTCCTTTTTGCAGCTCAGCCAGCCGAGCACTGGCATTATATGATCTGCGGAAATGCACACAGACTTTCCTGGCCTGCCTCAGGACATCCTGTAAGCCCGGGTACCTGCCCAAGAACCACTGCACCACCAGGTTAAGGACGTGAGCCACACAGGGCACATGGGTCAGTTGTCCCTGTCGGAGGGCAGAGAGGAGGTTGGTGCCATTGTCGCAAACCACCATTCCTGGCTTAAGCTGGCATGGCGTCAACCACCGCTCGGCCTGCCCCTGCAGAGCTGACAGAACCTCTGCCCCAGTGTGGCTCCTGTCCCCTAAACACACCAGCGCAAGCATGGCATGGCATCTTTTTGCCTGCGTAATTGCGTAGCCCCTTGAACGCCTACGGAGCACCGCTGGTTCCAAGGACAAAGCACAGGAAGAGGCCATGGAGGAAGAAGAAGAGGAGGGGGTGGAGGAGAGAGGTGTGTCACAACCAGTAGTAGCATTTTGGAGGCATGGCGGCGGAACAACCTCCAACACTACTGCACCTTGTCCTGCATCCTTCCCAGCTGCCAAAAGAGTGACCCAATGGGCCGTGAAAGAAAGGTAACGTTCCTGTCCATGCCTGCTGGACCATGAGTCAGCGGTAATATGCACCTTACCGCTGACCGCCCTGTCCAGCGAGGCATGGACATTTCCTTCCACATGCCGGTAGAGAGCCGGAATCGCCTTCGGTGAGAAAAAGTGGCGCTTGGGAACCTACCACTGAGGAACCGCACATTGCACAAACTCACGGAAGGGGGCCGAGTCCACCAACTGAAAAGGCAGCAGTTGAAGTGCTAGCAATTTAGCCAAGCTAGCATTCAACCGCTGGGCATGTGGATGGCTGGGAGTGAACTTCTTTCGACGGTCCAGCAGCTGGGGCAGGGAAATTTGCCTGCTACAATCGGACGTCGGTGTACTGCTAGCAGAGTGCCCGCAAGTACTTGGCTGTGACACACCTAATTCTACACCTTCATTCCTCTCAGTGCAGGTTTCAGAGAGGACTGAAGGTATAGTGGGGTTGGAGATCCCAGATGATGAGGAGCAAGGAGAGGTCCGCTTTGTTCTTTGGTGTGGGTCTTTAAGGTACGCTTGCCAACGAGCTGCATGGCAGGTCAACATATGTCTGGTCAAGCATGTGGTGCCCAAGCGGCTGATGTTTTAGCAACGCGAGATACGCTTGAGACATATGTTGCAAATAGCAGCGGTGTGATCTGATGTACTCGATTCAAAAAAGGCCCACACCAAAGAACTTTTGGAATAACGAGCAGAGGCAGCGTCCTGCACAGGCGGAGCTCTGCGGTGTGATTCAGTCGGTGTGCTGCCCTTACTCTGGCCCCCGGAGGGCATCCTGCCTCGTTGGAGATGTGCCTCCTCCTCATCCTCCTCCTCTCTCCTATCAGGCACCCACGTGGAGTCAGTGACCTCATCATCCTCATCACTGGAGCCAATCTGGCAGTATGCTGCAGCTGCTGGAACATGACTGCTAGATTTCTGTCCTTCTTGAGCATCCCCTCTCTCTGCGCTCACGCTACTGCCTTCCTCTAGCTGGGTATCATCATCAGACCCTTCAAAACACTGGGCATCCTCCTGGAGCATGTACCCAACACTGTGCTCAAACAGTTCGGGGGACTCCTCAGGAGGACATGGTGGGTCTAGGGAAGGAGTGACTGATGATGACATTGATACGAGGGAAGAGGACGCTTTGGCAGCTGCTTTGCCAGTACCCTGAGCCTGGGTGAGAGAGGATGAGGAGGATGAGGAGGGCTTGGTCATCCACTCTACCAAGTCTTCGGCATGATGCGGTTCAACACGTCTAGCTGCCAAAAATAAGGACAAGCGTGTCCCATGGCCACGTGCTGATGACGATGCACCGCGTCCACGACCAGCACTGTTGTCTCTAGACACAGAGCCTGCTTGCCCTCTTTTATTGGCTCCTGACTGTCTGCCTCTTCTTGTTGGCCTTCCAGATATAGTAATGGACTGCAGGGAGATGGGAAAACCAGGAATTGGAGTAGTGTGTATTGTGCTGGAGGCACACAACACCCACTAACTCCTGCAGATGCCTTTATTAGAGAACACCAGCAATAAAGGGTAGATACAGGTGTATACTGTGCTGTCCTGGAGGGACACAACACCCACTAACTCTTGCAGATGACTTTATTAGAGAACACCAGCAATAAAGGGTAGATACAGGTGTATACTGTGCTGTGCTGGAGGGACACAACACCCACTAACTCCTGCAGATGCCTTTATTAGAGAACACCAGCAATAAAGGGTAGATACGGGTGTATACTGTGCTGTGCTGGAGGGACACAACACCCACTAACTCCTGCAGATGCCTTTATTAGAGAACACCAGCAATAAAGGGTAGATACGGGTGTATACTGTGCTGTGCTGGAGGGACACAACACCCACTAACTCCTGCAGATGCCTTTATTAGAGAACACCAGCAATAAAGGGTAGATACAGGTGTATACTGTGCTGTGCTGGAGGGACACAACACCCACTAACTCCTGCAGATGCCTTTATTAGAGAACACCAGCAATAAAGGGTAGATACAGGTGTATACTGTGCTGTGCTGGAGGGACACAACACCCACTAACTCCTGCAGATGCCTTTATTAGAGAACACCAGCAATAAAGGGTAGATACAGGTGTATACTGTGCTGGGCACACAACACCCACTAACTCCTGCAGATGCCTGTATTATAGAACAGCACAAAAATGTAGATACAGGTGTATACTGTGCTGGGGCACACAACACCCACTCACTCCTGCAGATGCCTGAGAAAAGAACACACTGTCCCTGCCTATCTAGCTTAGAGAACAGTAATAAAGGGTAGATACAGGTGTATACTGTGCTGGGGCACACAACACCCACTAACTCCTGCAGATGCCTGTATTATAGAACAGCAAAAAAATGTAGATACAGGTGTATACTGTGCTGGGGCACACAACACCCACTAACTCCTGCAGATGCCTTTATTAGAGAACACCAGCAATAAAGGGTAGATACAGGTGTATACTGTGCTGGGGCACACAACACCCACTAACTCCTGCAGATGCCTGTATTATAGAACAGCACAAAAATGTAGATACAGGTGTATACTGTGCTGGGGCACACAACACCCACTAACTCCTGCAGATGCCTGAGAAAAGAACACACTGTCCCTGCCTATCTAGCTTAGAGAACAGTAATAAAGGGTAGATACAGGTGTATACTGTGCTGGGGCACACAACACCCACTAACTCCTGCAGATGCCTGTATTATAGAACAGCAAAAAAGTGTAGATACAGGTGTATACTGTGCTGGGGCACACAACACCCACTAACTCCTGCAGATGCCTTTATTAGAGAACATCAGCAATAAAGGGTAGATACAGGTGTATACTGTGCTGGGGCACACAACACCCACTAACTCCTGCAGATGCCTGTATTATAGAACAGCACAAAAATGTAGATACAGGTGTATACTGTGCTGGGGCACACAACACCCACTAACTCCTGCAGATGCCTGAGAAAAGAACACACTGTCCCTGCCTATCTAGCTTAGAGAACAGCAAAAAAGTGTAGATACAGGTGTATACTGTGCTGGAGCACACAACACCCACTAACTCCTGCAGATGCCTTTATTAGAGAACACCAGCAATAAAGGGTAGATACAGGTGTATACTGTGCTGGGGCACTCAACACCCACTAACTCCTGCAGATGCTTGTATTATAGAACAGCAAAAAAATGTAGATACAGGTGTATACTGTGCTGGGGCACACAACACCCACTAACTCCTGCAGATGACTGAGAATAGAACACACTGTCCCTGCCTATCTAGCTTAGAGAACAGTAATAAAGGGTAGATACAGGTGTATACTGTGCTGGGGCACACAACACCCACTAACTCCTGCAGATGCCTGAATTATAGAACAGCACAAAAATGTAGATACAGGTGTATACTGTGCTGGGGCACACATCACCCACTAACTCCTGCAGATGCCTGAGAAAAGAACACACTGTCCCTGCCGATCTAGCTTAGAGAACAGTAATAAAGGGTAGATACAGGTGTATACTGTGCTGGGGCACACAACACCCACTAACTCCTGCAGATGCCTTTATTATAGAACAGCAAAAAAGTGTAGATACAGGTGTATACTGTGCTGGGGCACACAACACCCACTAACTCCTGCAGATGCCTTTATTAGAGAACACCAGCAATAAAGGGTAGATACGGGTGTATACTGTGCTGGGGCACACAACACCCACTAACTCCTGCAGATGCCTGTATTATAGAACAGCAAAAAAATGTAGATACAGGTGTATACTGTTCTGGGGCACACAACACCCACTAACTCCTGAAGATGCCTGAGAAAAGAACACACTGTTCCTGCCTATCTAGCTTAGAGAACAGTAATAAAGGGTAGATACAGGTGTATACTGTGCTGGGGCACACAACACCCACTAACTCCTGCAGATGCCTGAGAAAAGAACACACTGTCCCTGCCTGCCTATCTAGCTTAGAGAACAGTAATAAAGGGTAGATACAGGTGTATACTGTGCTTGGGCACACAACACCCACTAACTCCTGCAGATGCCTGAGAAAAGAACACACTGTCCCTGCCTATCTAGCTTAGAGAACAGCAATAAAGGGTAGATACAGGTGTATACTGTGCTGGGGCACACAACACCCACTAACTCCTGCAGATGCCTGAGAAAAGAACACACTGTCCCTGCCTATCTAGCTTAGAGAACAGCAATAAAGGGTAGATATAGGTGTATACTGCGCTGTAGGCACACAACACCCACTAACTCCTGCAGATGCCTGAGAAAAGAACACACTGTCCCTGCCTGCCTATCTAGCTTAGAGAACAGCAATAAAGGGTAGATACAGGTGTATACTGCGCTGGAGGCACACAACACCCACTAACTCCTGCAGAAGCCTGAGAAAAGAACACACTGTAGAACACACTGTCCCTGCCTATGTAGCTCTTTCCCTGCACGCCGGAACACACTACACAAGGCCGCCGTGCTGGCGGCCTTTTATAGTGTGGGGCGTGTACTAAACCCCCCTGAGCTATGATTGGCCACAGGCATCCTGCCTGTGGCCAATTATGGCTCTCCTCGCTGCCGGCGCTGTGATTGGCCAAGCATGCGGGGTCACAGTGCATGCTTGGCCAATCACAGTGCCGGCAATGCAGTGCGATGGCGCAGTGCATTGTGGGCCGTTCGGGTCACACTAATTTGGCGCGAACGGCCCACAAAGTTCTGGTTTCACCGAACAGGCAAACAGGCGATGTTCGAGTCGAACATGCATTCGACTCGAACACCGAGCTCATCCCTATTAGGCAGCTTTTATATCTGAGGACGAATCTTATGCCGCGTACACACAACCGTTTTTCATGACGAGAAAATTTACATTTTTTAATTTGGTCATTAAAAACGATTGTGTGTGGGCTCCAGAGCATTTTTCACTACGTGAAAAATGGCCATTAAAAATTTGGAACATGCTCTAATTTTTCTCGTCGTTTTTCACGTCGCCGTTTTTCTCGTCATGAAAAACGGCCGTGTGTATGCTTTAACGACACGAAAAAAATGCGCATGCTCAGAAGCAAGTGATGAGACGGGAGCGCTCGTTCTGGTAAAACTAGCGTTCATAATGTAGATAGCACATTCGTCACGCTGTAACAGACTGAAGAGCACGAGGCTGAAAAGTGCGAATCGTCTCTCACCAAACTTTACTAACACGAGGATCAGCAAAAGCAGCCCAAAGGGTGGTGCCATCTGAATGAAACTTTCCCTTTAAAGTGCCGTCGTACGTTTTGTACGTCACCGCGCTTTGCTTGAGCATTTTTTTTCACGATAGTGTGTAGGCAAGGCAGGCTTGAGAAGAATCACGTCGAGAAAAACGTTGTTTTTTTCAATGACATTAAAAACGGTTGTGTGTATGCCGCATTAGAGTCTAGTATGACATGCTGCCTGCAAACTATCAAATCAACATAAGAGATTTAATTATCGAGAACTCTATATCCTTTTAACTATATATATGTGATATTATTATAAGCATCTGTAGGGTGTTTTTTTTTATTTTGCTGAATGAAGCTAGGCAGCTGACACTAGTATAATATAGGGGTATTTATGTATCTATTTATATTTAAATTATTCACTTGCACTTTAGAGCAAGGAAGTCCATGAATTGTAATTAGCGCCAATTCTACACCTCCCTTCAAGCTAGGCAGTTGGCAGGGCAGTAACTGTCAGACTACAGGTGATCACTCACTTAAAGTGATTGTAAAGCTTTTTTTTTTTTTTAATTAGCCACTTTAATACTGAGCAATTTTACCCCCTTCCTGCCCAGGCCAATGTTCAGCTTTCAGCGCTGTCACACTTTGAATGACAATTGCACAGTCATGCAACACTGTACCCAAAATAAATTGTTATCTCTTTTTTACACGAATAGAGCTTTCTTTTGGTAGTATTTAATCACCACTGGGTTTTTAATTTTTTGCTAAATAAAAAACAATGGAAAATTTTTAAAAACAATGCGGTTGATTTACTAAAAATGGAGAGTGCAAAATTGGTCGCAGCTCTACATAGTAACCAATCAGCTTCCAGGTTTTTTGTCAAAGTATAATTGAACAAGCTGAAGGTAGAAGCTGATTGGCTACCATGCAGAGCTGCACCAGATTTTGCACTCTCCAGTTTTAGTAAATCAACCCCACTGCATTTTTCTTTGTTACTGTTATAACATTTTGCAAATAAATAACCTTTCTTCATAAATTTAGGGAAAAATGCATTCTGCTACATTTCTTCCACACACCATGGTATATACACTATATTACCAAAAGAATTGGGAAGCCTGCCTTTACACGTACATGGATTTTAATGGCATCCCAGTCTTAATCCATAGGGTTGAATATTGATTTGGCCCACCCTTTGCAGCTATAACAGCTTCAACTCTTCTGGGGAGGCTGTCCATAAGGTTTAGGAGTATGTCTATGGGAATGTTTGACCATTCTTTCAAAAGCGCATTTGTGAGGTCAGACAGTAATTTTGGACAAGAAGGCCTGGCTTGCAGTCTCCACTCTAATTCATCCCAAAGGTGTTCTATTGAGCTGAGGTCAGGACTCTGTGCAGGCCAGTCAAGTTCCTCCACCCCAAACTCGCTCATCCCTGTCTTTATGGACCTTGCTTTGTGCACTGGTGTGCAGTCATGTTGGAGTAGGAAGGGTCCATCCCCAAACTGTTACCATGAAGTTTGGAGCATGAAATTGTGCAAAATGTCTTGGTACACTGATGCCTTAGGAATTCCCTTCACTGGAACTAAGGGGCCAAGCCCAACCCCTGAAAAACAACCCCACACCATAATTCCCCCTCCACCAAATTATTTGGACTAGTGCACAAAGCAAGGTCTATAAAGACATGGTTGAGCAAATATGGGTTGGAGGAACTTGACTGGCCTGCACAGAGTTCTGACCTCAACCCAATAGAACACCTTTGGGATGAATTAGAACAGAGACTGCGAGCCGAGCCTTCTTGTCCAAGTCAGTGCCTGACCTCACAAATGTGTGTTTGGAAGAATGGTCAAACGTTCCCATAGACACACTCCTAAACCTTGTGAACACCCTTCCCAGAAGATTTGAAGCTGTTATAGCTGCAAAGGGTAGACCAACTCATTATTGAACCCTTCGGGATTTCGGTAAAGTTCATGTGCATCTAAAGGCAGGCATCACAATACTTTTGGTAATATAGTGTATATCAGAAAATTGATCAATCCTGATGTACTGACACCCTATCTAATTTCTTCAGAAATTAAAATGCCAGGACAATACAAATGAGCCCTTTTTGAAAAGTAAACAGTCCAAGGTATTTAGGAGGAGGCATGGCAGTTTTTTTGAAGTTGTAATTTTTTGGTCACAATTATTTAGAAAATGAAGAAATTTTAAAATTAAAATTTTCACAATTTTTTTTTTACATGCTGTTACCAGTGAAGTACAAAATTATCATATAACTGGTGTGGTGGTGTTCAGAGACACTGACTCGTGACAGTATGTAGAAAAAAATAATATATATTTTTTAAAGTTTTTTTACTTTTCTTTCCTATTTTTGTTAACACACTGGGACTAGTGCAATACAGTGTTACTTGGGGAAGTGATCAAGTTTTGTTTTTACACATTCTGATTGCCTATACCAACTAATTTAATTGGTATAAGCAACTGTTTGCCCGGTAAGGGGCCCCTCCCATCAGGAATTCCAAGAAGAACTATTATCCCTTAAAAATACTGTGCTTTCCCTTTAAAATTCTGTCAGCAGGTTATAACCCCCTTTTTTTAAGTGACGTGTGTTTTGTTAATGATATTATTTCTGTCAGCAGGATATATAACCCCCTTCTGACAGAAATGTTGTAAAGTGTACAGGTAGTGGTAGGATAGGATGTTTGTGTTTTGAAGGACTCTTCAGGATGGCACAGTTGTCTATCTATCTCCGAATGGAGCAACAGATCCTGTGGACAGAGGATTTCTCCTGAGGGGGAGATGCTCTGGTCCTAATGTGTATGTAATTGTCTGTAGCTGTAGGGACTTATAGTTAGGAATACAATGTACATACTAAAAAATGCCAAGAAAAGACTATATATATTTTTGATACGTAATTTATTTGTATATGTCCCATCCAAGTTTGCCCCCCCCCCCCTCCAATTTATTTTATGGAATGCCCTTACTCCTGGGCCCAGGAGCTATTTTTCTAAAATTCCCCAGTCAAGGGACTGACTGGATTTTGATGGGGGTGAGTGTAGCACCCTCTAGTTGGGTAGGTGCTAGAGTGGGGATTTTTCTGGAGAGTAGGAAAATTTAGGCTAAGATTTATGTAAATCCCGGTGTACTATATACAATGTGTTGATGATAAGCACATAAATACTGTGCACTGCCGCAATAAATATGTAGCACCCTCTAGTTAGGTAGGTGCTAGAGTGAGGATTTTTCTGGAGAGCAGAAAAAATTAGGCAGGCCTAGCTGGTGGCTAGGCCTGTTTGTTTTCATTCTGGGCTGGGAGTGGCCTAGGGGCAGGGCTGGATGACTCACAGGTAGCATCACTGCCACCTCCCTCTTCTTTCTAGAAGATGCTAGAAGGAAGGGAGGAATGGGAGATGTGGGGCTGCCTGGGGTACCTTGAGGAGCCTTGACCAATCCCCAACTTGGATTGGCAGGGGGAGAGCCTCCTCAAACACCTGGGGTCAGCCTTGCTGTGGGGAGTTGTCCGGTGGAAGAGCTGGAGTGAGAGAGTGTGGAGGCTGTCGGGGCTCCCCTGTCTGCATTTATATACTTATAGATAACCACTATGGCAGTAGTTTAAAAAAGGATGAGAGTGGGTTTATATCCACTTTAAGGCACATAGAGTGACCACTCTGATGACTTCCATCATCCAATCATATGCAAGCAAAAATGCTGTTTTTTATTTTTTCCTTGCATGTGAATGGATGATGCCCTTTTAAAGCTTTTTACATAGATAAACTCTGGCACTAGAGATCATGAAGGCTATCTATAATGCCCAATGGCTTGCAACCTTGCCAATTGTCATGGATATAGCGGGGTTGTGTTTCACAGCTTTGAACAGGATACACCTGTATACGTATCTAGACCACACCCTCTATTTTCATTTTTAGATAGATAATTACCATATGTAATTAAGATTGAACACATTTGAGAAAAACAAATATTTTACTCTTTTTTCATAGTCAGTTATTTTACTAAATAAGGTGACTAGCAAACCCCAGCCTGGAATCCTATTTGCTAGGCTCACTAACCAGATGAATATGATTATAACCCTTCCATAATTATACTGTAATAACTTCCATGTAAACTCAACATCTTCCAGATCCTTTTATCCCATAATGTGTGTAACAAGTCATCTTGATTACAGAAAGATCAGACTAGTGATGCATGCAGTAAGCACACAAATTGTTACCAGCATTTTCATCTCAAGGAAATCCTTATTTTAGGATAATGGGATGAAGAGTTTGTTTAGGCCCAGTGTTACAAAAGCAAAACAACAGAAACAGATGCAGTTAATGTGAATGGAATACGAATTGGCTACAATAATTACAAAAAATAACTCTAAAATTATAAAACAAATGTAAATGGACAGTGACCAAAGCCTAAAAACTAAATAGGTATGCACATTGTCCTCTATGAGGTCCCGGTTATTACCACTCATTATCATTTTTATGCACATGGGTGCCCTGGAAACATAAGAAAGTACTGTCAAAATACAGTCTGTGGTGATATTCATATCCTCTTTCAGAAAGTAGGTAACCGTAAACAAAGTGGACTATGTGGATATAAAAATGATAACAATAATACATTAGGATTGGCGCATTAGCCCTACCTAATTTTTAATGTGTTTGTTCAATCTGCTTCCATATAAATACACTTAAAATACCAAAAGTTACCCCACATTTTTTTAAGGCCATATTGAAAAGACAGCACAAGAATATTACATGATTGATCTTGGTGCATGAAGGTCAGGTTATATAGTAGCAAAAAGAAGTGCATTTAAATAAAAATATATAATATACAATTATGGGGGATTGCAACTGGCTGTTTTAAAAAAAAAATGAAGGTATTTGATCACCTCTGCGGTTTTTATTTTTTGCGCTATAAAAAAAAAAAAAGCAATATATTTTATATTTTGCTGTAATAAATATCCCCAAAAAAAAAAAAATATATATATATATATATATATATATATATATATATATATAAAAATTATTTTTTTCCTCAGATTAGGCTCATATATATTCTTCTACACATTGTATATTGATTGTTTTGTGCAAAAGTTATAGCGTCTACAAAATAGGGGATAGAAAGACTAGACAACTCTTAAGTCAGAGAATAACCTGCCTCACATGCGACAATGGACCTACTTTCAGATACGCAGTTACCTAGGCAAAATCAGAGAACCCCGGGCCCTTACTAGACCCCTGACAGATCTGGAGTCGGTATGTCATAACAAAACCCCATTGGATAAGGCCACTTCGTTTGCCTATTCTTGGCTACAGCATCCTAAGATCGCAGAGGCAGACGAACACGGGAGGAGGTGGTCGGAGGCATTAAAAGAAGACATAACGGACAAACAATGGAGGTATGCTTGTATATTAGCACATAAATGTTTGATAAGCACTAAATTACAGGAAACAAGTTACAAACTATTGACACACCGGTATAATACTCCTGACAGACTTCACAAATGGGATGTCCAAAAACCAGAGGTCTGCTGGAGATGTCAACTGGAAACAGGCACGCTGATCCACATTTGGTGGCATTGCACCCTGATCACAACCTTCTGGAACAAAGTTAGGTGCCTGATTAAACAGATAATGGAAACCAAGTTAAACTTAAATGCAGCATGCTGTTTATTACATGTGGCCAACTTTACACTCAAACGCTACAAACATTCTTTGACCAAACACCTACTCAATGCGGTCAAATCACGAATTCCCTTACATTGGTACTCTCCTCAGGTCCCATCCATCTCAGAGTGGCTAAACAAGGTCGCTGACATTTGTGAGATGGAGGACACCTTGGCACAAGACAGAGGCACCGTGGAGAGATTCCACAAGACCTGGTAACCGTGGTTTGTTTTCAAGTACTCCCAGGATTTTACGGACGCTATGTCCTGTCACTCCTCCTGAAGGTTCAATAAGTTTTACCTGTTTATGGCCCTTAAATCTAATGGCCATTTGGCACTGGTGATACATAGTACTCCCTGTACCTAATCTGCCCCCTTTTCTCTCTTCCGTCTTTTCTCCCCTTTTCTCCCCCCCCCCCTCCTCTGTTATAATTATAATAGTAGATGTTGACTATCGATCAGACTAGAATTTAGTTATCAATATTCTCTTTTTTATGTCTGTTGATATTGTTAATATGTAGATACTGATCAGATTGGATATTCTCTAAGCTTTGAATTCATAACTCAGGATCGATTACGCAGTAATCAACTATCTTGTAAAATTTCTTTCACAGAAAATAGCTAGACAATATTCTCAGGTTATCATAAGCTCTGATAAGATGAATTGATGAAACTTGTGCGGTTGCATCTGCGATTGGATATCTGTGCATTTTTTTTTCCTTTTCAATTTTCAATAAAAGACTTTGAATGATAAAAAACAAAATATGAGATAGATTTATGGCATTTTTATTATTATTATTTTTTTATTAGTAATGGCGGTGATCTGCGATTTTTTTCGGGACTACCACATTGCAGTGGACAGATCAGACATGTTTGACACTATTTTGGGAATATTGACATTTATACAGTGATCAGAGCTAAAAATTGCCACTGATTACTGTATAAATGTACTGGCAGGGAAGGGTTTAAACACAAGGGGGCGATCAATGGATTAAGTGTGTTTCCTCAGCGTGTTCTAACTGAAGGGGGAATGGGCTACCACTGAAATGACAGAGATCACTGCTACCTATCATTAGGAGCAGTAGATCTGTCATGTCACTAGGCAGAACAGGGAAATGCCTTGTTTATATAGGCATCTCCCCGTTCTGCCTCTCCTCCCCGGCGATCGTGGGCCGCCGGTGGACATTAAGTCCGGGGGACCCATAAGCACAGCGAGCGTGCACGCACCCGCTATTTTGCTTTTGCAGACTGACGTACAGGACGTATAGCCGTGAGTGCTTTTAAATGGCTTTTTTTCCTTCAGAAATGACACTTTGTGCAAGGACAGTTCTAAGCACCGGAAACAAGCGCTGCTTTACAGGCATACTGTAGACACCCCCCAGGTACGAAATTTAAGGAATATTTCACTTTTATTGTTTCACTTTAAGCATTATTAAAATCACTGCTCCCGAAAAAACTGCAGTTTTTAAAACTTTTTTTGCATTGATACATGTCCCCTGGGGCAGGACCCGGGTCCCCAAACCCTTTTTATGACAATAACTTGCATATAAGCCTTTAAAATTAGCACTTTAGATTTCTCCCATAGACTTTTACAGGGTGTTCCACGGCTTTTCGAATTTGCCGCGAACACCCCAAATTGTTCGCTGTTCGGCGAGCGGGCAAACAGGCAATGTTCGAGTTGAACATGAGTTTGACTCGAACTCGAGGCTCATCCCTACAGTTCGGTAAATGTACTTGCTCATTATACAGTTTTGAGGTCTGTTGATAAAGTAAATGAAAATTAGCTGAAAGCCCCACACCAGCCTGCCACCCTCCACCCCCACATTCAAACTACTTTCTGGCAAAAACATACCTACAGTAAATGCCTCTTTTATTCCTCTAAATTCATGGTAACAAAGCATTCTTCATTCTTCTGTGTACAGGAGGTGGGATCCTTTTTCAGGTGTCCACATGATTATCTGCATGATATGGTCACTTCCTATTGTTTTTTTGTTTTTTAAACCATAAAGCTTTTATTAATGCTTAATAATAACATTTGTACAATCATACTAGCATTTGTACATAAGTATCATATAAAAGTATAACATTGTATAATTGAGTTCAATAGTAGAGTATTTTAATAATAAAACCATTGAAGTGGCTTCGTAGTTAACCGATCATTGCATCGATAGTCTATTTAGAAATACTCTGAATATTTGTAGAAAAAATTGATTATTTAATCTCAAAAAGAAAGGAACAAAAGTAAAACTTTGTGAACCTCAGGGAGAAGCCCATAGAAGAAGGTATAATGATAGAAATGAAAGGGAATAGAAGGAAGGGGAATAAAAATAAGGAGAGATATTGTTCATTCATGTTTCTCTATATTTAAAGGTTAGCAGCAGAGAAATCTAAGGATCGAGAAGAGGAGTCTCAGCAGTGATGTCAGCAAAGGGGACCATTGAGTATTAGCCAGTTTAGGCACCTCTGCATCACTCGATTATAAGGGTAAGGTCTCTGCTCCCTGAGCGTTGCCACCAGGTTCCAGGTTGTGGTGGAACTACACCAATCAAACGCAATATGTTTTCTTAAAGGGCTAGCACATTTAATGCTCTACATCAACACACTAGCTGCCAAGCCTCCTGTATTTCCAGAGATCATCTCTTGTTCCTGTGAATCTTCAGGTATCCCTGTGGCTTCAACATTCCTGCCTTTCTTCTGGAGAGCTTTCAGCATTCCTACACTTCTTTGCTGTATGTACTTCCAGTGAACTCCCAACATTTCTGCAATCTGTGCTCCTAGTACCACAGTGCATCCAGTGACTGTCCTGTCTTCATATGTTCCCAATACTCCCACTAACTTTTCTGTGTTCCTGTGATCCCAGTATCCCTGTGCTCCCAGAGACATTACTATGTTCCTATGATCCCAGCACTCCAGTGATTTCAGAGACTCTCCTGTGCTAATGTGAACCCAGCATTTTTGTGCTCCCAGAGACTTTCCTTCATTCCTGTGATCCCTGTGATCCCAGAACCCAGTGCTTCCTGTGTCTATTTTGAGGTCTCAGAACATCAGTGCTCCAAGAGCACCTGTTCCTGTGTTCCCAGCACCCTGGTACTCCCAGAGATTCATCTGTATTCATGTGATCCCAGCATCCAGATGCTTCCAAAGACTTTCACTTGTATTCCTGTAACACAGCACCCTTGTGCTCCTAGAGACTCTCTCCTGTGTACCCTTGCTTTCTGCTATGTAGTTTCCTGTTTGGGCTGGTAGGAAGTGGCAACCTCAAAGCTGTCTTGCAGCAAAGCCTATCACTCTTTCTGGAGTGCTCTTGTAAAAACAAGGCAGCGCTTTAGACTCTGCAGGACCCTTGAGAAACTGGTGATTCCCCTCACTGTCTCCTCTGAGGCCTGCAACTCCTTGTAGTTTCAGTTACAACTACCTTACTGGTGTGACCTATTTCTAGCAGATACAGACTCCTCTCCATAACACAGTTCCCAAACACTTGAGAAAACAATGGGGGTCAAAGGGGATGGAGGGTTAAGATATGTCTGGATATGGGCTTTAAAAATGTATTTGTTTTACCTGATGTTTGACTGCATTCCATTACCGCCTTAATGTCATAGTCTCCCTAATGGGTTTTTCCCATCTATGAAAAGATTAAATACTTTTCACTATCAACATTTTCACTTTGTACCAATCCAATATTTTTAATGGTATGTATCTAAGGAACTTGCTTCTAAGCAATATAGTGGCCCTTGAAAATTTTACTTTTTTTTTTCCCCCTAGTTTATGCTAGCTTTTTCTTCTTGTGTGGTGGAAAGAGACAGATTTTACCAACTGCTTTATAAATATCCATATGGAATCTATTTGTAAAAATGGAGAATAGAAATTTGAAAATGGAGTACCTGCATATGGACAAGGTATGTGCTTTGTTACTGTTTTTCTCTTTAAAGTGTTTGTTAAGTGTAAAATCTCATTCACTGCCAGCCCCTCTATTAGAGGCTGGCATACCACACTATGTAACAATTAACAAAAGGAAGCTGCGCTAATAATAAATTGATAATGTGAATCTGTGAAAAGAACACCTTAAATAACGTGATAATTGCATACACAGTCAGGAAGTGCAATGAAAATCTTCACCCATAATAAAAAAAAAAAACTAAATGCTAATAACAATAACAAAATATATGATAAAAAGATGAACAGTGAAAAGGACATCATGTGACAAGTCCTGAATAAACCATATATAAATTGTCATATAAGGTAAACTGTATAATGGTACTAATTGGGGCAGAAAAACAGGGCAAATGGAAATAGTCTCTATCATCAATAATCAAGACGATGAAGCATTGCAGCACCCAGTGACGAATCTTCAAAAGACACAGAACACTGTGAATCCACCACCACACAAAATCAAGGCTTACCAGCTTTTCAAGCTAGAATAGCTTGTCACCCAAACTGGGTATTACAATCTCCCGCTGCTAAGTGACTCACAGGTCTGGCGTTCCCAAAGCTCCGACCTGGATGATACGGCAGTCCCAATGTGTCGGTGTTGACCAACACACTCGATATAGAGAGGGCATACAGGAAGTGGCAGGTTCAGAGAGGTTTTTAACAGTTTAGAGGGGAGCAGATTACACAGCACAAGCACTAGGCTGTGTAATCTGCATTAAGGGACCATGATCTGATTTTTTTTATTTTTGTTGGGGTTAACAAACACTTTGTCATTAAATGTTTAAAGCTTAAAGTTTTACTAAACCCAATACAGTAAAATCAGTCTGTCTATGCAGCATAGCATGCTTGCTATAGTCACTTTGGAAATTAAGCGGTTAATCCTCTGCATTGTGTAAAAAGGCTGTTTTATCCTGTATGCATAGATCCTTCCCTCCTGCACTGTCTATCTGGGGAAGAACAGCTAACACAGGCAGAGTAGCCAACCTGCACATGCTCAGTTGTGTCTTTTTATGTTTGAGAGAACATTTACTTGTTCTCAGAGCTAGCCAGGTCACATGATATTGACATCACACATGTGGGCGTGTATACAGGCTGTAGTGGAAATCTCCTCCTACCTGACCTCTCAGCACTGGACAAACTGTGCAGTTTATCATGTAAACGTTGTATACAGATCATCCAAAAAGGTATTAAGTGGCAGTATTTTAATGTAAAAAGATTGGGGGGAGGGATTAACTATTTTCATATTACTGGGTTTAGTAACACTTTAACTCCAGGCAAAGAGTATTTGAATAAACTATTTTACCTAGCAAAGGATGTGTAATTCATTTCAGCCAGAGTGGAAATTCAAGTACTTCTGTGAGTGAGCACAGCCAACTCTAAGACCCCTGGTCTTTCACACTGGGGCCGCGGCCACGTTCGCGGTGAAGCGTTGCTTGTTTTAGCGGCGTTTTACCGCTAGCGGGGCGCTTTTAACCTCAAAGAAGGGGTTAAAAATTCTTGTGTTGCGGAGCTTCCGAAGTGCTGCCCATTCATTCCATTGGGCGGGGCATTTTGGGAGCGCTAAATACAGCACTTTCAACTCACCCCAAAGATGCTGCTTGCAGGATTTTTTGGAACGTCCCACAAGCGCACCACTGGAGTGTGAAAATTCACACTTGAATGAATGGGAGGCGGTTTTCAGGCACTTAGCAGAGGCTATTTCCAACGCTAAAGCGCCTGAAAACCGGCCCAGTGTGAAAGGGGTCTAAGATCTAAATTTTTCTTAAGCAATACAGCATAGTCTGAAGACACATCCCCAGTCTGTCATTAGACAATAAAAGAGCAGCACACATATAGACACACATGGCCATACACATACTGTATAAATATTTTCCATAGATTCCTCCATCCATGCTATACAGCATAGCTATATGAATCTCTCACTGCAGCTATTGTATTTTACAACTGGTCCCACCAACTGTCAGAATTCCTGAAGATTGACGGCATCTGATTGGTTGCAGTTCAGCCAACAATTTTTTTATCCAATCAAATTCACTTTGTGTATGGCCAGCTTTAGGTAATCCCTGTGTAAAGCAATTTAATTCTAGTATATTTAAAATATGTTTCAATTTCAAAAATACATATCTGGATTAAACTGTGTTTTTACATCTGCCTGGAGAGCAGCTTTAAACTATAAAAAAAAAAAACTATGGCAATGTATTGTATTGATAGTAATTAAATATATTTGAAGTTCTCCTACTTTTTTTAAATATATGCAACCTAACTTACAGATGGGGATGTAAGACTGTTTTCCACTCTCCAGTCTGTTTTTGCTAATAAATTCCATATGATGATTAAAGCAGTAGTGACGAAAAACCGATCTCTTGATCTTTAGGGTGCTATTAGCCTCTGTCTAGCCAAACACAACATGTAGTGTAAAACACAGCAAGACAGTATAGCCAGATTAACCTGAGATTCGTCTGTTCTAGCTGTTCTAGCTGACTGAACAACATCATCCAGAGAGGCAGCACAAAAAGCCCAAGAACATATGACAGGGTAACTTAATGGGAATGGATAATCTTTTCTATATTTTTTTAAGATAAACATATAATATAGATCAGCTTTAGGTAAATAAACTTAATAATAAGGATTAACGTTTAAAACATTTGTGTGTATAATTTGTAATTTTGTATGTGTAACCAAGTGCTGGACTACAGAAACATGAAGGAGAGGTTTCCCTGTTCTATCAGTTTATTTTCGCTTTCTACTGTTGTACTGATGTTATAATGCACCATTCTCCCCAGGGAGTCGCAGTTTGGGGCTTCAGCCATATAGACTCTTTGGCATACACACCTATATCGCAACTGCATCTTCACAGCATGCTGGTTTACTAAAATTGTCATTAAGTGCACCACTGCTTCTTAAAGGGCCCCAACAATAGCCGGCAAAAGAGCAGCATAAAGGACTGTCCTCCAGCAAAACTATCCTGCGCTTCCATATTGGTCCCTTCTCCACCTTTCATTGATTTTTTTACAGACAGTGCACATCCAGTTGGTCTAGGCCTAGTATAGTCACTGTACTATACTGCACTTTGGCAGTATAGTCTTCTGTATTAGGTAAATCAAGCTTTGGTCAATCCAATGATGTCCATGAGAGCAGAGGTTCTCTTTCTCCTTATTGGTTCAGACACAGCAGCGGGAGCCATTGGCACCCGCTGCTGTCAATCACAGCCAGTGTGGAGGGAGTGGGGGCGGGGCTGAGGCACATTCAGCTTGTTTTATGGCTTTAGAGCAAGCATGCACGAGTGCCCCCATAGCGAGCAGCTTGCTGTGGGGGCACTCGGCAGGATGGGGGGAACCAGAAGCGCCGGCAGGGGAACCAAGAAGAGGAGGATTAAGACCTGAGAAGAGGATTGGGGCTGCTCTGTGGAAAACCATTGGACAGAGCAGGCAAGTATAACATACTTGTTATCTCTTAAATATAAAAATTGAGCCTTAAGAATAACATTAACCACGTCAGCCCCGGAGGATTTGGCTGCCAAATGACCAGAGCACTTTTTGCGATTCGGCACTGCGTCGCTTTAACTGACAATTGCGCGGTCATGCAACATGGCTCCCAAACAAAATTGACGTTCATTTTTTCCCACAAATAGAGCTTTCTTTTGGTGGTATTTGATCACCTCTGTGGTTTTTATTTTTTGCACTATAAACAAAAATACTGCTATAATAAATATCCCCAAAAAAAATATAAAAAAACTATTTTTTTCCCTCAGTTTAGGCCAATACGTAGGATTCTACATAGTTTTGGTAAAAAAAAAAATTGCAATAAGCGTCCACAAAATAGGGGATAGTTTTATGGCATTTTTATTAATATATATTTTTTTTAATAGTAATGCCGGCGATCAGAGATTTTTATAGTAACTGCGACATTATGGCGGACACATAAGACACTTTTGACGCTATTTTGGGACCATTGTCAGTTATACAGTGATCAGTGCTATAAAAATGCACTGATTACCACGTAAATGACACTGGCAGGGAAGGGGTTAACCACTAGGGGGCAAGGAAGGGGTTAAGTGTGTCCTAGGGAGTGATTCTAACTGTGTGGGGGCTGGGTTACCTGTGACACAACACTGATCACTGCTCCCAATGACAGGGAGCAGAAAATCAGTGTCCTGTCACAAGGCAGAACAGGGAAATGCCTTGTTTACACAGACATTCCCCCGTTCTGCAGCTCCGTGACATGATCGCGGGACACCGGTAGACATCGAGTCCGCGGGTCCCACGGGCACGGTCACGGAGCTCGCAGCAGGGGCACGTGCCCGCACGTTGCAAAATTCAAAGAGACGTATATATACTTTGCTTTGCGCAGCCGTGCCATTCTGCCGAAGTAAATGTTTGTGATATGGTCGGCAAGCAGGTAAATTAGACATGTGTAGAATGCAAAAATTTATTTTGTTTCGGATAGATTTGTTATGTTACTAATTTTGTTTCATTTATTTGTTTAGTTTAGTTTTCATTTTGTTTCGTTTATTAATTTTCTAATGAATGCCACATTTTCAGAACAATTCGAATTCCGATCGGTCGAAAAATGATTGACCGATTCAAATTCTGTTTGAAGTATAGCTGGTTATTAAGGAGCGGGCCGGGAAACCAGCCACGAATCCTTAACAACCGATGACTCATCAGCTGTTAGCGGGCTTCCCTGTTGAGAGCTGAAATGTAAACAAAAGAATGCCGGAAATTGAAAATGTAGAAATCCACAGCAAAATTATATTAAAAAAAAAACAGCATGGGATCCCCTCCAAAATATATACCAGACCCTTATCCGAGCATGCAGCCCCACAGGCTAGAAAAGGAAAAAGCTCTGCTCCCCACCCCAAAGCACCTTGTGCCCCATGTTGATGGGGACAAGGACCTCTTCCCCACAACCCTGGGCCATGGTTGTGGGGTCTGCAGGCGGGGAATCTGGAAGCCCCCGTTAAAAAGGGGGCCCCCCCACCATGTGAATGACTATGGCCTACCCATTCACCAAAAAGTTGTAAAAAGTGAATAAAGACACAAGTTTTTGACAATTCCATTATTTAGAAAAAAAAGGTCCCTCGGTGTAGATCCATTATCAATCATGACACCCGCCACATCGCCAGACCCAAAAAAAGAAAAGAGGAACCTTGGGCCTTGTCGAACACTCCCGCCGACTGCCTGCTCTGCCATCTGACATTTCTTAAATAGATAAGGGGCAGAGTCCCCTGATGATGTCAGCTGGTGACCTCGCCTCCATGTGATATCATCAAGCCAGCATGCAGGGTCAGCAACAAGGTGGCAGGGTCAGCTGCTGATGTCATCGGGTGACTCTGACCCTTAGCTATTTAAGATACGTCAGACAGCGGGGCGAAGCAGACAGATAATGGGAGCCTTCAATGAAACCGGAGGTTTTTTTTATACTTTTTTTGGGGTCTGGCAGTGGCGGAGAGCATCGTGATTGACGATGGATCTACACCGGAGGACATTTTTAATAAAAGAATTGTCAAAAACTTGTGTTGTGTCTTTATTCACTTTTTTACATTTTTTTGGGGTGAATGGATACTATGTACCCCATACTCATTCACATGTGGGGGTGGGATCTGGGGGCCCCCTTGTTAAAGGGGGTGTCTAGATTCCGATAAGCCCCCCACCCTCAGACTCCCACAACCACCGCCCAGGGTTGTGGGGAAGAGGCCCCTTGTCCCCATCAATATGGGGACAAGGTGCTTTTGGGGTGCAGGGCAGAGCCCCCCTGCCCCAAAGCACCCTCTCATGTTGAGGACATGTGGCCTGGTATGGTTCAGGAGGGGGAGGTGCTCGCTCGCCTCCCCCCTTTCCTGACCTGCCAGGCTGCATGCTCGGATTAGGGTCTGATATACATTTTGGGGGGATCCCACACCTTATGATAATATCAGATTTTTGCATCTCAACGCGATACATTTGCATAGAATTTTTGCGTTTTATATTGTAGGCATTAGGGATAAGCTTCGAGTTCGAGTCGAACTCATGTTCGACTCGAACATTGCCTGTTCGCCTGTTCGCCGAACAGCGAACAAATTGGGGTGTTCGCGGCAAATTCGAAAAGTCTATGGGAGAAATCTAAAGTGGTAATTATAAAGCCTAATATGCAAGTTATTGTCCTAAAAAGTGTTTGGGGACCTGGGTCCTGCCCCAGGGGACATGTATCAATGCAATTTTTTTTTTTTTAAACTGCCGATTTTTCGGGAGCAGTGATTTTAATAATGCTTAAAGTGAAACCATAAAAGTGAAATATTCCTTTAAATTTCGTATCTAGGGGGTGTGTATGATATGCATGTAAAGTGGCGCATGTTTCCCGTGCTTAGAACTGTCCCTGCAAAAAGTGTCATTTTTGAAGAAAAAAAAGTCATTTAAAACTCACTCGCGGCTATTAATGAATTGTCGGCTCCCGGCAATACATACAAAAGTCATTGATAAAAAAAAAAAAAAAAAAGCGTGGGGGTCCCCCATAATTCCATTACCAGGCCCATATCCGAGCACGCAACCTGGCTGGCCGCAGGGGAAGAGGGGGGACAAGAGAGCGGCCCCCCCTCCCTCCTGAACCGTACCAGGCCACATGCCCTCAACATGGGGAGGATGTCCCCATGTTGATGGGGACAAGGGCCTCATCCCCACAACCCTTGCCCGGTGGTTGTGGGGGTCTGCGGGCGGGGGGCTTATCGGAATCTGGAAGACCCCTTTAACAAAGGGGACCCCCAGATCCCGGCCCCCCTATGTGAATTGGTAAGGGGTACATTGTACCCCTACCATTTCACGAAGAAAGCGTAAAAAATTGTAAAAAAAAAAAACACACAAACACCTTGAAAAAGTCCTTTATTTAAAAAAAAAAAAAAACATTCCAGCGATGAAATCCAGTGTCCCGCGGCGATCCCGATGTCCAGCGCCGTCCGTCATTGGTTTTGTCTGAGCGGACCTGATGGGGAACTTCCTCCTCAGTGTTTTAAATGTATAGACCCGCCCCTTCTAAAGTTCCCCATCAGGTCCGCTCAGCGGACCAGATGCGGAACATGAGAAGGGGCGGGTCTATACATGTATTACCAAAGTGAGAGAAGTTCCCCATCAGGTCCGCCCCCTCGGTATGTCGGACCCGCCTACGTCATTGGCTTGAGCGGGGTACTTCCTTCACTGTGTAATTTACAATGACGTAGGCGGGTCCGACATACCGAGGGGGCGGACCTGATGGGGAACTTCTCTCACTTTGGTAATACATGTATAGACCCACCCCTTCTCATGTTCCGCATCTGGTCCGCTGAGCGGACCTGATGGGGATGGGGAACTGATGGGGAACTTTAGAAGGGGCGGGTCTATACATTTAAAACACTGAGGAGGAAGTTCCCCATCAGGTCCGCTCAGGCAAAACCAATGACAGACGGCGCTGGACATCGGGATCGCCGCGGGACACTGGATTTCATCGCTGGAATGTTTTTTGTTTTTTTTTTAAATAAATGACTTTTTTAAGGTGTTTGTGTGGTTTTTTTTTACAATTTTTTACGCTTTCTTCGTGAAATGGTAGGGGTTCAATGTACCCCTTACCAATTCACATTAGGGGGGGCCGGGATCTGGGGTTCCACTTTGTTAAAGGGGTCTTCCAGATTCCGATAAGCCCCCCGCCCGCAGACCCCCACAACCACCGGGCAAGGGTTGTGGGGATGAGGCCCTTGTCCCCATCAACATGGGGACATCCTCCCCATGTTGAGGGCATGTGGCCTGGTACGGTTCAGGAGGGAGGGGGGCCGCTCTCTCGTCCCCCCCTCTTCCCCTGCGGCCGGCCAGGTTGCGTGCTCGGATAAGGGTCTGGTATGGATTTTTGGGGGGACTCCACGCCATTTTTTTTAAATTTGGGGTGGAGTTCCCCTTAAAATCCATGCCAGATCTGAAGGGCCTGGTATGGATATTTGGGGGAACCCCACGCCATTTTTTTAAAAAATTTCGGCGGGGTTCCCCTTAATCTCCATTCCAGACCTGAAGGGCCTGGTAATTGAATTATGGGGGACCCCCACGCTTTTTTTATTTTTTTTATCAATGACTTTTGTATGTATTGCCGGGAGCCGACAATTCATTATAGCCGCGAGTGAGTTTTAAATGACTTTTTTTCCTTCAAAAATGACACTTTGTGCAGGGACAGTTCTAAGCACGGGAAACATGCGCCACTTTACATGCATATCATACACACCCCCCAGGTACGAAATTTAAAGGAATATTTCACTTTTATTTTTTCATTTTAAGCATTATTAAAATCACCGCTCCCGAAAAAACGGCCGTTTTTAAAACTTCTTTTTGCATTGATACATGTCCCCTGGGCAGGACCCAGGTCCCCAAACACTTTTTAGGACAATAACTTGCATATAAGCCTTTAAAATAAGCACTTTAGATTTCGAACGTTCGAGTCCATTGTATTTAATAGGGTTCTAAAGTTCACACGAACATTTTGTCTGTTCGCAGGTTCTGGTGCGAACCGAACAGGGGGGTGTTCGGCTCATCCCTGGTAGGCATGTAATTCTTAGGGATAACTCACTTAAATCTGTCCAAACAAAAGTCTAGTAGACATCCTGGGTATGATAAAGTTTGAAACATAAAATCATAAATTATAATATAATAAATAACTATAAATAATTATAAAAAATAATAATAAAATAAATTTCCCCACGATTCCCTATCGCTCAATTCTGCAAGTGTTCTAATTTATTATCGCTGTTTTCTAACTGGTTTGCTGTTTTCTAGCTGGATCTAGCTTTTCACACCGTAAAAGCCCCCAGAGACTGAGAGTGCCTTTTAGTAACTAGTCTACAAATGTCTACATTTAATACCAGGTCCCAGGTCCTGTTTGGAACAACCAAGGCTGTGCAGATCCTAAATGCACTCTGTGCTGACTGTCAGCTGTTTCAATTTATCCTGTTACAGAGCACTCCTTAGGCCTGGTTCACACTGGGGCGACAAACGCTCCGACATTGGGAGCTCATGTCGCATGACGTGTGAAAATCAATGTTTCCCTATGGGAGCCGTCCTAACTGGTCCGACACATGTCGGTCCGACTTTGAAAATGCTCCCTGTACTACTTTGGTCCGACTTTGATCCGACTTCAGCCCATTGACTATCATTGAAGTCGGATCAAAGTCGGACCGCAGTCTTGCATGGTCCGACTTTGGCATGCGACTTGTGCTGTACTGCTCTTGAGGGGGAACTCCAGGCCAAATTTTTAATAAAAAACCGGCGTGGGTTCCCCTCCAGAGGCATACCAGGCCCTTGGGTCTGGTCTGGATTTGAACAGGCGCCCCTACGCCGAAAAAACGGCGTGGGGGTCCCCCCAAAATCCAAACCAGACCCTTATCCGAGCACGCAACCTGGCAGGCCGCAGGGGAAGGGGGGGGGACGAGAGAGCGGCCCCCCCTCCCTCCTGAACCGTACCAGGCCGCATGCCCTCAACATGGGGGGTTTGGTGCTCTGGGGCAGGGGGGCGACCTGCGGCCCCCCCACCCCAGAGCACCCTGCCCCCATGTTGATGAGGACAGGGCCTCTTCCCGACAACCCTGGCCGTTGGTTGTCGGGGTCTGCGGGCGGGGGGCTTATCGGAATCCAGGAGCCCCCTTCAATAAGGGGGTCCCCGGATCCCGCCCCCCCCACCCTATGTGAATGAGTATGGGGTACATCGTACCCCTACCCATTCACCTGGTGGAAAAAAATTGCAATAAAAAAACACTACACGGGTTTTCAAAGTAATTTATTGCACAGCTCCGGGGGTCTTCTTCCGACTTCCGGGGGTCTTTTCCGACTTCGAGGGTCTCCGGTGTCGTCTCCCGCTCTCCGGTTCTTTCTTCCGCCGGGCCTCCGCTAACTTCTTTTTAGCTCTTTTGCTAACAGAGGCCCGGTCTTCCCGTTGTCTCGTCCGGCTCTCCGTTGTCCTTCTGCCGGCCCCTCCACTAACTTCTTCGTAGCTCTTTTGCTAGTGGAGGGGCCGGGCTTCCCGTCGCTGTCGCCGTCGGCTTCCCTCTTCTCCTTCTCGATGTTGACGCGTCGCTTCCTCTCGCTGTAATACTGGCTCTCCGCTCCGCTCCGCATTAATATAGGCTTCTCATGACGTCACAGTCACATGTTCCCATGACGTCACAGTCACATGCTCCGGGGCCATGTGCCCTGGAACATGTGACTGTGACGTCATGAGAAGCCTATATTAATGCGGAGCGGAGCGGAGAGCCAGTATTACAGCGGGAAGAAGCGACGCGTCAACATCGAGGAGGAGAAGAGGGAAGAAGAAGCCGACGGCGACGACGGGAAGCCCGGCCCCTCCACTAGCGAAAGAGCTAAAAAGAAGTTAGTGGAGGGGCCGGCAGAAGGACAACGGAGAGCCGGACGAGACAACGGGAAGACCGGGCCTCTGTTAGCAAGAGAGCTAAAAAGAAGTTAGCGGAGGCCCGGCAGAAGAAAGAACCGGAGAGCGGGAGACGACACCGGAGACCCCCGGAAGTCGGAAAAGACCCCCGGAAGTCGGAAGAAGACCCCCGGAGCGGTGCAATAAATTACTTTGAAAAGCTGTGTAGTGTTTTTTTATTGCAATTTTTTTTCCACCAGGTGAATGGGTAGGGGTACGATGTACCCCATACTCATTCACATAGGGTGGGGGGCCGGGATCCGGGGGCCCCCTTATTGAAGGGGGCTCCCGGATTTCGATAAGCCCCCCGCCCGCAGACCCCGACAACCAACGGCCAGGGTTGTCGGGAAGAGGCCCTGTCCTCGTCAACATGGGGGCAGGGTGCTCTGGGGTGGGGGGGCCGCAGGTCGCCCCCCTGCCCCAGAGCACCAAACCCCCCATGTTGAGGGCATGCGGCCTGGTACGGTTCAGGAGGGAGGGGGGGCCGCTCTCTCGTCCCCCCCTCTTCCCCTGTGGCCGGCCAGGTTGTGTGCTCGGATAAGGGTCTGGTATGGATTTTGGGGGACCCCCCACGCCGTTTTTTCGGCGTAGGGGCGCCTGTTCAAATCCAGACCAGACCCAAGGGCCTGGTATGCCCCTGGAGGGCAACCCACGCCGTTTTTTAAATTTAAAATTTGGCCTGGAGTTCCCCTTCAAGATTCATACCAAACACAGTGCCTGATATTGGCGGGGATCCAAGTCGGATCCCCGTTCATTGAAAGTCGGACATATGTCGGCTTCATGTCGCAGGGCAAAGTCGGATCCAAAGTAGGACAGATGTCGTGTCGCACAAGTGTGAACCCGGCCTCAGGCCTGGTTCACACTGGTCCGACAAACGCTCCGACATTAGGAGCTCATGTCGCATGACGTGTGAAAATCAATGAATCCCTATGAGAGCCGTCCTAACTGGTCCGACACAAGTCGGTCCGACATTAAAAATGCTCCCTGTACTACTTCTGTCCGACTTTGATCCTACCTCAGCCCATTGAATATCATTGAAGTCGGATCAAAGTAGGATCCTTGTCCTAACCATCCGACATTTGACATCCGACATGGTGATTACAGCAGCAGTAAAAGGAATTTATCTCACCCTGGGATTGTTTTGATTGGTCAAAATACAAGTTTGACTAGCACAATGTCGGATCAAAGTAGTATCCTGTTCATGAATGTCGGATGGATGTCGGACCAATTTAGGATCAATGTAGGACTGATGTCGCAGAGCAAAGTAGGATGAAAGTCGGATTAGTTGTAAACCCTTTTATTTTTTTTTATTTTTTTTACTAACCTGCAAGACAAAGCTATAATGAGCTAGTATGACTAGCATACTAGCTCATTATGTACCACTTACCTTCGATCAAGGGCCCCCGAAGTCGTCCGTGTCCCTCCTCTAGCCGCATCCATCGCTGCGGCGATATCCGGAATGTTACTTCCGGGTATCGCCGATGCAGCCAATCACAGCGCCGCTCCGGCGCTGTGATTGGCCGGAGCGGCGAAGACGTGACTCCGCGCATGCACGCGTGAGCTGTCGAATTCGGCTACGTCGTCGAATGTTGCGACCTAGCCGAATTTGTGAATGGGGTGACGTCAGCGTCGCCGCATTTACATACAAATATCTCCTTAACCGTGTAGGTTAAGGAGATATTTCATGCACCTACAGGTGAGCCTTAATCAAGGCTTACCTGTAGGTCTTTGTTTAAAAAGTGGGTTTACAACCACTTTAAAGTAGAACAAAAAGGCAAAACTTTTTTTCTTTCCTTTTTTTTTGGATAGAGTAAGGGAGAGTTAAACCTCCTGTCAGATTTTTTTGTCATTTGTGTCCCATTTTGGAGATCTTCCTTCACTTCTTGTCCGATAGCCAAACAGGAAGTAAGAAGAAATCCCTGAAAATTAAGGGAATCCTTTGGGGACTTCCAGGGAACTAGAACTAGTGTCCCCATTGGAATATTTACCCTCTATTACTTTTCTGGGGACAACCTAAATTTGGGGATTTTCAGTACTTTCACTTTCAATGATGATGGTAAACAAGACAAATAGAGAAGGTGAATCTCCTTAATGGGGGCACAGACAGCAATAAAAACGGACAGGTGTTTTAATTCCTCTGCACTCTATCCAAAGCTAAAAGAAACAAAGTTTTGCCTTTAGTTATTCTTTAAAACTTTCCATTTCAACCACTTGCCTACTGGGCACTTATACCCCTTGCCTGACCAGGCCAATTGTCAGCTTTCAGTGATATTATTTTGACTTTGAGAAGGTTATAGGCCGGGTTCCCACTGCTCTGACATGGAAGTAGGACAACTTCTGATCTTACTTTGCCCTTTATATCCGATTTTGATGCGACTTCCATGAACGGGATCCGACTTTGATCTGACAATACCAGGCCCTTTGAGTCTGGTATGAATCTTGAGGGGGGAATCCCCCGTCAAAATTTAAAAATAAATAAAATGCACGAGGTCCCTCCCCCCAAGACCATACCATACCCTTTGATCTGGTACTGATTTTGAGGGGAAATCCCATGCCAAAAAAACAGTGTAGGGTCCCCCCAAAATCTATACCATACCCCTATCCGAGTGCGCAGCCCAGCAGGCCAGGCCACATGCCCTCAACATGAGGGGGTGGGAGCTTTGTTGATTGGGACAAGCGCCTCTTCCCAACAACCATGGGCGGTGGTTGTGGGGGTCTGCAGGCAGGGGGTATATCGGAATCTGGAAGCCTCCTTTAACAAGCCCTGCTCATTCACCCAAAAAAGTGTCAAAAAAAAATAAAACCAGTACACAGATTTTTGACAAAGTCCTTTAATAAAGTAGCTCCAACGTGTTTTCTCCCTCCGGCTCTTCTCTCTCCAGGGATGTCTTCTTCCTCGGGTTCTTCTGCCTCGGGTTCTTCTGACTTGGGTTCTTCTGCCTCCGCTGTTTTATTCCTCTGGTTCTTCTGCCAGTTCTTCTCCCTCTTGATGTCTTCTCCCAACGCTAGCTCCGGCTGTTGTGTTAGCTCCGGCGTGTTCCAATACTTATATAGCCATGGGGCGTGACCATCTGGTGATGTCATCCAGAGACCATGTCTCCTTGTGACATCACCGCCCCATTATGCCCCGGGTGGTGATGTAAAAATGGGGCGGGTCTCCGGATGATGTCACCGGATGGCCACGGCCATGGCAATATCAGTGTCAGGAAAGGGTTCACCCGTTGGTGGCGCTGTCGGTCTCTTGGATCGCAGTACCAGTGTCCACCAGCGGGTGTCTTCCTACACTCAGGACCTGTAGTGAGAGGACTCACCTGCTGGTGGCACTGTTGGATCCTTGGGCCATAGTATCGGTGTCCACCAGCGGGTGTATCCCGGCAGTGTGGAGCAAACAGCACCTCCTGCGCTCAGGTGTTACTTGAGGCCAATTACAGGCATTCACATAAATACCCGGCAGATGATGGCTCTCATCGCCTTGGTATCTTCCTTGTGCCCTGATCCATACCTGCTGCTTGATAATCTGAACCTGTTCCTGAACCTGTTACCTGAGTACCTGATCCTGTCTCCCTGTTCTGATCCCTATCCTGTCCCACCTGTTACCTTGAATCCCTGCCCTTCAGTCTGATCCATCCATCTTCTCCCTGTCCTGTTGTTCCTTACCCCATCTGCTGATCTCCCATTGATGACCCTGGCCTGGCTTACGTCTGTGATTCTGGAACTGCCCTGGCTGTTGTTTATGATTCTGGTATTTCCCATTTTCTTTACATATCTGTCTGTTGTTATTTGTGGGTCTCTGTCTGTTGATTGGTTAATTACACTGTGTCATATTGGAGGTGGTTGTATTTATATTATTCACTTACTTAAATAAATCATTATATTTTCACTTACATGTGTTTGGTGTTCCTCTGTAGCTAACCAAGCAGTTCTGGTCACACCTGGTACATGACAATCAGTAATGGCACACACCCTGGAGCTAACACAACAGCGGGAGCTAGCGTTGGGAGAAGACATAAGGAAGGAGAAGAAACAGAGGAAGAAAACAGCAGAGGGGGATGAACCAGAGGCAGAAGAACCAGAGGAAAAAGACCTCAGTGGAGGGAGAAGAACCAAAGGAAGAAGAAATCACCGAAGAGAGAAGAACCAAAGGGAGAAGACACGTTGGAGCTACTTTAATAAAGGACTTTGTCAAAAACATGTGGTTTTATTTTATTTTTACACTTTTTATGGTGAGTGAGAAGGGGTGCAATGTATCCCATACTCATTTACATAGAGTGGGGGGTTGGGTTCTGGGGGCTTCCTTGTTAAAGGCGGCTTTCAGATTCTGATGTACCCCTGCCTGCAGACCCCCACAACCATTGCCAGTTGTCAGGAAGAGGCCTTTGTCCCCATCAATATGGGGACACAATGCTTTGGTGTGGGGGGCACAGAGCCCCCCTGCCCCAAAGCACTCACCCCCCCCATGTTGAAGGAATGTGGCAGGGCTGGCCTAAGACATTGTGCTGCCTGGGTCCAAGAATGCAATGTTGCCTCCCCCCCGCTCAAAAAAACATTACGCCCACCAAAAGGCCCCCACACCCATTATTTTATATCAAGCCAATTAAAACTAAAATTTAATTTATCGGGAAGTCAGATTTAAATGCATCCGAGGCGGCAGTGGTGGTGGGGGGTTCAGTCAGAGGCAGTGGTGCTGGGAAGGGGGGCCTAATCCGAGGCAGCGGTGGTGGGGGGGTTCAGTCAGAGGCAGTGGTGATGGTGGTGGGGGGTTCAGTCAGAGGCAGTGGTGGTGGTGGGGGGGGGTTCAGCCAGAGGCAGCGGTGTTGGGGGGTTCAGACAGAGGCAGATGTGGGGGGTTCAGTCAAAGGCAAATGTGGTGGGGGGGTTTCAGTCAGAGGCAGATGTGGTTGTGGGGGGTTCAGTCAGAGGCAGATGTGGTGGTGGTGGTGGGGGGGGAGTTCAGTCAGAGGCAGCAGTAGTGGTGGGGGTAGTTCAGTCAGAGGCAGATGTGGGGGGGTCAGTCAGAGGCAAATGTGGTGGTGGTGGGGGGGATTCAGTCCAAGGCAGATTAGGGGGGTTCAGTCAGAGGCAGACGTGGTGGGGGGTTTAGTCAAAGGCAGATGTGGTGGAGGGAGTTCAGTCAAAGGCAGATGTGGTGGTGGTGGGGGGACTTCAGTCAGAGGCAGATGTGGTGGTGGTGGGGGGAGTTCAGTCAGAGGCAGATGTGGTGGTGGTGGGGGGAGTTCAGTCAGAGGCAGCGGTGGTGGTGGGGGGTTCAGTCAGAGGCAGATGTGGTGGTGGGGGTTTCAGTCAGGCAGATGTGGGGGGGTCCAGTCAGAGGCAGATTTTGGGGGTCCAATCAGAGGCAGATATGGGGGGGGTTCAGTCAGAGGCAGATGTGGGGAGGGGGGTTCAGTCATCGGCAGATGTGGTGGTGGTGGGGGGTCAGTCAGAGGCAGATGTGGGGGGGGTCAGTCAGAGGCAGATTAGGGTGGTTCAGTCAGTCAGAGGCAGATGTGGTGGTGGGTAGGGATGAGCTTCGTGTTTGAGTCGAACACACGTTCGACTCGAACATCGGCTGCTCGATCGTTCGACGAAGATCGAACGTTATGGGCCGTTCGCGCAAAATTCGAGTGACGCGAACGGCCCACAATACACTGCGCCATCGCAGTGCAATCCCGGCGCTGTGATTGGCCAAGCATGCACTGTGACCCCGCATGCTTGGCCAATCACAGCACCGACAGCGAGGAGAGCCATAATTGGCCACAGGCAGGATGCCGGCGTGCAGGGAAAGAGCTACATAGGCAGGGACAGTGTGTTCTACTTTGTGTTCTTTCCTCAGGCATCTTCAGGAGTTGCTGTTCATTGCTGTTCTCTAAGATAGATAGGCAGGCAGGGACAGTGTGTTCTTTTCTCAGGCATCTGCAGGAGTTGCTGTTCACTGCTGTTCTCTAAGCTAGATAGGCAGGCAGGGACAGTGTGTTCTTTTCTCAGGCATCTGCAGCAGTTAGTGGGTGTTGTGTTCCCCAGCACAGTATACACCTGTATATACCCTCATTGCTGTTCTCTAAGCTAGATAGGCAGGCAGGGGCAGTGTGTTCTTTTCTCAGGCATCTGCAGGAGTTGCTGTTAATTGCTGTTCTCTAAGCTAGATAGGCAGGCAGGGACAGTGTGTTCTTTTCTCAGGCATCTGCAGGAGTTGCTGTGCATTGCTGTTCTCTAAGCTAGATAGGCAGGGACAGTGTGTTCTTTTCTCAGGCATCTGCAGCAGTTAGTGGGTGTTGTGTGCCCCAGCACAGTATACACCTGTATATACCCACCATTGCTGTTCTCTAAGCTAGATAGGCAGGCAGGGACAGTGTGTTCTTTTCTCAGGCATCTGCAGGAGTTGCTGTTCATTGCTTTTCTCTAAGCTAGATAGGCAGGCAGGGACAGTGTGTTCTTTTCTCAGGCATCTGCAGCAGTTAGTGGGTGTTGTGTGCCGCCCCCAGCACAGTATACACCTGTATATACCCGTCATTGCTGTTCTCTAATACAGGCATCTGCTGGAGTTAGTGGGTGTTGTGTGCCCTAGTACAGTATACACCTGTATATACCCGTCATTGCTGTTCTCTAATACAGGCATCTGCAGGAGTTAGTGGGTGTTGTGTGCCTCCAGCACAATATACACTACCCAATTGCTGGTTTTCCCATCTCCCTGCAGGCCATTACTATGTCTGGAAGGCCAACAAGGAGAGGCAGACAGTCACGAGCCAATAAAAGAGGGCAAGCAGGCTCTGTGTCTAGAGACAACAGTGCTGGTCGTGGACGCGGTGCATCGTCATCAGCACGTGGCCATGGGACATGCTTGTCCTTATTTTTGGCAGCTGGACGCGTTGAGCCGCATCATGCCGAAGACTTGGTAGAGTGGATGAGCAAGCCCTCCTCATCCTCCTCATCCTCTCTCTCCCAGGCTCAGGGTACTGGCAAAGCAGCTGCCAAAGCATCCTCTTCCCTCGTATCAATGTCATCATCAGTCACTCCTTCCCTAGACCCACCGTGTCCTCCTGAGGATTCCCCCGAACTGTTTGAGCACATTGTTGGGAACATGCTCCAGGAGGATGCCCAGCGTTTTGAAGGGTCTGAAGATGATACCCAGCTAGAGGAAGGCAGTAGCGTGAGAGCAGAGAGGAGGGATGCTCAAGAAGGACAGCAATCTGGCAGTCATGTTCCAGCAGCTGCAGCATACTGCCAGATTGGCTCCAGTGATGAGGAGGGAGGGGATGATGAGGTCACTGACTCCACGTGGGTGCCTGATAGGAGAGAGGAGGAGGAGGAGGAGGATGATGAGGAGGCACATCTCCAATGAGGCAGGATGCCCTCCGGGGGCCAGCGTACGGGCAGCACACCGACTGAATCACACCGCAGAGCTCCGCCTGTGCAGGGTACTGCCTCTGCCCGTTATTCCAAAAGTTCTTTGGTGTGGGCCTTTTTTGAGACGAGTGCATCAGATCGCACCGCTGCTGATTGCAACATATGTCTCAAGCGTATCTCGCGTGGCCAAAACATCAGCCGCTTGGGCACCACATGCTTGACCAGACATATGTTGACCTGCCATGCAGCTCGTTGGCAAGCGTACCTTAAAGACCCACACCAAAGAACAAAGCGGACCTCTCCTTGCTCCTCATCAGCTGGGATCTCCAACCCCACTGTACCTTCAGTCCTCTCTGAAACCTGCACTGAGAGGAATGAAGGTGTAGAATTAGGTGTGTCAAAGCCAAGCACTCTGCTAGCAGTACACCGACGTCCGATTATAGCAGGCAAATTTCCCTGCCCCAGCTGCTGGACCGTCAAAAGAAGTTCACTCCCAGCCATTCACATGCCCAGCGGTTGAATGCTAGCTTGGATAAATTGCTAGCACTTCAACTGCTGCCTTTTCAGTTGGTAGACTCGGCCCCCTTCCGTGAGTTTGTGCAATGTGCGGTTCCTCAGTGGCAGGTTCCCAAACGCCACTTTTTCTCACGGAAGGCGATTCCGGCTCTCTACCGGCATGTGGAAGGCAATGTCCATGCCTCGCTGGACAGGGCGGTCAGCGGAAAGGTGAATATTACCGCTGACTCATGGTCCAGCAGGCATGGACAGGGACGTTACCTTTCTTTCACGGTACATTGGGTCACTCTTTTGGCAGCTGGGAAGGATGCAGGACAAGGTGCAGTAGTGTTGGAGGTTGTTCCGCCGCCACGCCTCCAAAATGCTACTACTGGTTGTGACACACCTCTCTCCTCCACCCCCTCCTCTTCTTCTTCCTCCATGGCCTCTTCCTGTGCTTTGTCCTCGGAACCAGCGGTGCTCCATAGGCATTCAAGGGGCTACGCAAGTACGCAGGCAAAAAGATGCCATGCCATGCTTGCGCTGGTGTGTTTGGGGGACAGGAGCCACACTGGGGCAGAGGTTCTGTCAGCTCTGCAGGGGCAGGCCGAGAGGTGGTTGACGCCACACCAGCTTAAGCCAAGAATGGTGGTTTGCGACAATGGCACCAACCTCCTCTCCACCCTCCGACAGGGACAACTGACCCATGTGCCCTGTGTGGCTCACGTCCTTAACCTGGTGGTGCAGCGGTTCTTGGGCAGGTACCCGGGCTTACAGGATGTCCTGAGGCAGGCCAGTAAAGTCTGTGTGCATTTCCACAGATCATATAATGCCAGTGCTCGGCTGGCTGAGCTGCAAAAGGAGTTGAACCTGCCCAAGAACCGCCTTATATGTGACATGCCCACCAGGTGGAACTCAACGTTGGCCATGCTGCAGCGGCTGCACACGCAGCAGAGGGCCATCAATGAGTACCTGTGCGACTACGGCACCAGGACAGGGTCAGGGGAGCTCAGGTTTTTTTCACCACGCCAGTGGGGCATGATCAGGGATGCATGCACTGTCCTGGCACCATTTGAGGAGGCCACGAGGATGGTGAGCAGTGACAGTGCATGCATCAGTGACACTGTACCTCTTGTCCACCTGTTGGAGCATACGCTGCGTGGAATAATAGACAGGGCACTTGAGGCAGAACAGAGGCAGGAAGAGGAGGACTTCCTTGCCTCTCAAGGCCCCCTTTACCCAGACAGTGTTCCTTCTGTCCCACCCATCACACAGGAAGAGGACAAGGAGGAGGAGGAGGATTGTGTCAGCATGGAGGTGAAGCATGGCACTCAGCATCAACAGCAGCAGTCTTTTAGGGATGATTTACAGTCCCAACAAACCCGTGGACTTGTACGTGGCTGGGAGGAGGTGGCTGCGGATCATGTCGTCCTTAGTGACCCAGAGGACTCTGGACCGAATGGCTCAGCTAACCTACACTGCATGGCCTCCCTGATCCTGCAAAGTCTGCGGAAGGATCCTCGTATTCTTCGGATCAAGGAGAGGGACCATTACTGACTGGCCACTCTCCTTGAACCACGGTACAAGGGTAAGGTTGCGGACCTTATCTTGCCATCGCAGAGGGAGCAGAGGATGAGACAACTCCGGGAGGCCTTGCAGAAAGGTCTGTGCAACGCGTTCCCAGAGACTGGGAGGTTACAAACTCCTGGTCCTGGACAACGAGTTGCTGAGGCTTCGATCAGTAGCAGAAGGGGCGGTGGAGAAGGTGGCCATCTGACCAATGCGTTCAGACAATTTTTTAGTCCGGAGCCCCAAGGTATGATCGGTTCCAGCAACCATCGCCAGCATCTGATATACATGGTGCAGGAATACCTAGGGGCAAGGTCAGACTTGGACACCGAAAATCCTCTGGCTTACTGGGTCTTGAGGATGGATCACTGGCCAGAGCTTGCACAGTATGCAATTGAGCTATTGGCCTGTCCTGCATCCAGCGTTCTTTCGGAACACACATTCAGTGCTGCTGGAGGCTTTGTCATGGATCACAGGGTGCGCCTGTCCACCGACTCGGTTGATCGACTGACCTTCATAAAGATGAACCAGTCTTAGATCACCACCAGCTACCAAGCACCTGAAGCTGATATAACAGAAAAATTTATTTTGAAATGTCACATTCCTTCAAGACTGCCTATTCTGATGCTGAGGACTGTCCTGTTATGTTGACTGACTATCCTCCTCCTCCTCAATAATCAGATTCATGATGATAGCTTGGAAGAACATTTTTGGGTGCCGCCACCAGTGGCTAAGGCCCAATTTTTCAGCCCCTGTTTAACAGGGGCATGCAATTACAATTTTTTATGCAATGCTTTGCAGCAGGGCTCATTCCTGCACTCCAGCTAGAGAATCTGAGAGAGGTTGCAGTGTCGTGGCACCAGTGCCAGTGCCTAAGGCCCAATTTTTCAGCCCCTGTTTAACAGGGGCATGTAATTACAATTTTTGATGCAATACTTTGCAACAGGGCTCATTGCTGTGCTCCAAGTACAGTATCCGCGAGGGGTTGCAGTGTTGTGGCACCAGTGCCTAAGGCCCAATTTTTCAGCCCCTGTTCAACAGGGGCATGCAATTACAATTCTTGATCTAATAATTCACAGCAGGGCCCATTCCTGCGCCCACCAAGAGTAACTGTGAGGGCTTACAGTGTTGTGGCAACACCACCACCACCAAAGGCCCAATTTTTCCTACCACTGTTTAACAATGGCATGTAATTACAATTCCTGATATAATAGTTCACAGCAGGGCGTTCCAGCGCCCACCAAGAGTAACTGTGAGGGCTCCTTACCCCCATCTCCTCCACCCTTTTTTTTCCCTCCCCCCTTTTTTTACCCCTTCAACTCAGCCCCATACGCTGCAATTATACTATCATATATATTTTTTATACTTTTTATTATAGCCATCTTTTTCTTCCACTTGTCCACTATGATCATTATATATCTTTGTGTTACTGTTAAACTTTGATTACTATGTGTATTCTATCAATCTATTACAGATATTATTATCCTGATGAAGCAGTAAAGTTCTGCGAAACAGAGGAATACATGACTTGGAGTGCATCAAGTAATAGTGACACACATGTATTGTTAGGTTGTATTTCCATATTCTGGCATGTACAGTAATTGTCTAGTACACTGTGATACATTGGGATACCCAAATATTTTATATTTTAAATGTTGTAAAAATAAAAAATAGGATTTTTGTACTCACCGTAAAATCTGTTTCTCTGACGTCCATGGACTGACACAGCCTCTTCATACATGACAAAGTGAGTTATGTTCCCTGCTCATAGGAGAAGACTAGGCAGAATGTTAGATGTTTTAACATACATTCATATACCAGAGCTGAACAGCCCCGCCCCGGCGGTCCCTCCAGACATAACCCTCCTACCTGCAGCCAGCAGCCTCAGTTCGTATCAAAGCAGTACAAACTCTAAAAAGGAAGGGTGGGTGCTGTGTCAGTCCATGGACGTCAGAGAAACGGATTTTACGGTGAGTACAAAAATCCTATTTTCTCTTTCCGTCCATGGACTGACACAGCCTCTTCATACTTGACAAAGTGGGACGTCCCAAAGAAGTGCCAAAGAAGAGGGGTGGGAGCAATATCAAGGAGAAAAAAAAAAACTTCACCCCAAACAAGCAGAGCTCCTCAACGGAGGAGTTGCAACATTAAACAGCCGCCTGCAAAACCTTGCGGCCGAAGGAAGCATCAGAAGATGCACCCATGTCAACCTTATAAAACTTTGAAGAGGTATGTGCGGACGACCAAGTCACCGCCTTGCACACTTGAGCAACAGACGCCTGATGTCGGAAAGCCCAGGAAGCACCAATTGGCCTGGAAAGGGGGGCGCCCGCCCCTAAGGGCATAGGCCTGTATGACGGTCTGCCTGATCCACCGATGGTGGCAGACTAAACCGCTTGGCCCTGTTTTGGACCAGACACACACACAAACAGCGAGTCAGACTTCCTAATAAAAGCAGTAGCAGACAGATACACCCGTAAGACACGTACCACGTCCAACGTGTGAAGCGCAAACTCTCTGGGATGAGACGGACGAGGGCATAAGGATGGCAGTACAATGTCCTCATTAAGGTGGAAGGCCGAGACCACCTTCTGGAGAAAAGAAGGCAGCGGGCGAAGCACCGCCTTGTCCTTATGGAGGACCAAGTATGGTGGTTTACAAGACAAGGCCGCCAATTCAGAAACCCTTCTGACAGAAGTAATGGCTACTAGGAAAGCCACCTCCTGAGATAAAGTTAAGAGAGGAATCTCTCTGATGTTTTCAAAAGGAGGTTCTTGAAGAACCGAGAGCACCAAATTCAAATCCCAAGGAGGAAGAGGTGGTTTAATAGGGGGGAGCACATGGCGGACCCCCTGCATGAAGATACTAATCAAAGAATGGCCCGCTAGCGGTCGTTGAAAGAAAACCGCCAGGGCCGAAATCTGACCCTTAATGGTGCTTAAAGCAAGCTTTTCGTCTACACCACACTGTAAAAACAGCAGGATCCTGGAAACGGAATAGGTCCATGGACTCCAATCCAGCTCCTCGCACATAGCGATGTAGGCTCTACGAGTACGGTGATATATCTTCCTGGAGGAAGATTTTTGTGCCCGCAGCATGGTCGAAATGACCGCACTTGAGAGAGCTCGGTCCCTCAGCACCTGGCTTTCAACAGCCATGCCATTAAATCCAGCGACTGTAAAGCAGGATGGAGTATGGGACCTTGAGACAGAAGGTCCTCCCACATCGGTAGTCGCCAAGGAACGTCCGCCACTAGACATACAAGATCGGCGTACCAAGGACGCCGAGGCCAATCTGGCGCAATGAGGATCACCGGAATCCCCTCTGCCTCCACTCTGCGAAGTAAACGAGGAAGCAACTTCAGTGGAGGATAGGCATAAATCAGCCGATACCCGCGTCTGCCCAGGGATCAATTGACCTGGCCACGAATCTGGACACCTTGCGATTGAGCCGAAAGGTCAGTAGATCCATGTCCGGTGTGTCCCACCTGTCGCAAAGGAGTTGAAACACCTCCGGATGCAAGGACCATTCCCCCTGGTCCAACATCTGGCAACTCAGATAGTCTGCCTGCCAGTTGTCTACTCCTGGAATGTAAACGGCCGTCAGAGCCGGCGCGATTCTTTCGCCCCATTTCAGGATGTGAGCTGCCTCGGACGCTGCGACCGAGCTCCGTGTTCCCCCCTGATGGTTGACATAAGCCACCGCCGTGGCGTTGTCTGACTGGATTCTGACTGGATGCCCCTGCAGTCCCATTGACCACGAGGAGAGACATAGTGTGATCGCCCGGAGTTCCAGGACATTGATCGGCAGACGGGATTCGTCCGGAGTCCAAAGCCCCTGGGCTGACAGAACTCCCCAGACTACGCCCCAGCACTGAAAGACTGGCGTCCGTCGTGATCACAGTCCACTGGACAGGAAGGAACGACTTCCCCGACCGAAGGGCCGGGGATCTCAGCCACCACGTCAGGGATGCCTTGACTAGGTGGCTCACCCGGATCTGGCGATCCAGTGACAATGCAGACTTGTCCCAGCTAGACAGGATCTCCAGTTGCAATACTCGAGTGTGAAATTGGGCATATGGCACCGCCTTGAAGGAAGCCACCATGAGTCCCAGGACACGCATGCAAAAACGGAGTGACGACCATTTGCGGGATGTCAGTACCCTGACTGCAGATTGGAGAGTCTGTAATTTTTTCAAGGGTAGACTCCGAGGAGTCCAGGAGCAATCCCAGGTACTCCAGACGCTGAGTCGGAACCAGGACTGACTTCTGAAAATTCAGCAGCCAACCGAATTCTCAGAGGGCCCGATTGGCGATCACCACATTTTCCTCTAATTCTGAGCCAGTGTCTGCTCTCAGAAGAAGATCATCCAGATAGCCCACGATAGCAATGCCTCGCTGTCTCAGCAAAGCCAGAATCAGGGCAAGCACCTTGGTGAAAACCTGCGGTGCCGACGCTAACCCGAAGGGAAGAGCCACAAACTGACAGTGGTCTTCACCTATCGCAATACGTAGGAACCTCTGGGGACTCATGCAGATAAGGACATGCAAGTAGGCGTCCTTGATATCCAAGGACGCCAGAAAATCCCCCGGGTGGAGCGCAGCAATCACCGAACGAATGGATTCCGTGCGGAATTTCCGAACCTTTACAAAGGCATTTAGGGCCTTGAGGTCCAGAATTGGACGGACTCCGTCCTTCTTTGGGACCACAAACATATTGGAGTAAAATCCCTGAAACCTCTCCTGTGGCGGTACTGGCAAAATTACCCCGCACCTCCGCAAGTCCTGCACTGCCCCCATTAGGGCAGCTCGATGCGCTGGAAGGAGAGGGAGATTCGAGGAAAAAAAATCTGTTTAGTGGCCAGGAAAGGAACTCTATCCTGTACCCCGAGGTGACCACCTCGCATACCCACCGGTCGGAGATCCGGGAGGCCCACCGATCCGCGAACCTGCGAAGGCGCCCCCCCCACCCCAGAGTCGGGCGGGGGCAAGACTTCATGCAGAGGCGGGCTTCCTCAAGTCGCACTCTTGTCAGTCTAGGAGAATTTTCCAGCAGGGTCTGACTGACGAAAAAATGTTTTCTGTGCGGGAAAAGAAGGGCCCGGCCTACGGCGCAGCTCCTTCCCCTTAGTAGGAAGAGGAAGAAGGGTGCTCTTACCTCCCGTGACATTCTTAATAATGTCATCCAGGGAAGCACCAAAAAGTCTTCCACCCTTAAAGGGTAAATCCGTCAGGAGTTTTTTAGAGGCCAAGTCAGCAGACCAGCACTTTAACCAGATAAGGTGATGCAGTACCACCGCAGATGCTAAGGCCCCAGAAATTAAAGGGGACGCATCCATAGTGGCATCGCACACATACACCAGGCCTTGTACCAGTTGTTCGGCCAGAATAATGCAATCCTGAGGTAGATTATGCTCCTGCACAGTTTAGTCCAAAAGTTTTGCCCATTCCTTGAGTGTCTGAGACACCAGGGTCACCGCTACAATAGGACGTAATGCAGACCCCAGCATGGTGGACATAGCTCTGCTCACCACTTCCGACCTCCTATAAGTAGGGTCCTTAAAAGCAGGAGTCCCCTCAACCGGGAGAGTCATGGCTTTATTCAACCGGGCGACCGGGGGGGAGACAACCGGAGGGGAAGCCCATTTTTTGATCAGGCTTTCCTCAAAAGGGATACCTAATTGCCAGACGCCGCGATATTGCAATGGTCCTCTGCGGTTTTTCCCCATACCTGATCAAGGAATTTATCAAAGAAGGATGTATAGGGAAAAACTTTCTTTGAAGGATGCACTTTAAATGAACCAAAAGGAGATTGCCTCCACTGCAGGTTCCTCAGCTGCAGCATCCAGCTTGAGAGTGTCCCTCACAGCATCAATGAGTTCACTAACAAGTGCCCTGTCATGCACTGACCCACATAGGGAGTCTTCCTCACAAGGAATGTCCTGGTCAAACACATCCAAAGATTCAGAGCCAGGGTCCAATGCTGCAACAAGGCCCATATCTGAATAAGAGCATTCCCCTGGAGATGGTGTGGGGAGAGGGCGCTTTTAAGCCCACTTGCGCTCACACGCCGCTTCCATCCTGGTAAAAAATGATTCCAGGACTCCCGACAACTGGTCCATAGGAACCGCAGGAGCAGGAGCACTGCCTGTTGCCTCTGACATTAAGGGGGAAGCTGGCGACACTGACTCCATAATACTAGCACTCTCTGAGACTTCAGTCATATAAATGAAAATAAAGTCCACCCCCCGGCTGCACTGACTGTAGGGGGGTTACCCAGGGGACACACCAACCCAGTCAGGACCGCTCGGTTCCGCTGCCTTGCCGCGCTCCCACTGCAAGTGAACAGTGAGGAGATTGTGAGGAGAATCGCGTCGTTCCAGGCAGCGATAGAGGCCAAACCAGCACAAAAGTGCGCGCGGCTTCAAGAAAATGGCCGCCGCAATCCAAGTGCGCCACAGGGCTACGGCAAGATGGCCGCCAATGCGTTTTTCAATGTAAACACACACAAATAAAAACGTGGCGCCGAACGGTGCACAAGGCCCAAAACGACACCACGATACCCCACATCACCATCCAGACCCCCAAGGACCCCCACCGGGACAGAGTGACCCCCAGGAACCCCCAGTCAGCGCATCGCCAGAGTAGGTGACAGAGAATAGCCACAAACAAGGGGGAGACAGGAAACCCCCCCCCCACCCCAGCATAGGAACACACAGCATGTACTCACCTGCGGAGGCAGGAGGGACTACTTACCCGTCCATGAAGGACCCACTGGTGTGTTCCTGACAGACCTATCACAGTGCGTTACTGAGTAGCTGTCGGCCCGGTCCACTGTGAAAGATACAGCATAACTGTTCAGTCAAATGTGGACCCTGGAGCATAAAAACCCACCGGCCACCCCTGGAGCATGTCATGGACTGATCTCACGCTATGTGTTGAGCGAGGATCAGCACGCTCAATGGTCGGACTGGAAAGACAACAAGGATAGCGAACTACCCAACCTGTTGCCCAGCCGACTGTTGATAGAAGATCTCAAAAATAAAATAATAAAAATTTAAAAAATAATTAAAATATTTCTTCAAGAGACTGGCTCCAAAGAGAGCCAAGTCCTATCCTCTGCTAGGCAGAAAAAAAACCTGAGGCTGCTGGTATTGAAAGCATAGATTCAGGACTTGTCCGTACACATCGCTCCTGTACCTAAATCTATGCTTTCAATACCATCTTAAATGTGAGTGTTACATTGTTATATTTTGCCATTAAACCCTTTCCAAACGGTATCACACTATGTGAGTTTTTCTATCCTTACACGTATGCATTCTGGATACCGAGCTCATATATGCATTGGTGATTTGCGTGTTGGATGTCCTGTCTGATTGAAGTGGATCAACCTCTTTGACTCCAGACCACCCTCCAACTCAAGACCATCCACATTGGGTTCTATTAACCCTCAAGCTTTCTCCGATTTGGGTGGCGTATGCCTCTCCAAGTCCGAGACTTCTGGTAAGCCTCCTTCAACTTATCCTTGGTGGCGGTTTTCACATCACTCCCATACACTGCAAATTTTGAATCGCAAGCTCACACCTTGATTGAACACGTCTTTTTGGATTGAATTTTCATTAATTGGACACTTTAATGTTTTTCTCTCTATGGACTTTATTTGATTAGATTTGATCTTGTGTTTATTATCATTGTTTTATTGTTTGAATACTCTATTAATAGAGACACTCAGCACGTTACTTTTGGGTGGTACACGTGTTCACCATATCATTTTATTATTATTAATACGTTTATGGTGTGTATTCATTTGCCCACACATACAATTTTGCCTAGGTAGCGCTACACTTGTATTTTCCACTCAATACCAGCTTTTTTCTACTAGCAGTGTTGGCAGCTTCCTTTGTTATATACATTATTGTAGTCTAGCGCAGTATACTCCTTTATAGTATTTCACTAGTCTTCTCCTATGGGCAGGGAACATAACCCACTTTGTCAAGTATGAAGAGGCTGTGTCAGTCCATGGACGGAAAGAGAAATCTTATTTTTTAAAATCACTTTGTGTATTTTGTCCAAACTGGTACCGAGATCATCCATCCCTTCTTGGGTATAGGTGACCTGTTGGGGACTGGTCTCCTTTTCTCCAATTTCTTCAATATTTCCTGGATGATGGTACCTTCTAATATATCTTCTATATAGTTTATTAGATGTGAGGCTATAATTTTGAGATAATTATATAGGTAGTCAGCTGTTACATTGTTACATTCCTAAAGGTAAATATGAACCTTCTTCTGAATCAATCCAAGAACATGCAGTAACATAAGTGACAATAATAATTTTTGCATTAAAACATAATAGAAAACGTGCTGGCAGGTGCAAAATCAAGCCGCTGGCAAAAAGTAGTCAGATAAACTGTGTAGCAAAGGGAATAAATAACTTGCCGCTTTAACTGTGATAATGTGCAAACAAAATAATCACTCAATTAATGTGAAATCCAAAAAAAGAGAGTCATGAAGTCTACTTTGTATATGTGCAAAAAATAGAGACAGTCCCAACTCAATGCCAAAACACCACTGTGCTGTTAAAAATGTTGTGGTAAATCAAATCTTGTGATCACCACGTGGACCATCACCCACCGTAAGAAATGGACTCTTACCTGAACAGATTGACCCTATTACAGAGTCAAATCAGCCTGTAAATGATAGTCTCATCATGAAGGGGTTTGACCCAAGCTGCTTGCCTGGACTCCCGCAATGTCTATCACTCTCCAGTGTATTGAAGAGAAAACCTAATGAGCATAGGGTGATGGCTGCTAATGCCATCTCACCCATAATTTATCACCAGGGATAAGGATGTGGGTTGGATTTTTCTAGGCACTGATAACACGACAAAAAGGTCATATAAAAGTATATTTATTACATAAAAAGAACTATACAATTAAAAACATAGGCCAAACCCCACAGCAGAAAAACAGTATTTGTAGGTAACAGAGCCACCGTCACAATCTGTTTGAGGTGGAGAGAGGAGAAACGTGACCGTTTGACCCAGAGTCATTATACATCTTATAATGTTCCTAAATTGGGACCTAATGGCACATTCAAATGTGGCAATTGTCCACGTTGCCCCTTGGGTCTTGGAGGGTCGGAATTTTATTATCCCCAATGGAGAGTATTTCCGCCCCTCCACATATGCCGATTGTGGCACCAAGTGCGTCACATATCTGATGGTATGCAATTGTAAAGCCTTTTACGTGGGTAAAACCATTAGGGAGTTCAGACAACGCATTGGGGACCATTTATATTACTCTGGTAGTGGTAAACTTTCCACTATCGGGCGACATATTAGTCTATACCATCGATATGATTTGTCCGCGGTTCGGTTTCTAGTCCTTGAGGTTGTTACACCCAGTCCCAGGGGTGGTAATTGGGATAAGACTGTCCTACAGAGGGAAACCCTGTGGATAGAACATCTCAATGCTACCATACCCCCGGGGCTGAACGAGATGAATTCCTATAAACCTTTCTTGTAAAATTATTCCCTTTTTTTATTATAATTCTCTCTTCGTTTTTCTCCCTTTTTTCCCTCCCTCCCTTCTGATCCCCTGTACAAGTTTTATCCAGCTTGCCCTTTAGTATTAGTCATGACCGGTGGTTATTGTTCCCCTATTGAATGTCCCCTATATATCCCCAGATTTGCAATTGTTGATCACTATCGGAGTTCATTGCTCCTATAGTCAAACTAATTTTTTTTTGTATTTATGTTCTATGATAAATTGTACGATGGTATACAGTTCATGTCCTTTTTTTTGTGCTGCCGATGTGTCATGTGACGCGGTGGCTGTTCCTGGGCATTACCCTATCGGCGAACGAGTTCCCTTCCTGGTCGAGACAGCCTATGGCCGTCCCGTACTTGCACCAGCAGACCTGGCCCTGAGGCCAATGGGTCTTGCCGGCGCGCACCTGCGCAGTAGCCTTCTCACGCTCTGCCGAGTGTGGAAGGGATGACCCCGTGATGTCACACGCCGCACGTTCCTTGCGGCATTGTGTGCGGTGGGGTTGGGGGCCACATTTAAACGGCTCCATTACAAGCCGTCGATGTGAGTGGTGATCACTCTCCCTGGGGTACCTCACGATCGGATTGTACACTAAGGTAAGTGCCCTTTTTATACCATACAGGGATGAATCATTTTAGCGCATTACATATGCTTTTTAACACCGCTGTGTGTGTCCTCTCCCTCCTGCAGCCATCAGCCCAGGCCTCTTATGTGCCTGTCTCTGGCGCCTACCCTGGTCAGTCTTTCCAATTGTGGGTTATATTGCAAATCCTCAGACTATGTACAACTATACACAGTCTTTACTACCCCAGTAAAATTTAGTCTCTCTATATTGCGGTAAGATCTACCATTTAAATACCCATGGTGGTGGTCCCCTTCTGAGCACATATAGGGGTATTTGGGTGTTTTGCCTTCTTCCCCTTCTTTCCTGCACTGTCCCTTCCCCCCCCCTTTTTTTCCCCCCTCACCCCCCCTTTTTTCCCCCTTCCCTTCCCTCTCCTTTCTTTTTCCCTCCCCCCTTCCTTCACTTCTCCCTTCCCTCTCCCCTTCCCTTCTCCCCCCTTCCTTTTCCATTCCCAACCGAACTAACCTTTCCTTTCCCCCCCCCATGTCCCTCCTTCCTCCCCCCTTCCCTTCGCTGCTGTCCTTTCCTCTTCTTTTTTAACCCTCCTTTTCTTTTTTCCTCCCTTTCCCCCTTTCCTTCCCCCCTTCTCTCCTTTCCACCCCCCCTTCCCCTCCCTTTTCACCAGGGTTCCCCTCCCTCACTCCGGTCCTCTGGTGTGGTGTTTTTCCTTCTTCCCTCTTTCTCCCCCCCCTTTTCCCTTCCCCCCCCCCCTTTTCCTCCTCCCTCCCCTTCCTCTTGTTCTCCCCCATCTTTCTCCCCTCACACCTATACCTGGTGTCCAATAGTAACCCCCTAACAATAGTAATGATTATACACCTTAATAGTATTTAATTAATTTCACCAGAGAGCACCACATATGTCCCCCTCATTCCCGGCGGGGGGTATTTTCGAACAGTCGTCTGGTCCATGAACTACACACGGTGAGCGGATAAGCAACTTTGACATTGACTGTACCCATGATATTGAAATATTGTATGTCTATGCATTGTATGTATATGCTATTGCTAGTGCATTTACTCTGCATATTATGTATTGTACAGACCCTGCTGAAGAAGCGGTGCTAGCCGAGAAACCGGTTGAGGTTTTTGCCTCTCTCCACCTCAAACAGATTGTGACGGTGGCTCCGTTACCTACAAATACTGGTTTTCTGCTGTGGGGTTTGGCCTATGTTTTTAATTGTATAGTTCTTTTTATGTAATAAATATATTTTTATATGACCTTTTTGTCGTGTTATCAGTGCCTAGAAAAATCCAACCCACATCCTTATCCCTGGTGATCAAATATGGGTGAGATGGAATTAGCAGCTATCACCCTATGCTCATTAGGTTTTCTCTTCATTACTTATTATGGATGATGGCACTATTTATTTTCTGATTATAACTCTCTAATTGAGGCCATACTCAAAAAATTTCTATTCTCCAGTGTATGTTAAAATCATTGGCAACCACATATTTCACAAGATCCACCATAAAACGAAGGAGGATGTATAAAATACAAGGAAAGATGATAAAAAGCATAATAAAAATAACTCAAAACAAATGCCGCATACACACGATCGTTTTTCATGCCGTTAAAAATGCCATTTTTAAAAATGGCCATTAAAACCGATCGTGTGTATGCTCCAGAGCATTTTTAACGGCGTGAAAAACGGCCATTAAAAATTTCGAACATGCTCTATTTTTTCACGTCGTTTTTCATGTAGTTTTTTTTAACGACGTAAAAAACGATAGTGGGTATGCTTTTATGAGGGGGAAAAAAACGCGCATGCTCAGAATCAAGTATGAGACGGGAGCGCTCGTTCTGGTAAAACTAGCGTTCGTAATGGAGATAGCACATTCGTCACGCTGTAAAGGACTGAAAAGCACGAGGCTGAAAAGCGCGAATCACTGCTCAACAAGGTTTACTAACATGAAGGGTAGCGCCATTCAAACAGAACTTCCCCTTTATAGTGCCGTCGTACGTGTTGTACGTCACTGCGCTTTGCTTGAGCGTTTTTTTTTAATGATCGTGTGTATGCAAGACAGGCTTGAGAGGAAACAAGAAAAAAAACGACGAGAAAAACGTCGGCTTAAAAAATGGCATTAAAAACGTACGTGTGTACCCAGCAAAAGGTGAATAAACATTTACAATACATAGCCATCTACTGGATGTTTCACAGACCAGCAAGACCACATTTACCAAATATTCACTGCAAGTGATGAATCATCATAATTTACAACGCATGCACCAGGAACATTTAGCAGCAGTGAATGATTGTTGAATGTCCCATTCAATGCTTTAAACCCTTAAGCCCTGTACACACGATCGGATTTCCTATGGTTTTTAAACCGATGGACTTCCATCAGTCTTGCTTACACACCATCAGTCAAAAAACACTCCGATGAGCTGAGAAAAATTAAGTTCAATGCTTCTGAGCATGCATCGACATGATTCTGAGCATGCGTGGGTTTTTTAACCGATGGACTTGCCCATAGATGATCGGAATTTGCTATCGGTTTTTTATCCATCGGAAAAATTGAAAACATGTTCTATTTTTTGACACTGATGGAAAAAAGACTGATGGGGCCCATACACGATCGGTTTGTCCGATGAAAAAAATCCATCGGACTGTTTTCATCGGTAAAACCGATTGCGTGTATGCGGCTTTACTGTTTTTAACAAGAACATACTCTGATCAGTGTTTTCCTAGAGTTGCCAGTTACCTCCTTTAAACTTTTCATTAGTTCCATACCAATATCAGTAATACCTATAATATGTATAGTTGCCAGCCTTATAAAATCATTTTCACAGATATTTTGTTGATAGTCCAAGGAATCTCAACCAAGCACATACAATATAATTTCAGAGGACCACAAATCATTAAAATTGTAATAATATTGTGTAAATGGACTTGAGAAGGAGCAAACAATTTCCCAAAACTAAGAGCAAAACCTAGGAAAAAAAAATAATACAAATCAGAAAAGGGAATATATGTAGCTGAAATTAAATAATTAATGCTAGCAAAAGTAAGCATAGTTTTAGAAAAATTGAATAATACTTATTACATTTTGCTTAGATATCATAAATCCCTATGCTTATTGGTTGGCTAGCTAAGAGAGGGGATAATCAATTCACTCAATCAATAGTTGGGCAGAGTGTGGATGTGCATGATTTCAGACTGTTGCAGAGTATTTAAGGAAAAATTGTACATACTCCAGCAGCACTGTGACTCTTTGTACACCAGCAGCTGCATTTCAATGTATGGATGATGATATCAGCAAGGGATTTTTTTTTTTAAATCTCCCAACAATCTCTGATTGTTTTGGGCTGCTCTGGGTTCCTGAACTGAGAGTTTAATGGCTTCCCCCGGCCTCTGGAAGAAGCTTCCAGAGTATAGGGAGAAATATTCAAATGATTAGCTGAATATTTATCATACCATGGCCAAACCCTGGAAGGGGCCATCCAGAGTGTGGCTGGGGAGGTGATAGACAGGAGGCCTGAGCAGATTGTTCTTTCCTCGTCAAGGAGCTGTTGTCCTTAGGAGAAGTATCACTAAGACAAGAGACCATCATTTGGGTCTCAGCATTTGCTGTGGTAGGGGCCTCAGGAGGACAGCTGAAAAATGAGTCCACTTCTTCACTTCACTTCTTCAGAGTCCAGGTCTGAAGGAGGACGTTGCCATTTCCCTCATTAAGGATCTACCCGTGGTGACTGGGTGGCAGACAGCTCCTGGGACACAGAGTAAAGACCTTACTGGGGACTGATAGTTGTGTAGAAGTGAAAGGGAACCAACTGCTAATGACTACTCCATGGTCTACAGAAGTAGGGCCTCAGATATGCTGACTATTCTCAGCTACCTCCAGATAAGCTACTACTAGAGCCTAGAGAAAAGCTTGTACTTCTGCAGTTGTTGCTGATAGTTTTGGAGTATACCGAGACACTAAATGCCTCTCCTGTTAAAGTTCAACAGAAATACTGTAAATACTAAAAAGGCATCCCCTAGACTGAGTTTTAATTGTCGTGAGCTCCTGTGACTGGTGGCCTCTGTACTATGTACCTGTCTGTTTCCCTTTGGGGTGAGCACTTCACACAGTACTACAGAAATGGCTCAGAAAAAAACAGCAGGGAAGGTCAGTTTATACATGGACTGCTCTTAGGCACTTCAAAACAAATACATCACAAAAGTGAACACACAAATTGATACCAGCCAATAAAGTATTTACAAGAAGAACATATAAGCAAAATATATAAAATAACTAGATTAATTAGATTGATATATTAAAAAAGAAAAGAAAATTAAAACAGGACTATCTTCTAAAATACATACAGCTGAAGATGTGATAGCTTGGTCTGTATTCTCTTTTCACTACATGTATTTATCTCTCCTGTCCAAAGAATGACCTGGTATATAGACTAGCCCATTAAAATTTATTTACTAGCAGTAACAGAAAGCACAGCCAGAGATCAGAGAGACAAAAACGTCAGACACATAAAACCTTAACTCTCATGCCAATAAATAGACATTATTCATGATATTCACATTGAAAACTATCACCATGTGTATTATAAGATTTAAATGTAAAGTCTAAATATTTTCCTTTATGATATACTGTAAGTATGCATAATTTCCTAATAATTTAAAGCCAGGCTTTCAATATCATAGGCAGTGAGTGTTGCGGCAGACTAATGCCTCGTACACACAATTGGATTTTCCGACGGGAATTGTGTGATGGCAGGGTTTTGTCGGATAATCCGACCGTTTGTACGCTCCATTGGACAATTGTTGTCGGATTTTCTGACAACAAATGTGGGATAGCATGTTTTTAAATTTTCCGACAACAAATGTGTCTTGTTGGATTTTCCGATCGGGTGTACACAAGTTCGTCGGAAAAAAATCCAGAGTGCAAACACGCATGCTCAGAAGCAATGCTAACCATAAGACAGCATTAGCAGAAGTTGCCCAAAGGGTGGCGCTAAAGAGGAGAAAAACCACAACGTTTCTGTTTGTTAGCTGACAAACTTTTGCCGTTTGTATGCAGAACAATTTCATGGCCAACGCCCTTCGGCCAAAATTCCACGGCTTTGTCCGATGGAAAACCGATCGTGTGTACGAGGCTTTATAGTTGCATGAGAGACCCCGATGGGATGTAATTTGCATTAGGCACAAACACAACATTCTGCAGACTCTATGAGGAAGTTTACACAAAAAGGGGTTTAATAGAGTTTTCTATTTTAAGGTAGTCAAACAAAAACATCTCTATAGGTAGTAATGTCAGGATCCAGCTAAGCATGGGAAAAGCACACTGACATTGTAACGTTGCCACTCAAGCCTGAGTGGGTATTGCTCACCCGGATAGTCCCCCTTTTTCTGGTCCTAGCAGCCGGGATGATGCACAGATCTATTCTTAGCGGTCTCCGTTACAGACCTTGTGGTGAACCTGAGGGTGCGTCCAGGAATCCTCTGCCACAGGATTATTAAAGTCCCAAACCTCCCAGCCAAGCAATAAGAGAGAACCTTTATGCCAGATTGGCATCTTGCAGGGCCTTTAAGTTCTTGGATCCCTCCTTGAGTAGGTCGCCAGGCCTCTCCCGAGACAGCAGTACCATCGCCAGTCTCCTCTGGGAAAGGTCCTTCCCTGGCTTTCCTCTTCAAGAGCAGACTCCCCGAATATGGGTAGCACGGGATCCTCCTCAAAGGTATAGGCCCCAGCCAGACGAGCTGGGCCTACCAGGCAGCGATGCAGCCTCGGGCTGAAGGTGCCCGGGGCTGGAACACACACGCTTACCCCGTGCCATGAGGGCCACGAGGCGCGCCAGCAGAACCACGAACCAATGGCGTCTGCCCCTTATGTACCCCCTCCCATCATGCACAGGCGGTTGACCACGCCCACTGCACGGCTGCCGAGAAAGGACACCAAATGTGCTGTGTCATGCCTGTATTCCAACCTGAGTCTGTGGCGGCAGTGCCACCCACCGACCAAGGGGAATAACTGCCAGGCAGTGTCACAGCCAGTGCAGAAACCGAATTAAAACACAATTAAACAAGTCTGAGCCCAACTATGGCTCAGACATACCCCTAAATTTAACATAGTGTCCCAACTATTTGGGAGGGACGCTACAAATATACCCATTCATGTTTGGGTAGGTTAATCCTACATAGTTACTGTGTTAAGTGATTGTTTAAAGTTGGAGTGTCCCTTCACTTCTAACTGCCAAGTCATGGCCAGCTTTACTCAGAGTTTTACCCACTCTGTTCTTAAACGTCAGAAGTAAAAATATATAAACATGAATGTTATAGAGGGTGTTCTGTTGTGATTCGCTCTGAAAAAAAGCTGTATTTTTTCAGTACGCTGCTTGAGTTTGGGACAACTAGACGGTTAGTGCTACTCTTCTCTCCAGAGATAACAGCTTAAAGCAGTGTTCCAAACATACAAAATTTCCAATCAGCGCAAGTCCCACAAACACTTCTTAAGTGGATACCAGTCTGTGTTTAACAGTTCTCTTGGTCTAGGTGTTGCATAGGGATGAGCCGAGCACCCCCCGGTTTGGTTCGCACCAGAACTTGCGTACAGGCAAAAAATGTGTGCAAACACTGTTAAAGTCTATGGGACACGAACATGAAAAATCAAAAGTGCTCATTTCAAAGGCTTATATCAGGGGTGTCCAAACTTTTTTCAAAGAGGGCCAGATTTGATGAAGTGAACATGCTTGAGGGCTGACCATTTTGCCTGACATTCTTTAAACCATTAAAATTTGGTCTAAGTGTGTTTGTCCGAGCACTAATACACTGCCCAACAAGAATTATCTTGCCTTTGTGGCTGTGTGTGGTAAAGAGATGAGATCCAGCGTGTTATTTGGATATACCGTATTTATCGGCTTATAACACGCACCTTCACTGTAAAAAAAGGAAGTTTCAGGGAAAAAAAAAATCTTAAATTTTAAATAAAGAACTGTGAAGCAAAATAAGGGTCGGTGCCCATCAATGCAGCCTATTCAGTGCCCATCTGCAGCCTCACCGTTGCCATGAATGCAGCACCCACCGTATTGCCATGAATGCAGCACCCACTCCATTGCCATGAATGCAACACCCACTCCATTGCCATGAATGCAACACCCACTCCATTGCCATGAATGCAACACCCACTCCATTGCCATGAATGCAACACCCACTCCATTGCCATGAATGCAACACCCACTCCATTGCCATGAATGCAACACCCACTCCATTGCCATGAATGCAACACCCACTCCATTGCCATGAATGCAACACCCACTCCATTGCCATGAATGCAACACCCACTCCATTGCCTTTAATGCAGCACCCACTCCATTGCCATTAATGCAGCACCCTCCGTATGGCCATGAATGCAGCACCCTCCATATTGCCAGGAATGCAGCACCCACCGTATTGCCAGGAATGCAGCCCCCACCGTATTGCCAGGAATGCAGCCCCCACCGTATTGCCAAGAATGCAGCCCCCACCGTATTGCCAAGAATGCAGCCCCCACCGTATTGCCAAGAATGCAGCCCCCACCGTATTGCCAAGAATGCAGCCCCCACCGTATTGCCAAGAATGCAGCCCCCACCGTATTGCCAAGAATGCAGCCCCCACCGTATTGCCAAGAATGCAGCCCCCACCGTATTGCCAAGAATGCAGCCCCCACCGTATTGCCAAGAATGCAGCCCCCACCGTATTGCCAAGAATGCAGCCCCCACCGTATTGCCAAGAATGCAGCCCCCACCGTATTGCCAAGAATGCAGCCCCCACCGTATTGCCAAGAATGCAGCCCCCACCGTATTGCCAAGAATGCAGCCCCCACCATATTGCCAAGAATGCAGCCCCCACCATATTGCCATGAATGCAGCCCCCACCATATTGCCAAGAATGCAGCACCCACTAAATTGCCATAAATGCAGCACCCACTAAATTGCCATGAATGCAACACCCATTGTATTGCCATGAATGCAGACTCACCATTATCGTCAGTGCAGCCTGCAGAGGAGACAGGGAGGGGGCAGGACGAGTGCCAACAGACAAACAGGAAAAACTCCTGTTTTCTCGAAGGGCCTCTTTAATTGAAAGTCCCGCCTCCTGTGATGGACAGAACAGTTGTCCAATGGCAGTGCAGGAGATGGGACTTCCTTTTACACAGGACGCTGTGTAAACAGGAAATACTCTCCTGTATGCACGGCACTCGTCCTGTCCCCTCCAATGCAGCCAGCATACTATCTTTTGTGGGCCCCGGCGCTCGGGGATTCGTTGGGGGCCACAAAAGATATATATGTCAAGATCACCAGGCGGGCCGTCCGAAACTGGAATTTGGACATGCCTGGCTTATATGCATGTTATTGCCATAAAAAGTGTCCTGCCCCAGGGGACATATATCAATGCAAAAAAAGTTTTAAAAACTACAGTTTTTTTTAGGAGCAGTGATTTTAATAATGCTTAAAGTGAAATAATAAAAATGAAATGTTCCTTCAAATATCGTGCCTGGGGGTGTCCTGTAAAGTAGTGCATCTTTCTCGTGTTTATAACAGTACCACAGCAAAATGACATTTCTAAAGGAAGAAAATGTAATTTAAAACTGCTCGCGGCTGGAATGTATTATCGGATCCCGGTAATATAGATAAATATCATTGAAAAAATGGCATGGGTCCCCCCCAGTCCATTACCACGCTCTTTGGGTCTGGTATATTAAGAGGAAACCCGCACCAAAATTGGATAGGGGTCCTCCCAAAATCCATACCAGGCCCTTCAGTCGTGGGGACGCCTCCCATCGAAGTGGAGTTTTCCCTGTTTTTTTTTTCTCGGTCCGTCTGCGCTGTGATCGAAGATGGATGGACATCCCGGGACATTTTTTTTTTTTTTTTAATAAAGGACTTGTCCCAAACTGTCTCCTGACAGCCTGAAGAATTGGCTGCCCAATGACTGGGCCATTTTTTGCGATTCTGCACTGTGCCTCTTTAACTGACAACTGCGCGGTCGTGCGACGCTGTACCCAAACAAAATTGACTTTTTTTTCCCACAAATAGAACTTTTTTTGGTGATATTTGATCATCTCTACGATTTTTATTTTTTGCGCTATAAACAAAAAAAGAGCGACAATTTTGAAAAAAAACACAATATTTTGTACCTTTTGCTATAATAAATATCCCCAAATATATTTAAAAAAAGCAAATATTTTCTCAGTTTAGGCCGATATTTATTCTTCTACATATTTTTGGTAATAAAAATCACAATAAGTGTATATTGATTGGTTTGTGCAAAAGTTATAGCATCTTCAAAATAGGGGATAGATTTATAGCGTTTTTATTATTATTTATTTTTACTAGTAATGGCGGCGATCTGCAATTTTTATCGGGACTGTGACATTATGGCGGACACATCGCTCACTTTGACACAATTTTCGGACCATTGGCATTTATACAGCGATCAGTGCCATAAAAATGCACTGATTACTGTAAAAATTTCAATGGCAGGGAAGGGGTTAACACTAGGGGGCGATCAAGGGGTTAATTGTGTTCCCTAATGTGTGTTCTAACTGAAGGGGAATGGGACTGACCTAGAGGAAATTATAGATCGTGGTTCCTAGCTATTAAGAACTCACGATCTGTCTTTCCTCAGCTCACAGAACAGGGATGTGTGTGTTTACACACACAAGTCCCTGTTCCGCCTCTTGTGCCCAGAGATCGCTCGCGGCCGCCTGTCACGAGCATCAGCACCCGCGCTAGCGCCTGCTAGCCTGTTTAAAGTGACCGACGTACAGCTACGATTGTTCGCGCAGCGGAGCCAACCTGCTGCAGTATAACTGCGGCTGCTTGTCCGCAAGCGGTTAAAGGGGGCTTCCAGATTCCGATAAGCCCCCCGCCCGCAGACCCCCACAACCACCGGGCAAGGGTTGTGGGGAAGAGGCCCTTGTCCCTAGCAACATGGGGACAAGATGTTTTGGGGGGGACCCCAAAACACCCTCCCCATTTTGAGGGCATGTGGCCTGGTATGGTTCAGGAGGGGGGGCACTCTCTCATCCCCCCCTTTTCCTGTGGTCTGCAAGGTTGCATGCTCAGATAAGGGTCTGATATGGATTTTGGGGGAACCCCCACGCCATTTTTTTTTTATATTGGCGTGGGATTCCCCTTAATATCCATACCAGACCTGAAGGGCCTGGTGTGGACTTTAGGGGGACCCCCACACTGTTTTTTTTTTAAATTTTGGCACAGGGTTCCCCTTAGTATACATACCAGACCCAAAGGGCCTGATTTTTATCTATATTATATCCAGCAATACATTACAGCCGCGAGCAGTTTTAAATTACATTTTTTTCTTTACAAACGTAATTTTGCTGCTCTCATTCATAAAACTATGTACGGCCACTATGTAAGCAGCCTAACATAGTGTGGGGCGTGGATTCAGCCCCCTGAGCCATGATTGGCAAAAAGCACTCTGCCTTTGGCCAATCATGGCTCTCACAGCAGAGTGCGCTGTGATTGGCCAAAGCAGACAGGTCAGGTGCATCTTTTGGCCAATCAGCAGATGTCAGTGCACTGTGATCTTGCAGCACATTGGCGGTTTCGCTGTTCATTATGGGGCGTTCCGCAGGCGATCTAATTTCCCGCGAATGCCCCAGAATGTTCTAAATTCGGCGAACGGGCGAACACCCAATGTTCGAGTCGAACGTAAGTTATACTAATACTATTTAAAGTAAATATCCAAAAGGACTCCCGTTTACACAAATGGGTAGACCTTTCACCTTCTGGACATGGACTCTATTCCAAACAGTTCCAAGCTCCGTGGTGTGTAAACGGGAGTGCTTCTGGATATTTACTCTAAATAGTATGACACCTGAGGGGCTTTATCGATGAGTTAGAGATAGGTACCCTAATTTAAAAGTGTTACTTTTTAAAATGGGATGTTTGGGGTCCTTCAATTAATTAATTAATTAACGCTTACAACAAATTTTCATATTATAAATGAATAGAATCCTAATGTATTATAGTTCTAAACATTAATAATCTAATTTTTTTATTATATTTGAAAATAATAAAATATATACCAAAATTAATACTATTAACCACTTGACAACTGGGCACTTAACCAGACGAATTTTCAGCTTTCGGTGCTCTCACATTTTGAATGACAATTACTCAGTCATACAACACTGTACCCATATGAAATTTGTGTCCTTTTTTTCACACAAATAGAGCTTTCTTTTGGTGGTATTTAATCACTGTTGGGTTTTTTATTTTTTGCGCTATAAGAGAAAAAAGACTGAAAATTTTGTAAAAAAAAAATGAATTTTTCTTTGTTTCCGTTATAAAATTTTGCAAATTTGTATTTTTTCTTCATAAATTTTGGCCAAAATTTATACTGCTACATATCTTTGGTAAAAATAAGTACAAATTGTTGCATATTTTTTGGTCTTTGTGAAAGTTATAGAGTCCACAAGCTATGGTGCCAATACCTGAAAATTGATCACACCTGAAGTACTCATTTCTTGAGACATTAACATGCCAGAAAAGTACAAATACCCCCCAAATTACACCTTTTTGGAAAGAAGACACTCCAAGGTATTTAGAAAGAGGCATTGTGAGTTTTTTGAAGTTGTCATTTTTTCCCACAATTCTTTGCAAAATCAAGATTTTTTTTTTTTTTTTCACAAAATTGCCATATTAGCAGGTTATTTCTCACACACAGCATATGCATACCACAAATTACACCCCAAAACACATTCTGCTATTCCTCCCGAGTATGGCGATACCACATGTGAGACTTTTACACAGCGTGGCCACATACAGAGGCCCAACATGCAGGGAGCATCTTCAGGCGTTCTGGAGCACCCAGGCCAATTCTGACATTTCTCTCCTACGTGTAAAAATCATCATTTGTTTGCTAGAAAATTACATAGAACCCCAAAACATTATATATGTTTTTTTAGCAAAGACCTTAAAGAATATAATGGTGGTCGTTGCAACTTTTTATCTTGCACGGTATTTGCGCAGAAATTTTCGAACGCGTTTTTTATAAAGAAAAAAACAGTAAAGTTAGCCCAATGTTTTTGCATAATGTGAAAGATGAAGTTACATCGAGTAAATAGATACCTAACATGTCACCCTTCAAAATTGCACACGCTCGTGGAATGGCGCCAAACTTTGCTACTTAAAAATCCCCATAGGTGACGCTTTAAATATTTTTACTGGTTACATGTTTTGAGTTACAGAGGAGGTCTAGGGCCAAAATTATTGCTCTCGCTCTAACGTTCGCAGAGATACCTCACATGTGTGGTTTGAACACCGTTTTCATATGTGGGCGGGGCTTACATATGCGTTCACTTCTGCATGCGAGCTCGCAGGGGCGCTTTAAAAAAAATATATATATATTTTATTGTTCATTTTACTTTATTTATTTTAGTTTGACATGTTTTTCCGCCCCAAATTTTTTTTTTGATCACTTTTATTCCTAATACAAGGAACGTAAACATCCCTTGTAATAGGAATATGGCATGACAGGTCCTCTTTACAGTGAGATATGGGGTCAATAAGATCCCTCATCTCATCTCTAGGCTGGGAAGCCTGAAAAAAAAAAAAAAAAAACAATCTTGGCTTTGATCGTAGCGGTGAGTCGGTAGAAGCACCGGAGGGCAGCGGGAGGGGGGGCATCCCCTCTCACCTCCCGTAAGAGCGATCATGCAGTGGAACAGCCGCTATGATCGTTCTTATGGTGCAGGGAATCGCCGGCTGAAAAAGCGAATATCTGAATGATGCCTGTAGCTGCACCCATCATTCAGATATCCCGCATAAAGTTAAGGACGTCATATGACGGCCAGGCGGGCGGGAAGTGGTTATTCCAGAGTATTGCCGGGTATTGCAGAGTATTGCCGGGTATTGCGGAGTATTGCCGGTGTAAGATTGGGGGTTGTTAGCTCTCATAGTAGATGCGTTTTTCAGTGATGCAAGCCAGTCAGCAACTCTGTTTAAGGGCATGGTAGCCCATTTTTATTTAAAAGCACAACAGTTCACAAACACGTCTGTAGTATTCACAGGGGGGTTCCACCATTCCTGTATCCTTCATACTAACAGTAGCCTCGTAGCTTTACCTTCTAGCGATCCAGGCCTTTAGCCTAGGCCTGACGGTCTGTTCCTCAGACCCACACAGTGTCCAAGAGTTTAAGCTTTCTTCTAGCTTCTCCTGGTCAACATCTTTGTTGCTGTATCACTAATGATATCTGCCTCCTGCAGACATGCACACTTTGGCTGCACCCATGCAGCATAGATAGCCTCTGACTCCACTTCAGAGGGATGGGAGAGTCCAGCTGACTCTCCCAGCACAGACTTCCTGTCTGTTGGGCGGGGCCCTGATCCATAATCATGTCAGAACTAAATAGCCCAAGACACAGCTGTTCAATCAGCATGTCTTTCTTTACCAAATCTGGCGTAAACCAACACTCTTGAAGGTCGCACAAAGTCGAACCCTCACATACCCTCCCCCCTTGTTTCGAACCGGAGGGAGGAACACATGATCCCGTCACCATAAACGGGACACCTCTGTGCCAGCCATTGGCTGCGTAGGACCATTTCTTTTTCGGGGTATGTGTCCACCAGCACTTCACCTTAGCGCCTCTGTGCCAACTATCCGTAGCAGTAGTCCTAATCTGCCCAACCTTTTCTCTAAAGGGGCACTCCACCCACATCTTCTTCCGGGTGTACTTCCACCAGCACTTCTTCCTGAACCATGGGCTCCCACTAATCTCTCTATCCCTTCTACCTTTTGACCTCAGGACCCTTCTTTTTCCTCCCACAGACCTACTCTCCCGGGACTGTTGGGGACCCACTTTCATGAAATCTGTCAGGGACTGGCCACTCTCACTACCTGACGCAACATTAACCAACAACATTTGTTTCTCAGGTTCACTAACCCCTGTGTGGTTACTCTTGGCCACCAAACCATCTGTGATTAATACCATATCCTCAATAGCAATGTTCCACAAGGGGTTATTCAACACAATATTGTCATTTGGACCTCTTGTCCCTTTGTTTGCTAGGACAGTGTCTATGGAGGGACCATCTACAGGCAAGCAGTTACTCCCTATGGGACAGTCCCGCAGTTTCGCATCGCCCCCTGTTGTCCAACACTCCAATAACAATTGTCCTACCAACGCACATGTTCCACCACATTTTCCCACACCAATCTCTTTAACCATTTCTGTGTCCATTGGTACCTCAACCAATAGCTCAGAGTTGTCTGACAGTGCTCCACAGTGCTTCTCATACATATTTCCGTTACAGTTACCATCACTGCTATTTCCTGTCAAAGTGTCTCCGGGTACTTCAAACTGCACCTCTCTGCAAGTGATGGACTGAATTCCCACTACTGCCACATCCGTTCCGGGCCCTTCCTTTACATGAAGTGTAGCGGGTGAGACAGTACGCGCGCCATGTACCAACCATTGCTCAGCCGCACCTCGGACCACACCAGCAGGAATACACCCCATCACACCAGCATACGGAGAGACTTCCACTATGTCTATTATCTCTAATTTCTCAAACAATTCCCCTGAGCCCCTTCCGCACATAACCGCCGCTGGAAGCACTCTCGAGGAGAACTGCGAGACAATTTTCCACAAAAGCAACCAACAGTGTAGCAACCAATTTTCATCAATATTGCTTAACAACGCATGTATCACCTGCGTCCACCGATTGGTTCTACGCAGTACCATGTCGCCCCTCTGCTGTGGATACATGCAGGTGTACATTGGAAAGATTCTCACCAATTCCCACAACATCTCAGAAATTTCTAGACATGCCGCGTCTAAACACAGAACTCTAGGAACTTTTCCTTTACCAACGATGTGGAGGGACTCATTTGCTAAGGCGTGAGAGGCCGAGACACTTAAAGAGACCTCTACTTCAGAGGCAACTAACAAAATTTGCGGCTCCCGCTGAGCACTGCCAATCGCATGTGTCACACTCATCCTGTCACTTTCAGCAACACTGAGCCCTTCCAAATCGCTATCCATTACCCCCTCAACCTGACGTTCAACATTACTCATCTCTTTTACGGTGGACAAAACCTCTGCCATGTATGCGCCCTTTTCAGATCCTTCCAACTGGAGAGGGTTAATTTCTGCAAAAGCCAACGCACCCGTGTCTACCGGCCCTGCAGCCTCTCCACTTAGCATAGCAGAAATTGTGTCCACCCCACTGTTACCCACTGAGCCTTCCTTGTTTAAATGCCCTTGTGGCAAAACATTTTTAAAACACAACAGGCTGCAATAACATAACTTCACCACTTTGCTCGGGTGGCGCTTCACTAAACCCATGAGGACTGTCAGCAACGACAGACTGCAGCAACTCATTATCACTACAAGTAATTTCAAACATTTGAGTTTTACCATTTTTCTCATCACCAAGGTCAAGTACGCTCTTATCTATCAGAGCGGCACCACAGTTGTCCCAGGCAACCTCTGGCTCCAATACACAGAGCTCCCTGGAGGTTTCTAAGGACACCTCTACAGCCTTAGATACTGTTGCCAAGGGGAATCGCATCTCCTGCTTAGCGATCAACCCTAACTTAAGTATCACATTACCATAAGCACATGCGTCATCAGCATTCATAAACATAGCAGTTTTATAAACTCTATCAAATTGTCCTTTGTCAAAACGCATGGCACCCTGCGTGCTACTCAGCACACCACTCTTTCTTTCCAAGGGCATTCTTTTGCCCACTAGGGCGTCTTCACAGTTGTCCTGGGAAACCACTTGCCTCACCACTGCAGGTTCCTTGGTGGTTTCCCTTGGCAACTCTGCAGCACCTGTCACTATCACTAGGGAACCTGGCACACCCACTGATTTGGTCACCCCTAGCACATCTCTCCCAGCACTCTGCTGGACTACCTTAGGTGCACACAGAGTCCACATGTCCTTTTCAATTAGCTGGGTTTTAACCTGTGTCTCCCCATTGCTCTGGGTAGCACACTGCAGCAAGTCCGTTTTTTACACCTTCTGCGGATCTCAATGCCACTTCACTCGGATCAGTCTCACAAATTGCCACAGTCTTACCATATCCTGCAGGTGGTGTAATAGCCTTCACTTGAGTGCGTTGTCTCACAGGTTTGGTGTCTCCACAGGCTGACTTCCCCATGTGGCCATGGAGCAACACTGCAGCCTTTCCGGATTTTCCAACATCGCCTGCAGGCAAAACAAATTTTCTGTTGTCAGGGGCCACAGCAGACCTACACACTTGGTCATACCCCTTGCAGGATGCTGGATACGGTACTCTCTTCTCTGGGTTTGCAGGCAAAGCATTAAGCCCAACAACACACCCAGCAGCTGTATTCCACAAGCTTGGACAAGAAAAGATCCCGTGGCCCAGCTGACCACATTCCAGGCATGGCACTTGGCGACTTTCTCCTGTTGCTAAGGGAGACGGCACTCTCCCAACATGCAGACTTTTACTGGTATCTCTATGAGGATGGTGGTATACCTTCTCTCTGTAGCTCCTCCTTTCTGAAAACATACTTTCTCCGGTTGCTATGGGAGACCACATTCTCCCTGCTGATCTTTTCCAGCGCTCTCTAGATTGGATTGCTCCTAGGAAATTGTCGTAGTCATCTCGGTTACTATACATTCCACGGTACACCTCCTGGTACTCCTCCATCAGAAAAGGTTGCACCAACTCAACCCAGCGATTTCTGGGCCATCTTCTGTAAGAAGCAATCATCGCAAACTCATCCAAAAAGTCCTTAACACATTCCGAAGGCAACATAGGCCGTAAGAAGTCAGCTGTACGAATTTCTGCTTTGTTGCCATGGGCAACCACACCCATCTGCTCACTCTTTACACTCAGAGCAGGCTTCTCATACCTTTGCTTTGGTGAATCCTGGGACAAAGGGCATTTAGAAACTTCATGCCCCCACTCACTGCACCGCAAACAGCGCACTTGGTTCTTAACCCTTTGCACATTGATAGCTGGCCATCTTGCACCAGCGTTGCCAGGGGCAACATGTCCTTCCCCTTTAACTTGGTTCAGTGCGGCCAAGTGTCGCCGGCACCAATCCACTGCAGACTCAGACTTTGGTGAACTCTCCATACTTGCAGACACCTGTGCACTCCTTTCACCAGTGTTGCTAGGGACAACACCAGCTCTGTCTCTCATCTCAGCAAACATGGCTTCCTTTTTGCGTTTTGACCTCCCCATCTCTGCAGTCAGGCCAACAATGTTTTTTTTTTTTTTTTTTAACACAGTTCCATTTAACACAGGAAACATTTGAAGTACTGTCTCCAAGACTTGCAAACAGCACACTTTCACATGCAGACTTCACTCTCTGCTTGAGCTCACTTCCACAGGCACATCACCTGTATACAACACAGTCCATTAATTGAACTCCTGTGCAATGCAGTTCGCCTGGCTGCCACACACAGCTAGCAGCAGTTCACCGCAGAAAACTTTAACTTTTCCTTCAGATAGGCTGTTCATCACAGTATTGCTGTTAAACACACAGTTTCTTTTTACTCACTGTTTTTGGTATGCGAGGATCTGGAACTCTTCCAAGAACTGCCCAAAGCAATATCTCCACCACTTGTAAGATTGGGGGTTGTTAGCTCTCATAGTAGATGCGTTTTTCAGTGATGCAAGCCAGTCAGCAACTCTGTTTAAGGGCATGGTAGCCCATTTTTATTTAAAAGCACAACAGTTCACAAACACGTCTGTAGTATTCACAGGGGGGTTCCACCATTCCTGTATCCTTCATACTAACAGTAGCCTCGTAGCTTTACCTTCTAGCGATCCAGGCCTTTAGCCTAGGCCTGACGGTCTGTTCCTCAGACCCACACAGTGTCCAAGAGTTTAAGCTTTCTTCTAGCTTCTCCTGGTCAACATCTTTGTTGCTGTATCACTAATGATATCTGCCTCCTGCAGACATGCACACTTTGGCTGCACCCATGCAGCATAGATAGCCTCTGACTCTTCTAGCGATCCAGGCCTTTAGCCTAGGCCTGACGGTCTGTTCCTCAGACCCACACAGTGTCCAAGAGTTTAAGCTTTCTCCTAGCTTCTCCTGGTCAGCACCTTTGTTGCTGTATCACTAATGATATCTGCCTCCTGCAGACATGCACACTTTGGCTGCACCCATGCAGCATAGATAGCCTCTGACTCCACTTCAGAGGGATGGGAGAGTCCAGCTGACTCTCCCAGCACAGACTTCCTGTCTGTTGGGCGGGGCCCTGATCCATAATCATGTCAGAACTAAATAGCCCAAGACACAGCTGTTCAATCAGCATGTCTTTCTTTACCAAATCTGGCGTAAACCAACACTCTTGAAGGTCGCACAAAGTCGAACCCTCACACCGGGTATTGAGGAGTATTGCCGGGTATTGAGGAGTATTGCGGAGTATTGAGGAGTATGGCAGGGTGTTGCGGAATATGGCAGAGTATTGCACAGTATGGCAGGGTATTGCACAGTATGGGCAGAGTATTGCAGAGTATTGGCAGGGTATTGCAGAGTATTGCACAGGGCATTGCAGAGTATTGCACAGGGCATTGCAGAGTATTGGCAGGGTATTGCAGAGTATTGGCAGGGTATTGCAGAGTATTGCACAGGGTATTGCAGAGTATTGCACAGGGTATTGCAGAGTATTGCAGAGTATTGCACAGGGTATTGCAGAGTATTGCACAGGGTATTGCACAGGGTATTGCAGAGTATTGCACAGGGTATTGCAGAGTATTGCACAGAGTATTGCACAGGGTTTAGCAGAGTATTGCACAGGGTATTGCAGAGTATTGCAGAGTATTGCACAGGGTATTGTACAGGGATGGCTGAGCAGGGATGGATGGATGGCTGGATCTGTGACTGCAATTGTCACAGATCCAGCCCACAGCTGACATGATCTGACATTGGGAAGGAAGCTGACATGATCCGCTCCCTCCCCTCTCCTCTCACACTGTACCGATCGGTACACAGAGGGGAGAGAGGAAACCGGCGTCATCACATGACGCCAGTCTGTTTACAAGTGATCGCTCCGTCATTTGACGGAGCGATCACGTGGTAAACGGCCGCGATTAGCGTCCATCTACCGTGATCCGTGATGCGCCGGGTCTTCCGGACCCGGCGGTCACGGACATTTCCTGGAGCGCGCCCCAGGGGGCGCGCGGGAGCAAGATTCTGGGAGGACGTCCACTCAGGATAACTCGACCGCGCTGTAGACGTCTTTCGTCCATGGCGCGGTCGGCAAGTGGTTAAAACCGTTTATGGTTTTTCCCTTAAATGTTTGCGTTTGTAATAGATGTGATTTATGTTAATATGAGTTATACTGTTAACTAGGGATGAGCTTCGTGTTCGAGTCGAACCCATGTTCGACTCGAACATCAGCTGTTGGGCTGTTCGCCAAATTGCGAACATTATGGGCCATTCGCGCCAAATTCGAGTGGCGCGTCACGGCCCATAATTCACTGCGGCATCGCAGTGCATTGCTGGCTGATGATTGGCCAAGCATGCACTATGACCCGCATGCTTTGGCCAATCACAGCGCAAAAAAATGCAGAGCCGTAATTGGCCAAAGCCAGGGTGGCTTTGGCCAATTATGGCTCAGGGGGTTTAGTACACGCCCCACACTATATAAGGCCGCCGGCTCGGCGGCCTTGTGTAGTGTGTTGGAGTTGTTTAATGAGTGATTTCAGAGACAGACAGTGTCATTTATATTGAGTTAGATAGAGCTGGCAGGCGAGTCAGTTAGCTGCAGTTACAGTGTTGTGACAGTGGGAGCTACTGTCACGGTAAAAAGGACAGCTTGCTGGACACAGGGTATGCACATATGCGAGGTGCAAGACTACAGAGCGTAGATGTGGACTGGAGAAGACTGCTTTCGCAGCTTTCTCCAGGTTTTGGTATTCTGGAAAGGGGCTTTGTAGTTTGGAGGTTCCACAGTGTCTTGGGAGAGATGGGATCTCCAACTCTGTGTCCAGACTTTGCTGATTACCAGCAGGGTGTGTGCTCAGGTGAGCACAGCCCTTTTAATGAATGTATGGGAAGACCTCATGGCTCCCAGTTGGGGACGGCTCCACACCAAGAGACAGGAGGTCTCCTACAGCCTCTCTGAATCCTGGAGGCAGCCAGAAAGTTGGTGACTGCAAGAGGCAGAGCTGTGGACGCTAAAGGGAAGCCGTCTACTTTGAGGAATCCGGTGGTCTGGCTGACCAGGATAAAGTGCAGAAGTACTGCTACAGATACTGCTACAGAGAGCCAGGTGGGCTAGAATTTTCTGTTCTGTGTATTTAATGGAGAAGAAACCCTGCGTGGGAAACCTTTGTTTGGACTTTTATTTTGCCTTTTTAATAAAAATGGGCTACCATGCCCTAAATATAGTTCCTGACTGGCTTGAATCACTGAAAAAACGCATCTACCACGAGAGCTAACAACCCCCATCTCACAGTGTGTAGAGGATATATATGCATCCTAGGTGTTGTATATATATTTATACACTGTATTCAGTTTAGCTAGATCCGTTCCTGGTTTTCTCTATACTGCGACAGGCAGGCAGGTGATTGTGCTAGCTGCAGACAGTCAGTGTTTCACTGATGCCGTGTACACACGATCGATTTTCTCGACGGTGAAAACACCGTCGAGAAAATCGACGGGAAAAAGGAGGAACGGCTTGGTCCCCTACACACGGCCGGTTTTCCTGACATTTTTTCTCTTGGTCGGGAAAAGCGACCGTGTGTAGGCTCCCTGGCAGTATTTCCGTATGGGAAAACTGCAGCGGGAAAAAACGCTGTGAATCACGACGAGAAAAATTAGAGCATGTTCTAATTTTTCTCGTCGTGATTCTTGCCGTTTTTCTCGTCGGGAAAAATGATGGAAAGCCCACACACGGTCGTTTTCTCGTCAAAGAGAAAAAATGTCATTTTTCCAGACGAGAAAATTGGGTCGTGTGTACGCGGCATAAGTGTACTGTGTGCTTTGCATAGCGTTCACCTAAAGCTTAACTGAATACAGTTAGTGACTAATAGTGGTGTTATCATAATTAAACCACAGGCAGAGAGCTGCAAATATTTTTAGTTAGTGTACTGTGTCCCTCTCTGCACAGTTTTCACCTAAAACTAACTGAAGACAATTGCTGCTTTTCCCATACTAATACCACAGCAGGCAGTTGATTATGATAGCTGCATTATCAGTACAGATATATATATATATATATATATATATATATATATATATATATACATACATCCCACCTTTGTGCAACTACATCTCACTGCAGGCCACTAGTATGTCTGGAAGGCAGACAGTCATGAGGCAATAAAAGAGGGCAAGCAGGCTCTGTGTCTAGAGGCAACAGTGTTGCTGGTCATGGACACGGTGCATCCTCATCAGCACGTGGCCGTGGGACACGCTTGTCCTTTTTGGCAGCTGGCCATGTTGAGCCGCAACATGCCCAAGACTTGGTAGAGTGGATGACCAAGCCGTCCTCATCCTCCTCGTCCTCTCTCACCCAGGCTCAGGGTACTTTGTCTGGCAAAGCAGCTGCCAAAGCAGCCTCTTCCCTCGGCTCAATGGCATCAGTTACTCCTTCCCTAGCCCCACCATGTCTTCACGAGGAGTCCCCCGAACTGTTTGACCACAGTGTTGGGTACATGCTCCAAGAGGATGCCCAGCGTTTTGAAGGCTCCGATGATGGAACCCAGCTGGAGGAAGGCAGTAACGTGAGCCCAGAGAGAGGGGGTAGTAACGTGAGCCCAGAGAGAGGGGGTGCCCAACAAGGACAGCTATCTGGCAGTCATGTTCCCCCAGCTGCAGCATACTGCCAGATTTGCTCCAGTGATGAGGAGGGAGGGGATGATGAGGTCACTGACTCAAAGTGGGTGACTGATAGGAGAGAGGAGGAGGAGGAGGAGGCACATCTCCAACAAGGCAGGATGCCCTCCAGGGGCCAGCTTAAGGGCAGCACACCGACTGCATCACACCGCAGTGTTCCGCATGTTCAGGGCGCTGCAGGCTCTGCGCGTTATTCCAAAAGTTCATTGCAATTTGCAACATCTGTCTAAATCCTATCTCGCGTGGCTAAAACATCAGCCGCTTGGGCACCATGTGCTTGACCAGACATATGTCGACCTGCCATGCAGTCCGTTAGCAAGCGTACCTAAAAGACCCACACCAAAGAACAAAGCGGACCTCTCCTTGCTCCTCAGCAGCTGAGATCTCCAACCCTACTATACATTCAGTCCTCTCTGAAACCTGCACTGAGAGGAATGAAGGTGTAGAATTCGGTGTGTCACAGCCAAGTACTTGCGGACAATCTGCTATTGGTACACCGACGTCCGATTGTACCAGGCAAATTTCCCTGCCCCAGCTGCTGCACCACCGAAAGAAGTTCGCTCCCAGCCATCCACATGCCCAGCGGTTGAATGCTAGCTTGGCTAAATTGCTAGCAATTCAACTGCTGCCTTTTCAGTAGGTAGACTCTGCCCCCTTCCGTGAGTTTGTGGAATGTGTGGTTCCTCAGTGGCAGGTTCCCAAACGCCACTTTTTCTCACGAAAGGTGATTCGGCTCTCTACCGGCATGTGGAAGGCAATGTCTTGGCCTCGCTGGATAGGGCGGTCAGCGGTAAGGTGCATATTACCGCTGACTCATGGTCCAGCAGGCATGGACAGGGATGTTACCTATCTTTCACGGCGCATTGGGTCACTCTGCTGGCAGCTGGGAAGGATGCAGGACAAGGTGCAGTAGTGTTGGAGGTTGTTCCGCCACCACGCCTCCAAAATGTTACTACTGGTGATTCTGACACACCTCTCTCCTTCACCCCCTCCTCTTCTTCTTCCTCCATGGCCTCTACCTGTGCTTTGTCCTCGGAACCAGCGGTGCTCCGTAGGTGTTCAAGGGGCTACGCAAGTACGAAGGCAAAAAGATGCCATGCGGTGCTTGAGCTGGTGTGCTTGGGGGACAGGAGCCACACTGGGGCAGAGATTCTGTCAGCTCTGCAGGGGCAGGCTCAGAGGTGGTTGACGCCACGCCAGCTTAAACCAGGAATGGTGGTTTCCGACAATGGCACCAACCTCCTCTCCGCTTTCCGGCAGGGACAACTGACCCATGTGCCCTGTTTGGCTCATGTCCTAACTTGGTGGTGCAGCAGTTCTTGGGCAGGTACCCAGGCTTACAGGAGGTCCTGAAGCAGGCCAGGAAACTCTGTGGGCATTTCCGCCGGTCATATAATGCCAGTGCTCATCTGGCTGACCTGCAAAAGGATTACAACCTGCCCAAGAACCGCCTAATCTGTGACATGCCCACCAGGTGGAACTCTACGTTGGCCATGCTGCAGCGGCTGCACAGAGGGTCATCAATGAGTATCTGTTGCAATATGGCACCAGGACAGGGTCAGGGGAGCTTGGATATTTTTGCCCACGCCAGTGAGCCATGATCAGGGATGCATGCACTGTCCTGGCACCATTTGAGGAGGCCACGAGGATGGTGAGCAGTGACAGTGCATGCATTAGTGACACTGTCCCTCTTGTCCACCTGTTGGAGCACACGCTGCGTGGCATAATGGACAGGGCACTTGAGGCAGGAAGAGGAGGACTTCCTTACCTCTTAAGGCCCCCTTTATCTAGACAGTGTTCCTGCTAGCTCGGCTATCACACAGGAAGTGGACGAGGAGGAGGAGGATTATTGTGTCAGCATGGAGGTGGAGCCTAGCACTCAGCATCAGCAGCAGTCTTCAAGGGATCAATTACAGTCCCAAGACACCCATGGACTTGTATGTGGCTGGGAGGAGGTGGCTGCGGATCATGTCATTCTCAGTGACCCAGAGGACTCCGCACCGAATGCCTCAGCAAACCTACACTGCATGGCCTCCCTGATCCTGAAAAGCCTGCGGAAGGATCCTCGTATTCGTGCGATCAAGAAGAGGGATCATTACTGGGTGGCAACCCTCCTTGATCCACATTACAAGGCTAAGGTTGCAGGCCTTATCTTGCCATCGCAGAGGGAGCAGAGGATGAAGCATCTTCAGGAGGCCTTGCAGAAAGGTCCGTGCAACGCGTTCCCAGAGACTGGGAGGTTACAAATTCCTGGTCCTGGACAATGTGTTGCTGAGGCTCCAGTCAGTCAAAGAAGGAGCGGTGGAGAAGGTGGCCGTCTGACCGATGCGTTCAGACAATTTTTTAGTTCGCAGCCCCAAGGTATGATCGCTTCCAGCAACCATCGCCAGCGTCTGGTTTATATGGTGCACGAAATACCTAGGGGCAAGATCAGACTTGGACACCTTTCCCACCAAAAATCCTCTGGGTTACTGGGTCTTGAGGATGGATCACTGGCCAGAGCTTGCACAGTATGCAATTGAGGTACTGGCCTGTCCTGCATCCAGCGTTCTTTCGGAATGCACATTCAGTGCTGCTGGAGGCTTTGTAACCGATCACAGGGTGCGCCTGACCACCGACTCGGTCAATCGACTGACCTTCATAAAAATTAATCAGTCTTGGATCACCACCAGCTACTAAGCACCTGATGCTGATGTAACGAATATTTTTTTTTGAAATGTCAGATCCCTTCAAGACTGCCTATGCTGATGCTGAGTGACTATCCTGTTATGCTGAGTGACTATCCTCTTCATCCTCAATAATCATGCTGATAGCTTGAAAGAACATTTTTGGTTCTGGGCACTGCCACCAGTGCCTAAGGCCCAATTTTTCAGCCCCTGTTAAACAGGGGAGTGTATTTACAATTTTTGATGCAATGCTTTGCAGCAGGGCTCATTGCTGCGCTCCAAGTACAGTATCTGTGAGGGGTTGCAGTGTTGTGGCACCAGCACCAGTGCCTAAGGCCCAATTTGTCTGCCACTGTTTAACAGGGGCATGTAATTACAATTTTTGATGCAATACTTTGCAACAGGGCTCATTGCTGCGCTCCAACTACAGTATCTGTGAGGGGTTGCAGTGTTGTGGCACCAGTGCCTAAGGCACAATTTTTCTACCCCTGTTCAACAGGGGCATGTAATTACAATTCTTGATCTAATAATTCACAGCAGGGCCCATTCCTGCGCCCACAAAGAGTAACTGTGAGGGCTTACAGTGTTGTGGCAACACCACCACCCCCATCAAAGGCCCATTTTTTCTGCCCCTGTTCAACAGGGGCATGTGATTACAATTCTTGATCTAATATTTCACAGCAGGGCTCATTCCTGCACCCACCAAGAGTAACTGTAAGGACTTACAGTGTTGTGGCACCAGCACCACCACCACTACCAAAGGCCCAATTTTTCCTACCACTGTTCAACAATGGCATGTAATTACAATTCTTAATATAATAGTTCACAGCAGGGTGTTCCTGCACCCACCAAGAGTAACTGTGAGGGCTTACAGTGTTGTGGCAACACCCACATCTAAGGGACAAATTTCTGCAGAGTATATACGGCAGGCCCCTACTTTCAAACATCCAACTTACAAACGACTCCTACTTGCAAACGGAAGGAGACAACAGGAAGTGAGAGGAAATCTACCCCTAGGAAGGGAAATTATCTCCTGTAAGAGTTAATATGGGAAAGAGGTGTCTCCTCTCCACTGATGCTTTATCACCAATCCTTGTTTTAATAAAAAACCCAAATTTTCCAAAAACATTTGTCATTGGGATGGAAAGTGAGGTGAAATGTTCTGAAAAGGTGCACAGAAAGCAAAACAAATGTTACAGGGGTGATAACCCTTACCTATGTTTTCCAAAAAGCCAAAAAATAGATGTTTTGGCTAGAGCTACACTTAAAAAATTTACCTGTTCCAAATTACAAACAGATTCTACTTAAGAACAAACCTACAGTCCCTATCTTGTTTGCACCGCCTGTATACTGCTGTTCAGAGTATATAAGGCCTTTTTTTTATTTGGGTGCAGGGTTCCACTTAATATCCATACAAGACCCAAAGGGGCTGGTAGTGGGCTGGGGGGGGGGGTACCTATGCCATTTTTCTCAATGATTTTCATCCATATTGCCGGGACCAGACATTACATTAAAGCTGCAAGCAGTTTTAAATGACTTTTGTTCCTTTAGAAATTTCATTTTGTACAGGGACAGTTCTAAACACGGGAAACACGTGCCACTTCACAGGCATACTTTAGACACCCCCCCAGGTACGATATTTAAATGAAGATTTCACTTTTTTTTTTCACTTTATGCATCATTAAAATTACTGCTCCCGAAAAAACTGCAGTTTTTAAAACTTATTTTTGCATTGATACATGTCCCCTGGGGCAGGACCTGGGTCCCCAAACCCTTTAGGACAATAACTTGCATATTAGCCGTTATAATTAGCACTTTTGATTTCGAACTTTCGCGTCCATTGTATTTAATAGGGTTCTAAAGTTCGCGCAAACTTTCGGTCAGTTCGCAGGTTCTGGTGCGAACCGAATCGGGGGGTGTTCGACTCATCCCTACTGTTAACAATTTTACTGCAATCATGAATCTTATTTTACATTTCAATTAAAATTTTACGGCAGTATATGTGATCGCTTTCATTAAGTTTAAATTCATTTGAAATTATTTTAAACCAATTTGCAAAGAATAATTTATTTATTTTTATTTATTTTTAGTATTGTAGGGTCGTTTGCTAAATATCTGCCCTTCCCCCTTTTTTATCAATGTTATGTGAACTCCATACTCCCGGCCTGGTTCCTTCAAGCACTTGTTCCAGGGAGGGGCTTTGGGTTCTGTATATAACTAGGGTAATTAGAGGAAGGGTGTGACCTGAAGAAGGAGGCCGCGCCTCCGAAACATGTTGTCATAGCAATCGCCCGCCAATACTCCCCATTGTGGCCGTGATTGACGTCACGCAGCACCGGCTCGTCCGGGGGCACACGCGGCTCCTCATACCGTTCAGCGGGACGCTGCAGCTAGGATCATGCAAACATCCATCACCGCTCATCGGGTCTTGGAGCTCAGTCATCCCTACAGGCCGGGAGAGGAGGCATACATGTTGGTGCCCATGCTGACCGGCAACCTCCTGTTTTCAGAATGCATCAGACCGGCTGCTAAGCATGAGACAAAGCAAGTAGTGTGTCTACTTTAGTGATTTCCAGCTTCCAAGGGTATCAGCAAGAGTTATATTCATAAAGCATTACATGTGACATTCACAAAACATTAACAACAGGTGTATCTTCCTGACGTGTTTAAAATTACAGTGAATAATTTACCTGCACTCAATGTTCGGTGAATGTCACATGCACTGTTTTATAAATATGCAGCCAAGTATAGACTGTATTATTCCAATAGTAAGAGGTCTCAAACATATGACCCCCTGCTCTTAGAACATAGTTCTATTAGATAAGCAAAAGGAAGAAAATACATTGACTATAAGATCATAAGCAGTTTTAGTAACTTTAGTAACCTTTCTGACACTCACTACTGAACTTAGAATGACTTTACACATTGATGTGACATCATTGAATTATTATTTATAAAGGAGATTGTTGAGGCATGTTGACTTTAACAGCTGACAGCTAGGGGCCCCACCATCACCCTAATAACTATAAGGAGACATCGAACTGTATAGAAACTCCAGGCACATGTCAGAAACACATAGTAAATGTTTATCATAACTATAGGCATGTATGCGGCCAAAAGAGAAGGTTGAGCCATGTTTAACTGTCTGAAAAGTCTTAAACCTTTGCACGTAATTCAGAGTCTGATTCATAAAAATTAGAGCACAGGAAAAACTAGACTTTTGCCTAAAGCAATATGTCAGCTGTGAGCTCTTTATTTCCCTAAAGAGAAGAATTAAACATGAAAGCTAACTGGTTTCAAAAAGCAATAAGTCCACAATTCGTTGCTGATCTTCATAAATCAGCTCAAGTCCATATACAGTAGAACAAAAGCAGTAGACTGTCCAGCCAAAGATATCCATAGATGCTATCCAGACTCTTCAGTTGCTAATTCAGTACAGCGAATGTCATAGTTTTCACTATTAAAGTGCATACCCTCTAACGCTTGAAAGAGAAAAACAGATTTATATGAAACCTAGACAATTATGATATCAAAAGCACCTTAATATAGAAATCATATAAAATTAACTTAACAACCAGCTTGTAAGTCATGGCATATAAACTTACCAGTCATGGCAAATGTTACTTACCATTAAAATACACGAAGAATGGTTTAAAATAAAAATGGAAAAGATGTGTTTCAGTGACCTGCACTGGAGTTTCCTTTTGGCTAGCTTGGATAACTGCAAAAAAATTACAGATCTGGTTAAGCAGAACCTGCATATTGTAAATAGAATTTACTCCAGCATATGATTCACATTACAGGAGACGTGTTTTGCTATCACACACTTTGATCATGTTTAGCTCTTTAAAGTTCCCTTCATTCATGGAAAACATTTTTGTCCAGCTACAATTTGCCTTAGGCAGTTGCTATGCAACAGTGCATCACCCCATAATTCAAACGAGTGAGACAGTGTTTTAAACTTCAATCTGTGCTCTCTATAAACTATAAAGTATCATATCTGCTAAGTTCTGGAACCCTGGGAAATGGTTAAAAGTCATTTTTAATGAGGTTACATGGCAAGGAGGCTAAAGGAGAGAAGTTTGAAAAAAGATTGTTGTCTGGTAGGCATTACATGCATCATTCTTTTTACCCCTTGTCAATTTTTATGTCAATGGCCACTCGGGAACTCGCTTTTTCCAAGCATTAGTTTCTTAGAATTTATTTAATTGACGTTAAGCAATGCGTTATGTGCAGAAAGTAATCCATATCAGTTTTGAAATTATATTTCATTACCATGACAATGCTTTTTTTGTAGAAAACATTTCATATTTTATTATTTATGTTTTTTGCATTTCAAATTAATATCCCATGTCACTACTGTCCTGCATACTGTATCATGATTCAGACACACTGACAGGTTGCCTTGGGCTGTTTACTGATCCTTACCTTCTTTGTTGTGTCCTGTGCATAATCTAGCCTTTTTAAGACCAGGCTTTTCCTGGCACTTTCTGTTTACAAATTTAAATCAGAATTTTTTGCTAAAAAATTACTTATAACCCCCAAACAATATAATTTTATTTTTTTTGCAGAAACCGATCATTGCAATTTTTTATGTCACACGGTATTTGCGCAGTGGCTTTGCAAATGCTATTTTTTGGGAAAAATACACTTTAATGAATGAAAAAACAAAACAATTTTTTTTGTAAATTATGAAAGATGATGTTACACAGAGTAAATAGATACCTAATATGTCATGCTTTAAAATTGTGCATGCTCGTGGAATGGCGACAAATTACGATACTTAAAAATCTCCACAGACAATGCTTTAAACACCTTTACCTGTTTAGAGTTACAGAGAAGGTCTAGTGCTAGAATTATTGCTCTCAAACATTTGTGGGGATACCTCACATGTGTGGTGCAAACACAGTTTACATATGCGTGAGCGACTTACGTATGCTTTCGATTCTGTGCACGAGCACAGAGAGATGGGGGCTTTAAAAAAAGCCTTATTTATTTCCTTTTTATTTTTATTTTTTTTATACTGTCCCTCTAATTTATTTTTTTCACTTTTATTCCTATTACAAGGAAACTAAACATCCCTTTGTAATAGAAATAAAGATGACAGGTCCTCTTTATAGAGAGATCTGGGGTCAAAAAGATCCCAAAACTTTCCTTTACCTTTAAAAGCAAAAGATAAAAAAAAATAAAAAAAACACATTTTTAATCATTTGCTTTAAAAGCCAGGACCAGGAGTGATGTGATGACGTCGCTCTGGTCCTCCAAGGCCAAAGATGCAATGAAAGAGGATCTACTCTTTGATCACCTCTGGGACTAGCCAGCTGCATCGGATCATTTCTCAGGCGTGCTGGAGGAAACAGTAAGCCCTGAGAAACACTGGCAAATGGCGGGGGGGGGGGCATACCCTGCTGCCTCTTCTGAAAGTGTCCCAGTGGTTCATTACATTAGCCACTCAGGAACACTTTCATGAGAAAGCCAGCTGCTGGCTGTAAAAAACCAAGCCCAGGTTATGGCTGAAATCTCGGTAAACCACTGCAAAACCGCAATCTATATATACGTATTGCGGTCTTGGAGTGGCTAGTTTTTTAAGGGCTCATAGTCCGATGCATCTATTCTGATTGATAGCTTGATAGCCCTCACTCTCTTTTTTCTCTTTAGTGTTATTAGGAGTATACACTGACAAGCATCCAGTAAGGACAGTTATCATAACATGCAGGCGAATGTGAAAAAGGAAAATACAATATAATAAACCTCACTGTGTATTGCTCTGAAAAGCAAATAGAAGCATAGAAGCAGCGTAAACTTAAATAATTCAGAATTTTAGAAGATAAATCTATGAACCTACATGAACTTGAAAATGGAAAATTGTTATCAAATGCTTACTGTAATTTTCCTTTCCTGACTACCTCCATTACAGCATAGGAATGCATAGAGTCTGCCCATCTGTATGCTGCAATGAAGTTAAAGGGGTTGTAAAGGTTGTTTTTTTTTTTTAAATAACAAACATACCATACCTTACCTCCACTGTGCAGTTCGTTTTGCACAGAGTGGCCCCGAACTTGGTCTTCTGGGGTCCCTTGGCGGCTGTTTCGGCTCCTCCCCGCAAGAACTAACCCCCTTCATGCGAGCTCTCTCCCATGGGGGTTAGTTCTTGCGGGCTCGCTCCCGTGATACAGCCGGCGGCCATAGCCGCAGACTGTATCACTCGGCCCTGCCCCTGGCATGCCGCGTCATTGGATGTGATTGACAGCAGTGCGAGCCAATGGCTGCGCTGCTTTTAATCAACCAATGAATGAGCCGATGAGCCTCGTCTTTTGGGGTCCCTCAGCGGCTGTCTCGGCTCCTTCCCGCAAGAGCTAACCCCCCTCTGGGAAGCACTCTCCCAAGGGGGTTAACTTGCGGGCGCGCTCCCGTGTGATACACTGTATCACTCGGCCCCGGCGTGCCGCGTCATTGATTTGATTGACAGCAGTGGGTGCCAATGGCTGCGCTGCTATCAATCATCCAATGAAGAGCCCACAAGTGCCCACCGTGTAGGTTTAGGAGATGTTGCAAACACCTACAGGTAAGCCTAAATCTAGGCTTACCTGTAGGTGTAACTTCCCCTGAAGGGTTTACAACCCCTTTAAGCTGGCCATTCAGTGATTGATATTTGGCCTGTTCAGCAGTGATTATTTGATTGACTTCTGTTGAAGAGGCATGTTACTAAATATTCCTTGATTAGTGGCTATAATCAGTCAGCTGACCACTGTATTTTGAATTCAACATCCCAGTAAAGGGGATTCCCCCTTCCTCCTTGTTTGTAGATGGAAGAATCCATTTTATTCAGCCCCCTGACTGAATGAAAAAAATAAAATAAATAGCCAGCGTTAGCCAGGAAATCAGAAAATTGTTAGCAAATACTTACTGTCATTTTTCTTTCCTGATTAATCCATGGCGGCAAAGAAATGGGCAGTGTCTACCCGACTGTGTGATGCCACAGTCAGTAAAACATTTTAATTAAGGTCAACTGCAAAGAATAGGTACATCTTTGTACTTAAATTATTTTACTATGTTGTTCCTTATATCTATCAGGTTATGTTTCAGCTGTCAGGCAAAAAAGAAAATCACTATGTACATAGTTTCTCAAAATATATATTAGATCATAATCAAAAAATCACTTCCTGCCTTGATGTCAGTCTCAGGAATTGTGCAGTTATGCCTAATTAAGATGTAAAAGGGCCACCTGGCTCTTTTCTTAGTGGTTTATCAAAAAAGTCAGACTTGGTGATATGTTTTGTTTCAAATGCTGCTCAATGCATTGACATGCCTCCTTAGAGACAGTCTGTCTGGACATTATAGTCACCTGCTGACTTGGCACCATCCAGAGGCATCTTAACTCTTCACTAAGACACAGAAATTGAATCCAACACAATTATTTTTAGATAATTGCAGTAGAAAGGATGTTTTTCCAGTCTTTTGAAGTGTTAAGCCCTGTACACACGATCGGATTTCCTATGGTTTTTAAACCAATGGATTTTTCCATCAGAAAACCGATGAAGCTGACTTCCATCAGCCTTGCCTACACACCATCAGTTAAAAAAACGACCGTTCCAAACGCGGTGACGGAAAACACTCCGATGAGCCAAGAAAAATGAAGTTCAATGCTTCTGAGCATGCGTTGACTTGATTCCGAGCATGCGTAGGTTTTTTATCCGATGGAGTTCCCCACAGACGATAGTAATTTGCTATCGGTTTTTTAACCATCGGATAAATTTAAAACATGTTCTATTTTTAAACACTGATAGAAAAAAAGACAGATGGGGCCCATACACAATCGGTTTGTCCGATGAAAAAAGTCCATCGGACTGTTTTCATCAGTAAAACCTATCGTGTGTACACGGCTTAAGAAGACAACGACTTTTCTAAGCCTTGTATTTGTGAAATACTAACACTGACTGAGGGAACATGGAAGAAATTGTGAAGGTCCAGCTAGGAATGAACTAAAAATCACATAGTAAGGAAGTTGTTAGACATGTGCAATTAGTTTCGTAATGAATCAAAATGTGTCTGAATTTAGCATCTTTTGGACATTCGGATGCATCCGAATGTCCAAAAAAAATAAATAACATATTTGAACAAATACGAAGGAAATTATAACAAAAATAAAGAATGAATTTGACATAATTCAATAATTCGTTAAAGGTCTAATGTAACAAAAGGTCAACTTGGAGTAAATCTTACAGTCCAATCGCTGACTAATTTTGTGCTGGAGGTTGGATTACTGACAAAGTGCATTCCTGAGAACTGAGTGAGAAGTGTGTTGTATTGTAGTTGAGCAGAGAAGAGATATTGTCATTGTGTGTGTTAATGAAATCAGTAAACAAACGACTTTGCTAACTACGAATCGTTATCGTGAATATACCAGTATATACATATATAAATAACAAATTATCCAAAAACAAAACAATTAAACAATAAAACAAATCAATTTGTTATAACTAAAAACCAAACTCTACAGAAATAACGAATTACAGTAATACCTTCGATTACGAGCAAATTTGTTCCAGAAAAATGCTTGTAATCCAAAGCACTCGTATATCAAAGCGAGTTTCCTCATAAGAAATAATGGAAACGCAGATGATTCCTTCCACAACCACTGCTGGTGTATGCAGTATTGTATGTAGCCAGAGGTATGGGGCACTGGTGATTCTCTGAGACACTCAGAGACACTTGGAGACACTCGGGAACTGTTGACACATTTGGGTGCTCCGACGCACATTACTCCCGCCCCACCCAGCCGAGTTCTCCAGCACCCCCGGACCTCTGGCCACATACAGTAATTCATACATCAGCAGCTTGAGTCCTGCTCGTCTTGCAAGATAGCGATCGCAAATAAAGTCAGGATTTGAAAAAATGTATAGCTCGTCTTTGGAAACGCTCGTATACTGTGTTACTCACAAACCGAGGTATCACTGTATACAAAAACAAATTAACATAACAACGATTATAACAGAATGAAATTATGCATTTTACGTATGAAAACGAAATGATACAAAATGAAATTTTCCATCGTACACAAGTCTATAAGTTGTATTGGCTCAATACCTCCCCTATATGTCAGCATACAAATGAACAAAAATAACCTGATGCCGTTCAATACAACACTGAAAAATAAATTTATAGGGGGCCAGAACAAAATATCTGAGAGGCTTTTCTCAATGTTTATCAAGGTGACAATACGTTTTTGTAGCTTTCACTGTTTATTAAACTTTCTTATCAATTTCTGTGTACTTATCACCAAGAATTCATGATGAATAAAAGAAATGAGAAATCCCATTTATAGTTCTTACCTGACTGTATTAAACACTTCACTTGGGACTTATCACCGCGGTAAGCTATTAAAAATGTGGTATTTGAATAAATCAAAATGGCATAACACATTTAATCTCTGAATCTCCATAGAATGCAAATGACTATAATATGGCATTTTGTAGGACTTTTGACACATAAAAAATGTAAAGGATACACCATTCAGAGAACATTTTCTCAATGAATGTAAAGTTTTCACTGATTGGATGAGGTGTCCGTGATGACACTGACCTGCCTTTCTACCTCATCCAATCAGAGAATGCTTTGAATTCATTGAGACAATGCAGCCTGTTCCATGAATGTCACCTGTGCCAAGTGGCCAACCTCCTGTTTTGCAATACAGTAGGACAGCCACTCAGGCACGGGACCTGGAAGCTAGTGGAGATCACCGAAGTAGTGGTACCTACTACAGTGATTTCCAACTTCCAGGGGGATCCCACAGGTATGACACATATATACAGTACTTGCATTGGTCAAAACAGAACCAATGTAACTATGTAAAATTTGCAATACCTAAACCTCAGCTTTATTTGCTTGTTTTGAAATGAATTCACTTTAAAGGATATTCATGTTTTTTTTATTCAGCTTCTTGGTGAACAGTTTGGCCCCTTTCAGACTGAGGCGTTGCAATAACGCGCTAAAAACTATTAGCGTTATTACCGCGTTTTTATCGCATTTTTACTGCGTCAGCATTAAAAATAGCGCTACCGCCTATGCGTTTTTACCGCGTTTACCACGTTTTTACCGCGTTAGCGCTATTTTTAGCGCTAACGCGGTAAAAACGCGGTAAAAACGCATAGGTGTCAGTGGAATCAGTGGAAATCACTGTAGTAGGTGCCACTATTTAAAAATAGTGCTAATGCCTATGCGTTTTTACTGCGGTTTTACAGCGGTACTCATTCACTTAAATGGGGATAGGCGTTTTTACATCGCTATTTGATGCGCCCCAAAGATGCTCCAAAAAAGCTGTTTGCAGGATTTTTTCCAACGCACAACCAGCACAGCGCCTCAGTGTGAAAGCCCTCAGGGCTTTCACATTGAGAATGCTGGGGCAGGATTATTTCAGCCGTTTTTACAACGCTATTTTTAGCGCTAAAACGCCTGAAAAACACCTCAGTGTGAAAGGGGCCTTTAAGTATACAAATATTTCTGTGTAAATATGTATTTTTCCTTTCCAGTAAGATAACATGTCAGTAATGTTAAATCACTAACTGTTGTGAATAACAGTAAAGCCCTCTTTTAATGGAAAGTTTTTGAATCTGTTTCCTGTAGTATGAATGGAAATGTATCTGTGCTTACGGTTCACAGATAAAACTCTGTGGATAAAAGATTCATGTTTATGTGTTATTAATCATAAAATACAAAAATTTCACTGGTAGTGTTTCATGTGAAGCCAATAAAAATATTTTTCTAACAAAATTATTTTAACTTTTTTGTTTTTTTGTTAGATGTAAAAGTTGCATAGATAGTTGCCATTTCTGTTATGTGCCTTGTCCTACAGCATTTGTAAATGGGTTTTGTAATCAAGTGGAATTTACTTATTTAATTATTTTGTCAGTGCTATAAATTTGTATTGAGCAGACACTCCTGGTCCCAGCCTTATTCTAGTACAATAATAGTACTTAGCACAGAATGTCCAGCATGGGCAAGCAACTTTTTTCTTAAGACCAACTGGTCAGTGGGTGTCCATGGAAAGCACAGGGTACCACAGACTCTCTCTCTCTCTAATTTTATATATACTGTGTGTGTGTGTGTGTGTGTATGCATATGTATACGTATGTATATATATATATATATATATATATATATATATATATATATATAGATATATTATATATATATATACACACACACAGTATATATTTCCCTATCTAACTGTAATTAACTATAAATCTATCTAATCTATCTAAATATAACTCTCAGAGCAAATTGAGATAACACAAAATGTATTTTTATTTTATAAATTGATACTGTCAGCTAATTAGTAATGTGTGAAATACTGCATGTTTATTGGAAGAAGACTGAAATGTGAAGTACAGTATATGTGTAATGCCAGTCATTTCATTGACACCCCAAAGCACATACACAACACACCTACATTACAGCATAGCACACAACAATGCATGTTGCTTGTGGTATGTTGAATAAAAAGAGTGATTTTTACTGGGTTAGATTTCCAAAACTGACTACATAGAGGACTTCTTGCTTCATCAATCTTCTTGGGTTCTCAGTTTAGTCCTCTAAACCCCATTCATGGTAACCTAACTTTATATATATATCCTGAAATCATTTCTATCATTTAAATAGGTTTCACAAAAATTCCAGTTAGAATAAAATATTCCACATATTTCTAATTTCTTATTATGATCCAAAGCAGTACCTAAATATAGGTTACAAATCAGTTTCCTATTATCACTACCAATAGTGATTTTTATATTTACTATAGTAATGTAATGCACTAGCTTTGCACTAATATTCTTACAATGGTTAAATATCAAAATATTGTGAAATTATTGTGTAATCTACCAGATGTCTCTGCAATGTGAAATTACACGCAGAAACATTTTGATACAACAAACCATAAATATGTCTGCTGATCCAAAAGCTTCTTAGATTAGGTATCATTAAGAATTTGGCAACCAAAATTATGACTTGAAATATATTTCAGAGCTTAATTGCTGAGGAAACAGGCAACTTGGCAACAGCGTCTAATAAGACTCCTCTCTGTGTCATTTCTTTTTCACTTTAATATAGTGGACTTATGGAGAGATGATATATTACTAGGGAATTTATGAGGAATGTTTGGTGCTGATATCTTTCTAAATTCAATCTTCAAGCAATAAATCGTACCCATACTCTAATAACAAGTCTGCTCAATCCCGGGTGTTCATAGCTCTGCCCCCTTGTGTAATTATGTCACTCCAAATGGCATTGGTCATCAATGGAGAGCCTCACTTTACATTGGTGATTAGTGGGATTTTTTTTTCTATTGATGACTTAGAAAATTGTCCCCTTATATTGCTGATCAGGGGGAAAACTCCCCCTTTCCATTAGTGATCAATGGAGAAATTACATTGGTGATGAGTGAGAAACGTGTCCCCTGACATTGGGGATGAGTGGGAGAACTGCTTACTTACATTGATAATGAGTGAGGGAAGGATACCCTCATACATTGTTGGTCAGTGTGACAAGCAGAGGAGAAAGAGTAGCTAGTACCCTTGCTGTAGCAACTCTGATAAGTGATGTTGGCACTGGAACTATTTACCATGAAACTGGAGATCAATCTGCCCATGAATTAAGCCCAGAGTTTGGACACTGGCTAGTGTACTTTCATTAACTAAAGGTACCAAAGTTGATGTTTAGTCCTTGAAGTCCTCAGTCCAATAAAGATAGGGACATACCTGTCTGTAATGGTCCTCAGACCTCAGTAGCCTTTGTTCCTTTGCACAGACAGTTTAACTGCCCATGTGTACTGTGTGCCCAATCTTATCATTTAGAACCATGTTAGATTGGTCCACTTTCATTGGTTGTCAATACTAAATAAACACATGTCAATGTTGCAGTAAGAAACCAATTTCAACCTCTCATTTTATTCAGAGTGATTCTAGTAGCATGTCACTGGAAGTAAGGTGACATCAAAGCTAGGCTGGAGAGCAGGATATAGGCTCTGTGGTATCCCCTCAAAAGTGTTACACCATGGAAGGAAGGCTGTGTACAGTTAGTCAAGTATAACATCACAGTGAAGTGAATGAGACAAGAGACAAAGAGTTAGTTGTGCCACAACATGTTATTACCATTATACAGGATTTACATAGCGTCAACAGTTTATGCAGTGCTTTACAACTTGAGGGTAGACAGTACAAATACAACACACTTTAATACAGTGGGAATCAGAGGGCCCTGCTCCTTAGAGCTTACAATCTTAAGCCCTGTACACACGATCGGTTTTACCGATGAAAACAGTCCGATGGACTTTTTTCATCGGACAAACGGATCGTGTATGGGACCCATCAGTCTTTTTTCCATTGGTTTTAAAAAATAGAACATGTTGGGGGCGTGGCCTGGACTTCACCGTGATGGCGGTGTAACTCCGGAGCTCCGGCGAAAGGCGAGAGAAACAGCGGCTCACAGCTACACAGGACACTGCACTTGCAGCCCACTACGGCGGTTCATCTCCCCGGCACCTCGGCATCATGACCAGGAGACGCCAGGTGGAACATCGGCCCAGAAAACTGACGGCATACTTCACACAGCATATGCAGCCTCGTGGGCAGATGGCGCTGGCTCCTTCTCCACCCCGAATACGGCGCACTTATACACAAACACCCATGATGACCCAGCTTATCGCAACACTCGGCGCACAAGGGGAACTTCAGAGACTCCTTCACCTCTCATTAGGAGTCCGGCTAAAGCCAGAGCCAGAATGGAGGAGCAGGAGACACAGCAATGTGAGGTAAGATCTAACGCTGACTCACAAGAAGACACAAGAGAACTCCCTGACTCCATAGTGGCATTCCCCACACAAAACCAACCAGTCCTAGACACTACACTAAAGGATATGCTTGTCTCCCTGAAAAGCTCTATTCATGCTGACATGATGACATGCATGAGGAAGTTTAGCTCAGAACTTAATGCAGTGGGGGACAGAGTGGATCATATCGAATCCAAAATGGAGGAGTATGCTACGACAATTAATGACCTGGTAGACGCTCATGATAATGTTGAGGAGGATCACGCATGGATGAAAGCCAAATTAGCAGATTTGGAAGACAGGGCCAGGAGGAATAATGTCAAGGTCAGAGGCATTCCAGAATCCATGCAACCCTCTGAATTACGTTCGTATACTACGGCAATGCTATCAACCCTCTTGCCGGATCTTCCTCCTATTGAACTGTCCATAGATAGAATCCATCGTCTCCCAAAACCCTCATTTATCCAGGAGCACATCCCTAGAGATGTGTTGTTTCGCATGCATTTTTACCAAACCAAGGAGCGGTTGATGCAAATTACCCGTAAAGGGGAACACAGCACCACAGATTACTCAGATCTGCAATTTTATACAGATCTGTCGCAGCACACTTTGCAACTCCGCAAAAATCTCAATAATATTACTAAGGAATTGAGAAACCATGCTATCACATACAGATGGGGTTACCCGACCAAACTAATCATAACTAGAGAAGGTTCTACACATGTAATTACTTCTCCTACTAAGGGTTTCCAACTTCTCCAGAAATGGAAGATTGTCCCAGAGGAACCTCCTTCAACATCTAATGATACAAGCCCTAAGAGGATTCCTCCAGAATGGCAACATGCTTCAAACTCCTGAGGCGTCAGTGATATCTGCAGGGCCCTGCTATATTCATTTGTTGCCCTATTAATGGGCCTCGCCCTTTGGAGCTCTATCCTGTAACCTGCGCTCCCATTTACCTGAGCAGAATTTCTGCACCTGGGTGTAATACCCTCCTTTTAAACTTTTTGTTGTTTGTTTTCTTTTTTCTATACCGAATTTCTTTTCAGACATTGCTTATGTTACCAGAAACGAGACTCTGTTTTGAAGAACCTAGGAATACATGCATCCCTCGGACAGCCTCCTGGCAGCTATGTGAGTACGCACCATGTGTAAATTTCAGCATTCCACTTAAACTCTGTCATGCCAGTTAAAATTCTTTCCATAAATGCACATGGCTTAAACCATCCAGCCAAAAGGGCATCCCTCTGGAAAGAAGCAGACTCTTCTCATTGTGACATAATATGCGTTCAAGAAACGCATTTTCACCATAGCGCACCGCCTAGATGCACCCATAAAGGCTTCCAACACTACTTCTTCTCAAATATGACAGCCAAACAACGGGGAGTCATGATTGCAATTAAGGACTCAATTTCTTTTCAATTACTTAAGGACATTTGTGACCCATCAGGTCGTTATGTCATTCTAGTGTGTGACATCAACGCTACACGATATACTCTGGTGAATGTCTATGTTCCAAATAAACACCAAATTAAATTCCTGAATGTCCTGATGAAAAAGATACGGAAAATACAACAAGGATCTCTTATACTCTGTGGAGACTTTAACGTAACTCCTGACCCTCAAATAGATTCTACATCTAAACCCTCTAAAAGGACACTGTCTTTGCAGTCCTTTTTGCAAAGACAAGAGTTATATAATGCATGGCGTTGTACCCATGCCAACGAAAGAGATTTCACGTTCTGTTCCCACAGGCACTGCACGTATACGAGGATTGATCTGTTTCTGATGGACAGGTGGTTACTCCAGAAAGTATCTCAAATCACACTGAATAGCATATCATGGTCAGACCATGCTCCTGTGTTATTGACACTAGGAGACACTTATCCTTCCAACAGTGCCTTTATTTGGTGCTCCAATTCCCACATCATCCAAAACAAGGAAACAAAAAAAATTCTGGAGGACTGCTTGCTTGATTACTTTCAGATCAACTCCCCGTCCACAAATGATCCATTTGTGCTGTGGAACGCCCACAAGGCATATATCAGGGGTGTGTTTATCCAGCAGGGCACTAGAATCAAGAGGCAGAGGCAGCAGCGACTCAATACTCTACTCACAGACATAGAATTATTAGAAGCCCAAAATAAACTTAATCCTACCCCCATATTGAGTGCACAACTTACCTCACTGAGGCACGACCTCAGACTCGCTTTACTCCAATCCTTCGAAAAAGTAGAGAAAAAATTGAAGATGTCCTTTTATTCTACAGGTAATAAGGCCGGGAAAAACCTGGCCCGTAGACTACAAGGCCAGCGCTTTAAGACTAAAATACCACATATTATTAGCCCTAAATCTTCTCAGAAGGTGTATGATCCCCAAAAAATTGCAGATGCCTTTAGTGATTATTATGGGGCCTTATACAACCTGAACCAAGATAGCCTAACGGCACAACCCTCCCTCTCAGATATAGAAAATTTTCTACAAAACATTCATCTGCCCCAACTTTCCCCCTCACAGCTCCAGGAGCTAAACGCTCCTTTTTCCTTAGTAGAATTGCTCAAAACTATAGAGAATCTCCCGAATAATAAATCTCCTGGTCCGGATGGTCTCACAGGGGAGTACTATAAACAGTTTAAACCTATTCTTGGGCCATACCTCCTCAAAGTATTTGATGCTGCTGCTGCCTCGGCTTCTTTTCCGCCAGAAATGTTAGAGGCCTTAATTGTAACGTTACCTAAACCGGGCAAGGAACCAGATGCACCTAAAAATTTTAGACCTATATCCTTGCTCAACAATGATGTGAAATTGTATGCTAAAATTATAGCATTAAGATTGGTGGACATCTTACCTACTCTCATTGACCCTGACCAATCTGGGTTCACTAAGGGTAGGCAGACGTCGGATGCTACTAGACATTTAATAAATGTTGTGCATATCGCCAGATGGGGGAAAACGCCTTCTCTGCTTCTGGCTTTAGATGCAGAGAAGGCGTTCGATAGGGTACACTGGTTGTATCTTACAAAAACTTTGGAAAAATGTGGTTTCTCAGGACACCTGCTCTCAGCAATATTAGCTTTGTATACTTCTCCATCAGCTCGGGTGTACACGTCTGGCATGCTGTCTAAGCCTTTCAAAATCACTAACGGGACCCGTCAGGGATGTCCACTGTCCCCTCTTATTTTCAATATACTTATGGAACCGTTAGCCGCCAGTATTCGACAATCCCCTGATATTCAAGGTTTTACAATTAAATCCCGTAAGCATGTCATAAGTCTTTTTGCGGATGATGTAATACTGATGCTCACTGACCCGCTGTCTTCCCTAGATCATGTATACCACACGCTTCAGGAGTATGGAAAAGTGTCATACTATAAAGTGAATGACTCGAAGTCATTCATCCTTGATCTAGGAGTATCCCCAAAAGATAAGCTGATCATACAAACCAAATTTCCCTATGTCTGGTGTGCACATGAAATCACATACCTGGGCATTAAATTGACCTCCCAAACTAGACAATTATTTCAGGCCAACTATCTCCCTCTTGAAAAGAAACTCGCAGACAACCTAAAGTCACTAAGCAAACATGTTCTATCTTGGTCGGGAAGATTGGCAGCTTTCAAAATGCAAATATTGCCACAAATTCTCTACATTTATCGCACAGTACCCATTCCCATACCTCAACACTTTTTTAAAACCCTTCAGTCCCTTCTAGCTAAATATCTTTGGGAGGGTAAAAGGGCCAGGAGCGCCTTTTCCAAACTAAAAAAAACAAAACAGGCTGGTGGCCTGGGTGTACCGGTCTTTGCAGATTATCATGCCGCTGCGACTCTCGCACAGATTAAAGGCTGGTTCCCCAATCAACCCACACCACTGTGGGGAAACATTGAAGAAACTTTAATACCCGGTGGAAATCTATGTAACTATCTCTTAGCGTGCCCTCATATTAAATCCAAATCCAAAAACCTTTCTCCTCCCATGATAGTATCCCTGAATTCCTGGAAAACATTAGTAACACACAAATCCCTTTCTACCCCTACTTCTCCTCTACTAATACCCATTTCTACTCTAGACTTGATAATGCCTGACCTGACCTTAAACAGATGGCTGCGACAAGGAATCGTGCAGATCTCAGATCTATACAGAAACAACCTCCTTAAAACATTTGCTGAGTTGCAATCAGAATATGGACTACCAAATTCGGAGCAGTTTAATTACCTCCGAGTGAAATCGTACCTTAAAAACAAAAATATTAAGAAGTACAATTTATTTTGGAAAATTAATATCCATCTAGCATCTAAAGAAAACCATAAAGGTGGTATATCATTATTTTATAACTTCCTATATGACAAGTCCATATTCATGAAAACAAATTCTATGAAAGCTTGGGAGGCAGATATCCAAGAATCATTTTCAGAAACACAATGGCATAAAGCATTACAACAAATCTACGCAGCAACTAAATGTACAAACCTATGGGAACTATCCCACAAAGTAACACAAAGGTGGTACCTGACCCCGAATAGGGTAGCCAAATTTGATTCCTCCACATCTTCTGATTGTTGGAGGAATTGTGCACAACTGGGAACTATCTTCCACATACTATGGGCATGTAGCAAATTAGCGGGATTTTGGTCTGGCATTTTCAAGGTCCACTATCAAGTCACGGGTTTATCTATGCCATATTCGCCTTCCCTAGCTCTTTTAAACTTGGGGATCGAAAACTTACCACCGGTACACAGGAAATTCACTACACATCTTTTTCTAGCGGCTAAGCTAGTTATACTTAGAGCGTGGAAATCTCCAGAACCTCCAGAGGTTCAGGAGGCAATTCGCACGTTGTCCGTACATTTCACCTATGAATGAATGTTAGCCTCCATTGGGGGGCGGACTATGCAGTTCCTCTCTAGTTGGCAACCATGGATAGACTGGTATAAAGACTACAAATCATAATAAAACCAGATTAGCAGTCATATATAGGGGGGTCAACCCTAATAAAACTGATAATAAAACTGACACTTAAACCTTTATAGGCAGATCCGAGGGATGGCGGTGATGGTGGGGATGGTGATTACAATGGTAATGGTAACAGTAAAAGTAAAGATAATAAAACCTAGGTTGATGTTCTTTTTTTCTTTTCCTCTGGTTACTCTGAAAGCTCACTCTTTGTTCTTATATTAATTTATTTTATGTTAGGACCTTTATTCTCGGTGAATATAATTTCCAATAAGATAGAAGAGCTTGATCTCATACCTTCTTCACATAGTCTGGTACTGTGCAAGTGGGGGGTGGGGGGGTTGCCTCTCTCTCCGGACCACAGATAGTTCCCATGGGGGTGTCTGGGGAGAGGAGGGGATTCCCTCAGCCTCGTGTATATTGTATGTGTTTATACCAAGACAAGGCTTTTTATATGACTCCTATCTGTATATTCAAATGTATCAATATGTCTTCGTCCCACATGTGGAATGTATTGTTCACCCTTTGTTTACCTTTAAAACCCAATAAAAATCTATTGATAAATAAAAAAAATAGAACATGTTTTAAATTTTTCCGATGGATCAAAAACCGATAGCAAATTCCGATCGTCTATGGGCAAGTCCATCGGATAAAAAACCCACGCATGCTCAGAATCAAGTCGACGCATGCTCAGAAGCATTAAACTTAATTTTTCTCGGCTCATCGGAGTGTTTTACATCACCGCGTTTGGAACGGTCGGTTTTTTGACTGATGGTGTGTAGGCAAGACTGATGGAAGTCAGCTTCATCGGTTTTCCGATGGACAAAACCATCGGATTAGAATCCATAGGATATCCGATCGTGTGTATGAGGCTTAAGAGGGAAGGTCAAGAGATACAAGAGCTAATAACTGTGGGGGATGTGCTGATGGAGAAGATAAATGTACAGTTGTTGGGTGGGGGCCAGATAGTCTTCTCTGAAGACATGGGTTTTCAGGGATCGTCTGAAAGAGGACAAAGTCGGACAGATAGGGGTAGAGCATTCTAGAGGATGGAAGAGGCTCTGGAGAAGTCCTGAAGGCGAGCATGGGATGAGGTGACAAGGGAGTTTGAGAGCAGGAGGTCTTGGGAGGAGCGCAGAGAACAATTAGGTTGGTATTTTGAGACTAGGTAAGTGATGTAGCTGGGGGCCAGCTTGTGGATGGCTTTGTAAGTTATAGTTAGTATCTTGAATTTAATTTGTTGGCTGAGTGGCAGCCAATGGAGGGATTGGCAGAGGAGTATAGCAGAGACTGAGCAGTTTGTGAGGTGGATGAGCCTGGCAGAAGCATTCATGATTGGACTGAAGTGGGGATAGCCTATTTAGAGGTAAGCCAATGAGAAAGTAGTTGCAGTAGTCAAGGTGAGAGATGACCAGGGAGTGGATTAGAAGCTTTGTGGTGACATTGGTTAGGAAGGGGCGTATCTTGGAGATGTTGCGGAGGTTAAATAGCAATAGGATGTGGGGCCAGGGCCGCCATCAGGAATTTTGGGGCCCCTTACACAGCTTCAGGCACGGGCCCCCTGGAGCAGAGAACAGGGGGGGTGCCGCGAGCGAATTGAGAAGCGGGGTGGGGGTGCCAGCGAAGAGTACAGTCACCGATACCAAAGGAGTGGAGTTTATTGAGGAGGAGGGGGTGGTCCACTATATCAAAGGCAGCAGAGAGGCCCAGGAGAAGTAGTACAGAATAGTGTCTGTTGGTTTTAGCTGTTAGTAGGTAATTTGAGAGTTTAGGGGAGCAGTTTCCGGACTGAAGGGGATCAAGAAGTTTGTTCATGATCAGATGGTCAGTCGGTTGTAGTGTTAATGAGCATGATAAAATAGGTCTGTTTGGCGGAGTGGAGGCAGGCATAGTATTTTAGGAGGGGACGCTCAAGTGCACCTGTGGCATACATGTGATTGCTTTTAAGTGCCGCCTTAATACAGATTTCTCATGACTGCAGCCTTCGCCTGATTAATTAGGCATTAGCCAGCGAAGTTCCCAGAGTTCCCCTTTAGGGCACCTTAAGCCCCACCCACAGGAGGCAAAGGAATGCTGAGGAGGCTGTCGGTGGCCCTTGAGGGTGCCCCCTAGTCTGGGGGGGGACTTTGGGCCTGGGGATAGGGTGCTAGAGGGATCCTCTACAATACATGGAGGAATCCTGTCCTGGATACACAGGAGCAGTTGTGAGAGCAGCGGGAGAGCGTCAATACGTCCAGGAGTTCTCCAGGAAAAGACAGCCAGGTGGACTGGTGAGTGTGCAGTCTGGGAGGACTGAGGAGAGTAGTCAGGAGGGCTAGTGAAAGGGGCAGCCAGATGGGCCAGCAGTACCTGAAGAAGTGGTGCTGGGATCAGTAGCCACAGGGATGTAAACTGGACACTGACTTTGCTACAAATTTAAAGAGGCCTCGGGTTCCTGCCTATAACAGGCTGTTGCTTCAAGATCTGACTGAGTGTTGTGTCAGGATAATTTTTGTCCAGTGTGCCAGTGAAGTCCCCAAGCAAGTGTGCTGGAGGAAGCAGAGGAGTGTACAGTATTTTTAAAATGTATATAGGAAAGTTGTCTCTGAAGTTTTTCTGAAAGTTCTCTATGGTCATGTGGGCATCCCGTAATACCCCTACACCCTATCCAAGTTATATCCCCTCAATAAAAATACAAAATCAAGCACTGGACTGTTTCTTGACTCTGTGAGCCTGTGAAAATGTGGTGTGCCTGGCTGTGCAAGGTGTGGGATCCCAGTTCACCAGCAGCTCCTACGTGGGGTGCGCTACAGATGTCTTCACCTCTAGAGTCCTTTTCTGACATTCCTGCAACTGCAGCAGACTCAGGATTTTCCTGCATATGCACTGAAGAGTCTCATAAATCTGTTCTAGATGAGTTTGTTCCTGTGGAGCCACAATCAAATGATCTTGTGCCCAAACCTAAAGATGCCATATTGGTTCTTCTTGACGCGTTGTAAACTTGTATTAATTTAGAACAGCTTGAAACAAATACTAATGTTTGTTCTCAAAAGGCCCCAAGGCTATAAAAATGTTTCCAGTACACTGCTTACTTGAAATGGTGTTCTGGGGAGACTGGATAAATCGTGATATGTTTAAGTTTTTTTTTTTTTTACCAATATCCATTTAGAGTGTTTTTTATTTAGAAATAGATCCAGCTATAGTATACCTAACCAATCACTGACTATTCCTATTGAGGATGCCGAATGGTTTAGGAGATCTGTTGACAAACATCCGAAAGCTCTTTTCAAATTTTTATTTTCGATATCAGGTCCTTTAATGCAACCTTCTATAGCCAAAATTAGAGTTGAGCGGACACCTGGATGTTCGGGTTCGACGGGTTCGGCCGAACTTCGGAAAAAAGTTCGGGTTCGGGACCGAACTTTAACCCGAACCCGAACCCGAACCCCATTGAAGTCAATGGGGACCCGGACTTCTAAGGACTAAAAAGGCTCTAAAAAAGTAATGGAAAGGGCTAGAGGGCTGCAAATGGCAGCAAAATGTTGTTAAGAGCATGGCAAGTGCTCTGCAAACAAATGTGGATAGGGAAATAACTTAAAATAACAAAAAAATAAAAAAATATGCTTGAGGCCCCCTTTTTAGCAGAAGAGGTACGGGAAGTCATTAAGAACCTCAGAAACTCAACGGCACGATGCCACACATATGGTGAGAATGCCCCAGAATACGCCCTTTCTGCAATAAATTATTCAATTTAATGGATAAGCTAGTGGGAAAATAAAATACTTTGAAATAAAAATGTAGCGGGGTGCTAAATTTAAGGGAAGTGTTTGAGTGGTAAATAGGCTCAAACACCCTAATTCTGTAGGATTCATGGACCATTTTGTCCTCGGGGACAGTATTGGTGTGCAGTTCCCTGCGGCCTACAGGTGGCGCTGCCATGGTAGGCTAGGGTTGAACCGCGATACAGTGCTGTGCCTTTTGTGTCCCCTCTTGGCAGTAGTACAACGGGGTGGGGAACCTGCTGTGCATGCCGGGAGAGCATATAAAAGGGGCAGACCTTTGGCCTGGGGGCTGATGTCCAGTGGGGTCCACGCCCAGGTGCCTTCGGCCTGGGTGCATGTGTTCCTGTTCCATCTCGGGTACCTTTAGCCCGGGGTGAGGTACTATCCTGGAGTTCCTGCTGCCCTGGGTATGGAGGCCTAGGTGCGGGAGTAAAGCCTGGAGTCCAGAGCCTTCGTCTGGAGTCCGCTAAGGGTCGAGGAGTCTTAGGGTGCCGCCTCGTGTAGGGGACCATGTTCCAGGGAAGGGAGGATCATTCTGATGGACCGATGCGGGAGTCACGGTGAAGGAAGGGTCTGTTGACTCCCTGGAGAGCTGTCTTCCCCTTGATATGGGCTAGGTTCGTAGAAGGAGAAGCTCAAGGTCATCTTGACTGTATCAGAGGCCTTATTCACGCGGCCCGTGGCAGGGGCCTTATACACCCTGGTCTGTGGCAGAGACCAAAGTTCTCCAGGTCCGTGGCAGGGGCCTTGTACACCCGGTCTGTGGCAGAGACCAACCTCAAGGTCTGTGGCAGAGACTGTGCACCTAAAACTGTTTGAGAAACCTAAGCAGTGAAGTGAATGTGCTACGTTTGTGCCTGGACCTCCTCCACACCTTAAGCTGTCCTGTTTCTTTTCTCTAACCTTTTCTATCCGAGTAGAGTTTATTTTGCCATGAGAGAATAAGAGTTGTAATTTCAGCTGGTGTGGACATTGACTTTACTGGGAATTAAAGGACTTGCCTCTACCTACAGTAGAGGTGAGAATCATCCTCTGGAGGAGTTTTGACTCCGGCTGTGGACACGGCCCGTCAAGTACACCGCTCAACCTCTTTATATAGGAGGGTATGGGCTGGTAGTGCGGTGTGCCTTTCTCCCTCCTGCGAGGAGCCAACAACATAAAGGCAGGTAAGGGGGAAAGGATCTGTGTGCTACAAAAAAATAAAATAAAAATTATAATCTTGACCTAGGAGGACGAGGTCCATATGGAGTAGGAGGTTGAGGTGGCGGTGGATGTGGCTGTGTAGGTGGAAGCGGCGGTGGAGGAGGACGAGGTAGCCAACACTGGTTCAAAAATACAACAATGGCTGGGTAAGGCCGGTGATGTGTCGAATTCTGTCCCCCGTCAAATAGTGTCCACCCTGTACTGCGCTTGCTCAGTATGTAGGACAAGGGGATTTCGAAAATCTCCCAAGACGATGAGTGAGTTCAGGTGAAGGCCACACCATCTGTGGTTCAAGCCGAGCCAAGTGAGGCCGTGCCCGAAGCGTGGTGATAGAACCGAGCCCGTGAGGGGCCCTGTTACTATACACACACTATTATCCAGCGCTCATGGAAAGTCCCAATAACTAGTGAAGACTTTGGGAATAATGATGAAAAAAGCTTAGTTTGTTTATTAGTAACAATAAAAAGGGGGAATCCACTCCCAAATATACAGAAAGCAGGTAAAACTTTACTCTCTAGCCGCCATTGATATGCTCCTTGTTAAACTTGCAAAAAAATCCGTGGAACAAGGAGGGGTTAAAAAAAGTCAGCACAAGGCCTGCAAACTGATCCCTCTGTGGGTACAGTACCTTGGATGATATGATCTGACCGAGCGGCGTGTGGAGGACCCTCCAGCGAGGGATACAGATCCAGGTTCGTAGTGCAGCTGGGACAAGAGGAATCACTCCCTGTGTTCTTCCAGATCTATAACGTCACCCGGCTGCGACACCAGCTGATGTGTCAGGGAGCAGGCAGTGTGGTGAGCCAGAAGGCTGTCCTGCAAGTTCCTCTCCTACGGGGATATCAGCGTCACTGCTCTCTGCTATGCTCTCAGCGTCACTGCTCTCTAGTGGAGTAATAGAGAAATGACCACTTCAGGAAATAAAAATTGTTCAAATCAGCACATGAGCACAATAGCCAGGGAGATTTCAATGCAGAGCCATTCCTGAATAATAGAAGTATATGAAAGATGTAATATCTTGAAAAGAGAAGGGGATAGTGCCTCGACTAACGTTTCACGCTTCCCTGAGCGCTTTATCAAAGTCCTGTACTTCCGGGTACAAATTTTTTCTTGCTGCTCTGAATTTTGGTCCTCCCCTTTTGTTTATATTTTCTTGAATATTTGGGATTTTTGTGATTAATTACTCATAAAAAACTTTTTTTTATTTTTCCACCTTTTTTAGCGCTTGTGATCTTTGTTGTTTTATCGCCCTGTTACTATGTGCTACCGTATGTCCACTTGGATGGTGGGGCTTGAACCTGCACTCACTGCGCAGGCGCCGTTCATCTTCGGAGATTTTGTGAATCTCCTTGTCCTCTGTATTGCGCAAGCGCTGCGCCTTCGCAGTATGGGCCAGACACAATCCGATGGCCGGACAGTTTTTTGTCACAACACCGGTATACATGTCTATTCTGCAGAAGGTACGGACAAGTCCTGTGGGATCCATGCCTGGTTCATTTTAATGAACGTGAGCTTGTCCACATTGGCTCTGGACAGGCGGCTGTGCTTGTCTGTGATAACGCCCCCTGCCGTGCTAAATACACGTTCAGATAATGCACTGGCTGCAGGGCAGGCCAGCACCTCCAAGGCATAAAGGGCAAGCTCAGGCCATGTGCCCAATTTGGAGACCCAGAAGTTAAAGGGGGCAGACCCGTCATCCAGTACGTGTAGGCCTGTGGACACATACTGCTCAACCATGTTGGTGAAATGCTGCCTCCTGCTAAGACGTTCCATCTCAGCTGGTGGTGCTGGTTGTTGTGGCGTGCTGACAAAGCTTTTCCACATTTCAGCCATGCTAATCCTGCCTTCTGAGGTGCTGCCGGTGCCCCGGCTGCGTTGGCGACCTCTTCCTCCTCCTCTGCCTTCGCCTTGTGCTTCCACCGTTTGCCCGCTGTCAGGTGGGAATGCCACCAGCAGCGCGTCTACCAGCGTGCGCTTGTACTCGCGCATCTTACGATCCCGCTCCAGTGAGGGAATTAAGGACGGTACATTGTCCTTGTAACGGGGATCCAGCAGGGTGGCCACCCAGTAATCAGCACCAGTTAAAATGTGGGCAACTCGGTGGTCATTGCTGAAACACTGCAGCATGTAATCGCTCATGTGTGCCAGGCTGCCCAGAGGCAAAGAAAAGCTGTCCTCTGTGGGAGGTGTATCGTCTGTGTCCTCTGTATCCCCCCAGCCACGCACCAGTGATGGCCACGAGCTGGTCTGGGTGCCACTCTGCTGTGAAAATGGCTCCTCCTCCTCCTCCTCCATCTCCTCCTCCACCTCGTCATCCTCCAGAACTGTGCCCTTTCTGCCGGACAATTGTGTACCTGCCGTTTGTTGGTGCAGGAACCCACCCTCGTAGCCACTTGTGAAAGACTGCCCTGAAAGCCTTTAAAATGATCCCGCTTCCTCCTCCTCCTCCTCATCCTCCTGTGCCACATCCTCTTCCATCATCGCCCGAAGCGTTTTTTCAAGGAGGCATAGAACTGGGATAGTAATGCTGAGAACGGCGTCATTGGCACTGGACATGTTGGTGGAGTACTCGAAACAGCGCAACAAGGCACACAGGTCTCGCATGGAGGCCCAGTTATTGGTGATGAAGTGGTGCTGTTCCGCAGAGCGACTCACGCGTGATTGCTGCAGCTGAAACTCCACTATCGCCTGCTGCTGCTCGCACAGTCTGGCCAGCATGTGCAAGGTGGAGTTCCACCTTGTGGGCACGTCACATATGAGGCGGTGAGCGGGAAGGCCGAAGTTACGCTGCAGCGCTGACAGGCGAGCAGCAGCAGGGTGAGAACGCGGAAAGTGCGCACACACAGCCCGCACTTTCTGCAGCAGCTCTGGCATATTGGGGTAATTTTTAAGGAACCTCTGGACCACCAAGTTCAGCACATGTGCCAGGCAAGGGATGTGCGTCAATCCGGCTAGGCCCAGAGCTGCTACGAGATTTCGCCCATTATCGCACACCACCAGGCCGGGCTTGAGGCTCACTGACATCAACCACTCAATGGTCTGTTGTTCCATGTCCCTCCACAACTCCTGCGCGGTGTGGGGTTTTTCCCCCAAACAGGAAAGTTTTAAAACTGCCTGCTGTCGTTTACCCCTGGCTGTGCTGAAGTTGGTGGTGAAGGTGTTACGCTGACCGGATGAGGAGGCGGTAGAGGATGAGGAAGCGGAGTAGGAGGAGTTAGCAACAGGAGGCAAACTGAAGCGCCCTGCAATCCTCGGTGGTGGAAGGACATGCGCCAAACTGCTATCTGCCTCAGGCCCAGCCGCCACTGCATTTACCCAGTGTGCTGTTAGGGAGATATAACGTCCCTGACCGTGCTTACTGGTCCACGCATCCGTAGTTAGGTGGACCTTACCACAGATGGCGTTGCGCAGTGCACACCTGATTTTGTCCCCCACTTGGTTTTGCAGGGAAGGGATGGCTCGCCTGGAAAAATAGTGGCGGCTGGGCACGACGTACTGTGGGACAGCCAATGCCATCAGGCTTTTAAAACTCTGCGTCTCCACCAGACGGAATGACAGCATTTCAAAGGCCAGGAGTTTTGAAATGCTGGCATTCAGGGCCAGGGATCGCGGGTGGCTAGGGGGGTACTTCCTCTTCCGCTCCAATGTTTGGGAGATAGAGAGCTGAACGCTTCCATGGGACATTGTGGAGATGGTTGGTGACCCAGGTGGTAGTGTTGCTGGCAGATCCTCTGTTTGCGGGGTGGCAGGTGCCACTGTCACTACAGAGGTGGATGAAGAGGCCGAGACTGCAGCAGAAGAGGAAGCAGGAGGAGCCAGAGACCTTTCTTGGTTTTTGAGGTGTCTACTCCACTGTAGCTCGTGCTTTGCACTTAGATGCCTGGTCATGCAGGTTGTGCTCAGGTTGAGAACGTTTATGCCTCGCTTCAGGCTCTGATTGCACAGCGTGCAAACCACTCGTGTCTTGTCATCAGCACATTGTGTGAAGAACTGCCACGCTAGGGAACTCCTTGGACCTGGCTTTGGTGTGCTCGGTCCCTTGCTGCGTTGGGCAGTAGCAGACATACTGTCTAGGGGATGGACGCTCCGCTTTTGCACCCTGCTCCCTCTTCTGCTGTGCTGGTGGCTCTGTGCGACCACCGCCTTTTCCTCCAAACTACACTGGTCACCTGCATAACGTTGATTCCATGTGGGGTCGAGGACCTCATCGTCCTCCACATCATCTTCCACCCAGTCTTCACCCCTGCCCTCCTTGTCTGTCTGCACAATTGCGAAAGCAGCAGCAGTTGGCACCTGTGTTTCGTCATCATCCGAGACGTACTGCGATGGTCCTCCCATGTACTCATCATGAAACATAAGTGGTTGGGCATCGGTGCACTCAATCTCTTCCACTTCTGGGGCAGGGCTAGGTGGATGGCCCTGGGAAACCCTGCTAACAGAGTCATCGAAAAGCAGAAGAGACTGCTGCATGATTTGGGGCTCAGACTGCTTGGCTAATTTGCAAGGGGGTGAGGTGAAAGACTGATGGACATGGGTTTCAGGTGCCAACTCTGATCTTTCATCAGAAGAGTGGGTGGGAGACAATGTGAAGGAACCCGAGGCACTGTCAGCAACCCAATCTACTATCGCCTGTACTTGTCCTGGCCTAAACATTCGTACAGCCTCATTAGGCGCGACAAAATACCGCCGCAGGCTCGGTCGCCTACTCGCACCTGAGGAAGGTGTTTCACTTGTGCGTGTATCTGGCACAGATCCACCACGTCCTCTCCCTGCAACAGGAGCTCCACCAGCAGCACCACGACCGGGTCCCTTTGACCTTCTCCTCATATTTTCCAAATTTAGGATCTTGCCCTAAATGGGTGTTTTTGGAAGAGCAGAACACACCCACAGTACGTAACCGCTGAATCGCACAGCTACAGAACTGCAGAAAATGCTATTCAAAAAAATGTTGTTTTTTTAGTATAGCACAGTAGGAGAAAACTATATAGAAATTGTTTATTTCACACACCTCCACATATGTATAACACACTGCAAAATATTTTTTGTGGCCCTAAATGGCGTTTTTTGGAAGACCACAACACACCCACAGTACGTAACCGTTGAATCGCACAGCTACAGAACTGCAGAAAATGCTATTCAAAAAAGTGTTGTTTTTTTAGTATAGCACAGTAGGAGAAAACTATATAGAAATTGTTTATTTCACACACCTCCACATATGTATAACACACTGCAAAATATTTTTTGTGGCCCTAAATGGCGTTTTTTGGAAGACCACAACACACCCACAGTACGTAACCGCTGAATCGCACAGCTACAGAACTGCAGAAAATGCTATTCAAAAAAAATGTTTTTTTTTTAGTATAGCACAGTAGGAGAAAACTATATAGAAATTGTTTATTTCACACACCTCCACATATGTATAACACACTGCAAAATATTTTTGTGGCCCTAAATGGCGTTTTTTGGAAGACCACAACACACCCACAGTACGTAACCGCTGAATCGCACAGCTACAGAACTGCAGAAAATGCTATTAAAAAAAAATGTTGTTTTTTTAGTATAGCACAGTAGGAGAAAACTATATAGAAATTGTTTATTTCACACACCTCCACATATGTAAACCACACTGCAAAATATTTTTTGTGGCCCTAAATGGCGTTTTTTGGAAGACCACAACACACCCACAGTACGTAACCGCTGAATCGCACAGCTACAGAACTGCAGAAAATGCTATTCAAAAAAAATGTTGTTTTTTTAGTATAGCACAGTAGGAGAAAACTATATAGAAATTGTTTATTTCACACACCTCCACATATGTAAAAACACTGCAAAATATTTTTTGTGGCCCTAAATGGCGTTTTTTGGAAGACCACAACACACCCACAGTACGTAACCGCTGAATCGCACAGCTACAGAACTGCAGAAAATGCTATTCAAAAAAAATGTTGTTTTTTTAGTATAGCACAGTAGGAGAAAACTATATAGAAATTGTTTATTTCACACACCTCCACATATGTATAACACACTGCAAAATATTTTTGTGGCCCTAAATGGCGTTTTTTGGAAGACCACAACACACCCACAGTACGTAACCGCTGAATCGCACAGCTACAGAACTGCAGAAAATGCTATTCAAAAAAAATTGTGTTTTTTTAGTATAGCACAGTAGGAGAAAACTATATAGAAATTGTTTATTTCACACACCTCCACATATGTATAACACACTGCAAAATATTTTTTGTGGCCCTAAATAGCTCTTTTTGCAAGCGTACATTAAAGTGCAATTTTTTTTTTTTTTGCCCTAAACGGGTCTTTTTTTTTGCCCTATGGGTCTTTTGGAAAAGAGCACAATAAAGTGCCTTTTTTTTCCCCCCTAAATGGATCTTTTTCAAAGAGCAGAATACACCCACAGTATGGAAAAGGTGTATCTCTCAACGTAATATATGCAGTGCTGGTGCACTGAGCTTGCAGATAAAAGGTAGATTTTCTCTGACACTGGGCTCATGGCAGTGTAAAAAGACTGCACTGCAACACAAACAGGTAAACCTATGCAGATCGCTGAGTTATATCTATGAATCTGGACTCCTATTCCTATATAATATATCTCTCTCCCTGAAAGCACCAACAGGAACCTGGCCCTACACTACACTGTCTCTCTATCTTTTCCCTCAGATTCCAGAATCAGGACTAACTCATGTATTTTTCTATCTCTCCCTAAAAGCAGCAGCAGCAGACAAGATCCTCTCGCTATCTATTCTGAAGCAGAGTGACGTGTGTGCTGTGTGCCTCTAGCTTATATAGAAGCTGGGTCACATGTTGCACTGACCAATCACAGCCATGCCATTAGTAGGCATGGCTATGATGGCTTCTAAGGGCACACCAACTAATCAAAAGGTGATTGGCTGGCCCCTGAAGCATTTCTAACTGCATAATTAGATTGCCGAACCCGAACCCGAACCCGGACTTTTGCGCAACGTCCGGGTTCGGGTTCGGGAAAAAGTTAAAGTTCGGTACGGACCCGAACTTTACAGTTCGGGTTCGCTCAACACTAGCCATAATGTCAATTTGTGAGACACAGCTGAATGGACCAAAAATATGTGTAAGGAACCAGCTGCTATGCTTACTGACCATTTAGTTATGGAGTGCTTACAGATTACTATATGCTAGCAGCATTGTACTATTCTGTAGACAAGTAAGTAAATTTTGTTCATCTTATGGGTCTCTTGTCTGTTAATAAATTGTGACAGACCCAACCAGGACAGTGGCTTTGGAGGGTACTAGAGGCAAGCCTCTTACCCAGTGATTATGGCCCATGAAGGAGACTGGGTATTTTGTCTGCTTCTTCCAGTCAGAGCATGGTAAAGTGCTCAGTTCAGCCTCTGATCCCATGAAGAGAGCCGATCATTCTTGATGGACAACATGATAAACGCTGAGAGTGAGGCTTTGAATAGGACAATAAAGCTTACCTTCTGGAGTGGATGGAAAGATATATTAACCACTTAACCCCCTTAATGAGCAGGCCATTTTTTGTGATCCGGAAATGCGTTGCTTTAACTGACAATTGCGTGGTCGTGCAACATTGTACCCAAACAAAATTAATGTCCTTTTTTCACACAAATAGAGCTTTCTTTTGGTGGTATTTGATCACCTCTGTGTTTTTTATTTTTTGCGCTATAAACAAAAAATGAGCGACAATTTTGAAAAAAAAAACAATATTTTTTACTCTCTTCTATAATACATATCCAAAAAGAAAATATAAAAAAAATATATTCATCAGTTTAGGCCAATATTCATTCTGCTACAAATTTTTGGTAAAAAAAAATAAAAAAATCGCAATAAGCATATAGTGAGTGGTTTGTGCAAAAGTTATAGCGTCTATAAAACAGGGGAAAGATTTAGGGACTTTTATTGTTTTTATTTATTTTTTTACTGGTAATGTCAGCGATCTGCGATTTTTAGTGGGACTGCAACATTTCAGCGGACAAATCTGACCTTAATTGACACTTTTTGGGGACCAGTGACACCAATACAGTGATCAGTGCTATAAAAATGCACTGATCACTGTATAAATGGCACTGGGAGGAAAGGGGTTAACACTAGGGGCGATCAAGGGGTTAACTGTTTCCTGGGAGGTGTTTCTAACTGTATGGGGGATGGGCTGCCTGGGAGAAGAGAGGGATCGCTGTTCCTGATCACTAGGAACAGCTGATCTCTCTCTCCTCCCCTGTCAAAATGGGGATCTGTTTGTGTACATCGACAGATCCCCATTCTGGCCCTCTTTCCCACAATTGCGGGTGGCTGGCAGACATCGAGTCTGCAGGACCCGCGGGCGAGCTCCACATGCACAGGTTTGCGCAGCTGAGCTGCCACGTCGCAGTATATATGTGGAAGGCGGTCAACAAGTGGTTAATCTTGTACATGGTCAGAGGGAATATGGTGGCCCTCCTTCAGACTGGGTTGCAGAGGCTCCTTCACTTGGGACAGAAGTATTTATCAACAATATCCCTCAAGAGATCTATGAAGATAAATTAATTCCACTTTTTCAGAATGTTGGAACATTGTATGAGTTTGTCTCATAGACTTTTGTAGATTGGTGCCACGCAGTCTGAGATGAGGTGGGATCCCTAATTAATTAACCACTTAAGCCCCGGACCATTTTGTAGCTAAAGGACCAGGCCCCTTTTTTGTGTTTCGCCACTGCGTCATTTTAACTGACAACTGCGCGGTCGTGTGACGTGGCTCCCAAACAAAATTGGCGTCCTTTTTTTCCCACAAACAGAGCTTTCTTTTGGTGGTATTTGATCACCTCTGCGGTTTTTATTTTTTGCGCTATAAACAAAAATAGAACAACAATTTTGAAAAAAATGCAATATTTTTTACTTTTTGCTATAATAAATATCCCCAAAAAATATATTTTTTTTTCCCACAGTTTAGGCCAATATGTATTCTTCTATGTATTTAGGGTAAAAAAAACGCAATAAGCGTTTATTGATTGGTTTGCGCAAATGTTATAGCTTCTACAAAATCGGGGACTGTTTTATGTCATTTTTATTAATATATTTTTTTACTAGTTATGGCAGCGATCAGCAAATTTTTATCATGACTGCGACATTATGGCAAACAGATCGGACACTTTTGACACAATTTTGGGACCATTGTCATTATTACAGCGATCAGTGCTATAAAATTGCACTGATACTGTAAAAATGACACTGGCAGTGAAGGGGTTAACCACTAGGTGGCGCTGCAGGGGTTAAGTGTTTCCTAGGGAGTGATTTTTACTGTGAGGGGGTGTGGCTACACGTGACATGTCACTGATGACCGTTCCTGATCACGAGGAACGGTCATCAGTGACAGTGTCACTAAGCAGAATAGGGGAATGCCTTGTTTACAAAGGTATTCCCCTGTTCTGCTCTTGCCGGCCGCAATCGTGGGACTCCCGGGAACATCGAGTTCCCGGGACCCGCGGCCGCACTCGCGAGGCACACAGTGGGCGCGTGCGCCCACAGAGCAGCAGATTTAAAGGGACGTACCTGTATGCCCATATGCCTGCCCGTGGCATTCTGCCGACGTACATCGGCGTGCGGCGGTCGGCAAGTGGTTAAAGAACAGTCTGGTCACCTAGGCTTGTTTAAGTGACTAGTTGTTAATTAGTTCATGTTAATTAGATCACTGTCAGTAAGGCTGGTTTCACACTGGGGCGGTGTGTGCGGTAGCGGTATAGCGCCGCTATTTTTAGCGGCGCTATACCGTCGGGATTGCTGAGGTATTCGGCCGCTAGCGGTGCAGTTTTAACCCCCGCTAGTGGCCGAAAAAGGGTTAATACCACCCGCAAACCGCGGCTACAGCCGCGGTTTGCGGGCGGTATTACCGCGGTGTCCCATGCATTTCAATGGGAAGGAGCGGTGTAGGAGCGGTAAACACACCGCTCCTCTCACCGCTCCAAAGATGCGGCTAGCAGGGCTTTTTTCACGTCCTGCTAGCGCATCGCTCCAGTGTGAAAGCCCTCGGGGCTTTCACATTGGAGAGACAGCAGCCGCTGTTTAGGCTCGGTTTGCAGGCGCTATTTTTAGCAAAATAGCGCCTGCAAACCGCCCCAGTGTGAAAGGGGTCTTAGATGTTTATTAGCATATTGTTTATGTTGGCTGTTCCTTAGCTATGTTAATTATATTCTTGTTTACAGTTCGTATTATTGTTAGAATAATTTGATCAAACTCTTATCTGATCTTGCATGGTATATATTCTGTGTGAATTTACAATAAAGATGACATCCGCAGGAGGGATCTGCCATCCTGGGCGAGTGTCAACACACAGATCCACATCCTGTCAGGGGAGAGGGGAACTGATCGTTTGTTCCTTGTACAGAGGAACACCAATCGGTCACCTCCCCTAGTCAGTCCCCTCCCCCCACAGTTAGAATTACTCCCTAGGTAACACATTTAACCCCTTTATCGCCCCCTAATGTTAACCCCTTCACTGCCAGTGGCATTTATACAGTAATCTGCATTTTTATAGCACTGATCGCTGTATAAATGTGAATGGTCCCGAAATAGTGTCAAAAGTGTCCGATATGTCTGCCCAAACGTCACAGTCACGATAAAAATCGCAGATCGCCGCCATTACTATTAAAAAAATAATAATACAAATACCATAAATCTATCCCCTATTTTGTAGGCGCTATAAATTTTGCACAAACCAATCAATATACGCTTATTGTAATATTTATTAACAAAAATATGTAGAAGAAAACATATTGGCCTAAACTGAGGAAAAAATGAGCTTTTTAAAAAAAAAATTGGAATATTTATTCGAGCAAAAAGAAAAAAATATTGTTCTTCTTTTGTTTATAGCGCAAAAACCGCAGAGGTGATCAAATACCATCAAAAGAAAGCTCTATTTGTGGGGGGAAAAAAAATATAAAAATTTCATTTGGGTAGAGCGTCGCATGACCGCGCAATTGTCATTCAAAATGTTACAGCGCTGATGACTGAAAATTGGCCTGGGCAGGAAGGGGGGGGGGAATGCCCTGAATTGAGGTGGTTAACCACCTCAATACCAAACACAAATACCAAACACAAATAACAAACACTTTCACCCTCTCCCAGCCCAGGCCATTTTTAAGTTTTCAGCGCTGTCACACTTTGAATAATAATTATTTAGTCATGCAACAATGTACCCAAAAAAATATTTATAATTTTTTGAGACAGATGGAGTTTTCTTTTGGTGGTATTTAATCACCGATGGTTTTTTTTATCTTTTTTTGCAAAATAAACAAAAAAATACAGAAAAAAAATCATAAAAAATCATGTTTCTTATTGTTATAACCTTCTGCAAATAAATAATCTTTCATAAATTGAGGCCAAAATGTGTTCTGCTACATTTCTTTGGTAAAAAAAAATAACCTAAATCAGTGTATATTATTTAGTCTGGGTGAAAGTTATGCAGTCTACAAACTATGGTATATAGTGTGACATTATGAAAGGCGAGGTGATTGATGGATGTTATATTTCACCTCGCATGCGTTCATTTTCTGAGATCTAAGGTGGAATCTGGTCCGGGTTTTACCAGCCACCTTGGCAGGGTTGGTTCCAGGCCAGATTTTGCGCTCCACTTTTGTCCACCAACAGGTGGTATAAATAAAGCAGGACTGGAGCAAAGGGTTGCTCTTGGCCTGGGACTCAGGAAGCCACAAACCTGAGAGAGCTGTTTATTTGAAGTTTGCTTTTGTGAGAGAAAAGATTTGCATTATCTTTATTTTGTGGGTGACTGGGAGAAGCCCATCCCCTGCGAGTTAGGAATCTGCATATGTTTAGTTAGTGCCTGGATGGCAAGGATTCATTTTATGTTTTTGTTTGTTTTATTTTTATGAAACCTTTTAAAATAAAACTGGCTACAAGTCAGATTTTAAGAAAACCTGTAGTTTGGACTACAAAACGTTCAGTGCTGCTGGAGGGTTTGTAACGGATCACAGAGTGCACCTGTCCACAGAGTCCGTTGATAGGCTCGCATTCATAAAAATGAATCAGTCTTGGATCAGCAGCTACCAAGAACCTGATGCTGATGCAACCGATTGTATTTTCTATAGATGTGGGATCCCTTGAAGACTGCCTATGCTGAGTGACTATCCTATTCCTCCTCAATCTTGATGATGCTAGCTTCTAAGAATGTATTTTGGTTTAGGGCACCACCACCACTGCCTAAGGCCCAATTTTTCTGCCCCTGTTTAACAGGGGCATGTAATTACAATTTTTGATCTAATATTTCACAGTAGGGCCCGTTCCTGCACTCAACAAGAGTATCTGTGAGGGGTTACAGTGTTGTGGCATCACCACCACCACCAAGGGCCCAATTTTTCTGCCCCTGTTTAACAGGGGCATGTAATTACAATTTTTTTATCTAATATTTCACAGCAGGGTCCGTTCCTGCTCTCGACAAGAGTATCGGAGAAAGCACCTTATAATTTGTTTCCACAGCAACAACATTAGAGAAAGAAGATTTAGTGGCTAACCATATACTGGACCATTCAGTATCATCGAATGAGCGGTTTAGATCTTCTTCCCATTTAAAAACCTGGCTAGAATTCATTTATAAAGAATCAAAATAAGTCCTCTGATATGTGGGACATAATTACATATATTCTCAAAACGCGACATCTAGGAAAACAGAGTGCCCGATTGTAGGTATGGTTGGGAAAAAAATATAATCTAATTTATATAATCTAAATAGATTAGCTGCACTCCACGCATTAGGAATTAGGGGAAATCCAGGCAGGGTAAAAGGCAGGGTTTTTAATAAAATAAATAAGTGGTATATGGGGCGATTGAAGGCCAAAAGTGGTTTTGAATCTATCCCAGATGGATAAAGATTGTTTTGTGATAGGATTGGGGATAGAGGTACGATCAACTGGACGTAACCGTAACATATTGGCTACTGAGATAGGGTCACAGTCGACAGACTCAATTGCTACCCATAGCGGAACTTCCTTTACGGCATGGTATTTAGGTAAATGTACAAGGTGAGCTGCATGATAAAAGGCAGAAATATTGGGGAGACCCAAGCCTCCACATTGTTGTGGAAGACAAAGAATGAATTTAGAGGTATGGGGTTTAACTGTGACCCAGATGACGGAAATAATTCTATGCTGAATAAGTCGTAAGAAGTGGGATGGTACTGAAATGGGCAGGACTCAAAATAGGTATAAGAATTTGGGTAAAATAGCCATCTTGATTACATTAAATTTGACTATTGAGAATAAGGAGATAGGTTACCGAATTGTTAACACCATGGTCCTCTGTTTCAGTAATGGAGGGAAGTTAGCTAAATATAAATCTGTTATTTTAGCAGTAAGTTGTATTCCTAGGTATTGGAGTCCATGTGGTGTCCATGCAAAGAGGAGCGAGTTTTTAGTAAGTTGAAGTTCAGCAAGAGATAGGGAGATGTTGAGTGCAGTGGATTTTTGGTAGCTAACTGTCAGACCTGAAATGTGTAAAAAACGGTCTTAGATAGAAAGGAGATTAGATGCTGTGATATGGGGAGAGGTCATAAAGAGTAAGATATCATCAGCAAAAAGCAGACTTTATGATGATATCCGCCTAATTCAATACCGTTAGCCATCCTGTCCTGGTGACTTCCCCAGGGTAAAGGAACCAATAGTCAAAAGAACCGCCTCCGATGTTATAGGGTGTACTAGCATCTCCCTCTCATTATCTGTTAACCAGGCCAGTGCAGCTAAATCCAGCCAAGCCGCCAATTCCATTGGAAATTTAGAAGACAACTGGGATGTATATAATGTCTGATAAAATTGCCGAAAGGTCTCCAAGATTTTAGACAGTGTAGAAGCCATATCTCCTGAGAGGGTACATATTTTCAAAATCTGGATACTAGGTTGTTCATGTTTAGCCATCATGGCCAAAAACTGACCATTACGATCCCTCTGCTCGAAGGACATCTGTTTATTTTTAAGTAGATGCGTCCTCGTAGCCTCAGCCATATGTAAATGTAGGGCCCATTAGCCATGGAGTAGTGCATTAAAGTTGGCCTCTGATAAATTTGCCTTATATTGGGCTGTTTTTTCATCCACTATGGCCTGCAAAGCATCACTATTTACTCATTGAGCCCTATTAACGACGGATATATATTGTCCTCTGGTATAGGCCTTGAAGGCATCCCATGTTATTGCTGAGGTGGAAGACCCTGCATTGAATTCCCAGTACTCTGCTAAAAGGGGCAACATTTTATTACCCAAATCTGGATGTGAAATCCAGTGGGTTCCTAATGTCCACTGGGCTGCATCCCTAAAGAGATGAAGAGGAAGTGTAAGCATTAGCAGGGCATGATCAGATAACCCAATAGGCAAATATTTTAGATCCACCATGTCCGATGATATAGCCAAATTATCAAAGGCTAGATCTATACGGGAGGCAGTCTTATAAGAAGCTGAAAAACAAGAATATGATCTAGTTAGTGGGTTTTTTCATCGCCAAGCTTCTAACAGTCCTACCATCTGGGTCCAAGTAGAAATCTCTCCAGAAAAATATTTAGGAGGGATTGGTCTATTCAAAACAGGGTCAAAGTCTCCCATTATCAGTAGCTTGGCTGGACTGTACAAATTCATTTTTTCTAAGAGACTACATAAAACAGTCCCCACAAAAGGAGGCGGTACATATGCACTAAAAATTTTGTATCTCTGGCCCCACAGAAGAAACACAACCAAAACATATTTACCCTGGGGGTCCGAGACTAGACCTTCCACCGTACATGGTATAGATTTACGAATCAACATTACGAATCAAGAATATGTAGCATGGTAAACCTTCTGTACCCAAGGCTTCTTAACCTCCCTAGCGGTAATCCCGAGCATGACTCGGGGTTGTTTTTTTATGCTAGGATCGGTAACCCCGAGTCACGCTCGGGGTAGACATTGCAGAGCCCGCAGCGGAGTTTCCTTACCTTCTCCTGGCGATCCAGCGATGATGTCCTCTGCTGTGATCGCCAGCGAGATCTCCGGCGAGTGTCGGCACTTTCGACCCCATCTGACTTCCTAGTTCCGTTCCCTGCGAGCCGCAGCGGCGCATGGGAGCGGAACTGGGCGCCAAATTCAAAAAGGTAAACACATAGTATACATACAGTATACTGTAATCTTACTGATTACAGTACTGTATGTAATAATTACACACCCCCTTTGTCCCTAGTGGTCTGTCCAGTGCCCTGCATGCACTTTTATATAATAAAAACTATTCTTTCTGCCTGGAAACTGGAGATTGTCCATAGCAACCAAAAAGTGTCCCTTTATGTCAAAAGTGGTTTTAGACCAGCTAGAAAACAGCGATAATAAAATAGAATCACTCGCAGAATTGAGCGATAACGATTTGTGGGGAAATTCGTCATCAAACACTAAATCTAATGACAGCGACAATTCTGCAACTGAGCAAATTTCAGTGTTTTTGATTTGATTACATTATTGAATAATTTTTATTATAATTAGATTACTATTTTTTATAATTATTTATAGTTATTTATTATATTATAATTTATAATTTTGTGTTTCAAACTTTATCATACCCGGGATGTCTACTAGACTCTGGTTTGCTCAGGTTTAAGTAAGTAATTACTAAGAATTGCAGGCCTATAATACATAACACCAAATTTCCATGCAAAATAATTGTACCGCTTTTGGTACATAATTCCAGAAAGAATCATACCGCCAGGGAGGTTAAGTGCTAGAAGCTTGCTGCCCGTAAAATGGGTTTCTTGGAGTAGCACTATATGTGGAGAATAAATTTTCAAATACCTAAATAGTAAGTAGATTATAGTTGCCTATTTTTGGTATATTTTGGGATAAGGCCTTCTCTACGCCTCTTTTTTTTTTTTTTGGATGGCGTTAGAGAAAGGCAGGGAGGGCGTATAAATGCCTGTGGGGTGTGTTTTTGTTGTTTGTTTATACACAATGTGGCTCTTTTACTCTTTCGAAATGTGTTCATTTAAATGCTTGCTGCTCTCAAGATCCATTCTTTTGCAATGCAATTTATCACTTAAGTATCAGATCTCTTACTTTTTAGATGACATCACGTAACCAAGAGGTTTTCTCTATTTTGTCATGGAACATTTGTGGCCTTAATTCAAAATCGAAACACCTTTTGCGATTTTTTTTTTTTTTTTACCAAAAATATGTAGAAGAATACATATTGGCCTAAACCAATGAAGAAATTATTATTTTTTGGATATTTATTATAGCAAAAAGTAAAAATATAGGTTTTATTTTTCAAAATTGATGCTTTTTTTTTGTTTAAGGGGGTGAACAAATACCACCAAATAGAAAGCTCTATTTGTAGGAAAAAAGGGACATCAATTTTGTTTGGGTACAGCATCACACGATTACGCAATTGTCAGTTAAAGCGACACAGTGCCGTATCGTTAAAACTAAAATGGCTTGGTCATTAAGGGGGAAATACAGGCTGCTCTCCAAAAAGACGGTGTGGTTGATTTAAGGGAGCACAATTCAATGATACTTGAGCAAAAAAGAGCCGCATGGTTAAGCTGCCAGAAGGAAGCATTTACTGCGCCAATGCCACAAAAAAGCCAATGAGGAATGTCAAGGTGTTGTTGGGAATATTGTAACCAGGCTTTTTTGTGGAACTTGTACAGTAAAGGCTTCTTTCTGGCAACTTGACCATGCAGCTTTTTTTTTTTCAAGTGTCATCGTATTGTGCTCCCTAAAAACAACCACGCCATCTTTTTCCAGAGCAGCCTGTATTTCTCCTGAGGTTACCTGTGGGTTTTTCTTTCCTGTGGCAGTTGTGGCTGCAATCTTTCTTGGTCTACCTGACCTTGGCTTGGTATCAAAAGAGCCCCTAATTTTTCACTTCCTAAGTGATTAAACAGTACTGACTGGCATATTCAAGGCTTTGTATCTCTTTTTATATCCTTTTCCCTCTTTGTAAAGTTTATTACATTGTTACGCAGGTCTTTTGACTGTTCTTTTCGACCTCCTCATGGCTCAGTGTCTAGCCTGCTTAGTGCATCCATGTAAAAGCTAACAAACTCATTGACTATTTATACACAGACACTAATTGTGATTTAAAAAGCCACAAATGTGGGAAATTAACCTTTAATTGCCATTTTAACCTGTGTGTGCCACCTTCTGTGTCTGTCCCAAGGCCAAACATTCCAGGGTATGTAAACTTTTTATCAGGGCCATTTGGGTAATTTCTGTTATCATTATGATTTAAAAAGGATTAAAAAAATGATGTGATAATAAATGGCTTCATGTGAGTGCTATCCTAAATAAAAGACAGTTTTTTGGCATGATCAGTCACATTTTCAATATTAACCGCTTAACGACCGGGTCACGCATATACAGTGGGTACGGAAAGTATTCAGACCCCCTTAAATTTTTCACTCTTTGTTATATTGCAGCCATTTGCTAAAATCATTTACATTCATTTTTTCTCCTCATTAATGTACACACAGCACCCCATATTGACAGAAAAACACAGAATTGTTGACATTTTTGCAGATTTATTTTGCTCAGTATTTAGTACAAGCACCCTTTTGATCTAATACAGCCATGAGTCTTTTTGGGAAAGATGCAACAAGTTTTTCACACCTGGATTTGGGGATCCTCTGCCGTTCCTCCTTGCAGATCCTCTCCAGTTCTGTCAGGTTGGATGGTAAACGTTGGTGGACAGCCATTTTTAGGTCTCTCCAGAGATGCTCAGTTGGGTTTAAGTCAGGGCTCTGGCTGGGCCATTCAAGAACAGTCACTGAGTTGTTGTGAAGCCACTCCTTCGTTATTTTAGCTGTGTGCTTAGGGTCATTGTCTTGTTGGAAGGTAAACCTTCGGCCCAGTCTGAGGTCCTGAGCACTCTGGAGAAGGTTTTCATCCGGGATATCCCTGTACTTGGCCGCATTCATCTTTCCCTTGATTGCAACCAATCGTCCTGTCCCTGCAGCTGAAAAACACCCCACAGCATGATGCTGCCACCACCATGCTTCACTGTTGGGACTGTATTGGACAGGTGATGAGCAGTGCCTGGTTTTCTCCACACATACTGCTTAGAATTAGGGCCAAAAAGTTCTATCTTGGTCTCATCAGACCAGAGAATCTTATTTCTCACCATCTTGGAGTCCTTCGGGTGTTTATTAGCAAACTCCATGCAGGCTTTCATGTGTCTTGCACTGAGGAGAGGCTTCCATCAGGCCACTCTGCCATAAAGCCCCGACTGGTGGAGGGCTGCAGTGATTGTTGACTTTCTACAACTTTCTCCTATCTGCCGACTGCATCTCTGGAGCTCAGCCACAGTGATCTTTGGGTTCTTCTTTACCTCTCTCTCCAAGGCTCTTCTCCCCCGATAGCTCAGTTTGGCCGGACGGCCAGCTCTAGGAACTGTTCTGGTCATCCCAAACGTCTTCCATTTAAGGATTATGGAGACCACTGTGCTCTTAGGAACCTTAAGTGCAGCAGAAATTTTTTTGTAACCTTGGCCAGATCTGTGCCTTGCCACAATTCTGTCTCTGAGCTCTTCAGGCAGTTCCTTTGACCTCATGATTCTCATTTGCTCTGACATGCACTGTGAGCTGTAAGGTCTTATATAGACAGGTGTGTGGCTTTCCTAATTAAGTCCAATCAGTATAATCAAACACAGCTGGACTCAAATGAAGGTGTAGAACCATCTCAAGGATGATCAGAAGAAATGGACAGCACCTGAGTTAAATATATGAGTGTCACAGCAAAGGGTCTGAATACTTTCTTTTTTAATAAATCTGCAAAAATGTCAACAATTCTGTGTTTTTCTGTCAATATGGGGTGCTGTGTGTACATTAATGAGGGAAAAAAATAAACTTAAATGATTTTAGCAAATGGCTGCAATATAACAAAGAGTGAAAAATTTAAGGGGGTCTGAATACTTTCCGTACCCACTGTATATGTTGACACAATGCCTCCTGTGGGCAGATCATCGTATATATACGTTCCCTTTCAGATGTGACATTGTGGGCGCGCGCGCCCCCGCGGAGAGCTCTGAGTCCGACCGCGGGTCCCGCGGACTCGATGTCTGCGGGAATACCCGCGATCGTCTCACGGAGAGGAAGAAGGGGGAAATGCTGATATAAACAAGCATTTCCCCATTCTTCCTAGTGACAGGACACTGATCACAGCTCCCTGTAATTGGGAGCGGTGATCAGTGTCGTGTCACACACAGCCCATCCCCCCTATAGTTAGAAGCACTCCCTAGGACACACTTAACCCCTTCAGCGCCCCCTACTGGTTAACCCCTTCACTGCCAATGTAATTTTTACAGTAATCAGTGCATTTTTCTCTTATCGTCCATGGACTGACACAGCTGGATACTGTAAACGTGTGGGTATATGTCCCTGCTCGCAGGAGAAGATCTAGGCAGAATGTTAGAAGTTAAAACATTCTAGAACAAACCAGAGCTGAACAGCCCCGCCCAGGGGGGCGGTCCCTCCGCACATTACCCTCCCACCTGCAGCTAGCAGACCTCAGTTTTTTTCTGCCTAGCAGAAGGAGAAGACGTGGCTCTCTCAGGAGCCAGTCTCCTGGAAGATTTTACTTTTAAATTTTATTCCTTTGGGAATTTTATTATTTTATTTTTGAGACCTTCAATCAACTGTCGGCTGGGCAACAGGTTGGGTACACTAGTATCCTCGTAGTCTTCCCTGTCCGACCATCGAGCGTGCTAATCCTCGCCTTGCGTGCGTGAGACTCAGTTCACGACATACCCCATGACTCCAGGGGTGACCGGGTTGCTTTCATGCTCCCGCGGTCCTCTCAAGATTAAACAGTACTTGACTGACTGTATCTCTCGCGGTGGACAGGGCCGACAGCTACGCAGTACGACTTTGTGATAGGTCTGTCTGAAACAAGCCAGTGGGTCCCTGAAAGGGACGGGTAAGTAGTCTCTCCTACTGCAGGTGAGTACATGCTGGCTGTGTTTCTGTGTGTGGGGGTTTCTCCCTGTCTCCCCCCTGTTATGCTGCTCTCTGCACCCTGTACTGGTGCTGTGGGGTGCTTGGGGGTCACTCTGGCCTGGCTGGGCGCTCATGTCTGCAGTTTTTTCTGGTGTGTGAGGTAATTATTGCGTGCGCCATTGGCGCGCGCATAGGCGCTGTTTGAGGTGGTTATTGCGTGTGCCATTGGCGTGCATTAGAGCTTTGAATTTCGCGCTCGGTGGCCATCTTGGCGTTCAGTGGCACAGTTATAGCTGCGGCCGGCGGCCATTTTCTTGTGGCCACCGCGCATTTATTTCTGGCGGCGGCGCGAATCCCCTCACAATCTCCTCACAGACTGAGCGGTCCTTAAGGGTTGGTGGGTCCTCCCGGGTATCCCCTCCTCAGCCTCAGCGTAGCCAGTGGGTGGACTGTATATTCACTGTATAGTGTATAAGGTCTCAGAGGGTGGCGTTATGGAGTCTGATACACCTGCTCTCCACACTTGCCTGGGGCAACTGGCAGTGGTGCACAGTTAAACATGTTCATATGTTTCCTGCACCTGCGGTCCTTATGGACCAGTTGTCAGCAGTCCTGGAATCATTCCTGTCAGAATGGAAGCGGTGTACGAACAAAAGGAGCTAAAAGCCCCCTCCCCCCACAAAAATCTTTAGTGGAGTGCTCTGAGTCAGATATGGGCCTAGCTACTGTGCTCAGGACCCTATCTCTGAATATTTAATGTTTATGAACAGGACATTCCCTTGTGAGGAAGACTCCAGTTCTGTGTCAGTGAATGACAGGGCGCTTGTAAGTGATCTCATTGATGATGTGAGAAACACTCTCAAGCTAGAATTGCTGTGACAAGCCTTTCTTTTACACAGTTTCCTCACTGTTTTCCTCACACGCTGCCTCAAGAGCAGCATGGATGAGGGAGGACTTTATTCATTTATGTCTCTTATCCCTGTGAGCCTTCTGTGTGATATCCTGAGGCAACATTTCCCGCCATTTCCTGGGGAATGATTTGAGCTCTGACAGACACATGGTCTGAGGATCAGAGGTTACCTGTTACCTGCATGCTGCTTCGGCAGCACAGTCAAGCACAGTCGCTGTGTAATACATGTATAGACCCGCCCCTTCTCATGTTCCGCATCTGGTCCGCTGAGCGGACCTGATGGGGAACTTTAGAAGGGGCGGGTCTATACATTTAAAACACAGCGGAGGAAGTTCCCCATCAGGTCCGCACAGGCACAACCAATGACGGACAGCGCTGGACATCGGGATCGCCGCGGGACACTGGATTTCATCGCTGGAATGTTTTTTTTTTAATAAAGGACTTTTCCAAGGTGTGTGTGTTTTTATTTACATTTTTTGACACTTTCTTCGTGAAATGGTAGGGGTACAATGTACCCCTTACCAATTCACATAGGGGGGGCGGGATTCTGGGGGTCCCCTTTGTTAAAGGGGTCTTCCAGATTCCGATAAGCCCCCCGCCCGCAGACTCCCACAACCACCGGGCAAGGGTTGTGAGGATGAGGCCCTTGTCCCCATCAACATGGGGACATCCTCCCCATGTTGAGGGCATGTGGCCTGGTACGGTTCAGGAGGGAGGGGGGCCGCTCTCTCGTCCCCCCCTCTTCCCCTGCAACGGGCCAGGTTGTGTGCTTGGATAAGGGTCTGGTATGGATTTTTGGTGGGACTCCACGCCATTTTTTTTTAAATTTGGGGTGGAGTTCCCCTTAAAATCCATGCCAGATCTCAAGGGCCTGGTATGGATATTTAGGGGGAACCCCACGCCATTTTTTTTTAATTTGCGGCGGGGTTCCCCTTAATATCCATTCCAGACCTAAAGGGCCTGGTAATTGAATTTGGGGGAACCCCCACGCTTTTTTTTTTTTTTTATCAATGACTTTTCTATGTATTGATAAAAGCCGACAATTCATTAATAGCCGCGAGTGAGTTTTAAATGCCTTTTTTTCCTTCAAAAATGACACTTTGTGCAGGGAGAGTTCTAAGCACAGGAAACATGCGCCACTTTACATGCATATCATACACTCCCCAGGTATGAAATTTAAAGGAATATTTCACTTTTATTTTTTCATTTTAAGCATTATTAAAATCACCGCTCCCGTAAAAACGTCTATTTTTTAAACCTTTTTTTGCATTGATACATGTCCCCTGGGGCAGGACCCGGGTCCCCAAACACTTTTTAGGTCAATAACTTGCATATAAACCTTTATAATTAGCACTTTAGATTTCTCCCATAGACTTTTTGATTTTGCCGCGAACACCCCAAATTGTTCGTTGTTCGGCGAACGGGCGAACAGGCAATGTTCGAGTCGAACATGAGTTCGACTCGAACTCGAGGCTCATCCCTACTCAGCGCTATGCACAGTATAAACATGTGAAATTTGTTTATTCGCAGGCTAACCTACCTACACGGTTGTGTACGCAATCTGCGTGGCTGGTTTACGTCCAAGCCCCGATGATGTGCGCTCCTTTGTCACTGGCACAGTATATACGTGTTTAATAGGTTTATCCACAAATACTAAACTACATACGCCTTATGTGGTGGTATTATGCTCTTTGTGGCTGGGTGGGTTTCCTCCCACACTCCCTATTTGCACGTTTGACGCAATACATAGTATAAACGATGTAATTGTACAATCAGCACTTATCCATGGGTAGCTGCTGGATGGAGCATTGTCACAAGGATCCCTGGTTTCAGGGGTATTACTTTCCACCTGCTTTCAGTGGTGATCAGAAGCGCTGGCTTGGACTGTGTTCGCCAGGCTGAGGTTAGCGTTACGCCCGTTAGTGGCTGCGTCTCTGCCGTTTTTTGTAGCTCAATGACTGGGTAAAAGCCTCTGCTTCATTCATCAGTCGTCTAGCAGGTGCACTACAACTGCTTTAGCCTTTAGGGTCTCTGTGCCCGGGGTGGGTTTGCGCCACCTGTGGAGGCTGAGGTACTAGTCCTCTGACCGAGTTTCTAGGGAAGTTCCGTCAAGTTGCCTTTATTGGCCAACATTTGAGGCACCCTGTACACTGGGGCCTCCCTTCTCCGATACATTGCGGAGTCTCTTTGGGATTTTCATACATCTCGCTGCAAGACGGTCCTGTCGGCCGTGTGCATTGCAGGGGAAGGGTCCTTGCATCCAGAGGTGTTTCCACCTTCTTTACCAGAGGTGGGGCACCGGAAGTGGACCTTATGGCCTCTCGACTCACTCGCAAGGTGGCAAGATCGTGGTCAGGTCCAGGGACCCCTGGGCGGACGCGTCAGACGCGTTAGAAGCCCGTGGGGGCAGTATCGCCTGATATATGCTTACCCTCCGCTACTGTTGTTGCCTCGCCGGCTTCGCAGAGTAGGGGCTGAGGCCATTCCAGTGCTCTGGAACGGCGACATTGGTACGCCGATCTACTTCGGCTAGTCGCAGACATTCCTGGCGACGGCCTATTGGGGTGGACCTTCTATCTCATGATCCCATACTTCATCCTGCTTTACAGTCCTTGGCTTTAATGGCATGGCTGTTTAAAGCCAGGTGCTGAAGGACCGAGTTCTCTCGTATTCGGTTATCTCTTCTATGTTGTTGACACGGGAATCTTCTTCCAGAAAGATATCTCACCGTACCTGGAAGGCTTACATCGCTATGTGCGAGGAACTTGAGTGGCATCCTCGGATGTATTCCGTTCCCAGGATTTTGCTGTTCTTACAACGTGGTGTGACCCAAAAGCTGGCCTTGCATACCTTTTTTGAGGGTCGGATTTCGGCCCGGGCTGTCTTTTTCAACGACCGCTACCGGGCCATTCCTTGATTAGCACCTTTTGTGCAGGGGGTTCGCCATGTGATCCCCCTTGTCAAGCCTCCTCTCCCTACTTGGGATCTGATTTTGATGCATCTCGGTTCTCCAAGAACATCCCTTTGAGAATATCAGAGAGATTCCTCTCTTGACCTTGTCCCAGAAGTTGGCCTTCTTAGTGGCCATTGCTTCGGTTAGACGGGTGTCTGAGTTGGCGGCCTTGTCCGGCAAGTCGCCTTACTTGGTCCTCCATAAGGATATGTTGGTGTTGCGCCCACGACCATCCTTCTTTTCTAAGGATGGTCTCGGCCTTTCACCTTAAGAAGGACATTGTTCTTCCGTCCTTGTGTCCTCACCCATCGCATCCCTGAGAGTTTGCGCTTCATAAGATTAAGATGGGTACAAGCCTTACGAGTGTACCTGTCTGCTACTGTTTCCATTCGGAAATCTGTGTCTGGTCCAAAACAGGGCCGAGCGGTGTCGTCTGCCACCGTCTTTAGGTGGTTCAGGCAGACCGCCATACAGGCCTATGCCCTTAAGGGGCAGGCGCCTCCCTTTCCGGTTGCGGCGCATTCCACCAAGGCAATTGGTGCTTCCTGGGCCTTCCGACATCAAGCGTTGGTTGCACAAGTGTGCAAGGCGACGACTCGGTCGTCCGTTTATACCTTTTCAAGATTTTATAAGGTTGATGTGGCTGCATCTTCGGATGCTCCCTTCGGCCGCAAAGCATTGCAGGCCGCTGTTTAATGTCGCAACTCCTCCGTTGAGGAGCTCTGCTTGTTTGGAGTGAAGTTTTGGTTGTTCCTTTACTACTGCTCCCACCCTTCTGATACTGCTTTGGGACGTCCCACACGTATACAGTATCCAGCTGTGTCAGTCCATGGACGATAAGAGAAAATAGGATTTTTGTACTCGCCGTAAAATCCATTTCTCTGACGTCCATGGACTGACACAGCACCCACCCTTCCTTTTAAGGTTTGTACTGCTTTGTTACGAACTGAGGTCTGCTAGCTGCAGGTGGGAGGGTAATGTCCGGAGGGACCCGCCCCCTGGGTGGGGCTGTTCAGCTCTGGTTTGTTCTAGAATGTTTTAACATCTAACATTCTGCCTAGATCTTCTCCTGCAAGCAGGGACATATACCCACATGTTTACAGTATCCAGCTGTGTCAGTCCATGGACGTCAGAGAAATGGATTTTACGGTGAGTACAAAAATCCTATTTTATAGCAATGATCGCTGTATCAATGACAATGATCGCAAAATGGCGTCAAAAGTGTCCAATGTGTCCGCCATAATGTCGCAGTCATAATAATCGCTGATCACCGCCATTACTAGTAAAAAAAAATATATTATTAATAAAAATGCCATAAAACTATCCCCTATTTTATAGACGCTTTTGCAAAAACCAATCAATAAATGCTTATTGTGATTTTTTTTTACCAAAAATATGTAGAATAATACGTATCGGCCTAAACTGAGGAAAAAATATGTTTTTTTATATATTTTTTGGGGATATTTATTATAGCAAAAAGTTAAAAATATTGCTTTTGTTTTCAAAATTGTCGCTCTATTTTTGTCTATAGCCCAAAAAATAAAAAACGCAGAGGTGATCAAATACCACCAAAATAAAGCTCTATTTGTGGGAAAAAAAGGACATCAATTTTGTTTGGGAGCCACGTCACACGACCGCGCAATTGTCAGTTAAAGCGACGCAGTGCTGAATCGCAAAAAGTGCTCTGGTTTTTGGCCAGCCAAATGGTCCGAGGGCTTAAGTGGTTAATGCCAAAATTTCACAATTTATGCCAGGGTATGCAAACTTTTGAGCATGACTGTATGTCACTATTGTGCCCTGTCCTTTTTTTCAGCAACAGATTTACTGTAAAGGAAGTAATAAAAAAAAAACAACTGTCCCTTTAACAGCGGATAAAATAAGTATGGGACATGTCACCATTTTTCTGGGTAAATAGATTTAAGGGTGCTATTGTAATAAAATGTTCACCACATGTCAGTAACAACCCATGCAATCCATACGAAGAAACCAAAACAAAAAAAATCTGAAATTAAGTTATGTGTAATAAAATGAAATGACACAGGGAAAAGGTACAGTATTGAACACATAAAGGTGTAAAAAGGTATAGAAAGACAAGACACCAGCTGAAATCTTTAAGTAATCCAAAATCAATCTTACCCTTTGTCAGTGCAAATTAATATCAGCTGGTTCAGTCTCAAGTTCAACTTCTGGCCTATAAGGCCACTTTCACACGGTCGGACCTCTCGGATCTGCCTGTCTGTTTTTCAGGTGAATCCGAGCAGGCCACCTATTGACTTCAATGGGCAGGCGGATGTCAGCTGATATGTGTCCAATGACATCGGCCTGCCATCCGTTCCAACAAGATTCGCTCATAACAGATGGATGGCGTTACGTTCACCATCCGTCCAGCGGATGGGATCGGATGAAAATGGACAGGCGGTCTGTTTTTATCCAATATCCCCATAAAGGAGAGCGGCACTCTGACAGGTCTGTCTCTGCACAGTGAGCAGAGACAGACCTGTCATCCGCCTGCTCAGTGGGGATCAACGGCGCAATCCCCCGCTGAGCTAGCGGAGTCCGTCCAACGAATCTGCCCCCTGTGAAAGGGGCCTAAAAAGGTGTCTCATTAGGGTTTGTGAAAAAAAAAAAAGGCTTATGCTCACAAAAGCTCAAAGAAGCTCAATAAAAATGTGCAAAGGAGCACCAAAAAAGCACAAGTTTCTTAAAGCTGTTAGGCAGAGAAATAAAAGCTCAAATGCCTGCAAAAGCAGCTTTTTTTCTTTGAGCTTCAGTGTGCAGGAGCCCTTACCGAGGTGTCACACAAGAAACATCATATGATGATTAAAATAAAAGAGCTCTCTCAAGATCTTTGCAATCTTATTGTTGCAATACTTACTGATGGCATTGGTTACAGAAGGATTTTGAAACTTCTGAATGTTCCAGTGAGCACTGTTGGGTCCATAATCCGGAACTGGAAAGGAGATAATTTCACCACAAACCACCACAAAACATTTGTTTTGGCTTCTTTGTATGTATGGATTGCATGGGTTGTTACCGACATGTGGTGAAAATTTCATGTCAATAGCACCTTTAGAAATATATTTACCTAGAAAAATAGTAACGTGTTCAATACATATTTTACCCACTGTATGTATTCTCACAGGTCCCCATTTAGTTGGAATACCCAGCAACATGCATTGCTGATGACAGCATCATACCTTTGCCAGTCTATGTATTGGTGCTTGTATACATGGCGGAAAGGGCAGAATTCCTGTACAAGGGCCTCTAGCAGCCATCCTAATGCTTTATCCATGTGTATGTTTGTTAAGTATTTATCATGTTAATGGGACAAATATTTCCACTGTGAATGGCTAAGGGGTTCCAGCTGAGTACTATGATTTTACTATCCAATACCTGGTTTCACCTGTTCACAATTTATTCCACCTGTGTTTCTTTATTTTATGACCCAAGCGGTTTCTGTTTTCAAGATTTTTAGAGCCAGATATGCTTTCAATTAGTTAGTCAAGTGAGGCAAATAACCTTTTAATCAATAAAGACACCATTTCAATTTCTGTAAAAGGTATTTTATACACAGATATACTGTATATATCTCACAGGCTGCTGATAAGTAATAAGCAGAACTGTATCAACAAAAATAAATCCTTATTTCATTTTACAGATGCGTACTATACTTTGTTGACACATTATCAAAGAAGATGAGCTGGCAGCATAAAGAAGATCCAGTATTTGTCTGATTTATCTATACAGTCTGCTCAGAAAAAATAAACCCTCTTTTGTAAAGCTGGCCATACACTGCCAACTGTCAAATGTTGCAGCTGCTTGTGATTGGATGCAATTGCTCTTCGGCTGTTATTTTCTTCCTGGCTCCTTCGAACTTTCAGGGGGATGTTGGGTAGAAGATATCTGGTAGGACTACCCATTGTTCAAATTCGATCAGTGTACGGCCAACTTACACTGCTTGCATGAAGAAAAACTTAATTTGATAATGTAATGATTATTACAGAGCTGCATTCATTTGTGTATGTTATATCTCCATTAATTAGTTGCACTAAATCAATGTTAAATTGTATGTAACCAATGAACTCCCCTTTTAAAGGTATTCTGTAATCCTGTGCTAGGGTGACAAAGCAACCCTTCTTCAGATACAGCACAGTGAGCGAGTGTTATCATCTTAAGACAGGAAGAGTATTTTTGGCAGACTCACCAGTTTTAGGGACTTGTAAGCTGCCATACAGTATATTAAATACAGTATCTCAGAAAAGTGAGTACACCCTTCACATTTTTGTAACTATTTTAATATATCTTTTCATGTGAAAATACTGAAGAAATTACACTTTGCTACAATGTAAAGTAGTGAGTGTACAGCTTGTATAACAGTGTAAAATTGGTTGTCCCCTCAAAATAACTCAACACACAGCCATTAATGTCTAAACCACTGGCAACAAAAGTGAGTACGTGAAAATGTCCAAATTGGTCCCAATTAACCATTTTCCCTCCCCGGTGTTATGTGACTTGTTAGTGTTACAAGGTCTCAGGTGTGAATGGGGAGCAGGTGTGGTAATCTTGGTGTTATCGCTCTCACTAATTCATACTGGTCACTGGAAGTTCAACGTGGCACCTCATAGCAAAGAACTCTCTGAGGATCTGAAAAAAAGAATTGTTGCTCTACATAAAGGTGGCCCAGGCTATAAGAAGATTGCCAAGTCCCTGACACTGAGCTGCAGCATGGTGGCCAAAACCATACAGCCGTTTAACAGGACAGGTTCCACTTAGAACAGGTCTTGCCATGGTCGACCAAAGAAGTTGAGTGCATGTGCTCAACTTCATATGAAGAAGATTTCTCTGGGTGCTGCCAGCATTGCTGCAGAGGTTGAAGGGGTGGGGGGTCAGACCATATACAGCACACTGCATAAAATTGGTCTGCATGGCTGTCGTCCTAGAAGGAAGCCTCTTCTAAAGATGATGCACAAGAAAGCCTGCAAACAGTTTGCTAAAGACAAGCAGACTAAGGTCATGGATTACTGGAACTGGAAACATGTCCTGTGGTCTGATGAGACCAAGATAAACTTATTTTGTTCAGATGGTGTCAAGCGTGTGTGATGGCAACCAGGTGAGGAGTACAAAGACAAGTGTGTCTTGCCTACAGTCAAGCATGGTGATGGGAGTGTCATGGTCTGGGGCTGTATGAGTGCTGCCGGCACTGGAGAGCTACAGTTCATTGAGGGAACCATGAATGCCAACGGAGACTGGGCGCAAGGCAGTATTCCAACATGATAACAACCCCAAACACACCTCCAAGATGACCACTGCCTTGCTAAAGAAGCTGAGGGTAAAGGTGATGCAGGTAAAGCATGTCTCCGTACATAAACCCAATTGAGCATCTGTGGGGCATCCTCAAACGGAAGGTGGAGGAGCGCAAAGTAACATCCACCAGCTCCGTGATGTCGTCATGGAGGAGTGGAAGAGGACTCCAGTGGCAACCTGTGAAGCTCTGGTGAACTTCATGCTCAAGAGGGTTAAGGAAGTGCTGGAAAATAATGGTGGCGACACAAAATATTGACACATTGGGCCCAATTTGGACATTTTCACTTAGGAGTGTACTTAATTTTGTTGACAGCGGTTTAGACATTAATGGCTGTGTGTTGAGTTATTTTAAGGGGACAGCAGATGTACACTGTTATACAAGCTGTACACTCACTACTTTACACTGTAGCAAAGTGTCATTTCTTCAGTGTTGTCACATGAAAAGATATAATAAAATATTTTCAAAAATGTGAGGGGTGTACTCACTTTTGTGAGATACTGTATATATTAGAATTTTTCCTGTTTGTATATACCTACCATTCCTTTGCTTTTCTTTTGCTCCATTCAGATCTCCAGGAAGATAAGTGCATTCCTTCAAACTGTCCTGGATTCCCTGGGACCGTCCCGAGATTTCAAGTAAGTCCCGGGTCCTGCGGATCTGGCCGCCCATCTCTGCTTCCCCCCTCACCACCGCCATCCTAGCATCCAATCAGCCAATGACACACTTTAAAGGCCACCTCCCAGCTCCACCCCCCCCCACCTTCAGATCCCAATTCCTGTCTCTTAGCAGCTCCTGCATGGTAAGAGGAGTCCAGCAGCCCTGCACTTTTCAGCTTGTCTCACAGAAGCCGATAGAGGATGTTTTCCCAGTCGCTTCCTCCACCAGCTTTTTTTTTATTTTTTTATTCTATATTTCTGTATCTTTTTTTCTTATAGACAATGTCAACAACATAATAGTAACCATAATAAAAAGTATTTTACATATTACCAATCAGCTATGTTATCTTAGCAATAAAAAAATCAAAGAAACCAAAAAAGAGTGTTGAATGTCTATTTCTATACTTACCCCTCCCTCCCATTCTATATATCGCAGTCATCTGCGCCTGTCCCCTTTGACCCCGGAGAGAAAAAGAAAAAGGGAAAAACACATTTTAATTCCCCTCCCTTGCCTGCTGGGCTCAATTGACGGGGATGACATCTCCCCTAGGGAGCTTCTAGGCCCTATTTTCTATCTTCTCCAAATAATTTCTTTCCCTCTTCCGATTTTACAAATTCTTCCCATGGTGCCCATATCTCATTAATTTGTTCCATTCTTCCCATTGCACTGGGCCATAGATTTTCCATTATCCAAATTCGTCTAATTTTTTCCAGCCACATAGAAATAGACTGTGTTTGAATTTCCTTCCAACATATAGATATGCAGCTTTTGGCTTCATTCACCATGTGACATATTATTGAGTTTTTGTATCTTTTCATCCAGATTTGGGAACTTTGTAGCAGAAAGAAGGCTGGATCATCCGGGACCTGATATTCCGTAAACATTTGCGTTATCCTCTGAACTTCCAACCAAAACCGTCTAATCACTGGACATTGCCAAAAAATATGAAAAATAGTCCCCCGTTCACCACAGTTTCTCCAACATCTATCTGACTCTTCCGGAAAAAAATTATTTAAGACTACTGGGGTACAGTACCATTGTGTTAACAATTTATAATTAGATTCCTGTATTTTGGTACATCTAGAAGTGCTCAATGCCAGTTGTTCTATTTTCTTACTCTGTATTGAGGAAAACCTTTGATTCAGATCTCTCTCCCATTTACTCAGACTTTTTATTTTATACTCCTCTGTGGGTGTTACCAGGAGAGCATATATTTTAGATATAACATGGGAGATTGGTTCCTTTTCCTCACAATATGTCTCAAATCTTGTGTGTGGTCTACAATATTTCTCCATTGGGCCTAGGGATACCAGGAAATGTCGCACTTGTCGTGCCTGCCAGGCCGACATTTCAAATTGGCCACCCTGTTGGATCATATTTTCTATTGATGGCCAATTATCTAAGTTCGTAAAGTGTGATACTTGATATAATCCTCCATCTCTAAGTCCCTGAAAGCTTCTTACCTCCAATCCTGATGGAAATGCTGGGTTCCCCAGGATTGGTGTCAAAGGTGACTGTTCTGTAGATATTCTAGGGTTCCGACTAATCTTATATCCCACTTGAAGTGTAGGGCCTATTATAGGGTGCGTTTTCAATTAAGAAGGTAGAGATGTATAACACCAAATGGCTTTGCTCAATAAAATAATACTTATTTGCTGTTCAATTCTGATCTATAATTTATATTCTGTGTGCCTGCACCAGTCAATAATCCTACCTAATTGAGCTGCCTGATAATACTTATACATATCTGGGGATGAAATTCCACCCCGCTCCTTCGGTATTGTTAATAAACTTCTATTGATCCTAGGTCGTCTGCAGGCCCAAATACATTTCGAAAACTCTATCCCTATCTGGTTAACCTCCCTGGTGGTATGATTCTGTCTGAAATTACGTACCAAAAGCGGTACAATTATTTTGCATGGAAATTTGGTGTTATGTATTGTAGGCCTGCAATTCTTAGTAATTACTTACTTAAACCTGACCAAACAAGAGTCTAGTAGACATCCCAGGTATGATAAAGTTTGAAACACAAAATCATAATATATAATATAATAAATAATAACAAATAATAATGTAATTATAATAAAAAATATTCAATAATGTAATCAAAAACACTGAAATTTGCTCAGTTGCAGAATTGTCACTGTCATTAGATTTTTTGTTTGATGATGAATTTCCCCACAAATCGCTATCGCTCAATTCTGTGAGTGATTGTAATTTATTGTCGCTGTTTTTTAGCTGGTCTAAAACAACTTTTGACATAAAGGGACACTTTTTTTGGTTGCTATGAACAATTTCCAATCTCCAGTTTCCAGGCAGAAAGAACAGTTTTTATTATATAAAAGTGCATGCAGGACACTGGGCAGACCACTAGGGACAAAGGGGATGTGTAATTATTAAATACATTACTGTAATCAGTAAGATAACAATATACTGTATGTATACTATGTGTTTACCTTTTTGAATTTGGCGCCGAACTCCACCCCCGTCCAATGCAATGTCGCAGGGAACGGATCTCGGCACTCGGCAGTGAGGATCGAGCGAGACACGGCTCGCAGACACTGCGGGAGGACATCGCAGGATCCAGGGAACAAGATAAGTTACTTCCCTTGGATACTGCGATGCAGCCTGAGTCTGGCTCGGGGTTCCCGATTTTAGCATAAAAAAAAATCACCCCGAGCCTGACTCGGGAACACCGCCAGGGAGGTTAAAATAGGACCTGGGGATATATATAGGTAATGCCTGAAACAAATACAGAAACCTAGGAACTATATTCATCTTCAAGATGTTACACCCCGAACCAGGAATGCATGCCCTTGTTCCATTTTTTAAAAAGTATTTTGACAGTCATTAGTAATGGTCGGAAGTTCAGGTCAAAGATCTTTGTTAAATTTGAGGGAATCTGTGTCCCGAAGTAATTCAATGCCGTTGTCGTCCATCTAAATTTAAAGTTATGTTGAAGGTTTCTACTTAGGTGTCCCTGCATCGCCACTCCCATAGCCTCCGACTTACTATAATTTATCCTGAAGCCAAACAGAGCTCCGTACTGTTCTATTTCCTTCAGCAAATTGGGCAATGATATTTGTGGAGAGGCTAAGGAAAACAATAAGTCATCAGCATAAGCCGATACCTTATATTCTTCACCTCCTATTCTTATTCCCACAATGTCTGGGTTCTGTCTGGTCCTATTTAAAAAGGGTTCTAGTGTCAGAGCAAATAGGAGTGGCGATAAGGGGCACCCCTGGCGGGTCCCATTTCTGATCGGGAATATTTTAGAGTATACTCCATTTGCCTTAACCGTAGCTTGTGGTTTCGAGTACAGCTCAGTTATCCACTGTAGCATCCGATTCCCAAGCCCCATGTGTCTCAGTACTCCTAACATAAATCTCCAATTCACCCTATCAAAGGCTTTTTCCGCATCTATGTTTATAAACACACTAGGGTTTTTTAATTGGTTTGCTTGTTGAATTAAGTTTAGTACTTTAATGGTACTATCTCTTGCTTAACGTTTGGGAATAAATCCCACTTGATCTAAATGTACTAACTGACACACATGGGGTTGCAATCGGATAGCTAGAGTCTTTGTAAATATCTTTAAATCTGTGTTCAATAAAGATATCGGTCGGTAACTACTACAGCACCTTCCTTTGGCAGAATCGTGATATGTGCTCTTAATGTATCTATTGTAAAGGTAGTTTCCTGTCCGATGGCATTAAATAATTTGGTCATGTATGGGCTTAGTAAAGGAAAGAAACTTTTAAAGTATTGTATAGAAAAACCATCTGGTTCAGGAGCCTTTCCATGTTTTATCGTTTGTATTGCTGTAAATATTTCCTCGGATGTAATGGGTGCTTCTAATTTTCTTCGAACCGGAGATGGTAGTCGGGCTAGTTGTGAGGAGGCTAGATATTCATCTAGAGACGAGTGAGGCAAAGGAGAAGGTGCTAAATTGTATAGTGAGGAGTAATACTCCCCAAATTCCTGTGCGATATCTTTCGGGATCGAGAGTTTTTGGTATCTTTTTCCCTTAATATAGGGTATATATGATCGTATTTGTTGTTCTTTCAGTTTTTTTGCTAATAGTTTGCCGCACTTGTCTCCGGATTCATATGTAGCCCATCTCCCTCTTTGTAGTACCCGCCTTTGCTTTGTATCAGGATATCTGATATCTGTCGTCCTAAATGTGCTAATTCATTTCCTACTCCCCTTTCTGATGTCTCTTTATGTAATATCTCCAATTCTTGGATCTTTCCCAATAACTCATTTATTTCCTTTTCTCTAGCCTTCTTTACTCGGGAACCATGTTTAATTAAAATTCCCCTTATAACTGTTTTATGTGCAGGGTCACTTTCTGCACTGTCATTTATTTGGAAATACCATGTAATTTCTTTACTCAGATCTGCTAGAATTCCTGGTGATTGTAATAAGCTCTCATTCAATCTCCAGCTCCATTCCATAGGATGGGCTGCCCCTGATAGTAAGAGTTCTATTGTGATTGGAGCGTGATCTAACCAGGTTATGCTACCTATTGATATATCCTGCACACTGGAGATTAGTTGCTGCGGTATCAAAAAAAGATCAATCCTTGATTATGATTGGTGTGGATTAGAAAATATGTATAATCCCTCTCCTCTGTGTGCAGGATACGCCAAGCGTCTATCAGTTGATTTTCACGAAGTTTCTAAAAAATATGCTTCCTTGTCCCAATAGACACTGAGGGGGAACCTCTAGAGGCATCGATTCTTGGATCTAAGGGTATATTAAGATCCCCCCAGAATTATTTTCCCTTCTTTAAATTTTGTCAATTTTGATAACATTTTTCCAATTAAACTGTCTTGATTAGAGTTGAGCGGACACCTAGATGTTCGGGTTCGACGGGTTCGGCCGAACTTCGGAAAAAAGTTCGGGTTCGGGACCGAACTTTAACCCGAACCCGAACCCGAACCCGAACCCCATTGAAGTCAATAGGGACCCGGACTTCTAAGGACTAAAAAGGCTCTAAAAAAGTAATAGAAAGGGCTAGAGGGCTGCAAATGGCAGCAAAATGTTGTTAAGAGCATGGCAAGTGCTCTGCAAACAAATGTGGATAGGGAAATAACTTAAAATAACCTAAAAAAAATAATAAAATATGCTGGAGGCCCCCTTTTCAGCAGAAGAGGTACAGGAAGTCATTAAGAACCTCAGAAACTCAACGGCACGATGCCACACATATAGTGGGAATTCCCCAGAATACGCCCTTTCTGGAATAAATTATTCAATTTAATGGATAAGCTAGTGGGAAAATAAAATACTTTGAAATAAAAATGTAGCGGGGTGCTAAATTTAAGGGAAGTGTTTGAGTGGTAAATAGGCTCAAACACCTTAATTCTGTAGGATTCATGGACCATTTTGTCCTCGGGGGACAGTATTGGTGTGCAGTTCCCTGCGGCCTACAGGTGGCGCTGCCATGGTAGGCTAGGGTTGAACCGCCGATACAGTGCTGTGCCTTTTGTGTCCCCTCTTGGCAGTAGTGCAGCGGGGTGGGGAACCTGCTGTGCATGCCGGGAGAGCATATAAAAGGGGCAGACCTTTGGCCTGGGGGCTGATGTCCAGTGGGGTCCGCGCCCAGGTGCTTTCGGCCTGGGTGCATGTTTTTCTGTTTCATCTCGGGCACCTTTAGCCTGGGGTGAGGTACTATCCTGCAGTTCCTGCTGCCCTGGGTATGGAGGCCTAGGGGCGGGAGTAAAGCCTGGAGTCCAGAGCCTTCGTCTGGAGTCCGCTAAGGGTCGAGGAGTCTTAGGGTGCCGCCTCGTGTAGGGGACCCTGTTCCAGGGAAGGGAGGATCATTCTGATGGACCGATGCGGGATTCACAGTGAAGGAAGGGTCTGTTGACTCCCTGGAGAGATGTCTTCCCTTTGATATGGGCTAGGTTCGTAGAAGGAGAAGCTCAAGGTCATCTTGACTGTATCAGAGGCCTTATTCACGCGGCCCGTGGCAGGGGCCTTATACACCCTGGTCTGTGGCAGAGACCAAAGTTCTCCAGGTCCGTGGCAGGGGCCTTGTACACCCGGTCTGTGGCAGAGACCAACCTCAAGGTCTGTGGCAGAGACCGTGCACCTAAAACTGTTTGAGAAACCTAAGCAGTAAAGTGAATGTGCTACGTTTGTGCCTGGACCTCCTCCACACCTTAAGCTGTCCTGTTTCTTTGCTCTAACCTTTTCTATCCGAGTAGAGTTTATTTTGCCATGAGAGAATAACAGTTGTAGTTTCAGCTGGTGTGGACATTGACTTTACTGGGAATTAAAGGACTTGCCCCTACCTACAGTAGATGTGAGAATCATCCTCTGGAGGAGTTTTGACTCCGGCTGTGGACACGTCCCGTCAAGTACACCGCTCAACCTCTTTATATAGGAGGGTACGGGCTGGTAGTGTGGCGTGCCTTTCTCCCTCCTGCGAGGAGCCAACAACATAAAGGCAGGTAAGGGGGAAAGGATCTGTGCGCTACAAAAAAATAAAATAAAAATTATAATCTTGACCTAGGAGGACGAGGTCCATATGGAGTAGGAGGTTGAGGTGGCGGTGGATGTGGCTGTGTAGGTGGAAGCGGCGGTGGAGGAGGACGAGGTAGCCAACACTGGTTCAAAAATACAACAATGGCTGGGTAAGGCCGGTGATGTGTCGAATTCTGTCCCCCGTCGAATAGTGTCCACCCTGTACTGCGCTTGCTCAGTATGTAGGACAAGGGGTGCGTGGTGAGTTCAGGTGAAGGCCACACCATCCGTGGTTCAAGCCAAGCCAAGTGAGGCCGTGCCTGAAGCGTGGCGATCGAAGCGAGCCCGTGAGGGGCCCTGTTACTATGTGCTACCGTATGTCCACTTGGATGGTGGGGCTTGAACCTGCACTCACGGCGCTGAATCGCAGAGCTACAGAACTGCAGAAAATGCTATTAAAAAAAAATGTTGTTTTTTTAGTATAGCACAGTAGAAGACAAATATATAGAAATTCTTTATTTCACACACCTCCACATATGTATAACACACTGCAAAATATTTTTTGTGGCCCTAAATGGCGTTTTTTGGAAGACCACAACACACCCACAGTACGTAACCGCTGAATCGCAGAGCTACAGAACTGCAGAAAATGCTATTCAAAAAAAAAATTGTTTTTTTAGTATAGCACAGTAAAAGACAAATATATAGAAATTGTTTATTTCACACGCCTCCACATATGTATAACACACTGCAAAATATTTTTTGGGGCCCTAAATGGGTCTTTTTGCAAGAGTAAATTAAAGTGCAAATTTTTACTTATTTTTTTGCCCTAAATGGGTCTTTTTTTGCACGAGCAAAATGAAATGCATTTTTTTTTTGCCCTAAATGGGTCTTTTGGAAAAGAGCACAATAAAGTGCCTTTTTTTTGCCCTAAATGGGTCTTTTTCCAAGAGCAGAATACACCCACAGTATGGAAACGGTGTATCTCTCAATGTAATATATGCAGTGCTGGTGCACTGAGCTTGCAAATAAAAGTTAGATTTTCTCTGACACTGGGCTCATGGCAGTGTAAAAAGACTGTGCACTGCAACACAAACAGGTAAACCTATGCAGATCGCTGAGTTATATCTCTGAATCTGGACTCCTATTCCTATATAATAAATAGGGATGAGCTTCGTGTTCGAGTCGAACATACGTTCGACTCGAACATTGGCTGTTCGATCGTTCGACGAAGATCGAACGATTTGGGCCGTTCGCGCCAAATTCGAGTGACGCGAACGGCCCACAATGCACTACGCCATCGCAGTGTCATCCAGGCGCTGTGATTGGCCAAGCATGCACTGTGACCCCGCATGCTTGGCCAATCACAGCGCCGGCAGCGAGGAGAGCAATGATTGGCCACAGGCAGGATGCCTGTGGCCAATTATTGCTGAGGGTGTTTAGTACACGCCCCACACTATAAAAGGCCGCCAGCACGGCGGCCTAGTGTAGTGTGTTCCGGAGCAGGGATAGAGTAGCATAGGCAGGGACAGTGACTGTTATTTCTTTCTTGCTTAACCTGGATTCCTTTAGTTTAGGGAAAGAGAAGGATAGGTAGGGAGAGTGTCAGTGTGTTTTGTGCTTCTGCTATAGTGTGCTTAAAAAAAAACATTTATTCTAGGGACAGAAAACTCTAGGTAGGGACAGTGTCAGTTTCTTTCACTCTGCAAGTCCTTGTTTCCAGGGACCTGTAAGGACAGTGAGTTAATTGTCCTTGTGCTATATTGTGCTTAAAAAAAACATTTATTCTAGGGACAGAAAACTCTAGGTAGGGACAGTGTCAGTTTCTTTCACTCTGCAAGTCCTTGTTTCCAGGGACCTGTAAGGACAGTGAGTTAATTTTCCTTGTGCTATATTGTGATTAAAAAAAACATTTTTTCTAGGGACAGAAAACTGTAGGTAGGGAGAGTGTTTTTTTTCTTTCACTCTGCAAGTCCTTGTTTCCAGGGACCTGTAAGGACAGTGAGTTAATTTTCCTTGTGCTATATTGTGATTAAAAAAAACATTTTTTCTAGGGACAGAAAACTGTAGGTAGGGAGAGTGTTTTTTTTCTTTCACTCTGCAAGTCCTTGTTTCCAGGGACCTGTAAGGACAGTGAGTTAATTGTCCTTGTGCTATATTGTGCTTAAAAAAAACATTTATTCTAGGGACAGAAAACTCTAGGTAGGGACAGTGTCAGTTTCTTTCACTCTGCAAGTCCTTGTTTCCAGGGACCTGTAAGGACAGTGAGTTAATTTTCCTTGTGCTATATTGTGATTAAAAAAAACATTTATTCTAGGGACAGAAAACTCTAGGTAGGGACAGTGTCAGTTTCTTTCACTCTGCAAGTCCTTGTTTCCAGGGACCTGTAAGGACAGTGAGTTAATTTTCCTTGTGCTATATTGTGATTAAAAAAAACATTTATTCTAGGGACAGAAAACTCTAGGTAGGGACAGTGTCAGTTTCTTTCACTCTGCAAGTCCTTGTTTCCAGGGACCTGTAAGGACAGTGAGTTAATTTTCCTTGTGCTATATTGTGATTAAAAAAAACATTTATTCTAGGGACAGAAAACTCTAGGTAGGGACAGTGTCAGTTTCTTTCACTCTGCAAGTCCTTGTTTCCAGGGACCTGTAAGGACAGTGAGTTAATTTTCCTTGTGCTATATTGTGATTAAAAAAAACATTTATTCTAGGGACAGAAAACTCTAGGTAGGGACAGTGTCAGTTTCTTTCACTCTGCAAGTCCTTGTTTCCAGGGACCTGTAAGGACAGTGAGTTAATTTTCCTTGTGCTATATTGTGATTAAAAAAAACATTTTTTCTAGGGACAGAAAACTGTAGGTAGGGAGAGTGTTTTTTTTCTTTCACTCTGCAAGTCCTTGTTTCCAGGGACCTGTAAGGACAGTGAGTTAATTTTCCTTGTGCTATATTGTGATTAAAAAAAACATTTTTTCTAGGGACAGAAAACTGTAGGTAGGGAGAGTGTTTTTTTTCTTTCACTCTGCAAGTCCTTGTTTCCAGGGACCTGTAAGGACAGTGAGTTAATTGTCCTTGTGCTATATTGTGCTTAAAAAAAACATTTATTCTAGGGACAGAAAACTCTAGGTAGGGACAGTGTCAGTTTCTTTCACTCTGCAAGTCCTTGTTTCCAGGGACCTGTAAGGACAGTGAGTTAATTTTCCTTGTGCTATATTGTGATTAAAAAAAACATTTATTCTAGGGACAGAAAACTCTAGGTAGGGACAGTGTCAGTTTCTTTCACTCTGCAAGTCCTTGTTTCCAGGGACCTGTAAGGACAGTGAGTTAATTTTCCTTGTGCTATATTGTGATTAAAAAAAACATTTTTTCTAGGGACAGAAAACTGTAGGTAGGGAGAGTGTTTTTTTTTCTTTCACTCTGCAAGTCCTTGTTTCCAGGGACCTGTAAGGACAGTGAGTTAATTTTCCTTGTGCTATATTGTGATTAAAAAAAACATTTTTTCTAGGGACAGAAAACTGTAGGTAGGGAGAGTGTTTTTTTTCTTTCACTCTGCAAGTCCTTGTTTCCAGGGACCTGTAAGGACAGTGAGTTAATTGTCCTTGTGCTATATTGTGCTTAAAAAAAACATTTATTCTAGGGACAGAAAACTCTAGGTAGGGACAGTGTCAGTTTCTTTCACTCTGCAAGTCCTTGTTTCCAGGGACCTGTAAGGACAGTGAGTTAATTTTCCTTGTGCTATATTGTGATTAAAAAAAACATTTATTCTAGGGACAGAAAACTCTAGGTAGGGACAGTGTCAGTTTCTTTCACTCTGCAAGTCCTTGTTTCCAGGGACCTGTAAGGACAGTGAGTTCATTTTCCTTGTGCTATATTGTGATTAAAAAAAACATTTATTCTAGGGACAGAAAACTCTAGGTAGGGACAGTGTCAGTTTCTTTCACTCTGCAAGTCCTTGTTTCCAGGGACCTGTAAGGACAGTGAGTTAATTTTCCTTGTGCTATATTGTGATTAAAAAAAACATTTATTCTAGGGACAGAAAACTCTAGGTAGGGACAGTGTCAGTTTCTTTCACTCTGCAAGTCCTTGTTTCCAGGGACCTGTAAGGACAGTGAGTTAATTTTCCTTGTGCTATATTGTGATTAAAAAAAACATTTTTTCTAGGGACAGAAAACTGTAGGTAGGGAGAGTGTTTTTTTTCTTTCACTCTGCAAGTCCTTGTTTCCAGGGACCTGTAAGGACAGTGAGTTAATTTTCCTTGTGCTATATTGTGATTAAAAAAAACATTTTTTCTAGGGACAGAAAACTGTAGGTAGGGAGAGTGTTTTTTTTCTTTCACTCTGCAAGTCCTTGTTTCCAGGGACCTGTAAGGACAGTGAGTTAATTGTCCTTGTGCTATATTGTGCTTAAAAAAAACATTTATTCTAGGGACAGAAAACTCTAGGTAGGGACAGTGTCAGTTTCTTTCACTCTGCAAGTCCTTGTTTCCAGGGACCTGTAAGGACAGTGAGTTAATTTTCCTTGTGCTATATTGTGATTAAAAAAAACATTTATTCTAGGGACAGAAAACTCTAGGTAGGGACAGTGTCAGTTTCTTTCACTCTGCAAGTCCTTGTTTCCAGGGACCTGTAAGGACAGTGAGTTAATTTTCCTTGTGCTATATTGTGATTAAAAAAAACATTTATTCTAGGGACAGAAAACTCTAGGTAGGGACAGTGTCAGTTTCTTTCACTCTGCAAGTCCTTGTTTCCAGGGACCTGTAAGGACAGTGAGTTAATTTTCCTTGTGCTATATTGTGATTAAAAAAAACATTTATTCTAGGGACAGAAAACTCTAGGTAGGGACAGTGTCAGTTTCTTTCACTCTGCAAGTCCTTGTTTCCAGGGACCTGTAAGGACAGTGAGTTAATTTTCCTTGTGCTATATTGTGATTAAAAAAAACATTTATTCTAGGGACAGAAAACTCTAGGTAGGGACAGTGTCAGTTTCTTTCACTCTGCAAGTCCTTGTTTCCAGGGACCTGTAAGGACAGTGAGTTAATTTTCCTTGTGCTATATTGTGATTAAAAAAAACATTTATTCTAGGGACAGAAAACTCTAGGTAGGGACAGTGTCAGTTTCTTTCACTCTGCAAGTCCTTGTTTCCAGGGACCTGTAAGGACAGTGAGTTAATTTTCCTTGTGCTATATTGTGATTAAAAAAAACATTTTTTCTAGGGACAGAAAACTGTAGGTAGGGAGAGTGTTTTTTTTCTTTCACTCTGCAAGTCCTTGTTTCCAGGGACCTGTAAGGACAGTGAGTTAATTTTCCTTGTGCTATATTGTGATTAAAAAAAAACATTTTTTCTAGGGACAGAAAACTGTAGGTAGGGAGAGTGTTTTTTTTCTTTCACTCTGCAAGTCCTTGTTTCCAGGGACCTGTAAGGACAGTGAGTTAATTGTCCTTGTGCTATATTGTGCTTAAAAAAAACATTTATTCTAGGGACAGAAAACTCTAGGTAGGGACAGTGTCAGTTTCTTTCACTCTGCAAGTCCTTGTTTCCAGGGACCTGTAAGGACAGTGAGTTAATTTTCCTTGTGCTATATTGTGCTTAAAAAAAACATTTATTCTAGGGACAGAAAACTCTAGGTAGGGACAGTGTCAGTTTCTTTCACTCTGCAAGTCCTTGTTTCCAGGGACCTGTAAGGACAGTGAGTTAATTTTCCTTGTGCTATATTGTGATTAAAAAAAACATTTATTCTAGGGACAGAAAACTCTAGGTAGGGACAGTGTCAGTTTCTTTCACTCTGCAAGTCCTTGTTTCCAGGGACCTGTAAGGACATTGAGTGAATTGTCCTTGTGCTATATTGTGATTAAAAAAAACATTTATTCTAGGGACAGAAAACTCTAGGTAGGGACAGTGTCAGTTTCTTTCACTGTGAAAGTCCTTGTTTCAAGGGACAGAGAAGGACACCTGAAGGTAGCCCTTATTGCTTTTTTCCCATCTCCCTGCAGGCCATCTATTAGAATGTCTGGAAGGCAAACAAGGAGAGGCAGACAGTCAGGAGGCAATAAAAGAGGGCAAGCAGGCTCTGTGTCTGGGGGCAACAGTGCTGGTCGTGGACGCGGTGCATTGTCATCAGCACATGGCCATGGGACACGCTTGTCCTTCTTTTCGGCAGCTGGACATGTTGAGCCACATCATGCCGAAGACTTGGTAGAGTGGATGACCAAGCCCTCCTCCTCCTCCTCATCCTCTCTCACCCAGGCTCAGGGTACTGGAAAAGCAGCTGCCAAAGCGTCGTCTTCCCTGGTATCAATGTCAGACAAATCATCAGTCACTCCTTCCCTAGACCCACCATGTCCTCCTCCTGAGGAGTCCCCCGAACTGTTTCAGCACAGTGTTGGGTACATGCTCCAGGAGGATGCCCAGCGTTTCGAAGGGTCTGATGATGAAACCCAGCTAGAGGAAGGCAGTAGCGTGAGAGCAGACAGAGGGGATGCTCAAGAAGGACACCAATCTGGCAGTCATGTTCCAGCAGCTGCAGCATACTGCCAGATTGGCTCCAGTGATGAGGAGGGAGGGGATGATGAGGTCAATGACTCCACGTGGGTGCCTAATAGGAGAGAGGAGGAGGAGGAGGATGAGGAGGAGGCACATCTCCAACGAGGCAGGATGCCCTTTGGTGGCCAGCGTAAGGGCAGTACACCGACGGAATCACACCGCAGAGCTCCGCCTGTGCAGGGCGCTGCCTCTGCCCGTCATTCAAAAAGTTCTTTGGTGTGGGCCTTTTTTGAGGCTAGTGCATCAGATCGCACAGCTGCTGTTTGCAACATATGTCTCAAGCGTATATCGCGTGGCCAAAACATCAGCCGCTTGGGTACCACATGCCTGACCAGACATATGTTGACCTGCCATGCAGCTCGTTGGCAAGCCTACCTCAAAGACCCACACCAAAGAACAAAGCGGACCTCTCCTTGCACCGCATCAGCTGGGATCTCCAACCCCACTATAACTTCAGTCCTCTCTGAAACATGCACTGAGAGGAATGAAGGTGTAGAATTAGGTGTGTCACAGCCAAGTACTTGCGCCCACTCTGCTAGCAGTACACCGACGTCCGATTCTAGCAGGCAAATTTCCCTGCCCCAGCTGCTGGACCGTCGAAAGAAGTTCACTCCCAGCCATCCACATGCCCAGCGGTTGAATGCTAGCTTGGCTAAATTGCTAGCGCTTCAACTGCTGCCTTTTCAGTTGGTAGACTCGGCCCCCTTCCGTGAGTTTGTGCAATGTGCGGTTCCTCAGTGGCAGGTTCCCAAACGCCACTTTTTCTCACGGAAGGCTATTCCGGCTCTCTACCGGCATGTGGAAGGCAATGTCTTGGCCTCGCTGGACAGGGCGGTCAGCGGTAAGGTGCATATTACCGCTGACTCATGGTCCAGCAGGCATGGACAGGGACGTTACCTTTCTTTCACGGCCCATTGGGTCACTCTTTTGGCAGCTGGGAAGGATTCAGGACAAGGTGCAGTAGTGTTGGAGGTTGTCCCACCGCCACGCCTCCAAAATGCTACTACTGGTTGTGACACACCTCTCTCCTCCACCCCCTCCTCTTCTTCTTCCTCCATGGCCTCTTCCTGTGGTTTGTCCTATGAACCAGCGGTGCTCCGTAGCCGTTCACGGGGCTACGCAAGTACGCAGGCAAAAAGATGCCATGCCGTGCTTGCGCTGGTGTGTTTGGGGGACAGAAGCCACACTGGGGCAGAGGTCCTGTCTGCTCTGCAGGGCCAGGCCGAGAGGTGGTTGACGCCACGCCAGCTTAAGCCAGGAATGGTGGTTTGCGACAATGGCACCAACCTCCTCTCCGCCCTCCGACAGGGACAACTGACCCATGTGCCCTGTGTGGCTCACGTCCTTAACCTGGTGGTGCAGCGCTTCTTGGGCAGGTACCCGGGCTTACAGGATGTCCTGAGGCAGGCCAGGAAAGTCTGTGTGCATTTCCGCAGATCTTATAATGCCAGTGCTCGCCTGGCTGAGCTGCAAAAGGAGTTGAACCTGCCCAAGAACCGCCTTATATGTGACATGCCCACCAGGTGGAACTCAACGTTGGCCATGCTGCAGCGGCTGCACACGCAGCAGAGGGCCATCAATGAGTACCTGTGCGACTACGGCACCAGGACAGGGTCAGGGGAGCTTGGTTTTTTTTCTCCACGCCAGTGGGGCATGATCAGGGATGCATGCACTGTCCTGGCACCATTTGAGGAGGCCACGAGGATGGTGAGCAGTGACAGTGCATGCATCAGTGACACTGTACCTCTTGTCCACCTGTTGGAGCACACGCTGCGTGGAATAATGGACAGGGCACTTGAGGCAGAACAGAGGCAGGAAGAGGAGGACTTCCTTGCCTCTCAAGGCCCCCTTTACCCAGACAGTGTTCCTTCTGTCCCACCCATCGCACAGGAAGAGGAGGAGGAGGAGGAGGAGGAGGAGGAGGAGGAGGAGGATTGTGTCAGCATGGAGGTGGAGGCTGGCACTCAGCATCATCAGCAGCAGTCTTTTAGGGATGATTTACAGTCCCAAGAAACCAGTGGACTTGTACGTGGCTGGGAGGAGGTGGCTGCGGATCATGTCGTCCTTAGTGACCCAGAGGACTCCGGAGCGAATGCCTCAGCAAACCTACGCTGCATGGCCTCCCTGATCCTGCAAAGTCTGCGGAAGGATCCTCGTATTCTTCGGATCAAGGAGAGGGACCATTACTGGCTGGCCACTCTCCTTGATCCACGGTACAAGGGTAAGGTTGCGGACCTTATGTTACCGTCGCAGAGGGAGCAGAGGATGAGACAACTCCGGGAGGCCTTGCAGAAAGGTCTGTGCAACGCGTTCCCAGAGACTGGGAGGTTGCAAACTCCTGGTCCTGGACAACGAGTTGCTGAGGCTTCGGCCAGTCAAAGAAGGAGCTGTGGGGAAGGTGGCCGTCTGACCGATGCGTTCAGACAATTCTTTAGTCCGCAGCCCCAAAGTATGATCGGTTCCAGCAACCATCGCCAGCGTCTGATAAACATGGTGCAGGAATATCTAGGGGCAAGGTCAGACTTGGACACCTTCCCCACCGAAAATCCTCTGGCTTACTGGGTCTTGAGGATGGATCACTGGCCAGAGCTTGCACAGTATGCAATTGAGCTACTGGCCTGTCCTGCATCCAGCGTTCTTTCGGAACGCACATTCAGTGCTGCTGGAGGATTTGTCACGGATCACAGGGTGCGCCTGTCCACCGACTCGGTTGATCGACTGACTTTCATCAAGATGAACCAGTCTTGGATCACCACCAGCTACCACACACCTGATGCTGATATAACAGACTAATTGATTTTAAAATGTCACATCCCTTCAAGACTGATGCTGATGCTGAGTGCCTGTGCTGTTATGTTGACTGGCTATCCTCCTCCTCCGAGTCCTCAATGATACGATTGATGATGATAGCTTGGAAGATCATTTTTGTTTATGGGTGCCGCCACCAGTGCCTAACGCCCAATTTTTCAGCCCCTGTTTAACAGGGGCGTGTAATTACAATTTTTGAAGCAATACTTTGCAACAGGGCTCATTGCTGTGCTCCAAGTACAGTATCTGTGAGGAGTTGCAGTGTTGTGCCACCAGTGCCTAAGGCCCAATTTTTCAGCCCCTGTTTAACAGGGGCGTGTCATTACAATTTTTGAAGCAATACTTTGCAACAGGGCTCATTGCTGTGCTCCAAGTACAGTATCTGTGAAGGGTTGCAGTGTTGTGCCACCAGTGCCTAAGGCCCAATTTTTCAGCCCCTGTTCAACAGGGGCATGTAATTACAATTCTTGATCTAATAATTCACAGCAGGGCCCATTGCTGCACCCACCAAGAGTAACTGTCAGGGCTTACAGTGTTGTGGCACCAGCACCACCATCAAAGGCCCAATTTTTACTACCACTGTTCAACAATTATATGTAATTAAAATTCCTGATATAATAGTTGACAGCAGGGCGTTCCAGCACCAACCAAGAGTAACTGTGAGTGCTTACAGTGTTGTGCCAACACCAACAACTAAGGGGCCTATTTCTGCAGAGTATATACGGCAGGTCCCTACTTTCAAACATCCAACTTACAAACGACTCCTACTTGCAAACGCAAGAAGACAACAGGAAGTGAGAGGAAATCTACCACTAGGAAGGAAAATTCTCTCCTGTAAGAATAAATATGGGAGAAAGGTGTCTCCTCTGTACTGATGCTTTATCAGCAATCCTTGTTTCAAGAAAAACACCACATTTCAAAAACAGTTGTCATTAGGACGGAAAGTGAGGTGAAATGTTCTGAACAGGGGCACAGACAGCAAAACAAATGTTACAGGGGTGATAACCCTTACCTATGTTTTCCAAAAAGTTTAAAAATAGATTTTTGGTCTGGAGCTACACTTCAACAATGTACCTGTTCAAAATTACAAACAGATTCTACATAAGAACAAACCTACAGTCCCTGTCTTGTATGCACCGCCTGTATACGGCTGTTCAGAGTATATAGGGCCTTTTTTATTTTATGTGCGGGGTTCCCCTTAATATCCATACAAGACCCAAAGGGGCTGGTAATGGGCTGGGGTAGGGGGGGGGTCATGGGGTAGCTATGCCATTTTTCTTAAAGATTTTCATCCATATTACCGGGACCAGACATTACATTAAAGCCGCAAGCAGTTTTAAATGGCTTTTTTTTCCTTTAGAAGTGTCATTTTGTGCAGGGACAGTTCTAAACACGGGAAACACGTGGCACTTCACAGGCATACTTTAGACACCCCCCAGGTACGATATTTAAAGGAATATTTGACTTTTTTTTTTTCACTTTATGCATCATTAAAATGACTGCTCCCGGAAAACGACCGTTTTTAAAACTTATTTTTGCATTGATACATGTCCCCTGGTGCAGAACCCGGGTTCCCAAACCCTTTTTAGGACAATAACATGCATAATAGTTGTTATAATTAGCACTTTAGAATTCGAACGTTCGCATCCATTGTATTTAATAGGGTTCTAATGTTCGTTCGAACTTTCGGTCCGTTCGCGGGTTCTGGTGCGAACCGAACCCGGGGGTGTTCGGCTCATCACTAATAATAAATCTCTCTCCCTGAAAGCACCAACAGGAACCTGGCCCTACACTACACTGTCTCTCTATCTTTTCCCTCAGATTCCAGAATCAGGACTAACTCATGTATTTTCAATCTCTCCCAATAAGCAACAGCAGCAGACAAGATCCTCTCCCTATCTATTCTGAAGCAGAGTGACGTGTGTGCTGTGTGCCTCTAGCTTATATAGAAGCTGGGTCACATGTTGCACTGACCAATCACAGCCATGCCATTAGTAGGCATGGCTATGATGGCTTCTAAGGGCACACCAGCTAATCAAAAGGTGATTGGCTGGCCCCTGAAGCATTTCTAACTGCGCCATTAGATTGCCAAACCCGAACTCGAACACGGACTTTCACGCAAAGTCCGGGTTCGGGTTCGGGTTCGGGAAAAAGCTAAAGTTCAGTACGGACCCGAACTTTACAGTTCGGGTTCGCTCAACACTAGTCTTGATTAATGTTTTGAGTATAGATGGTAGCTAAAGTTACTTTTGTATTCTCAATAAATCCTTTAAAAAATAGATACCTCCCTCCTGGGTCTGCATATTTATCCAACAAGGACCATGCTATCGTATTGGATATTTAAATAGCCACCCCCTTAGTTTTGGCCTCTTTATTAGACGCCAAGTATACATTGGGGAAGTATCTATTTTGAAGATATGGGAATTTTAATCCTTAAAATTTGTTTCCTGTATCATTCCAATATCAGTTTTAGTCTGTCTCAAGTCATGGTGTAGCATCCTACGTTTTTCCGGGATGTTCAAACCCCTCGTATTTATGAAGGTCACCTTCAGTCCTCCCATCTTCTATGGTCCAGCAGGCAAAGGGAGGATAGGGAAAAAAATAAAAAAGGGGGGGGAACCCCGGGGTTATGGCACCAGTACCTACTTGGGATTACCTATTTACCCATAGATACCGAAAATGGGGGGGGTGTCTAGCCGACGCCTGAATAGCGGAGCAATGGGCCATATCCCCATGGCTGTCTTATTCCTTAAAATAAGTGGAAAAAAATAATTAAAATATAATAAACCACCAAAAAAGAGGAGAGAAACCATAAATAAAAAACAAGAAAGGATAGGTAATTCATAATTCCGCCCCTTCTTCCTCTTTTTACCTCCCCTCCTTCCGATACCATACTCAGAGGTTATTTTCTATTTCATAACCATTACGTATTTAAACTAATCTTATTTTCTAACTTTTGCTTTACCGTTTACTTCTTGAAGGGGCAAGATCCACCACAACATCTGTGTAACTAATTATTGATAAATAAAATACATTTTTCCATCACATCCTTATTTCATATCAATAATTTCAAAATAATTTCAAACTTCAGATTTCAGTTTCAAATTAGTACATTCTATATCCATCACAGACATCTACTTCCTAATAAAGATATTACTTGCAATTGCAGTTACCTAGACTTCCTGCCTCCCCTCAAACAGTACATCATGATCATATTACCATATCACATAACAAAAACATACTATCCCCCCCCTTCTCTCCTGAACCGTACCAGGCCACATGCCCTCAACATGGGGAGGATGTCCCCATGTTGATGGGGACAAGGGCCTCATCCCCACAACCCTTGCCCGGTGGTTGTGGGGGTATGCAGGCAGGGGGCTTATCGGAATCTGGAAGACCCCTTTAACAAAGGGGACCCCCAGATCCCACCCCCCTATGTGAATTGGTAAGGGGTACATTGTACGCCTACCATTTCACGAAGAAAGTGTAAAAAAAATGTAAAGAAACACACACCGACACCTTGGAAAAGTCCTTTATTAAAAAAAAAAAAACCTCTCGCCCCCCCCCCCCTCTTTTCCTGCAGCCTGCCGGGTTGCGTGCTCGGATAAAGGGTCTGGTATGGACTTTGGGGGGAACTCCACGCCATTTTTTTTTAAATTTGGGGTGGAGTTCCCCTTAAAATCCATACCAGACCTGAAGGGCCTGGTATGGATATTTGGGGGATCTCCACGCATTTTTTTTTTTATTTGCGGCAGGGTTCCCCTTAATATCCACACCAGACCTGAAGGGCCTGGTAATTTAATTTTATCAATGACATTTCTATGTATTGCCGGGAGCCGACAATTCATTATAGCCGTGAGTGAGTTTTAAATGACTTTTTTTCCCTTCAGAAATGACACTTTGTGCAGGGACAGTTCTAAGCATGTTAAACAAGCGCAACTTTACATGCATACTATACACACCCCCTAGTAGAGGTCTATTCATGTATTACACAGTGAAGAAAGTTCCCCATCAGGTCCGCTCAGGCCAATGACGTAGGCGGGGTCTGACATACCGAGGGGGCGGACCTGATGGGGAACTTCCTTCACTGTGTAATTCATGAATAGACCCGCCCCTTCTCATGTTCCGCATCTGGTCCGCTTAGCCTTACACCTAGTCATTGGCTGAGCGGACCTGATGGGGAACTTTAGAATGGGCGGGTCTATACATTTAATAGACTGCGGAGGAAGTTCCCCATCAGGTCCGCTCAGGCTCAGCCAATGACGGACAGCGCTGAACATCGGATCACCGCGGGACACTGGATTTCATCGCTGGAATGTTTTTTTTTTTTTTTTTTTTTTAATAAAGGACTTTTCCAAGGTGTTTGTGTGTTTTTTTTTTGGTTTTTTTACACTTTCTTCGTAAAATGGTAGGGGTACAATGTACCCCTTACAAATTCACATGGGGGCCGGGATCTGGGGTCCTCTTTGTTAAAGGGGTCTTCCAGATTCCGATAAGCCCCCTGCCCGCAGACCCCCACAACCACCGGGCAAGGGTTGTGGGGATGAGGCCCTTGTCCCCATCAACATGGGGACATCCTCCCCATGTTGAGGGCATGTGGCCTGGTACGGTTCAGGAGGGGGGCGCTCTCTCGTCCCCCTTCTTTATCCTGCGGCCTGCAAGGTTGCATGCTCGGATAAGGGTCTGGTATGGATTTTTGGTCGGGACTCCACGCCATTTTTTTTTTATTTGGGGTGGAGTTCCCCTTAAAATCCATGCCAGATCTGAAGGGCCTGGTATGGATATTTGTGGGGAACCGCACGCATTTTTTTTTTAAATTTGCAGCGGGGTTCCCCTTAATATCTATACCAGACCTGAAGGGCCTGGTAATTTAATTTGGGGGGACCCCCATGCTTTTTTTTTTTATCAATGACTTTTCTATGTATTGCCGGGAGCCGACAATTCATTAATAGCCGCAAGTGAGTTTTAAATGACTTTTTTTCCTTCAGAAATGAAATTTTGTGCAGGGACAGTTCTAAGCACGGGAAACATGCGCGACTTTACATGCATATCATACACACCCCCCAGGTACGAAATTTTAAGGAAAATTTCACTTTTATTTTTTCATTTTAAGCATTAATAAAATCACTTCTCCCGAAAAAACGCCCGTTTTTAAAACTTTTTTTTGCATTGATACATGTCCCCTGGGGCAGTACCCGGGTCCCCAAACACTTTTTATGACAATAACTTGCATATAAGCCTTTAAAATTAGCACTTTAGATTTCTCCCATAGACTTTTCGAATTTGCCGCAAACACCCCAAATTGTTCGCTGTTTGTTATTTTTGTCAGACCTGAAGTCGGTAGCGGATGGTCTCCCCCCTGAGAGCTGGACGCCAAGGCCGGGGAGGGTTGCGGGTCCAGCCAGGGATCAGTCCCTTCTCAGGGGGGGTTCCCAATGACCGGTGGTATCCCCGGGAAAGAGCCTCCCGGGCACAGGGGCGTTTCCCGGATCTCTTGTGGGTACATGCCTCCCCACCTACCTTCCACCCAGTATAGGGTACTTGGGGGATGAAGGAACCGGAGGCTCTGCAGGAGTCCAGGCCACTGGAGGAGGAAGGCTGTCATTTTCCAGACAGTGCAGCTCCAAAGGGAATGCTAAAAACACTCCTAAGCAGGAGTGAGCATTCCTTGGGTGGAGCAAGATGACACTGCTTCCGTTTCCGGGCGACATCACTTCCTGTTTCCGGTCCACACCAAAATGGCGGATCCGGACACTAAAGGCCAAAATAGGACTACTTCCGGCGGCGGGACTTCAGCAAAATGGCGCTGATCAGCGTCCTGGCCATAAAAATCTGGTGGAGCCAGGCGGAGGTCCCACAGGCCCCTCTCACCGCCTGGAGTCTCACAGCAGAGCTCCTAGGAAGAAGGAACCAGCTGAGACCAGGAATGGAAGGAGAGGAGGACACAGCTGTGGCTGCATCCCAGGAGGGGACCACGAGTGGTGAGTCTTTCCTCTATTTTTCACAAGGGGTGGGTTAAGGGAGGTCTTACCCACACCCCTTGAGGGGGGCAGGAGAGAGTACAGCTTGCTAAAAAACTAGTGCTGTCTTGTCTTTTTGTCTCCTTAGAACCCAGTGGATCTGCTCAAGGGGCCCACAAGGTTAAAAGCAAAAGTACCCCTCCCCCTAGAACAAAAAGGTGTGGGAATTGCAATGAAAAGCTCCCACGTGATCACGCAAAGCCTTTTTGTTACAGGTGCATACATAAATTGTCGGGTAAGGAAACCTCACAGGTGTTGAGAGACTTCCTTACAGTACAGGCAGAGATGCTGACTACGTTACAATCCCTTAAGACCGTTATTGCATCTAAGGAAGAGCATAGCACTAGTGGCAGAGAGGTTCAGTCCTCTAGAAAAGGTACTTCATCTCAGGGGAACACATCTGACAGAGGTCAGAGAATCCCGCAGGGGCCTCCCTCTTCCATTGCTTCAGGAGTAGATGAGCTTGAGGACCCAGAGGAGTCAGAAGAGGACTCATTAAAGGAGGGGGAAGGTTCAGACCCTGAAAGCCAGGATGGTGACAGTCCTAGACTTAGGCATCTCTTTCCCGTGGAGGACATGGGACAGTTGCTTAAGGCAATTTATGCCTCAGAAGATATCCCAGAACCTCCAGTGCAGACAACAGCCCGGGATAAGTTGTATAAAGGCTTAGGAAAACCTCAGTCCAGAGTATTCCCAGTACACCAGACTCTTAAGGAGGTAATTCTGAGGGAGTGGAAGGACCCAGAAAGGAAGGTCCTTAAGCTAAAAACCTAGAAGAGAAGGTTCCCTTTTGGGGAGGAAGAAGAAGAGAAGTTTTTCAAGACCCCCAAATTAGATGCAGCTCTTTCTCAGGTCTCTAAGAAATCCGATTTGTCCTTTGAGGACTCGGGTAGCATTAAGGACCAAATGGATAGGAAGGCTGAAACGCTTCCGCGCAGAGCATGGGATGCCAATGCGGCAGCCATGGCTCCGGCACTAGCATCTGCCTGCATAGCCAGGAATGTGAATGCCTGGCTAGGTAGGCTCTATGGCCATGTTTCTAGAGGGGACAATTCCGAAGAGGTTATGGACTCTCTTGAAATAATTAACAAAGCAGTAGCATATTTGGCTGATGCGACAGTGGAGGTTGTCAGGACCTCAGCCAAGTCAGCGGCCCTGTTGAACTCCGCAAGGAGGGCGGTCTGGGTTAAATCATGGCAGGGGGACCCTATGTCCAGATCACGGCTCTGCGGGTTACCTTTTGAAGGTTCCCAGCTTTTTGGTCCTGGTCTGGATCAGGTCCTATCGCACTCTGCAGAGAAGGGGAAAAAGTTCCCGGTTAAGGCCAAGAGAGAAAAAGGCAAAAAGTTTTTTCGTGCCCCTCCTAATCAGGGCCAGTTCAGGGCCAAGAAGGACACCAATAGAAGATGGGGGAAGGGAAAGAGCGGACAGAAGGGTGGCCTGCTGTTCTCCGGACCCAAAGACTCCAGCAAGCAGCCAAAGTGATGCCAGCGTCAGGGTAGGGGGGAGACTTTCTCGATTTGTCCCTCAATGGAGAAGGATCTCCGAAAGCCCCTACATCCTGCATATCCTGACAGAGGGATATCGTCTGGAACTTTCCTCTCCTCCCCCTCAAAATTTTACTCTGACGCATCTCCCCAAAGAACCATTGAGAGCAGCAGGGTTGATGGACAATTTGCAGGGATTGGCGGACCAGGAGGTTATCGTTCCCGTTCCACTCGAAGAGCTCTACCAGGGATTTTACTCCCACGTGTTTGTGGTCCAGAAACCGTCAGTAAGATTTCGCCTGATATTAGATCTCAGAAAGCTGAACAGGTTTCTGATACACAAGAGCTTTCGGATGGAAAGCATTTATACTGTGAGAAAACATCTATTGAAGGATGTCTTTATGGCCACAGTGGATCTGAGGGACGCATATCTCCACGTGCCTATTGCTCCGGAACACCAATCCCTGCTGAGGTTCGCAGTCCTGACAAGCAGGGGTATACAGCACTGGCAATACCGAGCACTTCCCTTTGGCTTAGCTGCAAGCCCAAGAGTGTTCACAAAGATATTGGCAGAGGTTGTAGCTTACCTGCATTTACAGGGGGTATCTCTGAAACACTATTTAGACGACCTCCTGATCTATGGACAGTCTTTAGAGCAAGTGACAGCAGACGTAAAGACGGTGATCTGCACCTTGGAGAACTTGGGTTGGATAGTAAACAGGGAAAAATCATCCCTAGTGCCATCCCAGATAAAAACTTTTCTTAGGTTACTCTGTGGACGCAGGGGCTCAGAAGCTTTTTCTCCCAGAGGAAAAAAGATTAAAGGTGATATCAGCAGTTTGCTCTCTATTGGAACCCAGGGACTGCTCTCGCAGACAGGTCATGAGGGTCCTTGGCCTAATGACTGCCTGTATTCCGGCGGTTCCCTGGGCTCAGCTACATTCCAGGGAGCTACAGTTTTTCCTTCTATCCTCCTGGGACAAGAAGACAGAGTCTCTGGATGGGAAGGTAGCCATTCCAGCAAGGGTAAGGGCCTCCCTAGATTGGTGGCTGGGTCAGGACAGACTCACGTTGGGTCGTCTCTGGACCCAGTGGAACCCTTTAAAAATTACCACAGATGCAAGCGCCTGAGGTTGGGGTGCTCACTTGGGGACCTCCAAGCACAGGGATCCTGGAACCCGATTCAAGCAAGAGCCTCCTCCAATTACAGGGAGCTTCTTGCGGTGGGTCAGGCTCTGAAGGCCTTTGAAAGCAGAGTTCAGGGACTAGACGTCCAAGTCCTTTCGGACAATGTGACAGCAGTTTCCTATCTAAACTGACAAGGGGGTACAAGATCCAGAAGGCTACTAAGTCTAGCCTTGGAGATTCTGAGTTGGGCAGAAGGGGTCCTTCAATCCATATCGGCGGTCCACATAAGAGGGACCACCAATGTGGTAGCGGATTTCCTAAGCCGACAGCCCATTCACCAAGGGGAATGGGAACTAAACCAGAGAGTATTCCTCCAGATAGGTCAAGAGTTCGGGGTTCCGGAGATAGACCTTTTTGCCCACAGAGGGAACAGAAAGGTGGAACGTTTTTTCTCTCTCACCAGAGAGGGAGGTTCAGAGGGAATAGATGCTCTAGCTCAGAACTGGGACTGTCACCTAGCATATGCTTTCCCTCCACTAGCTTTGATTCCTCGGGTTCTGCAAAAGCTGGCCAACTCAGAGTGCAAGCTGATTCTGATAGCCCCTTGTTGGCCCAAGAGGACTTGGTTTGCTACTCTGAAAAAATGGTCGGTGGCCCCTCCTTTTCCTCTCCCAACCAGGCAGGATCTTCTTCTGCAGGGGCCAGTCGTTCACCCCAACCCAGGATTCTTCAGGTTGACGGCATGGCTCTTGAGAGGGAGATTCTCAGAGGCAAAGGATGCTCCGATAAAGTGATTGAGACCCTCCTAGGTAGTCGAAAACCAGTCACTAGGAGGTTATATTCAAAGATTTGGAATTATTTTTCTCACTGGTGTCAGGATAGAGAAGTATCTAATCCTTTGGTACCAGTGATACTAGAATTTTTACAAGCAGGGGTGGACAAAGGAATTGCCACAAATACCCTGAAGGTGCAGATAGCCGCTCTATCTGTATTTTTGGACCAGAGGCTCACGCTAGAGCCCCTGATCAGAAGATTCCTAGTAGCCAGGGAGAGGTTAACCCCCATAAAGGTTAAAAGATTCCCTCCTTGGAATCTAACATTGGTCTTGGAAGCGTTGACGAAAGCTCCTTTTGAGCCAGCTCAAGAGATCTCCATTACATTTTTGACGCTTAAGTTAGCCTTTTTACTGCCCATCACAACAGCCAGAAGAGTAAGTGACCTGCAGGCCTTGTCAAGTAAAGAGCCTTTTGTGTTGATACTGGAAGATAGAGTGGTGCTGAAGCAAGACCCACTTTTTCTTCCCAAAGTCGCATCACAGTTTCATAGGTCTCAAGAGATCATTTTGCCTTCCTTTTGTGAAAACCCAAAGAACAAAGGAGAGGAAAGATTTCAGTTTTTAGATGTCAGGAGATGTTTGCTGACATACCTGGACAGAGTGAAGGACTTCAAGAAGTCGACTCACCTTTTAATTTTATTTAGCGGCCCTAGGAAGGGAGGGCAGGCTTCTAAATCTACAGTGGCTAGGTGGATTAGGCATACCATAGGTATGGCTTATGAGCCCTCAGGTTCCCCGGTACCAGGTAACATTAAAGCTCATTCAACAAGATCTTTGGCGGCCTCTTGGGCAGAAAAAGCAGGGGCCTCAATAGAACAGATCTGCCGAGCAGCCACATGGGCGAAGCAGGACACCTTCTTAAAGCACTATAGAGTGGAACTGCTATCGCCTCAGGATCTGAAGTTTGGAAGGAAGGTTTTACAGGCAGTGGTCCCACCCTAAGGTAGGCCTTGAACTTCTTGTCCATCCTCTCAGGTGTGCTGTCCTGGAAGATGACTAGAGAAAATTGACAGTTACTTACCGGTAACTGCTTTTCTAGGATATCTTCCAGGACGGCAGGCCTACTTCCCACCCCTGGTTTGAGGTAAGTACTACGGGTAGAGTTTCCCTCTGGCACCCGGATAGCCTATTACTTTGGTAGAACTGAGGTGCAGGGGGAAGTGAGGGGCCTTTTAACCTCATGTGTTGATTGTGTTTCCTGTCAGGTGGACCAGTCATCTCTCAGGTGTGCCGTCCTGGAAGATATCCTAGAAAAGCAGTTACCGGTAAGTAACTGTCAATTTTCAGGTCCCTTACCGGCGCTCCTGGCCCCTCCTCTCTGTCCATTGCCCCCACGGGAAGCTGCTTCCCATGGGGGTACTCGCGCATGCTCACACCTGAGTAACTCTGCTGCGTCCATTGACACAGACAGAGGGACTCGGCCCCGCCCCCCACTCTGTCATCACTAGGTTTGATTGTCAGAAAGCACTGGGAGCCAATGGCTCCCGGTGCCCCAGCAAAGCCAGCGAGACCCGGACGTGAGGGGAGAAACGATCTGCCGACATGGTCTCAGGTAAGTAAAGTGGGGCTGAGGGGGCGATGCTGACACCTAAGCATTTTTTTAACTTAATGCAAGGAACGCATTAAGGTAAAAAATGTTTAGACTTTACAACCCCTTTAACTCCTGCTGCTTTGGCCTGTATGGCCATAGCACACATTCACTTTAAGGGCCAATTCATGCTTTGCTATCAAAGTGTTCTGGAATAATGTGCACATTTCCACACTGCATGTTATTGTACATGCTCTCAACACATGTCCAACACACATCTGTTGCAGTGTACCACTAATCCAACAGATATCTGACACACATCTTTCGCACCACAACATATGATAATTCAATCGTGTGCATTGTGGAGCGCTGCATTGTAAAAAGCTGATGCATGTGTAGCACCCTGGTGTTTAGGCAGGGTTTCTAATAAATTTAGTTTGTCAGGTATTAATCATCCTGGCTAATTTTTAGAAGATCTGCTGATTCCTCCCAAACTCTGGATTGCTTTACCTTTTCTCTTCTGTCACTAGGTGGTGCTTGCTGGTGGCATTAGATTTACAAGGGTGTAGCAAGGTCAGACTATGGATGAATGGGGTGTCTCCGCCAATTGGCAGGGGTTTCTTTGGTCCCTTGGCCTGCTGGGAGAGCCTATTTATTTGGGTGGAGTCAGGTAATCGGGGTTCTGTGCCACCTGGATGGCTGTCTGGGTGGACGTGTGTTATGTCACCCCGGGCTGCTAGGCCGGAAGCCTGAGGCCTATTCCGGGGACACCTGACTGCTAGGCTGCCTAATGCCTATCCAGAAGCAGGGGAAGCAGCGTAGGGTTGGGACTGCAGGATTGGAGTCCAACCGAGTTGTGAAGGTTCAGCCGGACGATGAACCAGTTGTGGTAGGAGGTAGAAGGGAAGCTGTCGCCACTAAGGGACCATCCACCTTGTTATTGGAGACTACAGTGAGTAAGCTGTAGCCAGTACCAGAGCAGTCTTCTCACCAGCCGGGGACAGTGAAGAAGGGGGAAACTTTAGCAGGTGCCTAGCCAGGGACCCAGCAGGACAGCAGGGGTGTCACTTGAGGAGCATAGAGTACCAAGCTAGGGACCCAGCAGTATAGCGGGGGTGACGCTTGAGGAGTATACTGCGTGCTAGCTGTGGAAGAGCTCAGGAGATTCAGTGGCGATTGGATCTCGAGGTCTATTAAGAGACTTGGAGCTTATTTAGTAAAAACCTACAGTGAGAGGCTGTTGTGTAAGAGAAGAACTATTCTGTGCTGCCAATAGTCAAGTACAACTACTGTTAGTGACTGTTACAAGATTTGTTGTCATAGGAGACAGCGGACCTACCTATACAGAAGTGGTATCCGACTGGAGGCCTTCCCTGTATAGCTGTCTACCTATAGAAGTCTCGGAGTCTGCCAATTATCATTGCATCTACGTAAGGGTGTCCTGGCCCTAACCCTCTCCCCCACCGTTTTTTTAAGAGACAATAAATCTCTATTGCATTCAAAAAGTGTCTGGCGCCCATCACTCCATCTTGCATCACACCCACCATGCCTTGTAACCCACTCTACAAAGATGGATGTTGGCTATCCTTGACTCTGGAGGTCATCGTTAGGCCTTTGGAGGTCTGGGACCTTGCTACACATGTACATTTTTTTTCTGTTCTGGCATGGTGGCAGCCTATCCATTTCAATGGGATGCCTTAATGCAAAGCACATTAGTGCATATTAACAGAATTGCAAAGTGGATACCTGTAATGTTTCCAATCCGAAAGTATAGTCTGTCTCAGTGAAAAAAAAAATGAATGAAAGGTTTATAGAGGAGCCTGAGCATAACAGAATGATTGTAGACCTTGTGTGAACTTAGAGTATGTGTGTGGTTCAGATTTTCATGTGAAAAGACATAGTATACAAGGAGAATGTGAAGATTTGAATGCTCAAGCACTGGAACTTGTTTATAGAAAAGATCTGGAGCAACACATAGGTTAGCTATAAATAGCTAGCATATCTGGATATCTGGTATATTTATTTCTTACCAAGAGGAGAACAAAAAGTGCTTTCCCTTCCTTTTCCCTTTGGATTTTTCCCATGTTTCCGTAATACAAAAGATTAAGATAGAGTTGAGCAATTCATCTGATGAGAAATAACTTGCTGACCACAAAGGTGATCATTTCCTCTCTGTAGATAGCCACCACAAATATTTGTTTTAACTTATTGTCTAGACAGGAATTATTGCTTAGGCCTGAACTGCATGGGCAATTCTTACCCTCCTAAAATGCTCAACTAAAAAATCCTGTGCCTGGTTGTGGATTGCTGTTAATAGACTATAGAAAACTATGCAGAAAATGTGTACAAATGCTGAAAGTATTGCAAAGTCTTTCTTTAAGCTGAATTCCAGGTTCCTGGTCACTTTAAAAATGGTGTTTGGTCCAAGCTGGGCCAAATAAACTACTTCACTTACTGTGATTTGGCCACTGTATGGGCTGTATCAAGTTGGCCTGAATGTTTCTCAGCAATACAGGTGAATCAGTGTATTGTTATCAGTGAATCCAAGGCTTCCTCTGATTGGCCAAGGTGGGGAAGCGATGCTGTCATGACACAGAAAATAAATGTTATTTAATCTTACAATGTCTACGGTCTATGGTGCTCGGATCAATGTGCTTTAAAGGAGAAGTATAGCCAAAGCTGTTTGGCTGTACTTCTCCAGTGGATCACAGGAGTGCAGTTTGTTTTGCACTCCTGTGACCCATTTTCGGCAGAAAGCTGGCTGAGGTTGGCCCAGGCTCAGTTGTGTCATCACGACCATAGAGTCGGGATCTTCCCAGATCCCTGGACAAGCACCCGGCTCAGCCTCTCAGTGAGCTGCTGAGAGCCTGAGCTGCCCCACTGCCCACTATGCTGCATTCACCTAGGTAAGTATGATTCTAAAAAAACAAAAAAAAAAAACATTTATTTTAAAGGACTTTACGGCAGCTGTTATAAAATCACAAAGCCAAAACCGCCTCACAAAAACTTGGGAACAATTTGAGTAGTTCCATTTAACTCTTGGGCAGGTTTCTGTCTTCACACCCAGAAGATGTTTCCAAAAGAAGGTGTAAGACTGTTTAGAACAGATGAAAGTTATTAAACTGTGCTTGTAACATCAGGCTATTCCATTAAAGCTGAAGATTTGTAAAATATATATAATGAATAAAAGAGTCCAGTGAATGCTATGTTCATTGAAATCTTTATTCCTCTGTGATCTTCCCGTGCTGTGGGGGTTAATACAAGCAGTTGGACCTTTCACAAAAGCTTGTCAAAAGTGCAGACTATGCCCGCTCTTTCTGCTTCACTGCTCCATTCATAAAAGCTGTACTACTGCTTCCTGCAATGAAAAGCACTCTATGAATGGAGGACAGGGGGATGAATGAAAGATTGTCCTATTCCTTCATAGAACGCTTTTGATTGCAAAGCAATAGTACAGCTTTTATGAATGCAACAGGGGGAAGGAAAGGGTGGGCACAGTTGACACTTTTGACGAGTGCTGGTGACAGGTCCAGCTGCTGGTATTAACATTCATACCATTGGAAGATCAGTTGTGGGGGTGTCCGGAGGGGGTCAGAGGAATGAAGATTTCAATGAACATAGCACCCATCAGCACAAGGGACACTGTTTATTTATTGTAAGTACAATCCCTGGAACTGATTAAAATAAAAACATTTCACCAAACTTCAGCTTTAAGGCACACCAGCCCCAAAATGCATATTCCAAGCATGAACACCATACAATATCCCACACAACTCTAGCAGGGGAAGGCATAGTTAAAGGGGCAGTTCATTCAATTGTAGTTCTTGCATTTATTACCTCTTTAAATTGCAAGTACCTGGACGAAACTCAGGCAAGCATAATTGAAGTATGCAAATTCTATGCAAGCTGGATCCTAGTGGCACTTCAGCAAAATGACAAAATACTGCAATACTCTCCACTACACTATAATGCATTGCAGTGGGACAGTAATACCTCTATACGTCCTGCCCATCCAATGTTTCAACAAAAAAAAGGAGAGAAAAAAAGTGCCACTACCTAAGTGTAGCATTTATTAAAACATATTGAAAAATGAAAAACAATAAATATGCACTCACGTTTAAAAGACATTAAAAAGCATATCAATAGGTCTCCAGCAGGTGGCAACCTTCCAGGTGGTCAATGGTGAGCAAGCCCCTCCGCTTAGATGGAATGTAAGATGCCTAGAACCAGGAAGTTGACCAGGGGAACACCAGGAAGAACTAGCAGGAGCAGCAGACTGAAGCCCCGTACACACGATCGGATAACCTATGGATTTTCGTCCGATGGATTTGTCCATCGGAAATCCGATGAAACTGTTTTTCATCAGTCTTGGCCACACACCATCAGTCAAAAAACCGACCGTTCCAAACGCGGTGACGTAAAACACTCCGATGAGCCGAGAAAAATGAAGTTTAATGCTTCTGAGCATGCGTCGACTTGATTCTAAGCATGCGTGGGTTTTTTAACCGATGGACTTGCCCATAGACGATCGGAAATTCCCATCGGTTTTTTATCCATCGGAAAATTTTAAAACAAGTTCTATTTTTTACAACCGATGGAAAAAAGACCGATGGGTACCATACACGATCGGTTGGTCTGATGAAAACCATCCATCGGACGGTTTTCATCAGTTAAACCGATCGTGTGTACGGGGCTTGAGTGTGTATATCACATTGATAAGAACCACTGTGGGCAGCAGGGAAGTGTGGCAGCTTCAGAAAGTCCCCTGGTCAACTTGCTGGTTCTAAGTGCCTTACATTACATCCTCATGGAGTGGCTCACCACATTGACCACCTCGAAGGTTGCCACCTGTTGGAGGTCTACATGCCTCTGACGCAACCAGCGGTGACCGGCGAAACCGGTTAGGCTTAATCACTCTGTTCACCTTACCCGCGTGATCGGAGAATATGAACATTTGCTCATGCTTGGCAGACACCACCGGGAATTGGCACTTCAACTGGCACTGAGGACTTTTCCCTCTTCCATCATACGATAAGTATCATTCCACTTTAGCTTGGGACTTGATGCTTTGGATTGTGTTCTGTATTCTAGGGACCAGGACTGGTAGTTTGCACGCAAGTTTGGGCTATCAATTTGAGCCATGCAACAGTGTTAATAAACTGCCGGCTGTTCCGCCGCTTGATCGTTCTTACAGGCGGCGAGAGGGGACGTCCCCCCCTCCCGCCGTCCTCCGGTGCTTCTACCGACTCACCTGTGCGATCGGTAAGTCGGTGACAGGATCCGCCGGCCCCGGCTTCTTACCATAGAGATTTCTGGCGGACCAGATGGTCGCCGGAGTCTCTATGATGGTTCGGAGGCCGGGCGCGATGTTATGACGTCACGCCCGGCCTCTGCATTCAAAAAAACGGCGCCGCCTCGGCTAGGAAGCGGTGATCATTTTTTTTTTTTTTTAGGCTTCCCAGCCTAGATGTGGGGTCTTATTGACCCCATATCTCACTGTAAAGAGGACCTGTCATGCCATATTCCTATTACAAGGGATGTTTACATTCCTTGTAATAGGAATAAAAGTGATCAAAATATTTTTATTTTTTTTAAAGTGTCAAAGTAAAAAGTTTAAAGTAAAATTAACAATAAAAAAAATATATATATTTTTTTTAAATGCCCCTGTCCCCGGTAGCTCGTACGCAGAAGCGAACGCATACGTAAGTCCCGTCCACATATGAAAACGGTGTTCAGAACACACATGTGAGGTATCGCAGCGAACGTTAGAGCGAGAGCAATAATTCTAGCCCTAGACCTCCTCTGTAACTCAAAACATGTAACCAGTAAAAAAAAATTAAAGCGTCGCCCATGAGGATTTTTAAGTACCGAAGTTTGGCGCCATTCCACGAGCGTGTGCAATTTTGAAGGGTGACATATTAGGTATCTATTTACTCGGCATAACTTCATCTTTCACATTATGCAAAAAAAATTGGCTAACTTTAATGTTTTAATATTTTTTAATTCATGAAACCCTTTTTTCCCAAAAAAATGCGTTTGAAAAATTGTTGCACAAATACTGTGCGAGATAAAAAGTTGCAATGACCGCCATTGTATTCTCTAGGGTCTTTGTTAAAAAAACATATATAGTGTTTGGGGGTTCTATGTAATTTTCTAGCAAAAAAATGAGGATTTTTACATGTAGGAGCGAAGTGTCAGAATTGGCCCAGGTGCAAAGTGGTTTTCTTAGTGTAGCGGGGGTCCTAAATTTAGGGATTGCTATACCAAATTTAGGGGTGGTTCGAGTGGTAGTTTGGCTCGAATCTTTCAATTTGCTGGACTCTGCCTTGCTGCTGTTTTACCTGGTGTGCAGTTCCCCTTAGAAGTATTGGTGGCACTGACACTTGTACTCGGGGTTGAACCACAGGTGATGGGGTAGCGATTGAGTGTCCTCTCTCGGCAGCCATGCAGTGGGTGTGGTTTACCTGCTGTGCATGCCGGGAGAGGATACATAAGGGGCAGACGCCGCCTGGGAGGGGTCAGTTCTTCTCGGTTCCAGAGTCGGAGTCCTGGTGCGTGGCGCATGGCCCTCCAGGCCATGGGGCCACGTGTGCTTCAGTCCCAGGCACCTTTAGTCCTGGGACTGCAACTTCAGCCCTGGGCCCAGCACCTTTAGCTGGAGCCCACTTCGGGAGGAGGAATCCCAGGGTGCCGCCTTGCGAGGGGACCCGTTTCTAGAAGAGGAGGCTGGGGGAGGACCGTTCCGAAGGACTGGTGAGAGATCACAGTGAAGGAAGGGGCCCAGTAACTCTTCGGAGGGATGTCCTCCATCCAGAAAAAGGGATTGAAACAGGACCATTAAGAGGTTCGGGACACTATAGATTCTGTGGCAGAGGATCTCCTGAACGCATCCATTAGGGAATCTAATAGACTGTTCGAGCTACATGCTGCTAGTGCCTTTGGGTGACTATCCGGGTGAGCTATACCCACTCGGGATCGAGTGGCGAAGAAGCCAGGAGTGCCTGAATTGATCTGTCTTCCTAACACCTTGCTCTCTTCTCAACTTTGTGGATGTTCATGCATAAGGAAAAATAAACTCTACGTTGGAGTTGACACTGGTGTGGACTTTGGAGTTACTTGGGGTATAGAGACTTTGCCCTTACATTCTAGGGACAGAAACCAACTTTGAGGAGAACCTCGCTGCAAGACCCGTAAGTTAAACAAGTGTGCTTACCTCTGCAAACCAGAGGGTACGGCCATGGTGGCTCATGGTGCGCCTTTTTCTCCTGTGAGCGAGCCAAAGATAGAAGAGGAGAAAGAGGGGGCCATGTCCGCTACACTGACCCCCTTTTTTTTGCGCCTGGGTACGTTTAGGGTGTTAATGCCCTTTACAAATCTCTCTCTAGTTACCATCCAATGTTTTGGTGTTCTTTTCCAAGCAGTTCCAGACAGGGTGGAATTTTCCCATTTTTAACACATAAACATTTTAAAGAAAGCCAAAAGGTAGACTTGATTGTCTTGATCTCAATAATTCGCAAACTTTATTTATTTTTTGTAGAAAAGCTGTGGTGTCTCAAAAGCCATTTGACTTGAAAGAACCTGACAAGATTTTTGAGAGTCTGTAAAATGTGGCATGTTGATCTATGTATGGTTGCTAGAAGTATCAGTGCATTTTGCTGATCATTCAAATGTCAAGCAAAGATAACTTCCATCTCCACAAACTGCTGTAAGGTAGGCTGAAACTGTCTGAACTCTCGTGTTAGTACAACATATCAGCTGGCATTGAAGAGATGTTGTCAGCAAATAAATAACTAGAATGACAGCTTCTCTTGAACATGTACTTCTGAGATAATTCCAGCACCCCAACACATTCTTACCTTATAAATGTTTCCTCCATAACAAGCACTTTGAACACCTACTCCAAATATGTCTAAAGAGAAAAGTGGTGTTCTTTCCCACAGTTTGGTAACCGAAAAAAGAAAACTAATAATGAAGGACAGGGGCCCAGAGAGTTTATATTTGTTTGTGGCATCTTTTTTTTGGAAAGAGAAACTACAGTGAGAGATATTGGTTTGTAAAATATTTGTCTTCATTTCTTGCTTTAAACATGCATAACAGACCCAAGAGAGCTTTAAAAAAATAATAATAGAAAAGCAAATGCTTTCTGGTTTGCCATACACTGCACCAGTTCTCCAAGTTTTAAAAGGTAAAACTAAACTCTGGGCACAAAAACTTTCATTTAAATATATTCCCCAATAACCACAAAATGTATAAATCCACTTTGTACACCTAGATATTACCTTGTAAAAGTAACAGTGACATCAGCGGCATCACTAGGGTTAGTGACACCTGGTGGTGCGGTAAAACATGATGTCACCCCCCTCCACCAACTATAGTCCCCCCTCTGTACAGGCCTCACTCCCTCAGTACAGACCCCACTCTCCACCAAGTATTGTCCCCCCTCCATCAGTACAGACCCCCCCTCAGTACAGACCCCCTCTACACTAAATATAGACCCCCCTCCCTCAGTACAGACCCTCCTCCACCAAGTATAGCCCCCCCTCAGTAAAGAATCCCCTCCCTCAGTGCAGACCCCAATCCCTCAGCATAGACCCCTCCTTCAGTACAGACCCCCCTCCCTCAGTATAGACCCCCTCCCTCAGTACAGACCCCCCTCCATCAGTATAAAAACCCCTCAGTACAGACCCCACTCCCTCAGTATAGATCCCCCTCCCTCAGTACAGACCCCCCTTCAGTATAGACCCCCCTTCAGTATAGACCCCTCTCAGTACAGACCTCCATCAGTATAGACCCCCCTCCATCAGTATAGACCCCCTCCCTCAGTCCAGACCCCCTCCCTCAGTATAGATCCCCCTCCCTCAGTACAGACCCCCCTTCAGTATAGACCCCCCTTCAGTATAGACCCCCCTCCATTAGTCCAGACCCTCCACCAATCAGTATAGACCCCCCTCCATCAGTATAGACCCCCCTCCCTCATTACAGACCCCCCTCAGTACAGACTCCTTTATCGGTATAGACCCCCTCAGAACAGCCCCTCTCCATCAGTATAGTCCCAGGCCCCCAACACTCAATGAGCGATCATTTCATTGTCCCCCCTCCCCCCCTTGTGCACCTTGGGAGGGCGGGCGAGGGAGGATTCAGTGTGCAGCCACACTGCCCGGAGAGTTGCTTGCTTAGACTGTCACTCCCTGGGCAGTGGGCTTCTGTATTTTAAGTGACAGGAGGTAGCCGCAGCAGCAGTGAGAGTGAGCGGTCTCCCTCAGGGCCAGCGTGACACCAGCATGTTCCGGCTGAAAAAAGCCCTGCCCCCAGGACCCCGGACCCTCACCATTAAGCCACCCCTGCACCCCCCCACACCTCTATAGCAACGCCACTGAGTGACATCATCACTCTGTCTGTGCAGAGAACAGAGACCCAGCAGGCCCCATCTACTTCCTGCAGAACACTATAAGAGGGAGAGGAGACAAGACCAGAAGTAGAGCAGCAACGTTTCACACTGGATTAATGCACAGATCTGTAAGAATTTCACAAAGTATTTTTATTTTCTTTATTTATTACAGGTAGTTATATAGCGCTGTCAAATTTACGCAGCGATTTAAATATATATATATTGTACATTCACATGAGTCCTCCAAGATCCAACTATAAATACACATTTTTTGTTTTTTGTTTTTTGTTTTTTGTTCTGTTTTTCACCTTTGTCCATTGGTTGTGCAGCTGCTTGTGTGTTTTGTTTAGTAGCGCAGAAATTCTTTGTATATAAATACACATGACTCTTGTATTTAGACAGTATTGGGTTATACCAGAGTTCATCTTTAAGAAAATTAAAAGTAATATCAAAGGCTTTCAATAAAAAAAAAAAAAAAATCATGTCATACTCACCTGTTCTGTGTAAAGGTTTTACACAGAGCAGCCCTGATCCTCCTCTTCTTGGGTCCCGATCCTCATCTTCTCAGCTCCCCTGCTGGCACTCCTGGCCCCTCCCTCCTGCCCCCAGAGCAAGCAGCTTGCAATTGGGGGGGCACCCAATCAGGCTAATTTCCAAGCCGTGGTTATGCATGTCCATTCACACAGAGCCGTGGCTAGGCCCCACCCCCTCTCTTTATTGGCTCACTGGCTGTGATTGACAGCAGCGGAAGCCAATGACTCCTGCTGCTGTCTCATTCAATGAGGAGGGAGAGTCCCTAGAGAGCCAAGGCTCATGTGTACATCGCTGGATCGAGATGGGGCTCAGTAAAGTATTAGGGGGTCCTGGGGGGACTGCTGCACACAGAAGGTTTTTTTTTCTCACATACATTTTTATTGGGTTTAAAGAAAGTGATACAAAGCCATAAAAAGCTACAGAATGAACAGTAGCATCCAAGATGCAAATATGTATACAGATTGATGAGAAGCATCTAAATAAAAGTAGTAAATTAATTTCAAGGGTGGTGCTAAATACTGCCTGGGGCAGCAAATCAAGGACCGTAAAACTAGTAAGGCGAACAAGAGCTTCAGATCTCAAAAGCACAATACATGGGCTAATGGATGAGTACACAGTTACTAAGGAAAGAAAAAAAAGCAGATTGTTATTCCAATATGGTAATATACAGCAGCAGATTGCACCTCTGGGCACAGGGTCCGTGGGTTCAGGTATAGCGGGTGAGATTAGGGGAGACTGGAAGAATCATTGAGGTAGAGTGCATCTAGGATCTAGAAGCCACAACTCCTATTGTTTAAGAAATGTTTTTGAACTGTCAGGTGAGCCTTGGCAAATATGTATTCCATGGTACAGTGTTCATTAAGTGAGTACCAGTTTGCGCCCCCCAAAAATTTTGAGCACTAGCCGCCACCGATTCAAGTCCCTGTGTAGTGTGTCGACATCCAATATTGCGCACACCCACTTCAATCCACTGTCGTAGTGATACTGTAGGTCTCGAGTGTCCTTTCCCGGCAGTAGTACAGCGGGGCGGGGAACCTGCTGTGCCTGTTGTGGGAGGGTATAAAGGGGGCAGACGTCTTCCGCTCGGGGTCCGCGCCCAGGCAATTTCAGCCTGGGTGCATGTGCGTGCCGCTCCGGGTGCCCTAGGCCCGGAGGCCTGGTTCGGCTGTTTCATCTCCAGACACCTTAGGTCTGGGGGTGAGGTACTTTCAAGGAGGCCAGGGATCCAGTACCTTCGACTGGGTTCTGCAAGCGATTGAGGGCTCCTAGGGTGTCCCCCGGTGTGGACGCCCGAATCTAGGACGAGGAGGCCAGGGAGGTGACCCTTTCCGAAGACCCGGTGCAGCATTTGCTGGTGACGGTGGGGCTTCTGGTAACTGTCCGGATGGATGTCCTTTCTCTGACAGGGGCCATTGCTTCTAGAAGGTAGTTCAAGTTCTTACGGTCGGTGGCAGCGACTGTGTGTCAAGCCTGTTGGTGTTATACAGAACAGGAGAAAACCAAGTTCAAGTTTGTGCCTGGACCTTCCTTCCCCACCTCGTCTGAACTGTATGTTACAACCTGTCTGCTCTCAGAGACTGTTTATTGCTACGAATAAATAAGTGTTGGACCTTCAGTGGTGTGGACAGTAACTTACTGGGAGCTAAGGGCCCTACCTCCACCTGCATGGACGGTGGGAATCATTCTCAAGAGAAGGTTTGGCTCTGGATGGAAACACAGACCCGAAGGTACAGTTTGATTAGCTCCATCTTTGCATACAGTATGGTGTGAGCTGGTGGTGCGCCACACTCTCCTCTCTGGTCCCCTAGACGAGAGCCAAGTGTCAGAAGGGAGTAAAGGGTGATGTCACTACACATAGAATGCATGAAGGTAAAAAACGTTGAGCCTTTAGAACCACTTTAAGATGTCAAAGTGAAAATGTGAAAAAGCAAAATGGGGAAAACTGGTTACTGGAGTCAGCACAAAAAAAGTCATCTATCTTGACTAGCAGAGGCTAGTGAAGTGGTAATTCAAAGGATAGGCTCGAGTCATCTGCTTTGGTAAAACATACAATTACTTTATTTCACCAAATAAATTGCATTTCTTTCTCGTACATCACGGGACACAGAGCGACATAGTCATTACTAATGGGTTATATAGATACCGTCAGGTGCTGGCACTGGCAACTTCCAAAACCGGAAGTACCCTCCCCTATATAAGCCCCTCCCATCCGGGAGCACCTCAGTTTTTTGCCAGTGTCTAAGGTGTTGGCCAAGAAGAAACATGTGTTTTTCACTGAGCTTGCGTACAGGTTCTTTTGGGCCTCAGTAAGCTATTCCGGATCCGACCAAAAAAGCTTCATAGCTAAACGGTCGGTACCCGGGCCTTGCAGAGAAGAGCAAGGTTTTGCCTGTAATGCTTCTCTTAGGAGAGCTGGACCCTGGGATCCAGAGCTCTGGTCATACCCACGACCAAGATGTTTTCTGTGCAGGGTGCTATACAGGTCCAGGGGAGTGGAATCCTTGGGAACCCGGTCCCTGAAGGTTTGATTACAATGCCTGCCGTGATAGGTGAAGTTTGGGCTTTTGTGGACCAAACAAAGTCCTGCGGCGGGGAACAGGTAAGTGGGGGCCCCCAGGAACTTGGTTCTATTGGGGGACCCCCAAGCCTAATTTGTCTTTCTGTCTGTTACCTAATGGTATTCCCGCAAAATTCTGTGCATGCCTGTAACTACTAAAAAAATGTAATAATTTTTAATGGTGGTCAAGAAAAAAAAAAAAAATTTTTATATATATATATATATATATATTTAATATATTAGACTGCGGTACCTGTGTTTGTCCACTAGAGGCCGCTGTGGAACGTTTCTTGTCATGTGGACTAGTTTCTTCTCATCAGAGCGAGTCCAGGCAGATGGTGAGTTCTCTTATGGGAAACTGCTTCCTCTGCCATGTTGCCATGCTCGTCCATCCCCGGCCTGCGGCAAAGGGGCCCTGGCTCTTGTCCCTGGTTTCCATTTTCGAAATTAGCGCCGAAGGCGCACGTGGCCGCGCGCGTGCGCGTGCACGCGCCTCTATATATAGAGGTGAGCCGGGAAAGGGGGCGGAGCCTGGGGGATGACGCTCTGTGCGCGCCGCAGCGCTTCTGCGCATGTGCGGGCGTCCCAGCATGTTAAAAACCACAATTTTGTGTGGTGAGCTGGCTATGAAGTACAGAGACAGAGCTGGCAACATTTAAATAAGGCATACAGCAAGCGGTTGATACAGGCATCCCCTAGAAAGGCACATTAGTAGACACCAACTGTTTCTTATAGCAGCATTTATGCTAGACTATTGTCAGTAACTGGTGTATTTTCGGCTGGAATACCTCAGCTTTGTGGCTTAGGAATATGCCGTCTAAAAACTCCGGGACTAGAAATTCCAGGAGGAATAGGGGGTCTCCATCGGGCTCTGAGGATCTTGGGCATGCTTTGGCTGCACCAGTCTCCCCTGAAGAATCAGAGGTTAGTGACCGTAGAGCACCCTCAGGAGTACCTGGTACTGTGGCTGTCCTCAGTTCACCTGCTCCTGTGTATGTAACAGAGGAGGTTTTTTCCTCAGCTCTGGGAGGGCTGGAAGAGAGATTGTCAGCATTGATCGCGGCTTCCCTGTCACAGGAGAAAAGCGCCCGATCTCCGTCTCCTCCCTCAGAGTGCCTGTTAACAGAGCAACAGTCCCATACAGGGATCGACCTACCTGAAGGGGATCAGGATGAGGTCGATTCGGTTGTAGAGGAATCAACAGTGGAAGAGCCGTTCTCAGCATCACATGCTGAAAGGTTATGGGTTCAGTCCCTGACTAATATGGTCCGATCAGCATTTAAAATGCCACTTGCGGAGCCATCATCCACTTCTGTCTCCTCGTTGGGGTCGCTAAAAGCTCCCCAGACTGTTTGTTCCTTTCCGATCCATCCTTTACTGGAAGGGCTCATTTACCAGGATTGGGAGCATCCTGACAAAATATTTACTCCCCCCAAAAGATTTCCGGTGGTCTATCCCATGGAGGATAAGTTCATCAGAAAATGGAGGGTCCCTACAGTGGACGCAGCCATCTCTTGTGTGAATAAATCACTGACATGTCCGGTGGATAATGTCCAAATGTTCAAGGACCCAATAGATAAAAAATTGGAGTCCTTATTAAAATCTGCTTTTTCTACAGCAGGATTGGTGACACAACCAGCAGTGGCAGCTATTGGGGTCTGCCAAGCAGTGAAGGATCAGTTGAAACAGGTCTTAAGGGACTTGCCAGATCAGCAGGCTCTTGCCCTAGCTGATCTACCTAGAGCCTTATGCTTTGCGGTGGACGCTATAAAGGATTCAATCCATCAGGCCTCCCGCCTTACGCTGTCTGTAGTACATATGCGCAGGCTTCTATGGCTCAAAAACTGGTCTGCTGAAGCTCCCTGTAAAAAATTGCTGGTCAGCTTCCCATTTCATGGTGAACGCTTATTCGGGGAAGACCTGGACAAATATATCCAGAGAATTTCCAGCGGTAAAAGTACACTTTTGCCGGTTAAAAATAGAGTTAGAGGTCCCTCTTTTAAGAGGCCTGCTTCTCCAGTCCCTAGGACATCGGCTGTGAAACAGTTCCGACGGCCTCCTCGGTCAAATCCCGGAGGTAAAAATCAGGGACAATTGCAGGGTAACAAGAAGCCCTGGAGCAGGAGAGGTACAAAACCTCCCCCAAAGTCAAATGCATGAAGGGTTGCCCCCACCCAATCGGGTGGGGGGAAGACTTCAGTTGTTCACAGAGACCTGGCGGGACACGATCCGAGACAGATGGGTGCTCTCCGCAGTAAATCTGGGATACAAATTGGAGTTAAAAAACTCCCCTCCTTCCCGCTTTATAAGGTCAAACGTGCCAGGGGATCCCCAGAAGAGAGGATCCCTCCTGTTGGCACTAGAACAATTATTGCTCCAAGCAGTAATTATAGAGGTTCCCCTGGAAGAATGGGGGTTCGGGTTTTACTCAAACCTCTTTACAGTCCCGAAGCCAAACGGGGACGTGAGGCCCATATTAAATCTAAAAGGGCTAAACAAATTCCTACATATCAGGACTTTCCGGATGGAGTCGATCCGATCGGTAGCCACTGCCCTACAAGGGGAGGAATGGTTAGCCTCGATCGACATCAAAGATGCTTATTTGCACATTCCCATCTTTCCAGCCCACCAAAAATTTCTACGCTTTGCGGTAGAAGGGCGCCATTTTCAGTTCAGAGCCTTACCCTTCGGTCTGGCCACAGCACCAAGAGTGTTCACAAAAATTCTGGCCCCATTATTGGCCAATCTAAGAACACGAGGTGTGACGATAATGGCATATCTAGACGACTTGTTGCTGATAGACCACTCAGTGGAAAAACTAGAAGTGGTTGTTCACGAGACAATCAAGTATCTGGAATATCACGGTTGGATTATCAACCGAGACAAGTCAGCCCTAAAACCAGTCAAAAGTCTGGAATACTTGGGGCTAAGGCTGGATTCAGACCAGAGAAAAATGTTCTTGCCTCAAGAAAAGGGGTCGTCTTTGAGAGATTTGATCCACTTAGTGGGTTCAAAAAGACAGCCATCCATACGCCTGTGCATGAGGCTGCTGGGAAAAATGGCGGCATCATTCGAAGCAGTACCCTATGGTCAATTCCATTCAAGGAAGTTGCAAAGGGCCATACTGTCAGCCTGGAACAAAAAAGTTCAGGCTCTGGACTTACCAATGTCCTTGTCCCCTTCCGTTCGCAAGAGCCTCCGCTGGTGGTTGGTTCCCCAGAATCTGGAAAGAGGGAAATCCTTCAGTCCGATTTCCTGGAAGGTGGTCACTACAGATGCCAGCCTTATAGGCTGAGGAGCAGTACTGGAGCAATGGTCTCTCCAGGGCAGATGGTCGGATGCGGAAAAGGCCCTGCCCATCAATCTCTTAGAGATACGAGCAGCCCGGTATGCCCTAGTAGCATGGACATCCAAACTCCAAGGGTCCCCTGTCAGAATTCAATCAGACAATGCCACAGCAGTGGCATATATCAATCGTCAGGGGGGCACCAGGAGTCGTGCAGCCCAAAGGGAAGTAAATTACATCCTGAGATGGGCAGAAAGATATGTCCCAGCCATATCTGCGGTATTCATTCCAGGAGTGGAGAATTGGAAGGCGGACTTTCTAAGTCGCCAACAATTATGCCCAGGGGAATGGTCCCTTCATCCCGAGGTTTTCCGGACAATATGTCAGCGGTGGGGAACACCGGATGTAGATCTGCTAGCATCCAGATTCAACACAAAAGTGGACAGGTTTGTCTCTTGGACAAGGGATCCCCTAGCTTGCGGCTCGGATGCCCTAGTGTTCCCTTGGGATCAGTTCAAGCTGATATATGCATTCCCACCGCCACAATTGTTACCTCGATTACTCCGCAGAATCAGGGTAGAAAAGAAACCAGTGATTCTGGTGGCTCCAGCGTGGCCCCGAAGAGCATGGTACGCGGAGATTGTAAAAATGTCTGTGGGGAGTCCTTGGACCCTCCCACATCGTCCGGACCTGCTTTCGCAAGGACCGATATACCACCCTTCCTTACCAGCCCTAGGTTTGACGGCCTGGCTATTGAAGCCCACATTCTAAAAAAGAGAGGGCTCTCTAATGCTGTGGTATCTACCATGATCAATGCCAGGAAGCCGGTATCCAGGCAGATCTACTATAGAATCTGGAAGGCGTACATCGCCTGGTGTGAGGCCAAGAAATGGCATCCACGAAAATACGTAATAGGTAGGATTCTGGACTTCCTACAATGGGCTGTAGATAGGAAGCTTGCCTTGAGTACTATCAAGGGTCAGATTTCGGCCTTGTCAATATTTTTTCAAAGGCCCTTGGCTTCGCATTCACTAGTCAAAGCCTTTATACAAGGAGTGATGCGTATTAGTCCTCCGGTTAATATTCCCATATGTCCATGGGATCTAAACTTGGTTCTGTCGGTTTTACAGAAACAACCATTTGAACCATTACAGCATATTTCCTTGGTGCTTCTCACCAGAAAATTGATTTTTCTAGTAGCCATTTGTTCGGCTAAAAGAGTGTCGGAATTAGCAGCTATGTCCTGTAAAGAGCCATATCTGGTTATCCATAAGGACAGAGTAGTATTACGTCCTCAGCCAGCCTTTCTTCCTAAGGTGGTATCGAGGTTTCATTTGAACCAAGATGTGGTTCTTCCTTCTTTTTTCCCCAAACCTACTTCGGTAGAGGAAAAGTTATTGCATTCTTTGGATGTAGTAAGAGCAGTTAAAGCTTATCTAAAAGCCACTGCTCAGATTCGCAGAACGGATACTTTGTTTATTCTGCCGGAAGGCCCCAGAAAGGGTCAGGCAGCGTCAAAATCTACTTTAGCTAGGTGGATTCGACAGGTCATAATACAAGCCTATGGCTTGAGAAGAAGACCGCCTCCGTTCAAAGTTAGAGCGCACTCCACGAGAGCAGTTGGAACTTCATGGGCAGTGCATCACCAGGCCTCCCTGGCTCAAATCTGTAAGGCCGCAACATGGTCTTCAGTTCACACGTTTACTAGGTTCTACCAGGTGGACGTTAGAAGTCAGGAGGATGTCGCCTTTGGGCGCAGTGTGTTGCAGGCCGCAAAAGATCCTCATGTCTGATAGCGCTCAGCTTATATATGGTGTATCCCCCCCCTCATTTGGCATTGCTTTAGGACATCCCATTAGTAATGACTATGTCGCTCTGTGTCCCGTGATGTACGAGAAAGAAAATAGGATTTTTATAACAGCTTACCTGTAAAATCCTTTTCTTGGAGTACATCACGGGACACAGAGCTCCCGCCCCTCTTTGGGGACACTTATTGCTTTGCTACAAAACTGAGGTGCTCCCGGATGGGAGGGGCTTATATAGGGGAGGGTACTTCCGGTTTTGGAAGTTGCCAGTGCCAGCACCTGACGGTATCTATATAACCCATTAGTAATGACTATGTCGCTCTGTGTCCCGTGATGTACTCCAAGAAAAGGATTTTACAGGTAAGCTGTTATAAAAATCCTATTTTCGTGGCTTTAAATTGCCACTTCCTCAATTCAAGGTGATAAAATTGGTGTTGCTTGTGGCAATGATGTCATCTACGTGGATCACATGTATCAGCTTCATTTAGACCTTTTTTCCTTCTATTGTGGAAGCATTTTACCCTTGCTTCTGAATTAATCTATTACACTGTATAGGCTCTCCTGCTTCCCTCTCTTTTTAAATTTCGATGGACACTCTGACCTTTACCAGAGAACCCTGGTCAACTCCTCAGGATCCTTCAGTCCGCAATCTACCACTATACCATAGACCCTTTAAGGGCTTATGCATACAGGTTATGTTTTTTGCTGAGAAATATGAAGGACAAAGTGCAGATAATGCAGCATAATGTATATCTAATAGGCTTGCAGGAGAAGGAGAAGTTTGGTGTATATAAAAAATAAATAAACAACTATACTGACCCCGAAGCATCAGTTGTCCCACAGTGGCTTTAAGTTCTAGAACTGAGCGATCACATGACCACTGATCATGCAGTCCTCAGTCAGCTCAGAGCACAAAGCATTGACCGGTTTCTGCTCTACTCCTCCAGTGTTCACAGGAGCACCGGGGTCAGGTCACCTATGGCCAGGTGACAGATGCACACCGTAGGGGGACAGGAGTGCACCGCAAGGTAGTGAACCCTATGGCTGACTGCTGCGGATAGGAAACTGGGTGGTTGTGGAAAGCGGGACCAGAGGAGCACAACCGGGATCCTATAGGAAGCTAGAGCCAAGATTCCCCAGGGTGCGGAGTCTAAGACCCAGCAGGTCTTCTCCAGAGCCTCTAGTGGTGAGGATGTTATGTTGCAGGCTGGGTCCAGGTCACGTCCCCTAGAGTCTCCTAGCTCACGCCCCGTAGGCTAAGGGGAAAAGAGGGGAAGCAGCAGCACAAGATATAAGAGTAACGACTAACAAGCTGAAGGTCAAGGGCCACAAGCAGACAAGGATAACGAAGGACAAGCCGAAGGTCAAGGGTCACGAGCAGACAGGGATAGTCGGGGACAAGCCAAATACGTAACAGAGAGACAGACGTAGCACACGGCAGGCAGGAACCCAAACACACAATGCCTAACAAACACGTTGATCAGCAAAGCAGGCTTGCAGTGCACAGGTTAATATAGTGTTCTGTGATAGGGCCTGGGGTGGAGTCAGGCTGGGAGGAGATTATAAAGGAAGCCAGGTGAAAGGGTTCTGGCCTCTAAGATGAACACATGAGGAGGAAAGGTAAGATGGCAGACAGACATTAATGCATATCCATGACAGTACCCTCCCTCTTACGAGGCCTCCCCCTTCGCCGCCTGGGCCCAGGTTTAGAGGGAAACTTCAGATGAAACTCCTTTAACAGACGAGGTGCAAAGACCTCAGATGCAGTGATCCAAGACCTCTCCTCAGGACCAAACCCTTTCCAATGAACAAGGTACTGAAGAACGCCTTTACAGAGTCGGGAGTCCAGAATTTGACTGATCTCGTACTCCTGATTATCCTCAGAGACAGGTGCCACGGTAGGGAGAGGACGAGAGAATTTATTGAGGACTAAAGGCTTTAGAAGAGCAACATGGAAGGAGTTAGTGATTTTAAGTCTTTTAGGAATCTGGAGTTTGAAACAAACCGGATTCAGTTTAGCAGTTACCGTGTATGGACCAATGAATCGTGGAGCAAACTTCAGAGAAGGAACTCGGAGCTTGATGTTCCTGGTAGAGAGCCAGACTTTGTCCCCTGGCTGAAGAGAAGGCGGTTTATGCCTGCGGCGGTCGGCAAAGCCTTTGAATTTTTCAGCAGCTGCCCGGAGGGAATCATGAACGTCACCCCAAACGGAATTGAAAGACTCCTGAACCGAAGCCAAAGCTGGAATATCTGGAGAACAGATCATGGGAAGAGGAAGTTGAGGGTGTTTTCCATAAACTGTGAAAAAGGGTGTCTTCTGCGAACTGGTATTCACATGATTGTTATGGGAGAATTCTGCCCACGGGAGTAGAGAGGACCAATCATCATGGTGAGAAGACACAAAGGTGTGAAGAAAGACCTCTAACTCCTGATTAAACCTCTCAGTCTGTCCATTGGATTGGGGATGGTAAGAAGAAGAAAAATCCAAGACAATATTGAGGGATTTGCAAAAGGCTCTCCGAAAACGAGACGTGAATTGGACTCCCCTGTCGGAAACAATATGAGAAGGAACCCCATGGAGGCGGAAAATTTCTCGAATAAAAATGGGAACCAAGGCAGGAGCAGAAGGAAGACCAGGAAGAGGAACAAAATGAGCCATCTTGGAGAACCGATCGGATTACCACCCAAATGACTAGGGATGAGCTTCGTGTTCGAGTCGAACATACGTTCGACTCGAACATCGGCTGTTCGATCGTTCGACGAAGATCGAACGATTTGGGCCGTTCGCGCCAAATTCGAGTGACGCGAACGGCCCACAATGCACTACGCCATCGCAGTGTCATCCAGGCGCTGTGATTGGCCAAGCATGCACTGTGACCCCGCATGCTTGGCCAATCACAGCGCCGGCAGCGAGGAGAGCAATGATTGGCCACAGGCAGGATGCCTGTGGCCAATTATTGCTGAGGGTGTTTAGTACACGCCCCACACTATAAAAGGCCGCCAGCACGGCGGCCTAGTGTAGTGTGTTCCGGAGCAGGGATAGAGCAGCATAGGCAGGGACAGTGACTGTTATTTCTTTCTTGCTTAACCTGGATTCCTTTAGTTTAGGGAAAGAGAAGGATAGGTAGGGAGAGTGTCAGTGTGTTTTGTGCTTGTGCTATAGTGTGCTTAAAAAAAACATTTATTCTAGGGACAGAAAACTGTAGGTAGGGACAGTGTCAGTTTCTTTCACTCTGCAAGTCCTTGTTTCCAGGGACCTGGAAGGACAGTGAGTCAATTGTCCTTGTGCTATATTGTGCTTAAAAAAACATTTATTCTAGGGACAGAAAACTGTAGGTAGGGAGAGTGTCAGTTTCTTTCACTCTGCAAGTCCTTGTTTCCAGGGACCTGGAAGGACAGTGACTGAATTGTCCTTGTGCTATATTGTGATTAAAAAAAACATTTATTCTAGGGACAGAAAACTGTAGGTAGGGAGAGTGTCAGTTTATTTCACTCTGCAAGTCCTTGTTTCCAGGGACCTGGAAGGACAGTGACTGAATTGTCCTTGTGCTATAGTGTGCTTAAAAAAAACATTTATTCTAGGGACAGAAAACTGTAGGTAGGGACAGTGTCAGTTTCTTTCACTCTGCAAGTCCTTGTTTCCAGGGACCTGGAAGGACAGTGACTGAATTGTCCTTGTGCTATATTGTGATTAAAAAAAACATTTATTCTAGGGACAGAAAACTGTAGGTAGGGAGAGTGTCAGTTTATTTCACTCTGCAAGTCCTTGTTTCCAGGGACCTGGAAGGACAGTGACTGAATTGTCCTTGTGCTATATTGTGATTAAAAAAAACATTTATTCTAGGGACAGAAAACTGTAGGTAGGGAGAGTGTCAGTTTATTTCACTCTGCAAGTCCTTGTTTCCAGGGACCTGGAAGGACAGTGACTGAATTGTCCTTGTGCTATATTGTGATTAAAAAAAACATTTATTCTAGGGACAGAAAACTGTAGGTAGGGAGAGTGTCAGTTTATTTCACTCTGCAAGTCCTTGTTTCCAGGGACCTGGAAGGACAGTGACTGAATTGTCCTTGTGCTATATTGTGATTAAAAAAAACATTTATTCTAGGGACAGAAAACTGTAGGTAGGGACAGTGTCAGTTTCTTTCACTCTGCAAGTCCTTGTTTCCAGGGACCTGGAAGGACAGTGAGTGAATTGTCCTTGTGCTATATTGTGCTTAAAAAAAACATTTATTCTAGGGACAGAAAACTGTAGGTAGGGAGAGTGTCAGTTTATTTCACTCTGCAAGTCCTTGTTTCCAGGGACCTGGAAGGACAGTGACTGAATTGTCCTTGTGCTATATTGTGATTAAAAAAACATTTATTCTAGGGACAGAAAACTGTAGGTAGGGAGAGTGTCAGTTTATTTCACTCTGCAAGTCCTTGTTTCCAGGGACCTGGAAGGACAGTGACTGAATTGTCCTTGTGCTATATTGTGATTAAAAAAAACATTTATTCTAGGGACAGAAAACTGTAGGTAGGGAGAGTGTCAGTTTATTTCACTCTGCAAGTCCTTGTTTCCAGGGACCTGGAAGGACAGTGACTGAATTGTCCTTGTGCTATATTGTGATTAAAAAAAACATTTATTCTAGGGACAGAAAACTGTAGGTAGGGAGAGTGTCAGTTTATTTCACTCTGCAAGTCCTTGTTTCCAGGGACCTGGAAGGACAGTGAGTGAATTGTCCTTGTGTTATATTGTGATTAAAAAAAACATTTTTTCTAGGGACAGAAAACTGTAGGTAGGGAGAGTGTTTTTTTTCTTTCACTCTGCAAGTCCTTGTTTCCAGGGACCTGTAAGGACAGTGACTGAATTGTCCTTGTGCTATATTGTGCTTAAAAAAAACATTTATTCTAGGGACAGAAAACTGTAGGTAGGGAGAGTGTCAGTTTATTTCACTCTGCAAGTCCTTGTTTCCAGGGACCTGGAAGGACAGTGACTGAATTGTCCTTGTGCTATATTGTGATTAAAAAAAACATTTATTCTAGGGACAGAAAACTGTAGGTAGGGAGAGTGTCAGTTTATTTCACTCTGCAAGTCCTTGTTTCCAGGGACCTGGAAGGACAGTGACTGAATTGTCCTTGTGCTATATTGTGATTAAAAAAAACATTTATTCTAGGGACAGAAAACTGTAGGTAGGGAGAGTGTCAGTTTATTTCACTCTGCAAGTCCTTGTTTCCAGGGACCTGGAAGGACAGTGACTGAATTGTCCTTGTGCTATATTGTGATTAAAAAAAACATTTATTCTAGGGACAGAAAACTGTAGGTAGGGAGAGTGTCAGTTTATTTCACTCTGCAAGTCCTTGTTTCCAGGGACCTGGAAGGACAGTGAGTGAATTGTCCTTGTGTTATATTGTGATTAAAAAAAACATTTTTTCTAGGGACAGAAAACTGTAGGTAGGGAGAGTGTTTTTTTTCTTTCACTCTGCAAGTCCTTGTTTCCAGGGACCTGTAAGGACAGTGACTGAATTGTCCTTGTGCTATATTGTGCTTAAAAAAAACATTTATTCTAGGGACAGAAAACTGTAGGTAGGGAGAGTGTCAGTTTATTTCACTCTGCAAGTCCTTGTTTCCAGGGACCTGGAAGGACAGTGACTGAATTGTCCTTGTGCTATATTGTGATTAAAAAAAACATTTATTCTAGGGACAGAAAACTGTAGGTAGGGAGAGTGTCAGTTTATTTCACTCTGCAAGTCCTTGTTTCCAGGGACCTGGAAGGACAGTGACTGAATTGTCCTTGTGCTATATTGTGATTAAAAAAAACATTTATTCTAGGGACAGAAAACTGTAGGTAGGGAGAGTGTCAGTTTATTTCACTCTGCAAGTCCTTGTTTCCAGGGACCTGGAAGGACAGTGAGTGAATTGTCCTTGTGTTATATTGTGATTAAAAAAAACATTTTTTCTAGGGACAGAAAACTGTAGGTAGGGAGAGTGTTTTTTTTCTTTCACTCTGCAAGTCCTTGTTTCCAGGGACCTGTAAGGACAGTGACTGAATTGTCCTTGTGCTATATTGTGCTTAAAAAAAACATTTATTCTAGGGACAGAAAACTGTAGGTAGGGAGAGTGTCAGTTTATTTCACTCTGCAAGTCCTTGTTTCCAGGGACCTGGAAGGACAGTGACTGAATTGTCCTTGTGCTATATTGTGATTAAAAAAAACATTTATTCTAGGGACAGAAAACTGTAGGTAGGGAGAGTGTCAGTTTATTTCACTCTGCAAGTCCTTGTTTCCAGGGACCTGGAAGGACAGTGACTGAATTGTCCTTGTGCTATATTGTGATTAAAAAAAACATTTATTCTAGGGACAGAAAACTGTAGGTAGGGAGAGTGTCAGTTTATTTCACTCTGCAAGTCCTTGTTTCCAGGGACCTGGAAGGACAGTGAGTGAATTGTCCTTGTGTTATATTGTGATTAAAAAAAACATTTTTTCTAGGGACAGAAAACTGTAGGTAGGGAGAGTGTTTTTTTTCTTTCACTCTGCAAGTCCTTGTTTCCAGGGACCTGTAAGGACAGTGACTGAATTGTCCTTGTGCTATATTGTGCTTAAAAAAAACATTTATTCTAGGGACAGAAAACTGTAGGTAGGGAGAGTGTCAGTTTATTTCACTCTGCAAGTCCTTGTTTCCAGGGACCTGGAAGGACAGTGACTGAATTGTCCTTGTGCTATATTGTGATTAAAAAAAACATTTATTCTAGGGACAGAAAACTGTAGGTAGGGAGAGTGTCAGTTTATTTCACTCTGCAAGTCCTTGTTTCCAGGGACCTGGAAGGACAGTGACTGAATTGTCCTTGTGCTATAGTGTGCTTAAAAAAAACATTTATTCTAGGGACAGAAAACTGTAGGTAGGGACAGTGTCAGTTTCTTTCACTCTGCAAGTCCTTGTTTCCAGGGACCTGGAAGGACAGTGAGTGAATTGTCCTTGTGTTATATTGTGATTAAAAAAAACATTTTTTCTAGGGACAGAAAACTGTAGGTAGGGAGAGTGTTTTTTTTCTTTCACTCTGCAAGTCCTTGTTTCCAGGGACCTGTAAGGACAGTGAGTGAATTGTCCTTGTGCTATATTGTGCTTCAAAAAAACATTTATTCTAGGGACAGAAAACTGTAGGTAGGGAGAGTGTCAGTTTATTTCACTCTGCAAGTCCTTGTTTCCAGGGACCTGTAAGGACAGTGAGTGAATTGTCCTTGTGCTATATTGTGATTAAAAAAAACATTTATTCTAGGGACAGAAAACTGTAGGTAGGGAGAGTGTCAGTTTATTTCACTCTGCAAGTCCTTGTTTCAAGGGACAGAGAAGGACACCTGAAGGTAGCCCTTATTGCTTTTTTCCCATCTCCCTGCAGGCCATCTATTAGAATGTCTGGAAGGCAAACAAGGAGAGGCAGACAGTCAGGAGGCAATAAAAGAGGGCAAGCAGGCTCTGTGTCTGGGGGCAACAGTGCTGGTCGTGGACGCGGTGCATTGTCATCAGCACATGGCCATGGGACACGCTTGTCCTTCTTTTCGGCAGCTGGACATGTTGAGCCACATCATGCCGAAGACTTGGTAGAGTGGATGACCAAGCCCTCCTCCTCCTCCTCATCCTCTCTCACCCAGGCTCAGGGTACTGGAAAAGCAGCTGCCAAAGCGTCGTCTTCCCTGGTATCAATGTCAGACAAATCATCAGTCACTCCTTCCCTAGACCCACCATGTCCTCCTCCTGAGGAGTCCCCCGAACTGTTTCAGCACAGTGTTGGGTACATGCTCCAGGAGGATGCCCAGCGTTTCGAAGGGTCTGATGATGAAACCCAGCTAGAGGAAGGCAGTAGCGTGAGAGCAGACAGAGGGGATGCTCAAGAAGGACACCAATCTGGCAGTCATGTTCCAGCAGCTGCAGCATACTGCCAGATTGGCTCCAGTGATGAGGAGGGAGGGGATGATGAGGTCACTGACTCCACGTGGGTGCCTAATAGGAGAGAGGAGGAGGAGGAGGATGAGGAGGAGGCACATCTCCAACGAGGCAGGATGCCCTTTGGTGGCCAGCGTAAGGGCAGTACACCGACGGAATCACACCGCAGAGCTCCGCCTGTGCAGGGCGCTGCCTCTGCCCGTCATTCAAAAAGTTCTTTGGTGTGGGCCTTTTTTGAGGCTAGTGCATCAGATCGCACAGCTGCTGTTTGCAACATATGTCTCAAGCGTATATCGCGTGGCCAAAACATCAGCCGCTTGGGTACCACATGCCTGACCAGACATATGTTGACCTGCCATGCAGCTCGTTGGCAAGCCTACCTCAAAGACCCACACCAAAGAACAAAGCGGACCTCTCCTTGCACCGCATCAGCTGGGATCTCCAACCCCACTATAACTTCAGTCCTCTCTGAAACATGCACTGAGAGGAATGAAGGTGTAGAATTAGGTGTGTCACAGCCAAGTACTTGCGCCCACTCTGCTAGCAGTACACCGACGTCCGATTCTAGCAGGCAAATTTCCCTGCCCCAGCTGCTGGACCGTCGAAAGAAGTTCACTCCCAGCCATCCACATGCCCAGCGGTTGAATGCTAGCTTGGCTAAATTGCTAGCGCTTCAACTGCTGCCTTTTCAGTTGGTAGACTCGGCCCCCTTCCGTGAGTTTGTGCAATGTGCAGTTCCTCAGTGGCAGGTTCCCAAACGCCACTTTTTCTCACGGAAGGCTATTCCGGCTCTCTACCGGCATGTGGAAGGCAATGTCTTGGCCTCGCTGGACAGGGCGGTCAGCGGTAAGGTGCATATTACCGCTGACTCATGGTCCAGCAGGCATGGACAGGGACGTTACCTTTCTTTCACGGCCCATTGGGTCACTCTTTTGGCAGCTGGGAAGGATTCAGGACAAGGTGCAGTAGTGTTGGAGGTTGTCCCACCGCCACGCCTCCAAAATGCTACTACTGGTTGTGACACACCTCTCTCCTCCACCCCCTCCTCTTCTTCTTCCTCCATGGCCTCTTCCTGTGGTTTGTCCTATGAACCAGCGGTGCTCCGTAGCCGTTCACGGGGCTACGCAAGTACGCAGGCAAAAAGATGCCATGCCGTGCTTGCGCTGGTGTGTTTGGGGGACAGAAGCCACACTGGGGCAGAGGTCCTGTCTGCTCTGCAGGGCCAGGCCGAGAGGTGGTTGACGCCACGCCAGCTTAAGCCAGGAATGGTGGTTTGCGACAATGGCACCAACCTCCTCTCCGCCCTCCGACAGGGACAACTGACCCATGTGCCCTGTGTGGCTCACGTCCTTAACCTGGTGGTGCAGCGCTTCTTGGGCAGGTACCCGGGCTTACAGGATGTCCTGAGGCAGGCCAGGAAAGTCTGTGTGCATTTCCGCAGATCTTATAATGCCAGTGCTCGCCTGGCTGAGCTGCAAAAGGAGTTGAACCTGCCCAAGAACCGCCTTATATGTGACATGCCCACCAGGTGGAACTCAACGTTGGCCATGCTGCAGCGGCTGCACACGCAGCAGAGGGCCATCAATGAGTACCTGTGCGACTACGGCACCAGGACAGGGTCAGGGGAGCTTGGTTTTTTTTCTCCACGCCAGTGGGGCATGATCAGGGATGCATGCACTGTCCTGGCACCATTTGAGGAGGCCACGAGGATGGTGAGCAGTGACAGTGCATGCATCAGTGACACTGTACCTCTTGTCCACCTGTTGGAGCACACGCTGCGTGGAATAATGGACAGGGCACTTGAGGCAGAACAGAGGCAGGAAGAGGAGGACTTCCTTGCCTCTCAAGGCCCCCTTTACCCAGACAGTGTTCCTTCTGTCCCACCCATCGCACAGGAAGAGGAGGAGGAGGAGGAGGAGGAGGAGGAGGATTGTGTCAGCATGGAGGTGGAGGCTGGCACTCAGCATCATCAGCAGCAGTCTTTTAGGGATGATTTACAGTCCCAAGAAACCAGTGGACTTGTACGTGGCTGGGAGGAGGTGGCTGCGGATCATGTCGTCCTTAGTGACCCAGAGGACTCCGGAGCGAATGCCTCAGCAAACCTACGCTGCATGGCCTCCCTGATCCTGCAAAGTCTGCGGAAGGATCCTCGTATTCTTCGGATCAAGGAGAGGGACCATTACTGGCTGGCCACTCTCCTTGATCCACGGTACAAGGGTAAGGTTGCGGACCTTATGTTACCGTCGCAGAGGGAGCAGAGGATGAGACAACTCCGGGAGGCCTTGCAGAAAGGTCTGTGCAACGCGTTCCCAGAGACTGGGAGGTTGCAAACTCCTGGTCCTGGACAACGAGTTGCTGAGGCTTCGGCCAGTCAAAGAAGGAGCGGTGGGGAAGGTGGCCGTCTGACCGATGCGTTCAGACAATTCTTTAGTCCGCAGCCCCAAAGTATGATCGGTTCCAGCAACCATCGCCAGCGTCTGATAAACATGGTGCAGGAATATCTAGGGGCAAGGTCAGACTTGGACACCTTCCCCACCGAAAATCCTCTGGCTTACTGGGTCTTGAGGATGGATCACTGGCCAGAGCTTGCACAGTATGCAATTGAGCTACTGGCCTGTCCTGCATCCAGCGTTCTTTCGGAACGCACATTCAGTGCTGCTGGAGGATTTGTCACGGATCACAGGGTGCGCCTGTCCACCGACTCGGTTGATCGACTGACTTTCATCAAGATGAACCAGTCTTGGATCACCACCAGCTACCACACACCTGATGCTGATATAACAGACTAATTGATTTTAACATGTCACATCCCTTCAAGACTGATGCTGATGCTGAGTGCCTGTGCTGTTATGTTGACTGGCTATCCTCCTCCTCCGAGTCCTCAATGATACGATTGATGATGATAGCTTGTAAGATCATTTTTGTTTATGGGTGCCGCCACCAGTGCCTAACGCCCAATTTTTCAGCCCCTGTTTAACAGGGGCGTGTAATTACAATTTTTGAAGCAATACTTTGCAACAGGGCTCATTGCTGTGCTCCAAGTACAGTATCTGTGAGGAGTTGCAGTGTTGTGCCACCAGTGCCTAACGCCCAATTTTTCAGCCCCTGTTTAACAGGGGCGTGTAATTACAATTTTTGAAGCAATACTTTGCAACAGGGCTCATTGCTGTGCTCCAAGTACAGTATCTGTGAGGAGTTGCAGTGTTGTGCCACCAGTGCCTAAGGCCCAATTTTTCAGCCCCTGTTTAACAGGGGCGTGTCATTACAATTTTTGAAGCAATACTTTGCAACAGGGCTCATTGGTGTGCTCCAAGTACAGTATCTGTGAGGAGTTGCAGTGTTGTGCCACCAGTGCCTAAGGCCCAATTTTTCAGCCCCTGTTTAACAGGGGCGTGTCATTACAATTTTTGAAGCAATACTTTGCAACAGGGCTCATTGGCGTGCTCCAAGTACAGTATCTGTGAGGAGTTGCAGTGTTGTGCCACCAGTGCCTAAGGCCCAATTTTTCAGCCCCTGTTTAACAGGGGCGTGTCATTACAATTTTTGAAGCAATACTTTGCAACAGGGCTCATTGCTGTGCTCCAAGTACAGTATCTGTGAGGGGTTGCAGTGTTGTGCCACCAGTGCCTAAGGCCCAATTTTTCAGCCCCTGTTCAACAGGGGCATGTAATTACAATTCTTGATCTAATAATTCACAGCAGGGCCCATTGCTGCACCAACCAAGAGTAACTGTCAGGGCTTACAGTGTTGTGGCACCAGCACCACCATCAAAGGCCCAATTTTTACTACCACTGTTCAACAATTATATGTAATTAAAATTCCTGATATAATAGTTGACAGCAGGGCGTTCCAGCACCAACCAAGAGTAACTGTGAGTGCTTACAGTGTTGTGCCAACACCAACAACTAAGGGGCCTATTTCTGCAGAGTATATACGGCAGGTCCCTACTTTCAAACATCCAACTTACAAACGACTCCTACTTGCAAACGCAAGAAGACAACAGGAAGTGAGAGGAAATCTACCACTAGGAAGGAAAATTCTCTCCTGTAAGAATAAATATGGGAGAAAGGTGTCTCCTCTGTACTGATGCTTTATCAGCAATCCTTGTTTCAAGAAAAACACCACATTTCAAAAACAGTTGTCATTGGGACGGAAAGTGAGGTGAAATGTTCTGAACAGGGGCACAGACAGCAAAACAAATGTTACAGGGGTGATAACCCTTACCTATGTTTTCCAAAAAGTTTAAAAATAGATTTTTGGTCTGGAGCTACACTTCAACAATGTACCTGTTCAAAATTACAAACAGACTCTACATAAGAACAAACCTACAGTCCCTGTCTTGTATGCACCGCCTGTATAGGGCTGTTCAGAGTATATAGGGCCTTTTTTATTTTATGTGCGGGGTTCCCCTTAATATCCATACAAGACCCAAAGGGGCTGGTAATGGGCTGGGGTAGGGGGGGGGGTCATGGGGTAGCTATGCCATTTTTCTTAAAGAATTTCATCCATATTACCGGGACCAGACATTACATTAAAGCCGCAAGCAGTTTTAAATGGCTTTTTTTTCCTTTAGAAGTGTCATTTTGTGCAGGGACAGTTCTAAACACGGGAAACACGTGGCACTTCACAGGCATACTTTAGACACCCCCCAGGTACGATATTTAAAGGAATATTTGACTTTTTTTTTTTCACTTTATGCATCATTAAAATGACTGCTCCCGAAAAACGACCGTTTTTAAAACTTCTTTTTGCATTGATACATGTCCCCTGGTGCAGAACCCGGGTTCCCAAACCCTTTTTAGGACAATAACATGCATAATAGTTGTTATAATTAGCACTTTAGAATTCGAACGTTCGCATCCATTGTATTTAATAGGGTTCTAATGTTCGTTCGAACTTTCGGTCCGTTCGCGGGTTCTGGTGCGAACCGAACCCGGGGGTGTTCGGCTCATCACTACAAATGACTGTATTATTCTCAGACAGTGGGAGGTCGCTGATAAAATCCATGGCAATATGAGCCCAGGGCTCCTTAGGGATGGACAAGGGCATGAGGAGACCAGCAGGAGCTTGTGTGGAGGATTTAGACTGAGCACAGACATGACAAGCCTTAACGTAGTCTTTGACATCTGAGCGGAGATTAGGCCACCAGTAGTGACGACTAATGAGTAAGAAGGATCGGAGGAATCCAGAATGACCTGCCACCTTGGAATCATGTCCCCAATGAAGGATCTTAGCTCTTAGCTCAGTGGGGACAAAGGTCTTACCAGGCGGAATCTTTGACTTCAGGGTGGTAGAGTGGGCAGCAATCGGAAGTCTCTCTTTGGGGGCCACCTTGAGAAGACATGACGAGAAACATGAGGGACCCCAAGCCAGGACCTGCCCAGAGGCCCAGTCCACATGTAGAGAGTGGAGCTGCAGCCAAGGAAGGCCCAATACAATGGGGGTAGAGGCCTTGGGTAGAATGAGAAAGGATATCTACTCCTGGTGGAGAATCCCTACCAAAATTCTAATGGGTAGCGTCTGGAAGCGAATAGGGCCCCCTGGGAGAACAGTGCCATCAATTGCCGAGACTACCAATGGGGTAGCGAGAGGTGAAAAGGTAAGCTTCATAGAAGCAGTTCCCTAATCCATAAAATTGCCGGCTGCCCCTGAATCCAGATATGCAAGGGTTGATTGAGGAGAAGTGCCTACATGAAGGAACACCGGCAGGAGAAGGCGAGAAGGTGATGTTTCAGGGTCCAATACTCCACCTTCCAAATGTATTAGGCCCGGGCGTTTCCCGGACAGAAGCGAGCAAAAGTCACGAAAATGACCCTTGCCCCCACAATAGAGGCACAAGCCCAGAGTTCTGCGCCTAGCACGTTCTTCAGGGGTTAGTCTGGTCCGGCCCAGCTGCATAGGCTCCTCAGCAGGCAGAAGATGCTTCACGGGACGAAGGGAGGGGAGCTCAGACTGGCTAGGACCCAGAGAGTGCTGGCGTCTTTTTTCTAGCGACCTCTCCTGAAAACGAATGTCGATCTGGTTGCATAACGAAATTACATCGTCCAGACCGACGGGAATGGCTCTTCCCGCTAATTTGTCTTTAACTCGGTCAGAGAGGCCATGTAAAAAGGTAGCGACCAGGGCCTCATTATTCCAGCTCAATTCAGCTGTGTGGATACAGAACTGAAGAGCATATTGTTCCCACTGAGCTAGATTCTTGGCGAAGACGTAAGACAGCACTAGCCGCTGAAGAAGCCCAAGCCGGCTCTTCAAAGATATTACGAAAGAGCTTCAAGAAGTCGGACAGGCTGGAAACCACCGGATCATTCCTCTCCCACAGGGGGGCAGCCCAGGCCAAAGCTTCCCTGGAGAGGAGGGAAATGATATAGGCTACCTTAGCCCGGTCAGACAGGAAGTTTTGAGGCTGAAGCGCAAAATGAATCGTGCATTGGCTGAGAAACCCCCTGTAGGCCTTGGAGTCCCCAGAGAAACGGAACGGAGCTGGTAGTGTTAGTGAGTGTGTGGTTGCGACTGGTGCGATAGGTACAGCCGCTGGTTGTACTTGAGGTTGCGGATTCGAGGTTCCCAAGGAGGCCTGAAGCTGCTCGAATCGAGAAGCCAGATCCTGGAGGAATCGCATTACCTGAGTTTGATTCGATTCCTGGGTTTCAAGTCTGCAAACTATGCCCTGCAATGGATCATCTGCAGGGAGCGGCATGTCAGCCGGGTTCATGGCTGATCAAACTGTCAGGTCACCTATGGCCAGGTGACAGATGCACACTGTAGGGGGACAGGAGTGCACCGCAAGGTAGTGAACCCTATGGCTGACTGCTGCGGATAGGAAACTGGGTGGTTGTGGAAAGCGGGACCAGAGGAGCACAACCGGGATCCTATAGGAAGCTAGAGCCAAGATTCCCCAGGGTGCGGAGTCTAAGACCCAGCAGGTCTTCTCCAGAGCCTCTAGTGGTGAGGATGTTATGTTGCAGGCTGGGTCCAGGTCACGGCCCCTAGAGTCTCCTAGCTCACGCCCCGTAGGCTAAGGGGAAAAGAGGGGAAGCAGCAGCACAAGATATAAGAGTAACGACTAACAAGCTGAAGGTCAAGGGCCACAAGCAGACAAGGATAACGAAGGACAAGCCGAAGGTCAAGGGTCACGAGCAGACAGGGATAGTCGGGGACAAGCCAAATACGTAACAGAGAGACAGACGTAGCACACGGCAGGCAGGAACCCAAACACACAATGCCTAACAAACACGTTGATCAGCAAAGCAGGCTTGCAGTGCACAGGTTAATATAGTGTTCTGTGATAGGGCCTGGGGTGGAGTCAGGCTGGGAGGAGATTATAAAGGAAGCCAGGTGAAAGGGTTCTGGCCTCTAAGATGAACACATGAGGAGGAAAGGTAAGATGGCAGACAGACATTAATGCATATCCATGACAGTACCCTCCCTCTTACGAGGCCTCCCCCTTCGCCGCCTGGGCCCAGGTTTAGAGGGAAACTTCAGATGAAACTCCTTTAACAGACGAGGTGCAAAGACCTCAGATGCAGTGATCCAAGACCTCTCCTCAGGACCAAACCCTTTCCAATGAACAAGGTACTGAAGAACGCCTTTACAGAGTCGGGAGTCCAGAATTTGACTGATCTCGTACTCCTGATTATCCTCAGAGACAGGTGCCACGGTAGGGAGCGGACAAGAGAATTTATTGAGGACTAAAGGCTTTAGAAGAGCAACATGGAAGGAGTTAGTGATTTTAAGTCTTTTAGGAATCTGGAGTTTGAAACAAACCGGATTCAGTTTAGCAGTTACCGTGTATGGACCAATGAATCGTGGAGCAAACTTCAGAGAAGGAACTCGGAGCTTGATGTTCCTGGTAGAGAGCCAGACTTTGTCCCCTGGCTGAAGAGAAGGCGGTTTATGCCTGCGGCGGTCGGCAAAGCCTTTGAATTTTTCAGCAGCTGCCCGGAGGGAATCATGAACGTCACCCCAAACGGAATTGAAAGACTCCTGAACCGAAGCCAAAGCTGGAATATCTGGAGAACAGATCATGGGAAGAGGAAGTTGAGGGTGTTTTCCATAAACTGTGAAAAAGGGTGTCTTCTGCGAACTGGTATTCACATGATTGTTATGGGAGAATTCTGCCCACGGGAGTAGAGAGGACCAATCATCATGGTGAGAAGACACAAAGGTGTGAAGAAAGACCTCTAACTCCTGATTAAACCTCTCAGTCTGTCCATTGGATTGGGGATGGTAAGAAGAAGAAAAATCCAAGACAATATTGAGGGATTTGCAAAAGGCTCTACAAAAACGAGACGTGAATTGGACTCCCCTGTCGGAAACAATATGAGAAGGAACCCCATGGAGGCGGAAAATTTCTCGAATAAAAATGGGAACCAAGGCAGGAGCAGAAGGAAGACCAGGAAGAGGAACAAAATGAGCCATCTTGGAGAACCGATCGATTACCACCCAAATGACTGTATTATTCTCAGACAGTGGGAGGTCGGTGATAAAATCCATGGCAATATGAGCCCAGGGCTCCTTAGGGATGGACAAGGGCATGAGGAGACCAGCAGGAGCTTGTGTGAAGGATTTAGACTGAGCACAGACATGACAAGCCTTAACGTAGTCTTTGACATCTGAGCGGAGATTAGGCCACCAGTAGTGACGACTAATGAGTAAGAAGGATCGGAGGAATCCAGAATGACCTGCCACCTTGGAATCATGTCCCCAATGAAGGATCTTAGCTCTTAGCTCAGTGGGGACAAAGGTCTTACCAGGCGGAATCTTTGACTTCAGGGTGGTAGAGTGGGCAGCAATCGGAAGTCTCTCTTTGGGGGCCACCTTGAGAAGACATGACGAGAAACATGAGGGACCCCAAGCCAGGACCTGCCCAGAGGCCCAGTCCACATGTGGAGAGTGGAGCTGCAGCCAAGGAAGGCCCAATACAATGGGGGTAGAGGCCTTGGGTAGAATGACAAAGGATATCTACTCCTGGTGGAGAATCCCTACCAAAATCCTAATGGGTAGCGTCTGGAAGCGAATAGGGCCCCCTGGGAGAACAGTGCCATCAATTGCCGAGACTACCAATGGGGTAGCGAGAGGTGAAAGGGTAAGCTTCATAGAAGCAGTTCCCCAATCCATAAAATTGCCGGCTGCCCCTGAATCCAGATATGCAAGGGTTGATTGAGGAGAAGTGCCTACATGAAGGAACACCGGCAGGAGAAGGCGAGAAGGTGATGTTTCAGGGTTCAATACTCCACCTTCCAAATGTATTAGGCCAGAGCGTTTCCCGGACAGAAGCGAGCAAAAGTCACGAAAATGACCCTTGCCCCCACAATAGAGGCACAAGCCCAGAGTTCTGCGCCTAGCACATTCTTCGGGGGTTAGTCTGGTCCGGCCCAGCTGCATAGGCTCCTCAGCAGGCAGAAGATGCTTCACGGGACGAAGGGAGGGGAGCTCAGACTGGCTAGGACCCAGAGAGTGCTGGCGTCTTTTTTCTAGCGACCTCTCCTGAAAACGAATGTCGATCTGGTTGCATAACGAAATTACATCGTCCAGACCGACGGGAATGGCTCTTCCCGCTAATTTGTCTTTCACTCGGTCAGAGAGGCCATGTAAAAAGGTAGCGACCAGGGCCTCATTATTCCAGCTCAATTCAGCTGTGTGGATACAGAACTGAAGAGCATATTGTTCCCACTGAACTAGATTCTTGGCGAAGACGTAAGACAGCACTAGCCGCTGAAGAAGCCCGAGCCGGCTCTTCGAAGATATTACGAAAGAGCTTCAAGAAGTCGGACAGGCTGGAAACCACCGGATCATTCCTCTCCCACAGGGGGGCAGCCCAGGCCAAAGCTTCCCTGGAGAGGAGGGAAATGATATAGGCTACCTTAGCCCGGTCAGACAGGAAGTTTTGAGGCTGAAGCGCAAAATGAATCGTGCATTGGCTGAGAAACCCCCTGCAGGCCTTGGAGTCCCCAGAGAAACGGAACGGAGCTGGTAGTGTTAGTGAGTGTGTGGCTGCGACTGGTGCGATAGGTACAGCCGCTGGTTGTACTTGAGGTTGCGGATTCGGGGTTCCCAAGGAGGCCTGAAGCTGCTCGAATCGAGAAGCCAGATCCTGGAGGAATCGCATCACCTGAGTTTGATTCGATTCCTGGGTTTCAAGTCTGCGAACTATGCCCTGCAATGGATCATCCGCAGGGAGCGGCATGTCAGCCGGGTTCATGGCTGATCAAACTGTCAGGTCACCTATGGCCAGGTGACAGATGCACACTGTAGGGGGACAGGAGTGCACTGCAAGGTAGTGAACCCTATGGCTGACTGCTGCGGATAGGAAACTGGGTGGTTGTGGAAAGCGGGACCAGAGGAGCACAACCGGGATCCTATAGGAAGCTAGAGCCAAGATTCCCCAGGGTACGGAGTCTAAGACCCAGCAGGTCTTCTCCAGAGCCTCTAGTGGTGAGGATGTTATGTTGCAGGCTGGGTCCAGGTCGCGGCCCCTAGAGTCTCCTAGCTCACGCCCCGTAGGCTAAGGGGAAAAGAGGGGAAGCAGCAGCACAAGATATAAGAGTAACGACTAACAAGCTGAAGGTCAAGGGCCACAAGCAGACAAGGATAACGAAGTACAAGCCGAAGGTCAAGGGTCACGAGCAGACAGGGATAGTCGGGGACAAGCCAAATACGTAACAGAGAGACAGACGTAGCACACGGCAGGCAGGAACCCAAACACACAATGCCTAACAAACACGTTGATCAGCAAAGCAGGCTTGCAGTGCACAGGTTAATATAGTATTCTGTGATAGGGCCTGGGTTGGAGTCAGGCTGGGAGGAGATTATAAAGGAAGCCAGGTGAAAGGGTTCTGGCCTCTAAGATGAACACATGAGGAGGAAAGGTAAGATGGCAGACAGACATTAATGCATATTCATGACAACCGGGCTGAAGAGGGGCAGGAGCAGTTGGCTTCAGCTCTCATCCCCACCCTGAGAGCTGGAGTGAGTTGTCAGTCAGGCAGCTAAATGGATCACAACAATATGGTCAGGATGCTTCCAGAGCCTGGAGTGGCCCTGCCATGTCGGCTGAGAGCTGGCAATAGCCTGCTTCAGATCACAAGGGCAGTGCAATTTGAATGCGGTGTGGGAAACATGCGTAAAGCGCAGGGGTCAATGCTGCTGTCAAAAGGTGCCTTTGTGCTCATTTATCCAGAGTCTAGGCACTTCAATACAAGAGATGTGTCACTGGCCAAATCGCCAGGTGAAAACAGAGATGAAAAGCCCCAAAAAAAAATGGAATGCAGCGAACACATCTAATGATTGGTAAGCTGCAATATATTATATTTTTGATTTGGGGTTTAAAACCGCTTTAATGCATGACCTCTGTCTGCAGTCTAGAGGCTCACACTTTCTTTGAAGAAACCACATGTCCCACAATCCATGGTTCTCAAAATCTGGTGCTAATGCAGGTGAGAACTTCATCAGAGCTGAATCTGAAATTAGATGCTACAGTATGACATGAAACAGGAAGATGCCTGCATGTTTAGTAAATGGGGGTGTCAGGGAAATGGTCGTAGGAGAACTGGCAATAGTGCCAGTACTGGTAATGGACGCTTCCAGCACATTGCCATGTGCACTAGTGCAAGAAGTGCGAACGGGCGTACGCAGGTCCGCAACGGTGCTAACGTGTGAACGCGCATGCACAAAGGTGCTAATCGGCATACGCACAAGGTGACAGATGCTTAATGGCCTATATAAGACTGATCCTGAGCCCTTCACATTGCTGGATTGTCATCAGCTTCCCTGTGTTCCTGTACCTTTGCACCTATTCCTTGGATTTCCTGTTGTGACCTGGCTTGTTCCTGACCTGTCTGATCTTCTCTCCTGGTTTGACCCCCTGGCTTGCTTTACTGACTTTGCTGCTATCTCCAGTGTCTGATCCCGGCTTGCATCACGGACTTGCTACTGCTCCCTGTTCCTGTTACCTGCCTCTTCCTCCTGTCGGATCTAAAGTGTTTGACCCCTGGCCTGACTTTCACTACAGGCCTCCTGCACACACCACTGCCAAGTGTTACTGAGGGTTCCTCGAGACTTTGGCCCAGCTGTGTATCCTGCATTATCCAGTATACTTCAGGTGACCACCGGCTCTACTCTCCTGTACCCATCCGGCAACCTGTGCTTCTTTTGGCACTACACCTTCTGTACCATCTTCAGGGGTGTACTGCACTTAGCCGCAAGGGGAGCCCTCTCGGCATTTCGGCCTCCAACCAGGTACGTGACAGGGGACAAGCTACATGAACAGATACATGGACATAGGGAAATTGATGAACCATGACACTACAATCTGCAGCCACAACATCTTAACCCATCATTCTAAAGTAAGACAAACAATGACAAAGAGAATATAACCACACTAAAGCCAGCCATGAACGGAGAAATGTTCTCTCTTTTAACCACAGTCATTGTTGATAGGGAAATCCCTCCCGTGGAGCCATTGTGTTCTTCTTCTTCTCCCGGGGGGGGGGGGGGGCAGAGGAAGCTTTCCTCACCAGGGGAACACAATGATTATTGCTAGTGACTATTGCATGAAAAATCCAGCAGCCTGGTTGTACCCAAGTTGATCGATTGATCAACTTAGGTGCATTCAGCCTGCCCATACATAATTCGAACCGTCTGGCTGCTAAACCAGCCAAGATTCAAACCGTCTATGGCCAGCTTAACACCTTGATAAAACAACAAAAACAATTGAAAGTGTACAATGGCTTTAAGCATTGCCCAGGTGCCAAAGAGGTGATCCATGCATTTTTTATTTTATTTTTGTCTATTATTGTGCATTATTGGGAATGCAATGCTTTTAGTATGAAATCGCTGAATTATTCCAGCCTCCAGTGTCTATCCATAACATCACTAATATGGGAGAATTAAACTGCAATAAAACACCTCTCTTAGCTGTCAGAGTAAAGTTTTTAACATCATAAAGCATCTGTGTCATTTGTGTTAATAGATGCTGACTAGGGATGAGCTCGGTGTTCGAGTCGAACGTACGTTCGACTCGAACATCGGCTGTTCGATCGTTCGCCGAACAACGAACGATTTGGGCCGTTCGCGCCTAATTCGCGGCCCACAATGTACTACGCCATCACAGTGTCATCCAGGCGCTGTGATTGGCCAAGCATGCACTGTGACCCCGCATGCTTGGCCAATCACAGCGCCGGCAGCGAGGAGAGCAATGATTGGCCACAGGCAGGATGCCTGTGGCCAATTATTGCTGAGGGTGTTTAGTACACGCCCCACACTATAAAAGGCCGCCAGCACGGCGGCCTAGTGTAGTGTGTTCCGGAGCAGGGAAAGAGAAGCATAGGCAGGGACAGTGACATTTTTTTTTCTTGCTTAACCTGGATTCCTTTAGTTTAGGGAAAGAGAAGGATAGGTAGGGAGAGTGTCAGTGTGTTTTACTGTGCTAAACCTTGTTTGTAGGGACAGGGAAGGACAGTGAGGGAAATTCTCATTGTGCTATACTGTGCTAAAGCATTCCTCATCAACCATCTTTAAAAAAAAAATTTTATAGGGACAGAAAACTATAGGTAGGGAGAGTGTCAGTGTGTTTTACTGTGCTAAACCTTGTTTGTAGGGACAGGGAAGGACAGTGAGGGAAATTCTCATTGTGCTATACTGTGCTAAAGCATTCCTCATCAACCATCTTTAAAAAAAAAAAAAATTATAGGGACAGAAAACTATAGGTAGGGAGAGTGTCAGTGTGTTTTACTGTGCTAAACCTTGTTTGTAGGGACAGGGAAGGACAGTGAGGGAAATTCTCATTGTGCTATACTGTGCTAAAGCATTCCTCATCAACCATCTTTAAAAAAACATTTTTTATAGGGACAGAAAACTATAGGTAGGGAGAGTGTCAGTGTGTTTTACTGTGCTAAACCTTGTTTGTAGGGACAGGGAAGGACAGTGAGGGAAATTCTCATTGTGCTATACTGTGCTAAAGCATTCCTCATCAACCATCTTTAAAAAAAAAAAAATTATAGGGACAGAAAACTATAGGTAGGGAGAGTGTCAGTGTGTTTTACTGTGCTAAACCTTGTTTGTAGGGACAGGGAAGGACAGTGAGGGAAATTCTCATTGTGCTATACTGTGCTAAAGCATTCCTCATCAACCATCTTTAAAAAAAAAAAAAATTATAGGGACAGAAAACTATAGGTAGGGAGAGTGTCAGTGTGTTTTACTGTGCTAAACCTTGTTTGTAGGGACAGGGAAGGACAGTGAGGGAAATTCTCATTGTGCTATACTGTGCTAAAGCATTCCTCATCAACCATCTTTAAAAAAACATTTTTTATAGGGACAGAAAACTATAGGTAGGGAGAGTGTCAGTGTGTTTTACTGTGCTAAACCTTGTTTGTAGGGACAGGGAAGGACAGTGAGGGAAATTCTCATTGTGCTATACTGTGCTAAAGCATTCCTCATCAACCATCTTTAAAAAAAAAAAAATTATAGGGACAGAAAACTATAGGTAGGGAGAGTGTCAGTGTGTTTTACTGTGCTAAACCTTGTTTGTAGGGACAGGGAAGGACAGTGAGGGAAATTCTCATTGTGCTATACTGTGCTAAAGCATTCCTCATCAACCATCTTTAAAAAAAAAAAAATTATAGGGACAGAAAACTATAGGTAGGGAGAGTGTCAGTGTGTTTTACTGTGCTAAACCTTGTTTGTAGGGACAGGGAAGGACAGTGAGGGAAATTCTCATTGTGCTATACTGTGCTAAAGCATTCCTCATCAACCATCTTTAAAAAAAAAAATTTTATAGGGACAGAAAACTCTAGGTAGGGAGAGTGTCAGTGTGTTTTACTGTGCTAAACCTTGTTTGTAGGGACAGGGAAGGACAGTGAGGGAAATTCTCATTGTGCTATACTGTGCTAAAGCATTCCTCATCAACCATCTTAAAAAAACATTTTTTATAGGGACAGAAAACTATAGGTAGGAAGAGTGTCAGTGTGTTTTACTGTGCTAAACCTTGTTTGTAGGGACAGGGAAGGACAGTGAGGGAAATTCTCATTGTGCTATACTGTGCTAAAGCATTCCTCATCAACCATCTTTAAAAAAAAAAAAATTATAGGGACAGAAAACTATAGGTAGGGAGAGTGTCAGTGTGTTTTACTGTGCTAAACCTTGTTTGTAGGGACAGGGAAGGACAGTGAGGGAAATTCTCATTGTGCTATACTGTGCTAAAGCATTCCTCATCAACCATCTTTAAAAAAAAAAAAATTATAGGGACAGAAAACTATAGGTAGGGAGAGTGTCAGTGTGTTTTACTGTGCTAAACCTTGTTTGTAGGGACAGGGAAGGACAGTGAGGGAAATTCTCATTGTGCTATACTGTGCTAAAGCATTCCTCATCAACCATCTTTAAAAAAAAATTTTTTTATAGGGACAGAAAACTATAGGTAGGGAGAGTGTCAGTGTGTTTTACTGTGCTAAACCTTGTTTGTAGGGACAGGGAAGGGCAGTGAGGGAAATTCTCATTGTGCTATACTGTGCTAAAGCATTCCTCATCAACCATCTTTAAAAAAAAAATTTTTTATAGGGACAGAAAACTATAGGTAGGGAGAGTGTCAGTGTGTTTTACTGTGCTAAACCTTGTTTGTAGGGACAGGGAAGGACAGTGAGGGAAATTCTCATTGTGCTATACTGTGCTAAAGCATTCCTCATCAACCATCTTTAAAAAAACATTTTTTATAGGGACAGAAAACTATAGGTAGGGAGAGTGTCAGTGTGTTTTACTGTGCTAAACCTTGTTTGTAGGGACAGGGAAGGACAGTGAGGGAAATTCTCATTGTGCTATACTGTGCTAAAGCATTCCTCATCAACCATCTTTAAAAAAAAAAAAATTATAGGGACAGAAAACTATAGGTAGGGAGAGTGTCAGTGTGTTTTACTGTGCTACACCTTGTTTGTGGGGACAGGGAAGGACAGTGAGGGAAATTCTCATTGTGCTATACTGTGCTAAAGCATTCCTCATCAACCATCTTTAAAAAAAAATTTTTTATAGGGACAGAAAACTATAGGTAGGGAGAGTGTCAGTGTGTTTTACTGTGCTAAACCTTGTTTGTAGGGACAGGGAAGGACAGTGAGGGAAATTCTCATTGTGCTATACTGTGCTAAAGCATTCCTCATCAACCATCTTTAAAAAAACATTTTTTATAGGGACAGAAAACTATAGGTAGGGAGAGTGTCAGTGTGTTTTACTGTGCTAAACCTTGTTTGTAAGGACAGGGAAGGACAGTGAGGGAAATTCTCATTGTGCTATACTGTGCTAAAGCATTCCTCATCAACCATCTTTAAAAAAAAAAAAATTATAGGGACAGAAAACTATAGGTAGGGAGAGTGTCAGTGTGTTTTACTGTGCTAAACCTTGTTTGTAGGGACAGGGAAGGACAGTGAGGGAAATTCTCATTGTGCTATACTGTGCTAAAGCATTCCTCATCAACCATCTTTAAAAAAAAAAAATATAGGGACAGAAAACTATAGGTAGGGAGAGTGTCAGTGTGTTTTACTGTGCTAAACCTTGTTTGTAGGGACAGGGAAGGACAGTGAGGGAAATTCTCATTGTGCTATACTGTGCTAAAGCATTCCTCATCAACCATCTTTAAAAAAAAAAAAATTTATAGGGACAGAAAACTATAGGTAGGGAGAGTGTCAGTGTGTTTTACTGTGCTAAACCTTGTTTGTAGGGACAGGGAAGGACAGTGAGGGAAATTCTCATTGTGCTATACTGTGCTAAAGCATTCCTCATCAACCACCTTTAAAAAAACATTTTTTATAGGGACAGAAAACTATAGGTAGGGAGAGTGTCAGTGTGTTTTACTGTGCTAAACCTTGTTTGTAGGGACAGGGAAGGACAGTGAGGGAAATTCTCATTGTGCTATACTGTGCTAAAGCATTCCTCATCAACCATCTTTAAAAAAAAAAAAATTATAGGGACAGAAAACTATAGGTAGGGAGAGTGTCAGTGTGTTTTACTGTGCTAAACCTTGTTTGTAGGGACAGGGAAGGACAGTGAGGGAAATTCTCATTGTGCTATACTGTGCTAAAGCATTCCTCATCAACCATCTTTAAAAAAAAATTTTTTATAGGGACAGAAAACTCTAGGTAGGGAGAGTGTCAGTGTGTTTTACTGTGCTAAACCTTGTTTGTAGGGACAGGGAAGGACAGTGAGGGAAATTCTCATTGTGCTATACTGTGCTAAAGCATTCCTCATCAACCATCTTAAAAAAACATTTTTTATAGGGACAGAAAACTATAGGTAGGAAGAGTGTCAGTGTGTTTTACTGTGCTAAACCTTGTTTGTAGGGACAGGGAAGGACAGTGAGGGAAATTCTCATTGTGCTATACTGTGCTAAAGCATTCCTCATCAACCATCTTTAAAAAAAAAAAAAATTATAGGGACAGAAAACTATAGGTAGGGAGAGTGTCAGTGTGTTTTACTGTGCTAAACCTTGTTTGTAGGGACAGGGAAGGACAGTGAGGGAAATTCTCATTGTGCTATACTGTGCTAAAGCATTCCTCATCAACCATCTTTAAAAAAAAAAAAATTATAGGGACAGAAAACTATAGGTAGGGAGAGTGTCAGTGTGTTTTACTGTGCTAAACCTTGTTTGTAGGGACAGGGAAGGACAGTGAGGGAAATTCTCATTGTGCTATACTGTGCTAAAGCATTCCTCATCAACCATCTTTAAAAAAAAATTTTTTTATAGGGACAGAAAACTATAGGTAGGGAGAGTGTCAGTGTGTTTTACTGTGCTAAACCTTGTTTGTAGGGACAGGGAAGGGCAGTGAGGGAAATTCTCATTGTGCTATACTGTGCTAAAGCATTCCTCATCAACCATCTTAAAAAAAAAAATTTTTTATAGGGACAGAAAACTATAGGTAGGGAGAGTGTCAGTGTGTTTTACTGTGCTAAACCTTGTTTGTAGGGACAGGGAAGGACAGTGAGGGAAATTCTCATTGTGCTATACTGTGCTAAAGCATTCCTCATCAACCATCTTTAAAAAAACATTTTTTATAGGGACAGAAAACTATAGGTAGGGAGAGTGTCAGTGTGTTTTACTGTGCTAAACCTTGTTTGTAGGGACAGGGAAGGACAGTGAGGGAAATTCTCATTGTGCTATACTGTGCTAAAGCATTCCTCATCAACCATCTTTAAAAAAAAAAAATTATAGGGACAGAAAACTATAGGTAGGGAGAGTGTCAGTGTGTTTTACTGTGCTAAACCTTGTTTGTGGGGACAGGGAAGGACAGTGAGGGAAATTCTCATTGTGATATACTGTGCTAAAGCATTCCTCATCAACCATCTTTAAAAAAAAATTTTTTATAGGGACAGAAAACTATAGGTAGGGAGAGTGTCAGTGTGTTTTACTGTGCTAAACCTTGTTTGTAGGGACAGGGAAGGACAGTGAGGGAAATTCTCATTGTGCTATACTGTGCTAAAGCATTCCTCATCAACCATCTTTAAAAAAAAAATTTTTTATAGGGACAGAAAACTATAGGTAGGGAGAGTGTCAGTGTGTTTTACTGTGCTAAACCTTGTTTGTAGGGACAGGGAAGGACAGTGAGGGAAATTCTCATTGTGCTATACTGTGCTAAAGCATTCCTCATCAACCATCTTTAAATAATTTTTTTTTTTATAGGGACAGAAAACTATAGGTAGGGAGAGTGTCAGTGTGTTTTACTGTGCTAAACCTTGTAAGTAGGGAGGGACAGGGAAGGACAGTGAGGGAAATTCTCATTGTGCTATACTGTGCTAAAGCATTCCTCATCAACCATCTTTAAAAAAACATTTTTTATAGGGACAGAAAACTATAGGTAGGGAGAGTGTCAGTGGGTTTTACTGTGCTAAACCTTGTTTGTAGGGACAGGGAAGGACAGTGAGGGAAATTCTCATTGTGCTATACTGTGCTAAAGCATTCCTCATCAACCATCTTTAAAAAAAAAATTATAGGGACAGAAAACTATAGGTAGGGAGAGTGTCAGTGTGTTTTACTGTGCTAAACCTTGTTTGTAGGGACAGGGAAGGACAGTGAGGGAAATTCTCATTGTGCTATACTGTGCTAAAGCATTCCTCATCAACCATCTTTAAAAAAAAAAATTTTTATAGGGACAGAAAACTATAGGTAGGGAGAGTGTCAGTGTGTTTTACTGTGCTAAACCTTGTTTGTAGGGACAGGGAAGGACAGTGAGGGAAATTCTCATTGTGCTATACTGTGCTAAAGCATTCCTCATCAACCCTCTTTAAAAAAACATTTTTTATAGGGACAGAAAACTATAGGTAGGGAGAGTGTCAGTGTGTTTTACTGTGTTAAACCTTGTTTGTAGGGACAGGGAAGGACAGTGAGGGAAATTCTCATTGTGCTATACTGTGCTAAAGCATTCCTCATCAACCATCTTTAAAAAAAAAAAAATTATAAGGTCAGAAAACTATAGGTAGGGAGAGTGTCAGTGTGTTTTACTGTGCTAAACCTTGTTGGTAGGGACAGGGAAGGACAGTGAGGGAAATTCTCATTGTGCTATACTGTGCTAAAGCATTCCTCATCAACCATCTTTAAAAAAAAAAAAATTATAGGGACAGAAAACTATAGGTAGGGAGAGTGTCAGTGTGTTTTACTCTGCTAAACCTTGTTTGTAGGGACAGGGAAGGACAGTGAGGGAAATTCTCATTGTGCTATACTGTGCTAAAGAATTCCTCATCAACCATCTTTAAAAAAAAAAATTTTTATAGGGACAGAAAACTATAGGTAGGGAGAGTGTCAGTGTGTTTTACTGTGCTAAACCTTGTTTGTAGGGACAGGGAAGGACAGTGAGGGAAATTCTCATTGTGCTATACTGTGCTAAAGCATTCCTCATCAACCATCTTTGAAATCCTTGTTTTTTGGACAGTCAGGGAAATAGTCATTGTGCTATTCTGTGCGAAAGCAATCATCCTCAACCATATTTAGAAATCCTTAAGTAAAGGGACAGAGAAGGACACCTGAAGGTAGCCCTTATTGCTTTTTTTCCCATCTCCCTGCAGGCCATCCATTAGAATGTCTGGAAGGCAAACAAGGAGAGGCAGACAGTCAGGAGGCAATAAAAGAGGGCAAGCAGGCTCTGTGTCTGGGGGCAACAGTGCTGGTCGTGGACGCGGTGCATTGTCATCAGCACATGGCCATGGGACACGCTTGTCCTTCTTTTCGGCAGCTGGACATGTTGAGCCACATCATGCTGAAGACTTGGTAGAGTGGATGACCAAGCCCTCCTCCTCCTCCTCATCCTCTCTCACCCAGGCTCAGGGTACTGGCAAAGCAGCTGCCAAAGCGTCCTCTTCCCTGGTATCAATGTCAGACTCATCATCAGTCACTCCTTCCCTAGACCCACCATGTCCTCCTCCTGAGGAGTCCCCCGAACTGTTTGAGCACAGTGTTGGGTACATGCTCCAGGAGGATGCCCAGCGTTTCGAAGGGTCTGATGATGAAACCCAGCTAGAGGAAGGCAGTAGCGTGAGAGCAGACAGAGGGGATGCTCAAGAAGGACACCAATCTGGCAGTCATGTTCCAGCAGCTGCAGCATACTGCCAGATTGGCTCCAGTGATGAGGAGGGAGGGGATGATGAGGTCACTGACTCCACGTGGGTGCCTAATAGGAGAGAGGAGGAGGAGGAGGATGAGGAGGAGGCACATCTCCAACGAGGCAGGATGCCCTTTGGTGGCCAGCGTAAGGGCAATACACCGACGGAATCACACCGCAGAGCTCCGCCTGTGCAGGGCGCTGCCTCTGCCCGTCATTCAAAAAGTTCTTTGGTGTGGGCCTTTTTTGAGGCTAGTGCATCAGATCGCACAGCTGCTGTTTGCAACATATGTCTCAAGCGTATATCGCGTGGCCAAAACATCAGCCGCTTGGGTACCACATGCCTGACCAGACATATGTTGACCTGCCATGCAGCTCGTTGGCAAGCCTACCTCAAAGACCCACACCAAAGAACAAAGCGGACCTCTCCTTGCACCGCATCAGCTGGGATCTCCAACCCCACTATAACTTCAGTCCTCTCTGAAACATGCACTGAGAGGAATGAAGGTGTAGAATTAGGTGTGTCACAGCCAAGTACTTGCGGCCACTCTGCTAGCAGTACACCGACGTCCGATTCTAGCAGGCAAATTTCCCTGCCCCAGCTGCTGGACCGTCGAAAGAAGTTCACTCCCAGCCATCCACATGCCCAGCGGTTGAATGCTAGCTTGGCTAAATTGCTAGCGCTTCAACTGCTGCCTTTTCAGTTGGTAGACTCGGCCCCCTTCCGTGAGTCTGTGCAATGTGCGGTTCCTCAGTGGCAGGTTCCCAAACGCCACTTTTTCTCACGGAAGGCTATTCCGGCTCTCTACCGGCATGTGGAAGGCAATGTCTTGGCCTCGCTGGACAGGGCGGTCAGCGGTAAGGTGCATATTACCGCTGACTCATGGTCCAGCAGGCATGGACAGGGACGTTACCTTTCTTTCACGGCCCATTGGGTCACTCTTTTGGCAGCTGGGAAGGATGCAGGACAAGGTGCAGTAGTGTTGGAGGTTGTTCCACCGCCACGCCTCCAAAATGCTACTACTGGTTGTGACACACCTCTCTCCTCCACCCCCTCCTCTTCTTCTTCCTCCATGGCCTCTTCCTGTGCTTTGTCCTCTGAACCAGCGGTGCTCCGTAGGCGTTCAAGGGGCTACGCAAGTACGCAGGCAAAAAGATGCCATGCCGTGCTTGCGCTGGTGTGTTTGGGGGACAGAAGCCACACTGGGGCAGAGGTCCTGTCTGCTCTGCAGGGCCAGGCCGAGAGGTGGTTGACGCCACGCCAGCTTAAGCCAGGAATGGTGGTTTGCGACAATGGCACCAACCTCCTCTCCGCCCTCCGACAGGGACAACTGACCCATGTGCCCTGTGTGGCTCACGTCCTTAACCTGGTGGTGCAGCGGTTCTTGGGCCGGTACCCGGGCTTACAGGATGTCCTGAGGCAGGCCAGGAAAGTCTGTGTGCATTTCCGCAGATCTTATAATGCCAGTGCTCGCCTGGCTGAGCTGCAAAAGGAGTTGAACCTGCCCAAGAACCGCCTTATATGTGACATGCCCACCAGGTGGAACTCAACGTTGGCCATACTGCAGCGGCTGCACACGCAGCAGAGGGCCATCAATGAGTACCTGTGCGACTACGGCACCAGGACAGGGTCAGGGGAGCTTGGTTTTTTTTCTCCACGCCAGTGGGGCATGATCAGGGATGCATGCACTGTCCTGGCACCATTTGAGGAGGCCACGAGGATGGTGAGCAGTGACAGTGCATGCATCAGTGACACTGTACCTCTTGTCCACCTGTTGGAGCACACGCTGCGTGGAATAATGGACAGGGCACTTGAGGCAGAACAGAGGCAGGAAGAGGAGGACTTCCTTGCCTCTCAAGGCCCCCTTTACCCAGACAGTGTTCCTTCTGTCCCACCCATCGCACAGGAAGAGGACGAGGAGGAGGAGGAGGAGGAGGAGGATTATTGTGTCAGCATGGAGGTGGAGCCTGGCACTCAGCAGCATCAACAGCAGCAGTCTTTTAGGGATGATTTACAGTCCCAAGAAACCCGTGGACTTGTACGTGGCTGGGAGGAGGTGGCTGCGGATCATGTCGTCCTTAGTGACCCAGAGGACTCCGGACCGAATGCCTCAGCTAACCTACGCTGCATGGCCTCCCTGATCCTGCAAAGTCTGCGGAAGGATCCTCGTATTCTTCGGATCAAGGAGAGGGACCATTACTGGCTGGCCACTCTCCTTGATCCACGGTACAAGGGTAAGGTTGCGGACCTTTTGTTACCGTCGCAGAGGGAGCAGAGGATGAGACAACTCCGGGAGGCCTTGCAGAAAGGTCTGTGCAACGCGTTCCCAGAGACTGGGAGGTTACAAACTCCTGGTCCTGGACAACAAGTTTCTGAGGCTTCGGCCAGTCAAAGAAGGAGCGGTGGGGAAGGTGGCCGTCTGACCGATGCGTTCAGACAATTCTTTAGTCCGCAGCCCCAAAGTATGATCGGTTCCAGCAACCATCGCCAGCGTCTGATAAACATGGTGCAGGAATATCTAGGGGCAAGGTCAGACTTGGACACCTTCCCCAACGAAAATCCTCTGGCTTACTGGGTCTTGAGGATGGATCACTGGCCAGAGCTTGCACAGTATGCAATTGAGCTACTGGCCTGTCCTGCATCCAGCGTTCTTTCGGAACGCACATTCAGTGCTGCTGGAGGATTTGTCACGGATCACAGGGTGCGCCTGTCCACCGACTCGGTTGATCGACTGACTTTCATCAAGATGAACCAGTCTTGGATCACCACCAGCTACCACACACCTGATGCTGATATAACAGACTAATTGATTTTAACATGTCACATCCCTTCAAGACTGATGCTGATGCTGAGTGCCTGTGCTGTTATGTTGACTGGCTATCCTCCTCCTCCGATTCCTCAATGATACGATTGATGATGATAGCTTGGAAGATCATTTTTGTTTATGGGTGCCGCCACCAGTGCCTAACGCCCAATTTTTCAGCCCCTGTTTAACAGGGGCGTGTAATTACAATTTTTGAAGCAATACTTTGCAACAGGGCTCATTGCTGTGCTCCAAGTACAGTATCTGTGAGGGGTTGCAGTGTTGTGCCACCAGTGCCTAAGGCCCAATTTTTCAGCCCCTGTTTAACAGGGGCGTGTAATTACAATTTTTGAAGCAATACTTTGCAACAGGGCTCATTGCTGTGCTCCAAGTTCAGTATCTGTGAGGGGTTGCAGTGTTGTGCCACCAGTGCCTAAGGCCCAATTTTTCAGCCCCTGTTCAACAGGGGCATGTAATTACAATTCTTGATCTAATAATTCACAGCAGGGCCCATTGCTGCACCCACCAAGAGTAACTCTGAGGGCTTACAGTGTTGTGGCAACGCCACCACCACCACCACCACGAAAGGCCCAATTTTTCAGCCCCTGTTCAAAAGGGGCATGTAATTACAATTCTTGATCTAATAATTCACAGCAGGGCCCATTCCTGCACCCACCAAGAGTAACTCTGAGGGCTTACAGTGTTGTGGCAACACCACCACCACCACCACCACCACGAAAGGCCCAATTTTTCAGCCCCTGTTCAACAGGGGCATGCAATTACAATTCTTGATCTAATAATTCACAGCAGGGCCCATTGCTGCACCCACCAAGAGTAACTGTCAGGGCTTACAGTGTTGTGGCACCAGCACCACCATCAAAGGCCCAATTTTTACTACCACTGTTCAACAATTATATGTAATTACAATTCCTGATATAATAGTTGACAGCAGGGCGTTCCAGCACCAACCAAGAGTAACTGTGAGTGCTTACAGTGTTGTGCCAACACCAACAACTAAGGGGCCTATTTCTGCAGAGTATATACGGCAGGTCCCTACTTTCAAACATCCAACTTACAAACGACTCCTACTTGCAAACGCAAGAAGACAACAGGAAGTGAGAGGAAATCTACCCCTAGGAAGGAAAATTCTCTCCTGTAAGAATTAATATGGGAGAAAGGTGTCTCCTCTGTACTGATGCTTTATCACCAATCCTTGTTTCAAGAAAAACACCACATTTCAAAAACAGTTGTCATTGGGACGGAAAGTGAGGTGAAATGTTCTGAACAGGGGCACAGACAGCAAAACAAATGTTACAGGGGTGATAACCCTTACCTATGTTTTCCAAAAAGTTTAAAAATAGATTTTTGGGCTGGAGCTACACTTAAACAATGTACCTGTTCAAAATTACAAACAGATTCTACATAAGAACAAACCTACAGTCCCTGTCTTGTATGCACCGCCTGTATACGGCTGTTCAGAGTATATAGGGCCTTTTTTATTTTATGTGCGGGGTTCCCCTTAATATCCATACAAGACCCAAAGGGGCTGGTAATGGGCTGGGGTAGGGGGGGGGTCATGGGGTAGCTATGCCATTTTTCTTAATGATTTTCATCCATATTATCGGGACCAGACATTACATTAAAGCCGCAAGCAGTTTTAAATGGCTTTTTTTTCCTTTAGAAGTGTCATTTTGTGCAGGGACAGTTCTAAACACGGGAAACACGTGGCACTTCACAGGCATACTTTAGACACCCCCCAGATACGATATTTAAAGGAATATTTGACTTTTTTTTTTCACTTTATGCATCATTAAAAAGACTGCTCCCGAAAAACGACCGTTTTTAAAACTTCTTTTTGCATTGATACATGTCCCCTGGTGCAGAACCCGGGTTCCCAAACCCTTTTTAGGACAATAACATGCATAATAGTCGTTATTATTAGCACTTTAGAATTCGAACGTTCGCATCCATTGTATTTAATAGGGTTCTAATGTTCGTACGTCAAGATAACATAAGTAACTGAAGGCAATGTCTTTAAAGTAAATTTGTTTTGTATATGATGTATTGCTCCGGACTAAAGAGACAGCTCCAGCCATTTCCTTTTCTTTTGTTTCTTTTTTTTTAATTTGATGTTATCATTTTTTTAATTTGATGTTATAATAAAAGAGTCTTGCAACAATACAAAATGCTTAGAGAATGATCATATAGTAAATATATAGTGTATATAAATATATATTGCAATAATAACAGAGACCAAAGCACCGTCAGGTCAGGCATATTAAAAAGGGAAAATCTGCAGGATTCGTTGTGAACCAATTGAAAAGGTTTGCCTTGCCCAATTGCACTGAAAAGTGGGCTTGGCCCAGTGAGTGACAGTCACATGAAATATAAGTCTATTCCTTGTATACTGTACATGGCACTCATTTACCAAAGTCTTTCTAATCACAGACAAACATAAAAAAAAATAAAAAAAAATGGAACTACCTGTGTGTTTCTACACACATAATATAAACATAGAGCTAAAACTTTGCATAATCTACCCTAAAAAAGAAAAAGAGAGGATAGTGTAAGATACCTGTGGTAGGTAGTGGCCGAAGTGGAGCTTGTGTGCTGAGGATTCAGGCCAAAATCTTAGGCAGGTCAGGTTGGCAACAGATCAGGCAAAGTGGTACACGATCGAAATCCAGAGAGTGGTCAGGCAGGCAGAGGTCATATACGAGCTGGCGGTGAAGTACAAAATCAGCAGGCTAGAGAGTAGTCAGGAATTCAGGCAGAAGTTCATACACAGTATTCAGTGTCACAAAGCTATCACAACACCCAGGGAGCTAGTCCACACAAACGAGCACTGAGAGACAAGAAGTGCTGCTATTTATGGGCTGCTTCGATTGCAGATTGTTCACAGCTGGCAGCAGGTGGGGCTAGTGAGTCCAAGGTAATGCATCAAACTGAGAGAACAATATCTCCAGAGCTCCTCCGTGGCACAACAAGTAAGACTGCAGCTGTGGGACCAGGAACATCCCGGTTCAAATACACCAAGGTACATGACAGGGCCCCCTCCCCCATGTACCCCTCCGGGGGCCTAGCGGGGCTTAGTGGGAAAGGAGGCATTGAAGTCTTGAATAAGAGCAGGAGCATGCAAATCTTTGGCTGGGACCCAGGAACGGTCTGTGACAGGATAAACCTTCCAATGAACTAGATACCGTAGGCCATGACAATGTCTTCTAGAATCAAGAATCTTAGAGACTTCAAACTCATTTTGTCCATCAACAAGAACAGGAAGAGGTAGCTGTTGTGTTCTGGAGTAGTGAGTGAAAATTGCCTTTCTGAGGAGGGAAACGTGGAATACGGGGTATATCAGGAGAGAATCGGGCAATTTCAACCGATAGGAGACTGGCCTGAGTCGAGGAATAATTCTGTAAGGACCAATGAATCGAGGGCCCAATTTGGTAGAAGGTTGTTTCAGTCTCACGTATTTGGTTGATAGCAAAACTCTGTCCCCCACCACATATGGAGGTATATGGCGTCTTCGTTTGTTGGAGAAAAGCGCATACTTGCCTGCTGAATTCTGTGGTAATAAGCAAATCTTTTCCAATGTAGCAGAATATTTTTCACCCACTGATCTGCTGCTGGTACACCAGAAGAAGGCTGAAGTAGAGGAAAAGTCTGAGGGTGATAGCCTATGGCTGTGTAGAATGGTGTGGTATGAAGAGCACTGTGCCAACGGGAATTAATGGCAAATTCAGCCAAAGGCAAATACTCAGACCAGTTGGAGTGTAAGGCATTGACATAATGTCGAAGATAGGTTTCCAGGGTCTTCGATAGGTTTCCAGCCACTACATATAAGGAATGATTAGCTAATATAGATTTCATATTTGTTTTTGAGTTTAGATGTTTTTTTAGTGAATCAGTCTGCACCACATACTTTATGACAGACTCCATACCAAGATTACCAAAATTCCCATTCAATCCATGGTTTCATGCACCATCACCAGTGGCAAGAGCAAGAGGTTGAGGTACAGGTGGACACTGAAGGGAGATACTTATTTGTTAAGGGTATACTATATGGACAGAAGTATACATTTGCCTCTATGTATGCTCCCAATACATGTGCAGTAGATTCTATAGCAAAAACACTGAGGAGGCTGAATAAATTTGGGGAGGGCTTTATAGTTTTAGGAGGGGATTTTAATATTATTTTGGATCCGAAACTAGATACAACAGCAAAAAAAACGGTAATATCTCATAGGGCACTTAAACAGTTGAAGAAACTGTGTCGAACTTATCATCTAGTAGACACATGGCGAGCATTAAATGAGGGACGAAAAGGACTATAGCTATTACTCAAAAAAACACAAAGTATACTCTAGGTTGGATCTGTTCTTTGTAGACCAGTATTATTTAGAATATATAAAAACAGTGTCAATAGAACCAAGAACTATATCTGATCATGCGCCAGTGGTGTTGACGTTTGTGCCAGTCGCGATGGGGCATAGGAAGAAAACATGGCGATTAAATGAAACACTACTGGATGATGAACAGATAGCAGAAGATATACGGCAGAAAATGAGAGAATACTTTGAAATAAATACAACGGAAGAGATATCAGAGAAAATGGTATGGGAAGCTCATAAAGTAGTTATACGGGGGGAATTAATAGCCCATGGATCCCGAGTTAAAAAAAAAAAAGGAAGGAGATAGAAGAATTATTAAAGAAAATAAATTAAGGAGATATAAAACATAAGAATAATTTAGACCCTAGAGAGGCGGAGAGACTGGAAATCTTAAGAGCGGAACTGGCAAACTCCTTAGAAAATTAAAAGATAAATGCAGATTCCTTGCAAATAAGTCATATGAGCAAGGGATTACATGTGGCAAACTACTAGCTAAACAGCTAAAAAACCAACAGGAACTATCGCATGTCTATAATATCCGAGTAAATAATAAGCAGATAAAAGATACTAAAAATATAGCCGCAGAATTCCAACGTTTTTATACTGGACTATATAACATACAAAGGACAAAATCAAAAGAGGAGGAAGAAAAACAAATAAAAGAATATATCAGGGAGTCCACACTACCATCCCTGACAGGGGATGTGGTAGAGAAATTAGAAGAACAGATCACCAGAGAGGAAACTAAAAAAGCAATAGAAGACCTCCCGAGTGGGAAGAGCCCAGGACCAGACGGCCTAACTAATGCATATTATAAAAAATACATAGATATAGTAACCACACCACTTTATAATTACTTTAATAAGATCACAGCCGAAAATCCACTACCCTCAGAAGCATTACTAGCATTCGTGACAGTTATACCTAAACTGGGGAAAGACCCACAATACTGCTCAAGTTATAGACCTATTTCCGTCCTAAATACGGACACAAAATTATTTTCCAAAATAATAGCAAACAGATTAAAGGAGAAGGTAACAAAGATAGTACATATGGATCAAACAGGATTTATGATGGGGAGGGAAACAAAAGACAACACAATACGAGCACTCAATATACTCCACTGGATGGAAAAGGGACCCGATAAAACATCAAGAGTAACCCTATCGATGGATGCCGAAAAGGTCTTCGATAGGGTGAATTGGGCATATATGATGGAAGTACTGAAAGAAATAGGGATGGGGGAACGGATGAGGGGGTGGATAGCAGCATTGTACGCAGGACCCAAAGCTAAAGTTAAAGTTAATGGAATACTGTCAGAGGGTTTTAATATAGGTAATGGTACAAGGCAAGGCTGCCCCCTATCCCCAATCCTGTTCGCTTTAACCCTGGAACCATTTTTATGCAGGGTGAGAGGGAACAGGGGAATAGTGGGAGTGGAAATCGGACAAAGAGAGCATAAAGTGGCAGCATATGCCGATGATTTATTATTTTTTCTTTCAAAACCACAAAAATCAGTAGCTGAATTGATGAAAGAAGTGACAAGATATGGAAAGATATCTAATTTCAAAATTAACATAGAGAAATCAGTAATACTGCCAAGTCATGTACCATTACCAGTATTTACATCATTACAGGATAAATACTCGTTTCTATGGAATAAAGAATTACTGTCCTCTTTGGGAGTGCACATAACGGCCGGTGAAAAGATATTATATGAGCGTAATTATGGAGCATTCATTTTGGAAATAACAAAAGACCTGAATAGGTGGAAAGGAAATACACTGTCAGGGTCACCTGTGGCCAGGTGACAGATGCACACCGTAGGGGGACAGGAGTGCACCGCGAGGTAGTGAACCCTATGGCTGGCTTCTGCGGATAGGAAACTGGGTGGTTGTGGAAAGCGGGACCAGAGGAGCACAACCGGGATCCTAACGGAAGCTAGAGCCAAGATTCCCCAGGGCGCGGAGTCTAAGACCCAGCTGGTCTTCTCCAGGGCCTCTAGTGGTGAGGATGTTATGCTGTAGGCTGGGACCAGGTCGCGGCCCCTGGAGTTTCCTAGCTCACGCCCCGTAGGATAAGGGGAAAAGAGGGGAAGCAGCAGCACAAGATAAGAGAGAACCGAATAACAAGCTGAAGGTCAGGGGCCACAAGCAGACAAGGATAACGAAAGAACGAGCCGAAGGTCAAGGGTCACGAGCAGACAGGGATAGTCGGGGACAAGCCAATAACGTAACAGAGAGACAGACGTAGCACACGGCAGGCAGGAACCCAAACACACAATGCCTAACAAACACGTTGATCAGCAAAGCAGGCTTGCAGTGCACAGGTTAATATAGTGTTCTGTGATAGGGCTTGGGGTGGAGTCAGGCTGGGAGGAGATTATAAAGGAAGCCAGGTGAAGGAGGTCTGGTCTCTAGATGAACACATGAGGAGGAAGGTAAGATGGCAGACAGACATTAATGCATATCCATGACAGTACCCTCCCTCTTACGAGGCCTCCCCCTTCCCCGCCTGGGCCCAGGTTTAGAGGGAAACTTCAGATGAAACTCCTTTAACAGACGAGGTGCAAAGACCTCAGATGCAGTGATCCAAGACCTCTCCTCAGGACCAAACCCTTTCCAATGAACGAGGTACTGAAGAACGCCTTTACAGAGTCGGGAGTCCAGAATTTGACTGATCTCGTACTCCTGATTATCCTCAGAGACAGGCGCCACGGTAGGGAGAGGACGAGAGAATTTATTGAGGACTAAAGGCTTTAGAAGAGCAACATGAAAGGAGTTAGTGATTTTAAGGCTCTTAGGAATCTGGAGTTTGAAACAAACCGGATTCAGTTTAGCAGTTACCGTGTATGGACCGATGAATCGTGGAGCAAACTTCAGAGAAGGAACTCGGAGCTTGATGTTCCTGGTAGAGAGACAGACTTTGTCCCCTGGCTGAAGAGAAGGCGGTTTACGCCTGCGGCGGTCGGCAAAGCCTTTGAATTTTTCAGCAGCTGCCCGGAGGGAATCATGAACGTGACCCCAAACGGAATTGAGAGACTCCTGAACCGAAGCCAAAGCTGGAATGTCTGGAGAACAGATCATGGGAAGAGGAAGTTGAGGGTGTTTTCCATAAACTGTGAAAAAGGGTGTCTTCTGCGAACTGGTATTCACATGATTGTTATGGGAGAATTCTGCCCACGGGAGTAGAGAGGACCAATCGTCATGGTGAGAAGACACAAAGGTGCGAAGAAAGACCTCTAACTCCTGATTAACCCTCTCAGTCTGTCCATTGGATTGGGGATGGTAAGAAGAAGAAAAATCCAAGACAATATTGAGGGATTTGCAAAAGGCTCTCCAAAAACGAGACGTGAATTGGACTCCCCTGTCGGAAACAATATGAGAAGGGACCCCATGTAGGCGGAGAATTTCCCGAATGAAAATGGGAACCAAGGCAGGGGCAGAAGGAAGACCAGGAAGAGGAACAAAATGAGCCATTTTGGAGAATCGATCGATTACCACAAAAATGACTGTATTATTCTCAGACAGTGGGAGATCGGTGATAAAATCCATGGCAATATGGGCCCAGGGTTCCTTAGGAATGGGCAAGGGCATGAGGAGACCAGCAGGAGCTTGTGTGGAGGATTTGGACTGAGCACAGACATGACAAGCTTTAACGTAGTCTTTGACGTCTGAGCGGAGATTAGGCCACCAGTAGTGACGACTGATGAGTAGGAAGGATCGGAGGAATCCAGAATGCCCTGCCACCTTGGAATCATGTCCCCAACGAAGGATCTTAGCTCTTAGCTCAGTGGGGACAAAGGTCTTACCAGGCGGAATTTTTGACTTCAGGGTGGTAGAGTGGGCAACAATGCATGAGGTTGGAATGATCGGCTCAGGTTCAGGGGCGGACTCCTCGTCCAAAGTGTCAAATGACCTAGAGAGCGCATCAGCCCGACCGTTGCAGGAACCAGGTTTGTAGGTAATCGTGAAATTAAAACGGGCAAAGAAGAGACTCCACCTGGCCTGTCTAGGATTCAGACGTTTAGCATTCTGTAGATACTGTAAATTCTTGTGATCGGTAAAGATCGTTATGGAGTGAGGGGAACCCTCCAAGAGATGACGCCACTCCTCTAACGCCAATTTAATTGCGAGAAGTTCCCGATCACCGATGGCATAATTCCTCTCTGCCTGAGAATTTTTTTTGGAGAAGAACGCACATAGTTGGCGTCTCTTCTCAAAGATTTGAAGAAGCACAGCTCCCACCCCCATTGAGGAAGCGTCCACTTCAATAAAAAATGCATTCCCAGGATTTGGTCTCCTCAAGAGGGGGCCAGAAACAAAGGCCTGTTTCAGGTTGTGAAATGCAGAGACAGCTTCGGGAGGCCAGTCTCTGGCATTCACACCCTTCTTGGTCAAAGCGATAATAGGCGCGGCAATGGAAGAGTAATTCCTTATGAACTGCCTATAATAATTAGTGAAGCCAAGAAAGCGCTGTGTGGCCTTGAGGCTAGCAGGAAGAGGCCAGTTGGTGATAGACAAGACCTTCCCAGGGTCCATACGAAGACCCGAACATGAGACGAAGCACCCCAAAAACAGGACCTCAGAACATTCAAAGGAACATTTCTCCAGCTTGGCATAGAGATTGTTCTCTCTAAGACGTTGAAGTACAGTGCGGACATGGTTTCTGTGGACGAGCAGATTTTCAGAAAAGATCAGAATGTCATCCAGATAGATGACAACAAACTGGTACAGCAGATCTCTGAAGATTTCATTGACAAAGTTTTGAAACACGGCTGGAGCATTACACAGACCAAAAGGCATCACCAGATATTCGTAATGCCCGTCTCTAGTGTTGAATGCAGTCTTCCATTCGTCACCCTCCCGTATTTGAATGAGATTGTACGCGCCTCTGAGATCCAACTTGGTGAAAATGGAGGCACCCTTCAACCTATCGAATAGCTCAGATATTAAGGGTAAGGGGTATCGATTTTTAATAGTAACCGCATTTAAACCCCGATAATTGATGCAGGGTCTTAAGGTACCATCCTTTTTGGCAACAAAAAAGAACCCTGCCCCTGCAGGCGATGAGGATTTCCGGATGAAACCTCTCTCCAGATTCTCTGCGACATACTCCGACATGGCCTTGGTCTCTGGGTTGGACAGAGGGTAGGTACGACCCCTGGGTAGAGTTGCTCCGGGGACAAGATCAATAGCACAGTCAAAAGACCTGTGGGGAGGAAGCACCTCAGCTGATTTCTTACAGAACACATCCCAGTAATCGCTGTATGCAGCAGGAAGATCAGAAGAAACAGAAGTGGCAGCAACCGGAAGACTCTCCTTGGGGGTCACCTTGAGAAGACACAACGAGAAACATGAGGAACCCCAGGCCAGGATCTGCCCAGAGACCCAGTCCACATGTGGAGAGTGGAGCTGTAGCCAAGGAAGGCCCAATACAACTGGGGTAGAGGCCTTGGGTAGAATAAGAAAGGATATCCACTCCTGGTGGAGAATCCCTACCGACATCCTAATGGGTAGCGTCTGGAAGCGAATAGGGCCCCCTGGGAGAACAGTGCCATCAATTGCCGAGACTACCAATGGGGTAGTGAGAGGTGAAAGGGTAAGCTTCATAGAAGAAGCAGTTCTCCAATCCATAAAATTGCCGGCAGCCCCGGAATCCAGGTATGCAAGGGTTGACTGAGGAGAAGTGCCTACATGAAGGAACACCAGCAAGAGCAGGCGAGAAGGTGATGTTTCTGGGTCCAATACTCCACCTTCCAAATGTATTAGACCCGAGCGTTTCCCGGACGAAGCGAGCAGGAGTCACGAAAATGACCCTTGCCCCCACAATAGAGGCACAAGCCCAGAGTTCTGCGCCTAGCACGTTCTTCGGGGGTTAGTCTGGTCTGGCCCAGCTGCATAGGTTCTTCAGCAGGTAGAGGATGCTCCACGGAATGAAGGGAGGGGAGCTCAGACTGGCTAGGACCCAGAGAGTGCTGGCGTCTTTTTTCTAAGGACCTCTCTTGAAAACGAATGTCGATCTGGTTGCATAATGAAATTACATCGTCCAGACCGACGGGAATGGCTCTTCCCGCTAATTCGTCTTTCACTCGGTCAGAGAGGCCATGTAAAAAGGTAGCGACCAGGGCCTCATTATTCCAGCTCAATTCAGCTGTGTGGATACGGAACTGAAGAGCATATTGCCCCACTGAACTAGATTCTTGGCGAAGACGTAAGACAGCACTAGCCGCTGAAGAAGCCCGAGCCGGCTCTTCGAAGATATTACGAAAGAGCTTCAAGAAATCGGACAGACTGGAAACCACCGGATCGTTCCTCTCCCACAGGGGGGCAGCCCAGGCCAAAGCTTCACCGGAGAGGAGGGAAATGATATAGGCTACCTTAGCCCGGTCAGACAGGAAGCTTTGAGGCTGAAGCTCAAAATGAATTGTGCATTGGCTGAGAAACCCCCTGCAGGCCTTGGAGTCCCCAGAGAAACGGGACGGAGCTGGCAATCTTAGTGAGTGTGAGGCTGCGACTGGTGCGATAGGTACAGCCGCTGGTTGTACTTGGTGTTGCGGATTCGGGGTTCCCAAGGAGACCTGAAGCTGCTCGAATCGAGAAGACAGATCCTGGAGGAATCGCATCACCTGAGTCTGATTTGATTCCTGGGTTTCAAGTCTGCGAACTATGCCCTGCAATGGATCATCCGCGGGGAGCGGGATGTCAGCCGGGTTCATGGCTGATCAAACTGTCAGGGTCACCTGTGGCCAGGTGACAGATGCACACCATAGGGGGACAGGAGTGCACCGCGAGGTAGTGAACCCTATGGCTGGCTTCTGCGGATAGGAAACTGGGTGGTTGTGGAAAGCGGGACCAGAGGAGCACAACCGGGATCCTAACGGAAGCTAGAGCCAAGATTCCCCAGGGCGCGGAGTCTAAGACCCAGTTGGTCTTCTCCAGGGCCTCTAGTGGTGAGGATGTTATGCTGCAGGCTGGGACCAGGTCGCGGCCCCTGGAGTTTCCTAGCTCACGCCCCGTAGGATAAGGGGAAAAGAGGGGAAGCAGCAGCACAAGATAAGAGAGAACCGAATAACAAGCTGAAGGTCAGGGGCCACAAGCAGACAAGGATAACGAAAGAACGAGCCGAAGGTCAAGGGTCACGAGCAGACAGGGATAGTCGGGGACAAGCCAATAAGGTAACAGAGAGACAGATGTAGCACACGGCAGGCAGGAACCCAAACACACAATGCCTAACAAACACGTTGATCAGCAAAGCAGGCTTGCAGTGCACAGGTTAATATAGTGTTCTGTGATAGGGCCTGGGGTGGAGTCAGGCTGGGAGGAGATTATAAAGGAAGCCAGGTGAAGGAGGTCTGGTCTCTAGATGAACACATGAGGAGGAAGGTAAGATGGCAGACAGACATTAATGCATATCCATGACATACACTAACATGGTTCGGGAGAATTAACACCTTAAAAATGAACGTAGTACCCAGAATATTATACTTATTGTACAAAGTTCCCATACAATTCCCCCAGATATTTTTTAGAAAGATACGAAAAATATTTATATAATTTATATGGAAAGAAGGAAATGCTAGGATAGCATATGTAATCTTATGTAAAAGTAAGGGAAAGGGAGGAGTTGGGCTTCCAGACATTGCATCCTATTATAAAGCGATGGCCCTGGTGCGTATATTACACCGGTGCCATGATATAGATAATAGAGCATGGGTACAAACGGAGACAAATATGGCAGGGAGAAAACTAGGAGGGGCACCATGGATACCGGCAAAGGCCAGAGGATTATCAAAATGGACATCCCCATTAACTTGGAATACACTGGCAGTATGGGCAGGATAAATCAAGCTGGCAAGTACGCCCCAAAAACATCCCCATTAGCACCACTGGGAGGGTACCCATGGTTTCCCACAGGAGAGGAAAAAGTAGCACTGGGCCCTTGGGAATCGGAAGGAAATACAATGTGCATGAGGTATGTACCATTGGGGGTTTTGATGCCTCAAGCAGACTTAATATCATTAGAAGGAGGTATGGTAATGGCAGGATGGAGATATAGTCAGATGCAAAGCTTCTTCAGACGGTTAGACCCTCAAATAAGAACACTTAACTCCCTAACTATATTTGAGAAAACATGCAGAAAGATATCAAAACCGGATCACTTATTGTCACAGATGCACAAATTAGTACACAGAATAAAATAACCCCTTACTTTATTAAAGAATGGGAAAAAGAACTGGGATGCAGATTTTCCCCAACTAAAGAAATTAATTACAATCACGCATGCCACATCCACAAGTTCAGCCATTCAGGAAATGGCATACAAGTTCTTAGTCAGATGGTATCGCACTCCAGTGCGATTAGCACAAATATACCCAACAACAGATGATCGATGCTGGAGGGGATGTGGGGGGACGGGCACCTACCTCCACATCTGGTGGGAATGTCCAAGGATAAGGGTTTTCTGGGAGGAAGTGGCGCAGTGGATCGGGAAAGTGTCGGGGGAAACAATCGAGTTTGCACCGATACAGTTTCTGTTCCACGGAATCACAAGAGCTATAAAAGCGTATAAAAACAGTATTGTACCGCACTTATTAAACGCGGCTAAGAGACTAATACCAAGGTACTGGAAGCAAGAAACATGCCCCACCCTTCAAGAATGGAAAAGGGAAGTGGCCATAATTAGGACAGCAGAAAATGGATACATGATGTTAGGCAAAAACAAGAGAAATTTAAGAAAATCTGGGAAATATGGGAAAAATATAACCAATAAATAGATGGATAATGGAAGACCTAAAAGCCTTAAGAAGCTCTGAAAAGAATATAGGAACTATAGAAAGAAAGAGGGGAACAATCTACAGCTTTTTGTTTAATGTGTACGTATTTATGTATGTCTTGTTAATATGGTAAAGGTTAGTAGATTATAGGACACTGGAAGAATAAGTGAGGTGGCCAATGACTTTCCTCACCTAATTTAATTAGTTTAAATGTTTATTTTTATTCTTTCTTCTTTTCCTTATTCCCTTTTTTTTTCTTTTTTCTTTCCCTAAATGATTTCGAAACACATATAATTTAGGAGGTAACACGACAAATAGGAATAAAAGATACACATAAATATAGGAACACCCCTTTATTTTGTTCTTGGGTTTTTTGTTTTTTTTACCCCAAATAAGAGAGGGAAATCCGAATTACGGATAAATAAGTAGAAGATGAAGACACATAAGAAATACATAAATATCACATTTGTAAAGCACTTAATATAGATATATTAATATATCCTGTCAGACACACTACACTTACCCCTTATCACTTGCCTGTATCCCTCCCCCCTTCTTCCCCCCCCTTTTTTTTTCTCCTTTTTTTGCGGGATTTGAGGAAACAAAGAATCCACCATACAGGGAAGGAAATTAGACTATCTTTTGGTGTCAATGAAATGTTGAATGTTTTATGGAATTTTAAAATTTAATAAAGAGAAGTAAAAAAAAAAAAAAGAAGAGAATGAAAACTCCTCCTACAAGCTTTAACCAGTGCTCGGCCAGACACTGATAGAAGTCACAAGACAGCTATATACTGGTGATAAGAAAAGATATTTAGCAGTTTATATGTACTAAAATAATTGCATTTCCGTGTTCTGTAAACTGTGGGGGACCAGATATAGTGAATGTAGGGTCCTGGGTTTAGTAACACTTTAAATTGGAATAAGTGGAAAAACAAAGTTCCTTACATGTGTGTAAATGGAAAAATTATGCCCCTTACATCAGTGTATGTGGTGAACATAATGACCATACATTGGTTTCATTGGGGAAAATAAAACAAACCCTTACATTAGTGTAAGTGGAAAAATAATGTTCCTCACACTGGAACCAGTAGAAAAATAATGCTCCTTACATTGATGTCAGTAAGAAAATAAAAATGTCTTATATTAGTCTTGGTGAGAATTGGCAAATAATGTACTAGCTGCATACTTGGTGTTCAGTGGATTCTTACCTAGGGAAAAAAACAGTCAGCGCTGATCTCTCCTGTCTTGTTCCACATTGCATGGACTTCACTGCTTTTACTAGCAGAACTAAGTTAAGCTAGGTTAAGTTAAGGGCAGTAGATCAATCCACCCAAATCCCAACAGTGGTGGCTGTAACTAGAAAGGAGGAGCTGCTGGCATATGATGGGTTCTCCTACCATTCATAGTGGTAAGCTACTTTTAATTTGGACCCGAAAATACAGTGATACTCCAATGAGGACAAATGTTGAGTAAAGAGATTTGACGATAGTAAGTGCAGCAGTTCAATAAAAGCGGTAAATTTAATAATACAATGAAGTGAATAGGTCCGGCGTTCTTTCTCATTATTACCTGTGAGAGGCCTTGCCTGAAAACACTGGGAGAGTGGAGAATGACACTGTAAGCAAAAATTAACAACAGTCAATAAAACCCTATATCCCTGATCTGGAATAAAAGAGGTATATCTCAGTACTAGGGCCTAATTATGCACTATATTCCCTACCTAACCACTGACCAGGGCATAAATGTACCACAAATTCTTCTGGTGGTAGCGTTGCAACCTTTTCTTCAAGCCAAACCAGAACACTTTAGTGGCCTGGGACACCTTTGGGTGCCCCAAGGAGAGTAGTAATGCGGTGTGCATAGCGTGCCGCACCAAACAGTAGGTATAGCCAAATTGCTCTTGCTGACATAATTGCCCTGCCCCCCAGTGATGCTGAACCTGCCCCCAGACAGCTGCCCATAGCTCCCAGATGGCAACAGATTTGTGTGTGACATTCTTGGTTACTTGAGGAGCCACATCCCAGTCTGAATAATGTGTCTGGGTTTCAGTCCACCTGAAACCTGGACACATGATTCAAAACCCGGACTGTCCAGGTGAATCCTGGACAGGTGGCAACCCTAGCTGGCAGTTGGGCCTTTTAAACTGAACTGTGAAGTGCTCAAACTTTAAGTCACTGTATCTGTAATCAACAAGGATAAGTATAGTCCTAACACAAATGACATTAAAAAAGTGAGGTGATCCCTTTTAACCACTTAACGACCGCCCACCGCCGATTTACGTCGGCAGAATGGCACGGACAGGCAGAATCACGTAGATCTACGTGATCGCCTTTGTGCAGTTGGGGGGTCCATCCGGACCCCCCTTCACTGCAGTGAGCGGCCGTTAAGTGTTCGGGAGCGATCAGGCATGAGGGGGCGGCCGCTCGATTCCGCACCCCCCCTCGCGATCGCTCCCGGCCAATGAAATTGCTTCCTCCGCCATGTGATGTAAACACAGGCTGGAGGAAGTGATGTCATCTCCCTCGCCGCGGTCTTTTCGTTCCCGGCGCCGAGGAGTGAAGACAGAGGTTAGTGCTCCAACAGTCCACTGACACGTAGGTACACATAGGCACACAAATCACCCCCCAGTCACCCCCAGATCACCCCCCAGGTCACCCCAAAGCCCCCAATCACAGTGTCACTGATTGCAGTGATCATTTATTTTACTGATCACTGCATTTAGTGTCATCTGTGATTGTAAAAAGTTGCAAGGCAGTTAGGATTAGGCCCCTTTAGGTCCAGGGTAGCCCCCTAACCCCCCCTAATAAAGGTTTAACCCCTTGATCACCCCCCAGGTAACCCTTTCACCCCCTAACTTCAGCGTCACTAAGCGATTGTTTTTCCGATCGCTGTATTCGTGTCGCTGGTGTTTTAGATAGGCAGTTATTTTTTTTTTAGGTTCGCCGCAGGTTTTTATTGGTGTCAGGTACCCCCATATTTAACCTAATAAAGGTTTTAACCCCCTGATTGCCCCTAGTTAACCCTTTCACCAGTGATCACCATATAAAGGTTACGGGTGACGCTGGTTGATTAGTTTGCTTTTTATAGCATCAGGGCACCCGCCGTATATAACCCAATAAAGGTTTAACCCCCCTGATCGCCCGGTGGGTGAGATCAATTAGGTTTTAGCGCCAGAGAGGGTCTGCGTTGCCCCAGGCAGTGTTAGGTTAGTGCCAGTAACGCTAACACCCACGCGCAAAGCATACACCCCCCTTAGTGGTATAGTATCTGATCAGATCTATACTAGCATCCCCAGCGGTTTAGGGTTCCCAAAAACGCAGTGTTAGCGGGATCAGCCCAGATACCTGCTAGTACCTGCGTTTAGCCCCTCCGCCCAGCCCAGCCCAGCCCACCCAAGTGCAGTATCGATCAATCACTGTCACTTACCAAACACAACACACATAACTGCAGCGTTCGCAGAGACAGGCCTGATCCCTGCGATCGCTAACAGTTTTTTTGTAGCGTTTGATATATTTGCTGACGACAGTCAGGTGCTTTTTTTCCTGTGAATCTTACTAGTGTACCCCTAAATTTAGAGCCCAAAATGGCAAGTCGAAGGTACACTAGTAAAGAGGCCTACGAGATTCTGAGCATGACAGATAGTGAAGAGGAGGTCACGTATCTGTCAGATTCAGGCTCAGAATATCTTCCCGTAGAAGACAGTGACGTCAGCGGCCCCACGTCAGATAGCTCTGACGACGAAGTTGAGGTCCCTGCTAAGGTCAGGCGTACCCAATCCCGATCTTCTGAGGTTGTTGAGGAGCAAGAACCGCAGGTCTCTCGTATCATGGAGCAGAGTAGTACTAGCGCCGCTATTCCTTCTGGTGAACTGGCAAGCACCAGCGGCCTAGTACAGCCTGGACGTACATCCAGCACTGCAGTAACACTTGGTGACGTGGCGAGTCCCATAAGTGCAGTTCAAGCTGGCGAGGTGGCAAGCACAAGTAGTGTCCCGCTGCCACCAAGAAGACAAAGGCAGGCCCGTCGTGCCCATACTGCCCTTCCTGCAGAATTCGCCTATCCTGATTGGGTCCCCACCACTTCTGCAGAACCCGTACTTCCCCCATTCACTGCCCAACCCGGTATTCAGGTGGAAACAGCTGATTTTATGCCAATCGATTTTTATTCGCTGTTTTTCACGGAAGATCTCTATAGATCTATTGTGGACCAGAGTAATTTATATGCTGGTCAATTTATCGCCGCTAACCCCCAGTTGCCTAAAATTGCCAGAAATTGGAAACCAATTACGGTTTCCGAATTTAAGACCTTTCTGGGCCTTTCCCTCAACATGGGCACACATAAATTTCCGTCATTGCGTGCTTATTGGTCCACGCACCCAATTGACCACATGCCCGTGTTCTCTGCCTCCATGTCCAGGGCACGATACGAGCAGATTTTGCGGTTCATGCACTTCAACGACAATGAACTTTGTCGTCCACGTGGGGACCCTGAATACGACCGGCTCTATAAAATTCGGCCCCTCATAAACCACTTCAACGAACGTTTTGCAGCCTTGTTTACTCCCGATCAAGTTGTCTGCGTTGATGAGTCCCTGATTAAATTTTCTGGCCGCTTGTCTTTCAAGCAGTACCTTCCCAGCAAGCGTGCCAGATACGGGGTCAAGCTCTACAAGTTCTGTGACAGGGCAACAGGCTATGTAGTGAACTTTACGGTTTATGAGGGAAAAGACAGTCAGATTGAGTCGGTCAACTGCCCGGATTACATAGGGAGCGCTGGCAAGATAGTGTGGAACTTGGTGTCACCCTTATTCGGAAAGGGGTACCACTTGTATGTGGACAATTATTACACGAGCGTGCCACTGTTTAGTCACTTGTTTGATCATAAGATTGGAGCATGTGGCACCGTGCGACCTAATCGCCGGGGCTTTCCCCAGCGGCTTGTAGATGCCCGTCTTAGGCTGGGGGAGAGAGCCTGCTTGAAGTGTAATAACTTGCTCGCTATGAAGTGGAGGGACAATAAGAATGTTTTCCTTCTTACCTCCCTTCATGCAGACACGACAGTCCAAATTCGTACGGCGACTGGTGTTGTGGAGAAACCCCTCTGTGTCCACGAATATAACCAAAATATGGGAGGGGTGGACCTCAACGACCAGTTGATGGCGCCGTATCTAATTGACCGTAAGGCGAGACGCTGGTACAAAAAAGTGTCTCTATCATTATTCCAATTGGCTTTGCTGAACGCTCATGTGCTATACAGAGCTTCAGGCGGGACGTTATCTCTTCTAAAATTCCAGAATGAGATAGTCACAGAACTCCTGTATCCAGGCGGTTCTGCACCTCACCATCCCCAACCAAATGCAGTAAGCCGGCTGCATGAGAGGCATTATTCGTATGTCCTCCCGAGTACCCCTACCCAAAGCCACCCCCAAAAAAGATGTCGTGTCTGTAGCAAGCGCGGATTTAGGCGTGACACCCGTAGTTTTTGTCCACTCTGTCCTGACAAGCCTGGTCTTTGCCAAGGTGAATGTTTTGAACGCTACCACTCAAAAGTGAAGTTTTAGGAGCCGGAGACTGAGGAGGACATGCTGTAGCTGAGCTCCGGTACCAGCGGCACTTCAACGGCTTGAAACGGACGATCCAGGCACCAATAAGCTGCCCAAATACAGCGTTTCAGCTCCCGCTGACCCGACAAACCGTTATACAACATGACAAGACGCAAGAAGGAGGGGAACCGGCCGACCAAACTCACGGCGTTCTTCTCTATGGGGCCTAAGCAAGATGGCGCCGGCTCATCCTCCACACCTGTACAAAACTCTTCCCAGCGCTCGTCTCAGAAGGGCATGAGCATGAAAAGAAGCAGCCCACCGAGGAACCCACACTCCCCACTAGCTACCCCTTCATCTGGGAGCCCGGAAAAGGCGAGATGCCGGCTGGATGCAGCGGATGCTGGACATGAGGTGAGCTCTCCCATAGATTCAGGGGATGAAACCAGAGACTTACCAGACTCCATTGACACATTCCCCACAAACGATAAACCTGTCTTAGATACAGTTTTGAAAGAGATGTTGGTGTCTCTCAGGAGCTCACTCCAGTCAGACATGGTATCATGCGTACACAAGTTTGGCACAGAACTGAGACATGTGGCTGAAAGGGTCTCTCACATAGAGAACAAGATGGAGGAGTATGCTTCCACTATCAATGACCTGGTTGATGCTAGTGAGAAGTCAGAGGATGATATGGAGTCAGTGAAAGCTAAGATGGCAGAAATGGAAGATAGATCCAGAAGGAATAATGTGAAGATAAGAGGGATCCCTGAATCAGTTAAAAATCAGGAGCTGCGTAGCTATGCTGCACAACTGTTCGCTGCAGTTTTGCCAGACCTGTCTGCTCTGGACTTCACTGTGGATAGGATACATAGGCTCCCGAAGCCTACATACCTCTCTGATGCTATACCTAGGGATGTGATCCTTAGATTACATTTTTATCACACCAAAGAACAACTGATGGCAGTGTCGCGTCAGAAAGGACAGATCCCGGTTCCTTACTCTGACCTCCAGTTCTATGCGGATTTATCGCAGTACACGCTCCAAAAACGCAGAAATCTCAATACTATCACGAAGGCCCTCAGAAATCACAAACTGACCTATAAATGGGGCTTCCCGACCAAGCTGATAGTCACAAAAGATGACAAGAACTATATTGTGGACTCCCTGGCCAAAGGAGTGTCACTGCTACACTCCTGGGGAATTGTCCCTGATAATCAACCACAACCTCAGCGGGGACCCCCACCCACATCAAAAAACCTAGAACCTGAATGGCGCACTGTTGACCGCAGAAATGCTCGTTCTCACAACTAAACTGGATTGCACTCTGAAGATTGCATAGAGTGCCTGTTGGAATGGATCGGATTCCTGTTCCGAACTTTCTTCTTTTCCCCACCTACCGCTTGAGTGATAATGAGTCACACACTTATGCACTCTGTTACTTGGCCAGTTGCCATTGTTATTTTTTTTTTCTCTTTTTCATGTTTCTCTTGAAATAACTCTCTTTTGCCCTAATAGCCTGAAGTACGGCCTCACATACCTCGCTGAAAGAACATTAACCGAGTATGAGCACGAAAGACCTATCTCGAGCAGAGCACCTGCAGGAATTAACCAGCGGCTCCCACCATCTGTAAGTAACTTTATTACCCGCACATGGCGGTACAGTTTATGTCTCTGAATACAAAGGGTCTTAATCACCCTGCCAAGCGGAGATCTCTGTGGAAGGAGGCCTTGCATCAACATTGTGACATTTTGTGTGTCCAGGAGACTCACTTTTTGCAGGACTCGCCTCCTAAATGCACACATCCCCAGTTTCCCCACGTCTATCAAGCTAATGCGCCCTCAAAGACAAGGGGAGTGATGATAGCAATAAGAGACACAGTCACTTTCCATCTACATGAAGCTATATGCGATCCTCAGGGACGTTTCATAATATTGATATGTGACATTAATTCCGTCACCTACACAGTGGCGAATATATATGCACCGAATGTGAGACAAATCAAATTTTTTCACAGGATTGTGAAAAAAGTAAGAAAGGTGCAGAGGGGAGGGGTGATTATATGTGGGGACTTCAACATCACACCTGACCCGGATGTAGACTCCACCTCTTCACCAAAGAGGCGGCCCCAATCTCTGTTGAAGTCCCTACAGAACCATAACCTATATGACTCTTGGAGATGCTTAAACGCAAACGAAAGAGATTATACCTTTTTCTCTAATTGTCATGGGTCCTATAGTAGAATTGACTTATTTTTGGTTGACAGATGGGTACTGATGAAATGTAAGTCGGTTAAAATCAATTGTATCACATGGTCGGACCATGCCTCGATATGCTTAACAATAGGGAACCCTTCCTCTCAAAAATCCACTTATTTATGGAGAGCCAATCATCGCCTACTGCAGGAAGGTCCGATCAGGTCATACATCCAGGTAAAACTGAGTGAATACTTTGACGTAAATCAAGGTTCAGTGACAAACCCTTTTATTCTATGGAACGCACACAAGGCGGTGATGAGGGGGGTGATGATGCAGCAGGGGGCGAGATACAAGAGGGAAATGCAGCAGCAAATCGTACAACTGATATCCAAAATTGAAGACATAGATAGACGAAACAAAGCTAATCCATCCCACATATTGTCTGACCAAGTAACACAACTTCGCACAGAACTACGACTAAAATTCCTTGACGATTTTGAAAAGACCTCTAGGAGGTTGAAACTGGCATACTATACCAGCGGAAATAGAGCAGGCAAATTGCTTGCCAACAAACTGAAGGGTCACAGAACTAGAACCCAAATCTCCCATATTCTACAACCAAAAACGCAGGTCAAGCAAACTCACCCCCAAGCAATAGCTGACGCATTTAGCCAATACTATAGCTCATTATATAACCTAAAAGACGATCTTGACACACCACAACCGACAAAAGAGGCTATCGACACATTCTTAGACAAACTCAATTTCCCCAAACTTACACAGGAACACCTCCAGAGCCTTAACTCTCCCATATCGGAGCTAGAGGTGAAACAGACGATCCAGGCTCTCCCCGCTAACAAATCGCCTGGCCCAGATGGTTTTACAGGGGAATACTACAAGACGTTTCAGGACATTCTTTGCCCACATCTCACCAAAACATTCAATTTAGCTGCTGCATCTTCCTCTTTCCCTCCTGAAATGCTAACTGCTACAATCATAGCTTTGCCTAAACCAGGGAAATCTCCAGATGTGCCACAAAACTTTAGACCAATATCATTACTGAATAATGATGTCAAGATATATGCCAAACTTATAGCTACTAGATTGGTGAATATCCTACCTGACATCGTGGATATGGACCAGTCTGGATTCATTAAGGGGAGACAAACAGCTGATGCCACTAGACGTCTGGTGAACCTAATACACATTGCTAAGAGGAGGGGAACGCCTTCTCTGCTCCTCTCGCTGGATGCGGAGAAGGCGTTCGATAGAATTCATTGGGGATACCTTACAGAGGTGCTGAGCAGGTTTGGTTTTGGGGGCCTCATACTTTCTGCAATAAAGGCGTTATACACACTTCCTTCAGCTCAGGTTTACATTGCAGGTGCTCTGTCAACTCCCTTTGACATAACAAATGGCACGCGCCAAGGGTGCCCATTATCGCCGCTCATTTTTAACTTGTTGATGGAACCTCTGGCCATGTACGTGAGAGAACACCCCCGAATAGCAGGTTTGCAAGTGGGTAACAGGAAACATGTCATTAGTTTATTTGCCGACGACATAATTTTGTTCTTAACTAAGGTAGAAGACTCCCTGGCCAATGTTCACAATGCACTACAGACCTTCTCATTAATTTCCTACTATAAGGTGAACGAAACAAAATCCTATCTGATGGGATTAGGCTTAGCTCCAGAAAATAAAACAGAACTACAGACCAAGTACCCTTATGCGTGGTCAGATGGAGGTTTAGGATATCTGGGCATAACATTAACTAAGGATACAACTGAACTAATCAATGCTAACTACACTCCATTCCTGAACTCCTTTCGAAACAAATTGAACAAAATTACTCACTCTGAATTGTCCTGGCTGGGTAGATTGGCGGCCTTCAAGATGATGGTCTTGCCTCAGCTGCTATATTTGTTCAGGACTCTCCCGATACCTCTGCCTGGTGCGTACTTTGCCTCCCTTCAATCGATCCTGAACAACTATTTGTGGCAGGGGAGGAGGGCGAGGTGCGCGTTTGGCAAATTGGTGAGGAATGGAGCGGCGGGGGGCATAGGCCATGTTGTACTGCAGGATTATTATTTTGCTTCAATATTAGCCCAGATCAAAGTCTGGCTAAGTCCTAACTGCATCCACTTATGGAAAAAACTAGAAGCCACACAAATACAGACAGACAACTTGGCTGATTTTTTGATGACAGCTCATCATTGCAAATCTCTTGACAGGAATCTATCGCCACCCATACTAGCTTCACTGAGGGCATGGGCCCATCTTTGTACAGCACAATCATGGGAGGAAGAGCTGATCCCCCTGAACCTTAACATACTGGAAGTCCGCCACATTATTCCAGATATAAATCTTAACACATGGAATTTTCAGGGTATTCAACATTTGGAAGATATAATTACTCACTCCAAAATTAAACCATTTCACTTACTACGACAAGAATTTAGCCTGCCACTGAGGGAGCATTATAGGTATATTCAATTAACTCAAGTAATTAGAAAGATCCCTACTCTGTTTACCCAACTTCCAAAGAAATTAACTGATTTTTACCAACAAGACACAAAAGGTTCCAAAGGGATATCAATCATTTACAGGGCGCTACAGAGCAAGGACATCTTAATTAAAACCCCAAACATTTTGGCATGGGAAAAAGACATTGGTCTGACATTCACTGCTAAAAAGTGGGAGAGGGCTATCAAACTTCACTTAAATGCTACCAAGAGTACAAATTTGTGGGAAATGCACCAGAAAATCTTGCTTCGATGGTACCTTACCCCACATAGATTGTCAAAAATCTTCCCAGGCACTTCCTCAGGGTGCTGGAGATTATGTGGAGAGAGGGGAACACTGTTCCACATATTGTGGTCATGCCCGAAGGTTAAACCTTTGTGGATGCAGATTGAGAGACTAATACGAACTATTTCACATATCACTTTACCCTTACGCTCCGAAATGGCCATACTCTCTTTGGAGTTGGACTCTGTACCTGTGGCACTTAGGACTGTATCAGCACATATATTAATGGCCACACGCCTAACTATACTTAGACACTGGAAGAACATTGAAGCCCCAAAATTCCCAGAAGTTATAACTACTGTACAAACACATAGTACATATGAAATTCTCCATGCTTCAGCAAGGGGGCAAATTGACAAGATATCCAAGTTATGGGCACCTTGGCAAGACTGGTATAACAAGCAAATAAACTAATGCAAGCTAATTAGGGCATACGTTACAACTTTAGTTAAGCTTAAAGTTATTTCATATGTTTGATTTTATTTTCTTTTATCCTTTTTCTCTTTCTTGGTTCCTACTGATGTAGTTACTAGCAACATGATATTTCATAGGAGTAGGGGCACTTTGCACTACTAATACTATTATACAAAGGAGGGGACCTCAGGGAAGGTAGTAGGTTGATCACTGCAACCAAACAGAGAGATTGCTAGTGGTCGTCCATAGTTTGTGGAAACCAACCATTGTCCCTCTCTCACCTAATAAAGGGCTACTTAAGACGCTTAACGAATTGATTAATACATCAGGGGACTGGGTCCCTCTTTAACTCAGTTCTACATTATTTTGTATTATTTACTATATTATTTATATCTCTTTACTTTTTGTTTGCTAAAAAGTCTTTATCCTATGTATGCTTTAAATTTTCAATAAAAATTATTGATATAAAAAAAAAAAAAAAAAAAAAAAGTGAAGTTTTAGCGTAGGGTACAGCATTTCACAGACTAGGACACACTTACACAGGGTCTCCCAAGATGCCATTACATTTTGAGAGACCCGAACCATTACAGTTGTAAAGTTACAAAAAAAAGTGTAAAAAAGAAAAAAAAAACGTAAAAAACAAAACACAAAAAAAATATAAAATAAAAAAAACAAAAATAGTTGTCGTTTTGTTGTTCTCTCTCTCTCTATTTTCTCTCTATTGTTCTGCTCTTTTTTTACTGTATTCTATTCTGCAATGTTTTATCATGCTTGCTTTTCAGGTATGTAATTTTTTGTTTTCAGGTGCGCCATTCAACTGCAGCGCGGAATTATTTATCTTGACAGCAACAGCGTTTGCTCCCACGATACATAAAGTCGTGACTCTAGTGCTGTAGGAGGTGATTTCACCACCACAGTTAAAAAAAAGAGCATATATGCCGAAGCATGGGGGCAGCAGGGGCGGAGGAGCGATTTTGCTCCTAATGCCGCGTACATACGGTCGAAATTCCGACCGTGTGTACGCGGCATAACTTTTTTGCGGGAGGATGCCCCCATGCTTCGGCATATATATATTTTAGGCACAGGTTGCGTTAAAACATTTTTTTATTTTTTACTAGGTTTTGTTTTGGTATTTGCTTTGCAGGTATGGCATGGTAAGGTCTTACTGTTGTACTGTAATGTTACTTTGTTTTAATGTTAACCACCATTTGCTTAGCAGGTACGTCATTCAGTTGCAGCGCGGATCTATTTATCTTGACAGCAACAGCGTTTGCTCCCACGATACATAAAGCCGTGACTCCAACGCTGTAGGAGGTGATTTCACCACCACAGTTAAAAAAAAGAGCATATATGCCGAAGCATGGGGGCAGCAGGGGCGGAGGAGCGATTTTGCTCCTAATGCCGCGTACATACGGTCGAAATTCCAACCGTGTGTACGCGGCATAACTTTTTTGCGGGAGGATGCCCCCATGCTTCGGCATATATATATTTTAGGCACAGGTTGCGTTAAAACATTTTTTTATTTTTTACTAGGTTTTGTTTTGGTATTTGCTTTGCAGGTATGGCATGGTAAGGTCTTACTGTTGTACTGTAATGTTACTTTGTTTTAATGTTAACCACCATTTGCTTAGCAGGTACGCCATTCAGTTGCAGCGCGGATCTATTTATCTTGACAGCAACAGCGTTTGCTCCCACGATACATAAAGCCGTGACTCCAACGCTGTAGGAGGTGATTTCACCACCACAGTTAAAAAAAAGAGCATATATGCCGAAGCATGGGGGCAGCAGGGGCGGAGGAGCGATTTTGCTCCTAATGCCGCGTATATACGGTCGAAATTCCAACGGAGGCTTATCCGTGGAAAAGTCCGACCGTGTGTACGCGGCATAACCTTTTATGCCGCGTACATACGGTCGAAATTCCGACGAAGGCTTGACCGTGTGTACGCGGCATAACTTTTTTGCGGGAGGATGCCCCCATGCTTCGGCATATATGCCCATCATTAGAAGTGGGTGGATGAAGGGAGGTATTCTAATGGTGGGCATACCCACCAATCAATCTCTTTTTTTCGTTCAGCCAATAGGCTGTATGAAAAAAAAGATTACAATACATGTCCAACAAGGACCAGCAACGTACTGGTATGTTGCTGGACTTTGAATGTTTATACCAGAATGATGCCTGCGGGTTTAGGTATCATCTTGGTATCATTCTTTTCAGCCAGCAGCCGGCTTTCATGTAAAAGCAATTCTAGCAGATAATTAGCCTCTAGACTGCTTTTACAAGCAGTGGGAGGGAATGTCCCCCCCCGGATATAAAAAGCGCCATTGGGAAATTGGGAAAGCATTTTATCACACCGATCTTGGTGTGGTCAGATGCTTTGAGGGCAGAGGAAAGATCTAGGGTCTAACCCCCCAATTTTTTTCAAAAAAAGAGTACCTGTCACTACCTATTGCTATCATAGGGGATATTTACATTCCCTGAGATAACGATAAAAATGGTAAAAAAATAAAATATGGAAGGCACAGTTTAAAAATAAAATAAAAAAGCCAAATAAATAATAAAAAAAAAAAAAAAAAAAAAAAAAAGCACCGCTGTCCCCCCCTGCTATTGCGCAAAGGCGAACGCACGCGTCGGTCTAGCGTCATATGTAAACAGCAATTGCATCATGCATGTGAGGTATCACCGCGAAGGTCAGATCGAGGGCAGTCATTTTAGCAGTAGACCTCTACTGTAAATCTAACGTGGTAACCTGTAAAGGCTTTTAAATGCTTTTAAAAATGAATGTAGTTTTGTCGCCGCTGCGCGTTTGTGCGCAATTTTAAAGCATGTCGTGTTTGGTATCCATGTACTCGGCCTATGATCATCTTTTTTATTTCATCAAACATTTGGGCAATATAGTGTTTTTTAGTGCATTAAAAATAAAAAAAGGGTGTTTTTCCCCCAAAAAATGCGTTTGAAAAATCGCTGCGCAAATACTGTGTGGAAAAAAAAAATGCAACACCCACTATTTTAATCTGTAGGGCCTTTGCTTTAAAAAAATATATAATGTTTGGGGGTTCAACATAATTTTCTTGCAAAAAAAAATTTTCTTTCATGTAAACAAAAAGTGTCAGAAAGGGCTTTGTCTTCAAGTGGTTAGAAGAGTGGATGATGTGTGACATAAGCTTCCTAATGTTGTGCATAAAATGCCAGGACAGTTCAAAACCCCCCCAAATGACCCCATTTTGTAAAGTAGACACCTCAAGCTATTTGCTGAGAGGCATGTTGAGCCCATTGAATATTTTTTTTTTTTTTGTCCCAAGTGATTGAATAATGACCAAAAAAAAAAATGTACAAAAAGTTGTCACTAAATTATATATTGCTCAAACATGCCATGGGCATATGTGGAATTACACCCCAAAATACATTCTGTTGCTTCTCCTGAGTACGGGGATACCACATGTGTGGGACTTTTTGGGAGCCTAGTCGCGTACGGGACCCCAAAAACCAAGCACCGCCTTCAGGATTTCTATGGGTGTAAATTTTTGATTTCACTCCTCACTGCCTATCACAGTTTCGGAGGCCATGGAATGCCCAGATGGCACAAAACCCCCCCAAATGACCCCATTTTGGAAAGTAGACACCCCAAGCTATTTGCTGAGAGGTATGTTGAGTATTTTGCAGATCTCGCTTTTTGTCACAAAGTTTTGAAAATGTAAAAAAAGAAAAAAAAAAAGAAAAAAAAATGTCTTTCTTAATTTTCAAAAACAAATGAGAGCTGTAAAATACTCACCATGCCTCTCAGCAAATAGCTTGGGGTGTCTACTTTCCAAAATGGGGTCATTTGTGGGGGTTTTGGGCTATTTTGACATTTTATGGCCTTCAAAACTGTGATAGGTAGTGAGGAGTGAAATCAAAAATTTATGCCCTTAGAAACCTTGAAGGCGGTGCTTGGTTTTTGGGGTCCCGTACGCGGCTAGGCTCCCAAAAAGTCCCACACATGTGGTATCCCCGTACTCAGGAGAAGCAGCAGAATGTATTTTGGGGTGTAATTTCACATATAACCATGGCATGTGTGAGCAATATATCATTTAGTGACAACTTTTTGTACATTTATTTTTCTTTTTGTCATTATTCAATCATTTGGGACAAAAAAAAAATATTCAATGGGCTCAACATGCCTCTCAGCAAATAGCTTGGGGTGTCTACTTTCCAAAATGGGGTCATTTGGGGGGGTTTTGTGCCATCTTGGCATTTTATGGCCTTCAAAACTGTGATAGGTAGTGAGGAGCGAAATCAAAAATTTATGCCCTTAGAAACCTTGAAGGCGGTGCTTGGTTTTTGGGGTCCCGTACGCGGCTAGGCTCCCAAAAAGTCCCACACATGTGGTATCCCCGTACTCAGGAGAAGCAGCAGAATGTATTTTGGGGTGTAATTTCACATATGCCCATGGCATGTGTGAGCAATATATCATTTAGTGACAACTTTGTGCAAAAAAAAAACAGTTTGTCATATTCCCGCAACCTGTGGCAAAATATAAAATATTCCATGGACTCAACATGCCTCTCAGCAAATAGCTTGGGGTGTCTACTTTCCAAAATGGGGTAATTTGGGGGGGTTTTGTGCTATTTTGGCATTTTATTGCCTTCAAAACTGTGATAGGTAGTGAGGAGTGAAATCAAAAATTTACGCCCTTAGAAATCCTGAAGGCGGTGCTTGGTTTTTGGGGCCCTGTACGCGGCTAGGCTCCCAAAAAGTCCCACACATGTGGTATCCCCGTACTCAGGAAAAGCAGCAGAATGTATTTTGGGGTGCAATTCCACATATAACCATGGCATGTGTGAGCAATATATCATTTAGTGACAACTTTTTGTACATTTTCTTTTTTTCTTTTTGTCATTATTCAATCATTTGGGACAAAAAAAAAATATTCAATGGGGTCAACATGCCTCTCAGCAAATAGCTTGGGGTGTCTACTTTCCAAAATGGGGTCATTTGGGGGGGTTTGTGCCATCTTGGCATTTTATGGCCTTCAAAACTGTGATAGGTAGTGAGGAGTGAAATCAAAAATTTATGCCCTTAGAAACCTTGAAGGCGGTGCTTGGTTTTTGGGGTCCCGTACGCGGCTAGGCTCCCAAAAAGTCCCACACATGTGGTATCCCCGTACTCAGGAGAAGCAGCAGAATGTATTTTGGGGTGTAATTTCACATATGCCCATGGCATGTGTGAGCAATATATCATTTAGTGACAACTTTGTGAAAAAAAAAAAAAGTTTGTCATATTCCCGCAACTTGTGGCAAAATATAAAATATTCCATGGACTGAACATGCCTCTCAGTAAATAGCTTGGGGTGTCTACTTTCCAAAATGGGGTCATTTGGGGGGGGTTTGTGCTATTTTGGCATTTTATGGCCTTCGAAACTGTGATAGGTAGTGAGGAGTGAAATCAAAAATTTGCGCCCTTAGAAATCCTGAAGGCGGTGCTTGGTTTCCGGGGTCCCGTACGTGGCTAGGCTCCTAAAAAGTCCCACACATGTGGTATCCCCGTACTCAGGAGAAGCAGCAGAATGTATTTTGGGGTGCAATTCCACATATAACCATGGCATGTGTGAGCAATATATCATTTAGTGACAACTTTTTGTAATTTTTTTTTTTTTTTTGTCATTATTCAATCACTTGGGACGAAAAAAAAAATATTCAATGGGCTCAACATGCCTCTCAGCAATTTCCTTGGGGTGTCTACTTTCCAAAATGGGGTCATTTGGGGGGGTTTTGTACTGCCCTGCCATTTTAGCACCTCAAGAAATGAGATAGGCAGTCATAAATTTAAAGCTGTGTAAATTTCAGAAAATGTACCCTAGTTTGTAAACGCTATAACTTTTGCGCAAACCAATAAATATACGCTTATTGACATTTTTTTTACTAAAGACATGTGGCTGAATACATTTTGGCCTAAATGTATGACTAAAATTGAGTTTATTCGATTTTTCTTATAACAAAAAGTAGAAAATATCATTTTTTTTCAAAATTTTCGGTCTTTTTCTGTTTATATCGCAAAAAATAAAAATCGCAGAGGCAATCAAATACCATTAAAAGAAAGCTCTATTTGTGGGAAGAAAAGGACGCAAATTTCATTTGGGTACAACATTGCATGTCCGCACAATTTACAGTTAAAGCAGCGCAGTGCCGAATCCCAAAAACAGGCTTGGTCCTAATGGCCCGAAATGGTCCGGGGCTTAAGTGGACCATTTTGGAAAGTAGACACCCCAAAGGAACCACCATTACAGTAAACAGTATTAGTAGGTGAAAGACCCACTCTAAACTGTGTATTTAGCTTTTTGCCAGCAAGTTAGCTTTAGTAATAAGACACATTTTAGATAATGGCTCAAGCTTATTTCATCGTGACTTGTTAAAAAAACCCATAAATAATGTTTTATTATACTGTATATTTGACTGGTGTTTTTTTTTTTTGCACAATATAAATGCCCCCTGCTGTGACTGAAATGAAAAATAGTTAAAGGTCATCTCACAATGTACTTTGAATATTTACCATGGTGCTTGTTAGAGCATGCAGTACATTAAAACTTCAAAGACAATACAGTCAGCAATATACAACCAAAAGTGGTTTGTATATATCTTTAATCCACTACTGACCTTATTGGCATGTATTTTAGATGAATTTTTAGATATTTTCTCATCGCTGACTCCAGGCTCATTTCCTATTTTTTGCAGACTTCTTTTTTTAAACTTGTGCCAAACATTTTGGAGCTCATTTTAAAATTTCATTTTCAGTTAGTGTTATGGAAAATTTAATAAATGTTGCCCCACAGGTATTTTCAGTTGAAACCATCTGAGATGCATTGTCACCAAATGTCTCTTGCATCTTTAATCAACAATGCATGTGAACAAAAACTAAGGCGCAATCATTAACACCTCCACTGCTAACAATTACACTCCACAAGCTGGAAAGTAATTATGATGCTTTCTATGCACAGCAAGGGTTTGAAATTATTTTGGCAATTACGGTACCTTTCCACACATTTATGGCAGAAGAAATAGCCATAAAAGCATATTGCTAATACTTTAAGTTCTATATTAGTGCCACCTAGTGACCAAAATCACTATAACAAATATAATGACAATATACACTGATCAGCCATAACATTATGACCCTTGACAGGTTAAAGCCTGGTACAACCCGCTGGTTTGAATGAAAAAAAAAACTGTCAGCTCCGGTCGGAGCCGTTGCACTGACGATCTGATGTTAGTACAGCAATCTCCCCTGCTGAGCTGTTGTGTTCTGACAGGGGCTGTTGTGTTCTGACTGAGCTGTTGTGTTCCCCACAGTTTTGCTGTGTATGGACCATGCTGACCTGTGTCCACAGCCAAAAGCACCTACAATGGGCACGTGAACATCAGAAATGGAGCAAAGAGCAATGGAAGAAGGTGGCCTGGTCTGATGAGTTACAATTTCTTTAACATCATGTGGATGGCCAGGCGCAGGTCTGTCGTGGATGGACCTACACTAGGCTTTTCACCAATAAGGCTATCAATGCTGCCAATGGCTTGGTAGCCACAGCAGCAGGAAATGGTGACAACACTGTCGTGATTTCACTGCATCAAGAATAGTGCTGCCAGTCTATCAAAGGAAGTCCAATGGATCTGTTTACAGGATCAAAGTATATTTACAAAATCTAGATGGTACTTAAAAATAGCATTCCTAGTCTTATTTTAATTTGTTCTGTTTGATATTGAATGTGCTTGTATGTATATAAGTGTGTCATTTTTTTATTTATTTGTATGAAGCCATGCTTAACAAAGAACACTGTGTTCCCGAAAGCTTACACTAAAAAATATATTCAGTTTGGCTAAAAAAGTTATTGTCTATATTTTCACTTCTCAGTTATTCTATTCTTTTATGAATAGAGCAGTATCTAAGAATGCAGAATGAGTGGATGATTGATAGCTTCACTTCCTCCTTTCATAGGTCCTGTTTCATTTATAGAAGCTGTAGTACAGCCAGTAGTGTATTTAGGTTTTGTGCTGCCGTAGGCCTGACTAAACTCGTGCACTCCCTAATTTAAATATGACCCACCCCTTTCTGTCAAGGCCACACCCCTTGCTGTTTAAGACCCGCCCTGAAATTTTTGAGTGGGGACACTAGTTCTGAGGGCCTGGGGGGGCAAGGAATTCCCTTAATTTGCATAGATTTCCTCTCACTTCCTGTTTGGCTATGGGGCAGGAAGTGAAGGGAAATCTCTGCAAAAAATAAACTGGCAGGGGCTATAACCCTCCCTTACTCTATCCAAAATGGAAAAAAAAGTGTTGCCTATAGTTCTACTTTAAGCACAAATTTCTGATAATTTTATGGAGAGGACTAAGAAGATATAGCCATGGCAATGGTGCAGCAGAAAACATATAGCACAGTGAGGAAGGTCTGTGGTCCAGGATGATAGGACAGTCAAAATTAGAAGCAGCGCCCCCTCCCCCCCCCACAGTTGCGGAAGGCCGGCCGCCTGCATACCGGAAGCAGCGAGGCCGCTTTATGGGGGCGCTAGACTAATTTGCCTCTCAGCCCAGTCCGTCCCATAAGACTGGCGCTACACTAACAGTGTAGTGCAAGCCGGCAGGTAATATTTCAGTGCTGCCCCCCTGCAAGGTGCTGCCCTATGCCTGGGCCTTGTTGGCCTAGGCCGGGATACAGCATTGAGTACAGCTTCTATGAATGGAAAAGCTGGGCAACGTTAGATTCTCCTGGCGAGTGCCTGTGACAGCCATTTAGGCCTCTTTCACTTGATAAGCCCGCTCAGATCCACCTGCCTGTTTTTCAGGCAGATCCGAATGGGCCACCCATTGAATCCTATGTGCAGGCGGATGTCAGCAGAGATGTGTCCGCTGGCACCAGTCTGCCATTCGATCCACTCAAGACAGACGAATGGCAATACGTCTACCATCCATCTTGGCGGATCGAATCGGAAGAGATCTGATGAAAACGGACACGCTGTCCATTTTTGTCCGATCTCCCCATAGAGATCAGCAAGGCTATAACTGGTTTCTCCCCACTCAGTGAGCAGAGACAGACCTGTCATCTGGTGGCTCAGCGGAGATCTATGGAGCGATCTCCTGCTGAGCTGGTGGACTCCGCTGAGCAGATCTGCCCTGTGTAAAAGGGGCCTTAGCTGTAAAAACCCCCACTGCACTGAAAGATTGTGGCGGTGGGGGAGGAGGAGGATTACTATTAACAGCAGAGGAATCAGCACAAAGGGACACATTCTACTGATTTTAAGTTGTGTCCCTTGTGCTGTTCTTTGTGTTTTTGATTTTGACTGTACTTAAAGTGTAACACTCCCATTATACCAGTTATACATGTAGCAAACAAAAAGGTCTCAAATGAGCAGCCACTTAAAGGGGAACACCGGGACACAGCTAAATGCACAACCAAAATACACATCCTACCCACCGAAGGATTTGCAATTTGTATGAACTACCTCTGCTAGCCAGTAGGATAGGATCTCTACGTAAATTCCTGGTTTAGCCCTACTGGTTCCTAGGTCAACTCCGTTCTCATTGGGAATAGGTAATGATGCTGTTATATGGGGGACCGAGATCACCAGCAGAAATTTGTAAAAGCAAGCAGTCCTTTATTAATTGATGGCACTGATGGGTGGCAGTAATGGGCACTGATGGGTGGCAATGATGGGCACTGATCGGCACTGGTAGGTGGCACTGCTAGGTGGCACTGACTGGCACCACTGGTGGACATTGATAGGTGGCACTCGTGGGCATTGATAGGTGGCACTGATTTGCACTGGCGGGCACTGATTTGTGGCACTGTGGGCACTGGCAAGTGGCACTGGCAGGCGGTACCTGTGGGCACAGATGAGGCAGATGTGCCTCTTCCTCTTTGGGACCGATGTCCCTTGCACAAAAGCCAGTGATTGGCTTTTTTTTCTCCTCACGCTGTGAGCGTGAGGAGAAAAAGAAACTGATTACCAAGCTTTTGTTTACATCACGTGATCAGCTGTCATTGGAGAACAGCTGATCACGTGGTAAGGGGCCGGGATCTGCCTCTTACTCCGATCTGTGATCACCCGAGTCTCAGTGACTCAGTGATCACAGCGTGCGCCGCGCGCGCCCTGCAGGAGGCAAAGCAGATCTGCGATGTAGCCGTCATTCGGCTATAGCGCGGATCTGAAGGAGTTAAAGTACCACTCTATCCTCCAAAATAACAACTATGTATAAAAGGTGTACAAAAATATTGCTGCGTGTGTACATATACAACCCAACATACATGAACACACACAGCAACATAAACACACATACTTAATAAAGAAAAAATAAATAAATACAAGCATGAATATATATGTACACTATAAACTTTTAGATGAATGAAATAAAATCTATACATAGTTGCTACTACTATATTTAAATACACACACACAGACTGTATATATCAGTGCCAAAGATCAGTTTATTTTCTTCTTCAACAAAGTATATTGGTGCATTTCACACTGTGTGAAAGTGATTCCTTCTAAGTAACGTACCCACGATAGGCTACAGAGGGAAATTCTCATCTTTGACAAAATGTAGGCTTTGCCCCTACTTTCTGTTTGGTGAATCCCTGTAGCAGGACAAAGACAGTAATAAAAACTTTAGAGAGTGTAACCCTTGTCAACCATTTTCAAAACTGAAAATAATGTGCCTTTAAATGCATTAGACTTGTGACAATATACTGCACTTTTTACTGACAGAGATCAATAAGTATTTTGTAAAAATCCCCTTTGTGATCAGGTTGGATAAATGTTGATACATGTCCCCCTGAAAATTGAAAGTCTCTTTACTCAGGGAACATGCAGTTCCAATTAAGCACTTGCGGACCTAAGGCAAGTCCTGTAGGCAGATGTTTAGAGCTCCTTAGTATTCCTCTGCTGCATGTCTGAATGCACACTTCCGTTGCCAAGTTTTCGTCTCGAAATGAAAGCATTTCCCTTTGCAAATCCTGCATGCATATTTTACACAACATGCTCCATTTCAGTTATAATTGCCTGGACTCCCTAATGATTTTCTGCTCCAGCTAACATTTTGTATTCTCCGGATTGCTGACAGTTAAATCTGAGAATTATAGAAAGTCTGAATGTTTCTAATTTTTCCGGAGCAGTTTCTTGTATAGTAGTATGGCATGCTTCATTTGGGATGACTGAGCCTCTTCAAAGGTTTTCAGGGTTTATGATCTTCTTCAGCATGGCCCATGTTCCGCCCATTGCAGATGTTATTCAGAGATGCAGGGGCTAACTAACCATTAATGAAGTAATAATATTGCGTGCAGCACTTTTCCTGTGAAATAGATGCCAACAAACAAAACGTACCCAGACTTTTCTCTGAGCTATGTTCTAGGAAAACAAAAAATATCAAAAGACAAATTTTCAGCAAATGCTATAATCATGTGCCATTGTGAGTGATAATCACTGCAGTAAAGGAGTGTCAAATTTATAGAAAAAATCCAGACAAATTCCACAATAAACGTACATAGTGTTGGGTTATCTTGATCCCTACTCACCAAAGGTTGCAGTTTACCAAAGCAGTTCCCTGAAGTTAAGGGTAGGTATGTGTTTGAGGAAAGGGAGTTTATCGTTGGAGTTTATCGTTGGAGGGTTTGGGACAAATTCTGCAGGTTCAAGATTCACAATAAATATTTTTATGTGCATAATACACTGCATGGACTTTAAAATATGTCGATATGGTTAAAACTGGCCATACACTGATAGAATTTCAAATGAACATTTGTACTAGTCTTTGAATGAAAATTCTCAGTACATTCCATGACTTGACAAATGTCATTCAAAAGTACTTCAAATTTTTTCTTTATTTTTACCACTGAAATCTAGAATGAATGATCTTTATTAAAGCGGAGCTCCGGCGTAAAAAAAATATTAAAAGTCAGCAGCTGCAGTATTTGTAGCTGCTGGCTTTTAATATTTTTTTCACTTACCTGTCCTGGAGTTCAGCGACGTCGGCAGCAGAAGACGAGCAATCGCTCGTCTCTCGGCTGCCCCCACCGCCATCATGGGTGAGGGAATCAGGAAGTGAAGCGTTGCGGCTTCACTTCCCAGTTCCCTACTGCACATGCACAAGCAGCGCTGTGCATCTTTCACTGGTCCCCGCTGTGTTCTGGGAGCCGTGTTTCTCAGAACACAATGGGGGGGGGCCGGGAAGTGACGCACTACCCGCAGTCTAATCGCAGGGAGGATTCGCGGAAGTGGGTGCAAATACCTGTCTTAGACAGGTATCTGTAACCCCTTCCCCCCTGAAAGGTGCCAATTGTGGCACCGGGGGGGGGGGAGGAATCCGGACAGCGGAGGTTCCACTTTAGGATGGAGCTCCGCTTTAAAGAATAAACGCAAACGTTTTTAGAAATTTGTTTCTCCGAGAAACCTTTTTCCATTCTACTGCTTTCAATTTTCTTGTTACTGTGGTCAAAAAACTGATGTTGATTGGACCCGACTAGCAATTAGGAAATCAAATAAATATTTTCTGTTAAAATTCTACTAGTGTAAGGCCAATTAAGAGCCAACAAAGAAAACTTTCCTCTCATTATGAAAAAAGAACGGCACAGATAAGCCATTGTGTCAGTGACTTGAAAGCTGTTGTAGAAAGCATAGGGGAAACCAACAAACTGCATAGTAAAGGACTGGTATCAGTTAAGAAATTGTACTTACATTTTGTTTGCTAGCTCTTTGGGCAATCAATTTCTTGCTGCTTTTATTTTTTTTATTATAAGCAGGCTTTTAGATCTTTCAAAATAGCTTTTGTTTTAGGGGTTGTATTTTTGGGCTTACATAGATTTGTTTTTCTTATTTAAGTTGGTAGGGCCTTTATTTTCCTTGTCAATTTTTTTTATTGAATATTAAATAATAAAGACAGTTACCATTAGTAATAAATAGTTACAACAAATGGTAATATTAGTTAAGTACTTGATAATAAATTAAATGGAATTATACATATCTGAAGATTAGATATTTTACATAAACAGGTAATCAACTCGAAAATGAAATGTTACCTTAATATAAACAATTGAAAAATGTAATATGTAAATATGTGCTAATACACTTAGTTCCAGGCATATTCAATTAATATATAGTCACTATGGAAAGAAAGCTAATTGGAAATCAACTAATTCAATAAAAACTTCAAAAATGTATAATTATTGTAAGTAATAACTAAATATAGTATTTATGTATAATACATTACCATTTAAATATGGTGATAGAAAAAAATAGGGAAATAGAAAAAAAGGACAGAGTAATAGTAAAAGGGAAAAAATGAAGGTAAGAAAGAGAGAAAAGAGTCTAGGGTAAGAAAGTTCTCCGGAGCATCTATATTGTAAGAATATTATTAAGTTAGTACAGAAGATAAATGTTCATGTTTGGTACTTGTTTCCACTCATATTGTTGTATAATATTATAGTATTATAGTATATCAAGGTCTTAATAGGGAATTGTCAGGGATCGTAGGAAGAAAATACGTCATCCAAGGATTCCATATTTTCTGAAAATTTTGTATAGTATCGTTGGTTATGGCTTCTTATTTGGAATGGATCATTGCTTGGTTTATTCTGTTTTTAGCTTTAGAGATCATTAATGTATTGGTTTTCCAAGCTTTGGCAATGGTTTGCTTTGCGGCTGTGGTGATCTGGAGAAAGAGCCTAAATTGAGTGTAAAGCCCTGTACACACGATCGGTTTAACCGATGAAAACCGTCCGATGGATTGTTTTCATCAGACAAACCGATCGTGTATGGGACCCATTGGTCTTTTTTCCATCCGTTTTAAAAAATAGAACATGTTTTAAATTTTTCCGATGGATAAAAAACCGATCGAAAACACTGATCGTCTATGGGCAAGTCCATCGGATAAAAAACCCACGCATGCTCAGAATCAAGTCGACGCATGCTCAGAAGCATTAAACTGCATTTTTCTCGGCTCATCTGAGTGTTTTACGTCACCGCGTTTGGAACGGTCGGTTTTTTGACTGATGGTGTGTAGGGAAGACTGATGGAAGTCAGCTTCATCGGTTTTCTGATGGACAAAACCATCGGATTAGAATCCATAGGATATCTGATCGTGTGTACGAGGCTTAAGAAATATGAACTGGTTTTATATTTAAAAGCGCAATAGTCATGTCTGGAATGATAGCTATCTTAAATATTTTAGATACCATGAGGAAAATTGCATTCCAGAACTATTTTGCAATCGGACAATCCCAGAATGTATGTAAGTGCGTTCCCAGACCACCACAGCCACGAAAAAAGAATGCGGAGCATTGAGGAGCATATTTTGCAATTTAAACAGGAACCAAGTTCCAGTGCATGATTATTTTATAGTTGGTTTCCAAAGCAATTATATTTTGAGAAGACATTTTTGTATTGGTTCATACTTTATTCCAGTCGGAAATGTCGATTTTAGTTCCAAGTTCTTTCTCCCATTTTTCCACATATGAAGGTAGCTTTGAGTCAGAAGTAGTGATCAGATGATTATATAACATTGAAAGAGGACCTTTGGTATGAGGGTCTTGTTTACATATACGTTCGAATTGCGACATATTACTTAATTAATTGGTATCATGTAAATAAGGCTCAAAATTTTTTGGGATTTGTAAGTAGCGAAAGAGTTCAGAAGCCGGGAGTTTGTGATGTTCACATATTTCAGGGAATGTTTTGAATGAGGTTACTGTTAAAAAATCAGCTAATTGTGTTAGGCCAGTAGAAGTCCATTTTTTTACAGTATTAGGGTATGTGTGGGCTGGGTAAAATTTGGGGTTTCCGATAAATGATATTAAAGGTGTATGTGGAGATTGCAAACCTTTGATTATTTAAAATGTATCCCAAATGGTAATTGTATGTTTGGTTATTTTATTTTCAATTATTTTATGGTCAGAAGAGGTAGGCCATATTAGATTAGGTAAGGATGTTGGGTTACTATCAATTGTTTCAATTGCTACTAGTGATGAGCCGAACACCCCCGGGTTCGGTTCGCACCAGAACCCGCGAACGGACCGAAAGTTCACACGAACTTTAGAACCCTATTAAATACAATGGATGCGAACGTTCAAAATCTAAAGTGCTAATTATAACGACTATTATGCATGTTATTGTCCTAAAAAGGGTTTGGGAACCCGGGTTCTGCACCAGGGGACATGTATCAATGCAAAAAGAAGTTTTAAAAACTGACGTTTTTCGAGAGCAGTAATTTTAATGATGCATAAAGTGAAAAAAAAAAAGTCAAATATTCCTTTAAATATCGTACCTGGGGGGTGTCTAAAGTATGCCTGTGAAGTGCCACGTGTTTCCCGTGTTTAGAACTGTCCCTGCACAAAATTACATTTCTAAAGGAAAAAACGCCATTTAAAACTGCTTGCTGCTTTAATGTAATGTCTGGTCCCGGTAATATGGGTAATCTTTAAGAAAAATGGCATAGCTACCCCATCACCTCCCCCCCTACCCCAGCCCATTACCCCCCTTTGGGTCTTGTATGGATATTAAGGGGAACCCCGCACACAAAATAAAAAAGGCCCTATATACTCTGAACAGCCGTATACAGGCGGTGCATACAAGACAGGGACTGTAAGTTTGTTCTTATGTAGAATCTGTTTGTAATTTTGAACATGGAAAATTGTTTAAGTGTAGCTCCAGCCAAAAAATCTATTTTTAAGCTTTTTGGAAAACATAGGGAAGGGTTATCACCACTGTAACATTTGTTTTGCTGTCTGTGCAGTGTGCACCTGTTCAGAACAGTTCACCTCACTTTCCGTCCTAATGACAAATGTTTTTTGAAAATTTGGGGTTTTTATTGAAACAAGAATTGGTGATAAAGCATCAGTGGAGAGGAGACACTTTTTTTCCCATATTAACTCTTACAGGAGAGAATTTGCCTTCCTAGGGGTAGATTTCCTCTCACTTCCTGTTGTATCCTTCCGTTTGCAAGGAGGAGTCGTTTGTAAGTTGGATGTTTGAAAGTAGGGGCCTGCCGTATATACTCAGCTGAAATTTGCCCCTTACATGTTGGTGTTGCCACAACACTGTGAGCCCTCACAGTTACTCTTGGTGGGCGCATGAATGGGCCCTGCTGTTGATTATTAGATCAAGAATTGTAATTGCATGCCCCTGTTGAACAGGGGCTGAAAAATTGGGCCTTTAATGGTGGTGGTGGTGGTGTTGACACAACACTGTAAGGCCTCACAGTTACTCTCGGTGGGCGCAGGAATGGGCCCTGCTGTGAATTATTAGATCAAGAATTGTAATTACATGCCCCTGTTAAACAGGGGCAGAAAAATTGGGCCTTAGGCACTGGTGCCACAACACTGCAACCCCTCACAGATACTGTACTTGGAGCACAGCAATGAGCCCTGTTGCAAAGTATTGCATCAAAAATTGTAATTACACGCCCCTGTTAAACAGGGGCTGAAAAATTGGGCCTTAGGCACTGGTGCTGGTGCCACGACACTGCAACCTCTCCCAGATACTCTAGTTGGAGTGCAGGAATGAGCCCTGCTGCAAAGCATTGCATAAAAAAAATTAATTACATGCCCCTGTTAAACAGGGGCTGAAAAATTGGGCCTCAGCCACTGGTGGCGGCACCCAGAAACAAAAATATTCTTCCAAGCTATCATCATCAATCGGATCATTGAGGAGGAGGAGGATAGTCAGTCAACATAACAGGACAGTCTCCCAGCATCAGCATCAGTCTTGAAGGGATGTGACATTTGAAAATAAATTAGTCTGTAATATCAGCTTCAGGTGTTTGGTAGCTGGTGGTGATCCAAGACTGGTTCATCTTTATGAAGGTCAGTCGATCAACCGAGTCGGTGGACAGGCGCACCCTGTGATCCGTGATAAATCCTCCAGCAGCACTGAATGTGCGTTCTGAAAGAACGCTGGATGCAGGACAGGCCAGTAGCTCAATTGCTTACTGTGCAAGCTCTGGCCAGTGATCCATCCTCAAGACCCAGTAAGCCAGAGGATTTTCGGTGGGGAAGGTGTCCAAGTCTGACCTTGCCCCTAGGTATTCCTGCACCATGTATATCAGACGCTGACGATGGTTGCTGGAACCGATCATACCTTGGGGCTGCGGACTAAAGAATTGTCTGAACGCATCGGTCAGACGGCCACCTTCCCCACCGCTCCTTCTTTGACTGACCGAAGCCTCAGCAACTCGTTGTCCAGGACCAGGAGTTTGTAACCTCCCAGTCTCTGGGAACGGGTTGCACAGACATTTCTGCAAGGCCTCCCGGAGTTGTCTCATCCTCTGCTCCCTCTGCGACAGTAAGATAAGGTCCGTAACCTTACCCTTGTACCGTGGATCAAGGAGAGTGGCCAGCCAGTAATGGTCCCTCTCCTTGATCCGAAGAATACGAGGATCCTTCCGCAGACTTTGCAGGATCAGGGAGGCCATGCAGCCTAGGTTAGCTGAGGCATTCGGTCCGGAGTCCTCTGGGTCACTAAGGACGACATGATCCGCAGCCACCTCCTCCCAGCCACGTACAAGTCCACTGGTTCCTTGGGACTGTAAATCATCCCTAAAAGACTGCTGCTGATGATGCTGAGTGCCAGGCTCCACCTCCATGCTGACACAATCCTCCTCCTCCTCCTCTTCCTGTGCAATGGGTGGGACAGAAGGAACACTGTCTGGTTAAAGGGGGCCTTGAGAGGCAAGGAAGTCCTCCTCTTCCTGCCTCTGTTCTGCCTCAAGTGCCCTGTCCATTATTCCACGCAGCGTATGTTCCAACAGGTGGACAAGAGGTACCGTGTCACTGATGCATGCACTGTCACTGCTCACCATCCTCGTGGCCTCCTCAAACGGTGCCAGGACAGTGCATGCATCCCTGATCATGCCCCACTGGCGTGGTGAAAAAAACCCGAGCTCCCCTGACCCTGTCCTGGTGCCGTAGTCGCACAGGTACTCATTGATGGCCCTCTGCTGCGTGTGCAGCCTCTGCAGCATGGCCAACATTGAGTTCCACCTGGTGGGCATGTCACATATAAGGCGGTTCTTGGGCAGGTTAAACTCCTTTTGCAGCTCAGCCAGGTGAGCACTGGCATTATAAGATCTGCGGAAATGCACACAGACTTTCCTGGCCTGCCTCAGGACATCCTGTAAGCCCGGGTACCTGCCCAAGAACCGCTGCACCACCAGGTTAAGGACGTGAGCCACACAGGGCACATGGGTCAGTTGTCCCTGTCGGAGAGCGGAGAGGAGGTTGGTGCCATTGTCGCAAACCACCATTCCTGGCTTAAGCTGGCGTGGCGTCAACCACCTCTCGGCCTGTCTCTGCAGAGCAGACAGAACCTCTGCCCCAGTGTGGCTCCTGTCCCCCAAACACACCAGCGCAAGCACGGCATGGCATATTTTTGCCTGCGTACTTGCGTAGCCCCTTGAACGCCTACGGAGCACCGCTGGTTCCGAGGACAAAGCACAGGAAGAGGCCATGGAGGAAGAAGAAGAGGAGGGGGTGGAGGAGAGAGGTGTGTCACAACCAGTAGTAGCATTTTGGAGGCGTGGCGGTGGAACAACCTCCAACACTACTGCACCTTGTCCTGCATCCTTCCCAGCTGCCAAAAGGGTGACCCAATGGGCCGTGAAAGAAAGGTAACGTCCCTGTCCATGCCTGCTGGACCATGAGTCAGCGGTAATATGCACCTTACCGCCGACCGCCCTGTCCAGCGAGGCCAAGACATTGCCTTCCACATGCCGGTAGAGAGCCGGAATCGCCTTCTGTGAGAAAAAGTGGCGTTTGGGAACCTGCCACTGAGGAACCGCACATTGCACAAACTCACGGAAGGGGGCTGAGTCTACCAACTGAAAAGGCAGCAGTTGAAGCGCTAGCAATTTAGCCAAGCTAGAATTCAACCGCTGGGCATGTGGATGGCTGGGAGTGAACTTCTTTCGACGGTCCAGCAGCTGGGGCAGGGAAATTTGCCTGCTAGAATCGGACGTCGGTGTACTGCTAGCAGAGTGGCCACAAGTACTTGGCTGTAACACACCTAATTCTACACCTTCATTCCTCTCAGTGCAGGTTTCAGAGAGGACTGAAGGTATAGTGGGGTTGGAGATCCCAGCTGATGCGGTGCAAGGAGAGGTACGCTTTGATCTTTGGTGTGGGTCTTTAAGGTAGGCTTGCCAACGAGCTGCATGGCAGGTCAACATATGTCTGGTCAAGCATGTGGTGCCCAAGCGGCTGATGTTTTGGCCACGCGATATACGCTTGAGACATATGTTGCAAACAGCAGCTGTGCGATCTGATGCACTCGACTCAAAAAAGGCCCACACCAAAGAACTTTTTGAATAACGGGCAGAGGCAGCGCCCTGCACAGGCGGAGCTCTGTGGTGTGATTCCGTTGGTGTGCTGCCCTTACGCTGGCCCCCCGAGGGCATCCTGCCTCATTGGAGATGTGCCTCCTCCTCATCCTCCTCCTCCTCTCTCCTATTAGGCACCCACGTGGAGTCAGTGACCTCATCATCCCCTCCCTCCTCATCACTGGAGCCAATCTGGCAGTATGCTGCAGCTGCTGGAACATGACTGCCAGATTGCTGTCCTTCTTGAGCATCCCCTCTCTCTGCTCTCACGCTACTGCCATCCTCTAGCTGGGTATCATCATCAGACCCTTCGAAACGCTGGGCATCCTCCTAGAGCATGTACCCAACACTGTGCTCAAACAGTTCGGGGGACTCCTCAGGAGTACATGGTTGGTCTAGGGAAGGAGTGACTGATGATGAAATTGATACTAGGGAAGAGGACGCTTTGGCAGCTGCTTTGCCAGTACCCTGAGCCTGGGTGAGAGAGGATGAGGAGGATGAGGAGGGCTTGGTCATCCACTCTACCAAGTCTTCGGCATGATGCGGCTCAACACGTCCAGCTGCCGAAAAGAAGGACAAGCGTGTCCCATGGCCACGTGCTGATGGCGATGCACTGCGTCCACGACCAGCACTGTTGTCTCTAGACACAGAGCCTGCTTGCCCTCTTTTATTGGCTCCTGACTTTCTGCCTCTCCTTGTTTGCCTTCCAGACATTCTAATGGCCTGCAGCGAGATGGGAAAACCAGCAATAAGGCCTAGCTTCAGGAGTATATTTTGCAGGAATCACACTACGCCTGCTGTAAGTGCTTCAAATGCCTGTTGGTGTAACACACCAGGAAAACACAGCAATATGGGCTAACTTCAGGTGTAATATGATCAGGAGGCACACTCCGCCCGCTGTAAGTGCTGCAAATGCCTGTTGGTGTAACACACCAGGAAAACACAGCAATACAGGCTAACTTCAGGTGTATAATGTGCAGGAGGCACACTCCGCCCGCTGTAAGTGCTGCAAATGCCTGTTGGTGTAACACACCAGGAAAACACAGCAATACGGGCTAACTTCAGGTGTATAATGTGCAGGAGGCACACTCCGCCCGCTGTAAGTGCTGCAAATGCCTGTTGGTGTAACACACCAGGAAAACACAGCAATACAGGCTAACTTCAGGTGTATAATGTGCAGGAGGCACACTCCGCCCGCTGTAAGTGCTGCAAATGCCTGTTGGTGTAACACACCAGGAAAACACAGCAATACGGGCTAACTTCAGGTGTAATATGATCAGGAGGCACACTCCGCCCGCTGTAAGTGCTGCAAATGCCTGTTGGTGTAACACACCAGGAAAACACAGCAATACAGGCTAACTTCAGGTGTATAATGTGCAGGAGGCACACTCCGCCCGCTGTAAGTGCTGCAAATGCCTGTTGGTGTAACACACCAGGAAAACACAGCAATACGGGCTAACTTCAGGTGTATAATGTGCAGGAGGCACACTCCGCCCGCTGTAAGTGCTGCAAATGCCTGTTGGTGTAACACACCAGGAAAACACAGCAATACAGGCTAACTTCAGGTGTATAATGTGCAGGAGGCACACTCCGCCCGATGTAAGTGCTGCAAATGCCTGTTGGTGTAACACACCAGGAAAACACAGCAATACGGGCTAACTTCAGGTGTAATATGATCAGGAGGCACACTCCGCCCGCTGTAAGTGCTGCAAATGCCTGTTGGTGTAACACACCAGGAAAACACAGCAATACAGGCTAACTTCAGGTGTATAATGTGCAGGAGGCACACTCTGCCCGCTGTAAGTGCTGCAAATGCCTGTTGGTGTAACACACCAGGAAAACACAGCAATACGGGCTAACTTCAGGTGTAATATGATCAGGAGGCACACTCCGCCCGCTGTAAGTGCTGCAAATGCCTGTTGGTGTAACACACCAGGAAAACACAGCAATACAGGCTAACTTCAGGTGTATAATGTGCAGGAGGCACACTCCGCTCGCTGTAAGTGCTGCAAATGCCTGTTGGTGTAACACACCAGGAAAACACAGCAATACGGGCTAACTTCAGGTGTAATATGATCAGGAGGCACACTCCGCCCGCTGTAAGTGCTGCAAATGCCTGTTGGTGTAACACACCAGGAAAACACAGCAATACAGGCTAACTTCAGGTGTATAATGTGCAGGAGGCACACTCCGCTCGCTGTAAGTGCTGCAAATGCCTGTTGGTGTAACACACCAGGAAAACACAGCAATACGGGCTAACTTCAGGTGTATAATGTGCAGGAGGCACACTCCGCCGCTGTAAGTGCTGCAAATGCCTGTTGGTGTAACACACCAGGAAAACACAGCAATACGGGCTAACTTCAGGTGTATAATGTGCAGGAGGCACACTCCACCCGCTGTAAGTGCTGCAAATGCCTGTTGGTGTAACACACCAGGAAAACACAGCAATACGGGCTAACTTCAGGTGTATAATGTGCAGGAGGCACACTCCACCCGCTGTAAGTGCTGCAAATGCCTGTTGGTGTAACACACCAGGAAAACACAGCAATACGGGCTAACTTCAGGTGTATAATGTGCAGGAGGCACACTCCGCCCGCTGTAAGTGCTGCAAATGCCTGTTGGTGTAACACACCAAGAAAACACAGCAATACGGGCTAACTTTAGGTGTATAATGTGCAGGAGGCACACTCCGCCCGCTGTAAGTGCTGCAAATGCCTGTTGGTGTAACACACCAGGAAAACACAGCAATACAGGCTAACTTCAGGTGTATAATGTGCAGGAGGCACACTCCGCCCGATGTAAGTGCTGCAAATGCCTGTTGGTGTAACACACCAGGAAAACACAGCAATACGGGCTAACTTCAGGTGTAATATGATCAGGAGGCACACTCCGCCCGCTGTAAGTGCTGCAAATGCCTGTTGGTGTAACACACCAGGAAAACACAGCAATACAGGCTAACTTCAGGTGTATAATGTGCAGGAGGCACACTCTGCCCGCTGTAAGTGCTGCAAATGCCTGTTGGTGTAACACACCAGGAAAACACAGCAATACGGGCTAACTTCAGGTGTAATATGATCAGGAGGCACACTCCGCCCGCTGTAAGTGCTGCAAATGCCTGTTGGTGTAACACACCAGGAAAACACAGCAATACAGGCTAACTTCAGGTGTATAATGTGCAGGAGGCACACTCCGCTCGCTGTAAGTGCTGCAAATGCCTGTTGGTGTAACACACCAGGAAAACACAGCAATACGGGCTAACTTCAAGTGTAATATGATCAGGAGGCACACTCCGCCCGCTGTAAGTGCTGCAAATGCCTGTTGGTGTAACACACCAGGAAAACACAGCAATACAGGCTAACTTCAGGTGTATAATGTGCAGGAGGCACACTCCACTCGCTGTAAGTGCTGCAAATGCCTGTTGGTGTAACACACCAGGAAAACACAGCAATACGGGCTAACTTCAGGTGTATAATGTGCAGGAGGCACACTCCGCCCGCTGTAAGTGCTGCAAATGCCTGTTGGTGTAACACACCAGGAAAACACAGCAATACGGGCTAACTTCAGGTGTATAATGTGCAGGAGGCACACTCCACCCGCTGTAAGTGCTGCAAATGCCTGTTGGTGTAACACACCAGGAAAACACAGCAATACGGGCTAACTTCAGGTGTATAATGTGCAGGAGGCACATTCCACCCGCTGTAAGTGCTGCAAATGCCTGTTGGTGTAACACACCAGGAAAACACAGCAATATGGGCTAACTTCAGGTGTATAATGTGCAGGAGGCTTAGCAACAATGACGCTGACACTGTCCCCTGCCTATCCTTCTCTCTCCCTGCACACAAGGTTTATCAAAGAATATGACACTGACACTCTCCCTGCCTATCCTTCTATCTCCCTGCACACAAGGTTTAGTAAAGAATATGACACTGACACTGTCCCCTGCCTATCCTTCTCTCTCCCTGCACACAAGGTTTATCAAAGAATATGACACTGACACTCTCCCTGCCTATCCTTCTCTCTCCCTGCACACAAGGTTTAGTAAAGAATATGACACTGACACTGTCCCCTGCCTATCCTTCTCTCTCCCTGCAAACAAGGTTTAGCAAAGAATATGACACTGACACTGTCCCCTGCCTATCCTTCTCTCTCCCTGCACACAAGGTTTAGCAAAGAATATGACACTGACACTCTCCCTGCCTATCCTTCTCTCTCCCTGCACACAAGAATAGCACAAAGAATATCAACACTGTCCCTGCCTATCCTTCTCTTTCCCTGCGCCGGAACACACTACACAAGGCCGCCGCGCTGGCAGCCTTTTATAGTGTGGGGCGTGTGCTAAACCCCCTGAGCTATAATTGGCCACAGGCAACCTGCCTGTGGCCAATTATGGCTCTCCTAGCTGCCGGCGCTGTGATTGGCCAAGCATGCGGGGTCACAGTGCATGCTTGGCAAATCACAGCGCCGGGATTGCACTGCGATGGCGCAGTGTATTGTGGGCCGTTCGCGTCACTCGAATTTGGCGCGAACGGCCCAAATCGTTCGATGTTCGCCGAACAATGGAACAGCCGATGTTCGAGTCGAACGTATGTTCGACTCGAACACCGAGCTCATCCGTAATTGCTACCCAAAGAGGGATTTCATGTTTTGTATGATATTTGGGGATATTCGCTATTTGTGCAGCATGGAAATAGGTGGTAAAATTGGGAAAGCCTAGTCCACCTTTCAATTTTGGGAGATATAGAGTGTGTGAGGGTAAGCGGGATTTTAGAGCGTTACATATAAATGCTTGTGTTTTGCGTTGAAGATTTCTCAAGAAGTATGAGGGTATTGGAATGGATAAAACATGAAAAAGGTATAATATTTTTGGAAATATAGTCATTTTTATGACATTTATTTTGCCTATCCATAATATTGGGAGAGTAGACCATTGTTTTAGATAATTAGTAATTTTCCGTAATAGTGGGGAATAGTTAGCAGAGAATATGTCGGTGAGATCAGGAGCGAGAGTAATACCTACATAAGTGAGGTGTGTAGATGACCAAGTAAAAGGGAGGGACGCTTTCGCTTGCTGTAATGTATCTGGAGATAAATAAATATTTAGAGCTGTCGATTTTTGAAAATTTATTTTTAAACCTGATATTCGGGCAAATTGGTCTAATTTGTTGATAAGATTAGGGGCAGTAATATGTGGGGAAGTCATAAAAATTAAGATGTCATCAGCAAATAAGCAAAGCTTATGTTGATGACCTGCTAATTCTATACCTTTAATTGAGGGATCTGCACAAATGGATTGGGCAAGGGGTTTAATTAATCGGGCAAATAGGAGTAGGGAGAGAGGACATCCCTGGCATGTACCTCTATTGATATCAAACATGTCAGATTTGTATCCTGCGTATTTAGCATAAGCTGTGGGTTTATTATATAATGATGAAACCCAGCTTAGAAAGTGGGGGCCAAGGAGGGCGTGTCCGGACATGAGCGGCGAAAGACGTGGTTCTGAGGAGCTCCGCTAACAGCAAACTTTATTCTAATGCCATCCGGAGCTTATACTCACGGCCCAAACCCCCAAAACAGTGATCCAGGCTCCAGGGTATCCCCTACATCGGCCTAGTACCAAATTAGTGATCCTGACCGCCAGATTGCTTCACTATACGGCCCGCGGCCGCATCAGCTTACCAGAGCCCCGCCGCCATCTTGTGGCCTACGAGATCTCTGCATCCTCGGCGCTCGAGTACCGTGATCCACCCGGCAAGCGGTGACCGCACTCCTCCACACCAGAGGAGGACCTTCCTCGCGCAATCCAGCGCTGAATCACAAGAGGGCCACCAGAAGCAACTTGTAAAGCACATAACGGAAGAAATACAGGTAAGAGGCGGCCATCTTGCTACACCCAGGAGCCCACAGTAGCCTCCCCACCCCTTGTAAGCCTGCGGGACTACAACAACATCCGGCCCGCACAGGGGGTGTTCTCGGCCGGGGATTAAAGGACCCTCCAGCCCAGTGTTTACCCTGGTGATCGCCAAGACCCTGTCCTCATAGACAATTGTGGCGGCCATCTTGCTGCACCCAGCAGCAGTGTAGCCAGGACTCCACAGGTTCTTATAAGACACTCTGCAGAGATTCTTGAACTACCCAGCAGATTGATCTACCAACAATAGTTCCCATCATAGGACCCCCTTACTTTCTGCCTCAAGAGACACTGCTTTCCACATCACTTCACTCCTAGGAGCAGCCATCTTGCTACACCTACACTCCATTAACCAGTTCTCCCTGGCTCCTAATCGTTTAACCCTTTCTCTGATGGCCCCGCAGCCCCCTCATCAAGAAGTACATACCATTATTACAGACATGTAATGAGTCAATAACCTGGGATATACGAGACAGGATGAGCTAAAAGACACAATCAAAACTTGGAGGGGGCGCATGCGCGGCGCGATGCAGATCACCAATTTTAATTAAACACTCCATCAGATCAGCGAGGATTTAACCCACACTGCATTGATTAACCTCCACAAACTGCTATATTTTTTATAATCCACCTTGCAGTTCACCCTAGTGCATGCCGTCGGGCAAGAAGGCGTACAATCGCCGTGCGCAACAGCACTCTTTGATCACATACCCACTGCGCAACAAGGAGCAGAAAGGGATGGCCCATAAAGGCGCTGGTTCTCCGCCGGTACAATCTCCTACAGCTGCCAGTGTTCCTCAGCAGAAATCTGCTTCCAAGCATAACAATAGTGATCTCTCTTCTCAGATCACAAAATCGGATTTGGACTCCAGCTTAACCAAAATCTACGAAAAACTTGTAGACAAGATACAGTGTGAACTCCAAAAAACAACAAACACACTCACACAAGAAATAGCAACCCTGGGAGGTCGCACAGATATTCTAGAAACCAAACACGACGAGCTCTCACTTGCGCACAACGATCTTAGAAAGGACTTTGAACTTTTAGCTGAAAACTACACATACTTACAATCGCAAGTGGAAGATTTGGACAATCGCAACAGAAGAAACAACCTAAGGATTCGCGGTATTCCAGAATCAGTCACGGAACTGATGCCTGCAGTATCTAAATTGTTTCACAATCTCCTCCCTGAATCACCCCCATCCTCATTTGCGTGTGACAGAATCCATAGGGCCCTGCGTCCTAAACTGCCCCCAGACAAACCTCCACGTGACATCATTCTATGCTTGAAAGATTTCATCACTAAGGAAAACATATTAAGAGCATCCAGAAATATGCATAACATCGAATTGGAGGGCACAAAAATCCAAATATTTCCAGATATCTCACAAGCTACCCTGGAAAGGAGACGCAAAATGAAGGAGATAACTTCAGTATTACAATCAGCTCATATTAGATACCGGTGGGGTTTTCCATTTAAGTTGACAGTGCCACACAACGGCACAACCTATACAGTATTCAACACCTCAGAAGGCAAGGATCTCCTTGTGAAGTTAGGTCTTTTAGATCCGGGAACAAATACAGGACCTTCTGCAACTCCCCACACTTCACCTATCTGGGCCACCCCAGCCACACGTCGTGATCAAAGGAGATGGCGACCATCATTCAGAAATTTAGACGCTTGAAGATAAAGCTGGCTCACAATTGTCGCCCAAAACGTATCCTCCTTCTTTTGTAAAAAACTTTACTTTTTTCCTTTCCCCCCCCTTTTTTTTCTTCTCCCTTTTGCAAGGTTCAAAGTACCACTTTTACAGTTCTAAATGTTTGAGGTTGGTTTGTCTGATCATAGTAAACAGCTGTACCACACAATTAAATGGTACCGGGTTGGTATTACCATAGTTCCTTCTATACGATATTATATATTGTGACAGCAGGAAGGTAAAGTCACCTGGTTGCATCCAGGGGGGTAGATATATTTCGCCCAGATTCAGGCTTTACGCCGACTTATACAGCTAGGTGGAGAGTTGTATAAGCCCAGCTGAGACTAGTGGGCTCATGGATGACTCATACCTCTAGGGAGAGGGCTGGGCGTCGTGCAGACAGGGAGTTGATGAGACCAGCTGAACCTTGTCAGCTCATTTAGGCCTCTATAAGAAACTCCCAGATTCATTAGATGTTAGCTCATGCCTGGAAGCAGACCTGTGTGGACTGTCTAGGGAGAGTGAACCCCTGTGCGGTGAGAGAAAGCCTGTGTGGCTATATATTTGCTTGGACATTTAAAACCAGGGACTTAGGGACTAGGACAGCACTAGGCTGATCCCAGTTGTTAGTTAGGAAACCTGTATGTTTAGTCAGAGGTCAAGTTGACCAGGATTTATTTTGTTTATGTTTTTTTTTGCCTTGCTGTGTTTTTGTCACTGTAAATAGAAAATAAACCGCACCTTTTTGATTTTGAAAACCACAACCTCCGTCTGCTGGGCCTGTTTTTGGGTGGGGAGCCCATCCCGGGGGTCACACACACCCGCTGCCGAGCTAACCCCCTCACAGTTGGTGGAGAATGCGGGCAGTTTTTTTTTAAGCCAGCATGGAGGAGATACTGAAACAGCTGGCTCTAGCAAATGCCAATCAACAGCAGACAAATGCAGGTTTGCAAAGGAGCCTTGCAGCCCAGCAGCAAGCTCATCAACAGAGCCTTGCAACTTTACAACAGAGTCTGGAGGCTCAGCAACAAGCCCAACAGCAATCTGAGGCCCGCTTCATAGACCTGTTGCAGAAGCAAGAGCAGAGACTACAACAACAGATGGAAGCAGTAATGCAGCAACGTCCGCAGACCAGTGAGGAAAGCCGTCCCACTAATACCGCGTCCTTTGGGGTGAGTCGTTTATTGACAAAAATGACTGGAGAGGATGATCCAGAGGTATTTTTGACCACATTTGAAAGGACCGCTGAAAGAGAAAAGTGGCCTGAGGAGCAGTGGGCTGGACTAGTGGCTCCTCTGTTAACTGGTGAATCGCAGAAAGCTTACTATGACCTAGAGCCTAACCAAGCAAAAGACTATGTGATGCTAAAAGCTGAAATATTGGCAAGGCTGGGTGTCACCCTGGCTGTCCGGGCTCAGCGTGTGCATAACTGGACTTTCCAGCTTGGAAAACCCCCCAGGTCTCAAATGTATGATCTCATTCACCTGAGCAGAAAGTGGCTACAGCCAGAGACTTTGTCCGCACCAAAGATTGTGGAACGTGTTGTAATGGATCGGTTTTTGAGAGCTCTTCCTACTGCCATCCAAAAGTGGGTAAGCCATGGAGACCCAGAGACGGCCGATGGTCTTGTGGATCGTGTGGAGAAATACTTGGCTACAGAGAACCTGACGGCCTCTTCCAGAGACACTCGGACTTTCCACCCTAAGACCAGACCATCCCCAGGGGCGGATAAGAGGATTCCAAGGGGTGAGGGTGGAGAGAGTGAGAGGGTGGGAGCTCTACCCCAAGTTTGGCGAGAACAGCCTGGGAAATCAGCGGCTCAAGAGGCCGCAAGAAGGATCGTTTGCTACCGCTGCCGGCAAGCGGGACATATTGCAGCAAATTGCCCGGTTGTGGAGGAACCCATGCAGTGTGACTTTCTGACGGGCAGACGTCAGTCGCTGTGTGCGACAGTCGCATGCACTGCCATTCGGGGAACTGAGAAACATTTATGCAAAATGTGTATTAATGGTAGAAATGTTGTGGTATTGCTGGATTCAGGTAGCCTTGTGACCCTGATAAAGGCTGAGTTAGTTAAAACAGAGGTCTCTGGGAATAGCAAGGTAGCCGTTATTTGTGTGCATGGGGACACCCGAGAGTATCCAGTGACTACAGTGTGTTTCGAGACCCCCAGAGGTACCCTCTCTCATCCAGTGGGCTTAGTATCTCAGTTACCGCATGACGCCATTGTGGGAAGGGATTTTCCGAAGTTCTGGGAACTGTGGGATGATCCTGAGCCCCCCACTGGTGCCCCTATGTACCAGGAATGTGATAGCCAGAACTCCCCTGAGAGTGGTGAGGACTCTCCGGAATTTCCCTTGTCAGTATTGGCAGGGGAGACTCAAGAAACTGGAGAGGAGCCCACCTCCTCAGACGAAAACCTACCGTCTGTGGAGTTTTCTGATCTTGAGGTTCACAGGGAAAACTTTGCCACAGAACAGTTGAAAGACCCCGCCCTAATAAAGGCACGGGAAAACGTAGTGAAAATAGATGGCGAGTTAGTGAACCCAGATAATACCGGCACTTACCCATACTTCAGCGTAGAGAAGGACCTACTGTATCGGGTGGCAAAAAGGGCAGAAGAAACCGTTGAGCAGCTTGTGGTGCCCAAACCTTACAGGAAGTTGGTGTTGGAGTTGGCCCATGGGCACATTCTTGGAGGTCATCTGGGGACAGAGAAAACCCGAGAGAGGGTATTACAGAGATTCTATTGGCCTGGGGTGATGAAGGACATAGAAAATTATTGTTCCTCCTGCCCTGTGTGTCAGAGGTCGGCCCCGATGCCACATTTCCGTAGCCCGCTGGTCCCTCTACCCATCATTGAGGTCCCGTTTGAGAGAATCGCAATGGATTTGGTAGGTCCTATAATCAAGTCCGCTAGGGGGCACCAGTACATATTGGTTATAATGGACTATGCCACCCGTTATCCAGAAGCGATCCCTCTCAGAAATACCTCGGCCAAAACCATAGCCAAAGAGCTATCTCTTGTTTTTAGCCGGGTGGGTATTTGTAAAGAACTGCTTACGGACCAAGGTACACCCTTTATGTCCCGGGTTATGAAAGAGCTGTGTAAATTGTTCAAAGTGACGCAATTGCGTACATCTGTGTATCACCCCCAAACCGATGGGCTGGTTGAAAGATTCAACAAAACCCTAAAACAAATGTTGAAGAAAGTGGTGGATAGAGATGGAAGGGATTGGGACTGTCTACTTCCTTATTTGATGTTTGCTATTAGGGAGGTGCCCCAATCCTCTACGGGATTCTCCCCCTTTGAGTTACTGTATGGGAGACACCCAAGAGGGCTGTTGGATATTGCCAAGGAAACTTGGGAAAGTGAGAGTTCTCCCCACAGGAGTGTGATTGAGCATGTCGCCCTGATGCAAGATCGAATTGCACAGGTAATGCCCATCGTGAAGGAACATTTGGCCCAAGCGCAGTTGGCACAGCAGAGAGTGTACAACCGTGGAGCCAAGACCCGTACCTTTTCCCCGGGGGATAGGATATTGGTACTTGTCCCTACGGTTGAAAGTAAATTCCTTGCCAAATGGCAAGGCCCCTACGAGATAATGGAAAAAGTGAGCGAAGTGAATTACAAGGTCAGACAACCAGGAAGGCGAAAGCCCGAACAGATCTATCACGTTAATCTGTTGAAAGCCTGGAGGGATAGAGAGTCCCTAGTCGCAGACACTTGGTCACCAGCTCAAACTGGTTGCGTGATTCCTGAGGTTGGAATCGCAGCCACCTTGTCACAACCCCAACAACAGGAGGTTAAGGAGTTTGTGCTTCGCAACAAGGAGGTATTCTCTGAGCTGCCGGGACAAACATCTGGGGTAGAGCATGACATTATTACCCCGCCCGGTGAAAGGGTGAAGTTAAAACCCTATCGGATCCCAGAGGCCCGACGGGAGGCAATACGGGAGGAAGTACAGAAAATGCTGAACTTAGGGGTGATAGAGGAGTCCCAAAGTGATTGGTCTAGTCCCATTGTGTTGGTGCCTAAACCGGATGGGAGCTGGCGATTTTGTAACGATTTTCGTCAGTTGAACAAAGTTACAAAATTTGACACCTACCCCATGCCACGTATAGATGAGTTGATCGACCGGCTGGGAACAGCCCGATACATGACGACTCTTGACCTCACAAAAGGGTATTGGCAAATCCCCCTGGCCAAGTCGGCCAAAGAGAAAACCGCATTTGTAACCCCAGACGGGGCGTTCCAATATAAAAGAATGCCGTTCGGGTTACAGAATGCGCCGGCCACATTCCAGCGGAAAATGGACCAGATGCTGAGGCCCCATCGGAAGTATGCTGCGGCTTACCTGGATGACATAATTGTCCATAGCACAGATTGGGCCTCACATCTGCCAAAAGTGCAAGCAGTCCTGGACTCTGTTCGGGAAGCAGGGTTTACGGCTAACCCCAAGAAGTGTACCATTGGGCAGGAGGAGGCCAAATATCTTGGGTACACCATTGGGAGGGGAGTAATAAAACCCCAACTCAACAAAGTCGAGGCCATCCAGAGTTGGCCACGTCCCAACAGCAAGAAGCAGGTACGAGCCTTTCTGGGAATCGCTGGGTATTATCGGCGATTCATTCCCCACTTTGCTTCTAAGGCTGTGCCCCTAACCAACCTGACGAAGGGGAAAGGGTCGGTCATGATTAAATGGACCCCCGAGGCTGAGGCAGCATTCCAATTCTTGAAACAAGCCTTATGTAGCCAGCCAGTGTTGTACTCACCCGACTTCTCTAAAGACTTTGTCGTACAAAGTGATGCGTCAGATGTGGGGTTAGGAGCAGTATTGTCCCAGGTCTGGAACGGGGAAGAGCACCCAGTCATTTACCTCAGCAGGAAGTTGAAGTCCCATGAGGTAAATTACGCCACCGTTGAAAAGGAGTGTTTAGCGGTGAAGTGGGCTCTAGATTCCCTTCGGTACTACCTGCTAGGTAGGCACTTTGACATGGTTACGGATCACGCTCCGTTAAAGTGGATGGCTCAAAACAAGGAAACAAATAGAAGAGTGAATAGGTGGTTCCTGGCCCTCCAGGAATTCAACTTCACAGTAAAGCATCGCCCTGGCGTTCAAATGGGGAATGTGGATGCTTTGTCTCGAGTACATGAATGCCTGATTGCTGGTGTTCCAACCCCGAGGTTAAAACAAGAGGGGGGGGTATGTGACAGCAGGAAGGTAAAGTCACCTGGTTGCATCCAGGGGGGTAGATATATTTCGCCCAGATTCAGGCTTTACGCCGACTTATACAGCTAGGTGGAGAGTTGTATAAGCCCAGCTGAGACTAGTGGGCTCATGGATGACTCATACCTCTAGGGAGAGGGCTGGGCGTCGTGCAGACAGGGAGTTGATGAGACCAGCTGAACCTTGTCAGCTCATTTAGGCCTCTATAAGAAACTCCCAGATTCATTAGATGTTAGCTCATGCCTGGAAGCAGACCTGTGTGGACTGTCTAGGGAGAGTGAACCCCTGTGCGGTGAGAGAAAGCCTGTGTGGCTATATATTTGCTTGGACATTTAAAACCAGGGACTTAGGGACTAGGACAGCACTAGGCTGATCCCAGTTGTTAGTTAGGAAACCTGTATGTTTAGTCAGAGGTCAAGTTGACCAGGATTTATTTTGTTTATGTTTTTTTTTGCCTTGCTGTGTTTTTGTCACTGTAAATAGAAAATAAACCGCACCTTTTTGATTTTGAAAACCACAACCTCCGTCTGCTGGGCCTGTTTTTGGGTGGGGAGCCCATCCCGGGGGTCACACACACCCGCTGCCGAGCTAACCCCCTCACAATATCTAACATTTTTTCTTGCTCCTTTTCTATACTGTTCTGTATGCTAATTTTTTATCAATATATGTAACAGCATGCACTTATATAAGAAATGTTTTGTTTATAGTATCCTCGCTAAGGCTGATCTGCTCCGCCTCCGTTAGTTTGTCCCCGTACTCACAAAAGACTCCAAAACCATGGTTCAACTAGTAGATACTTTTCTGCAACTGATCCTGCTATCCTTTGTTTTAATTGTGGAGGATCCATTTGTGAGTAATGGACAGTATTGTCCACATCAATATTATTTTCGGTCAGGAAGTGCTTCTCACCCTGACCCCCAAACTATAAAAGTTAATTCTCATAATCATACAAATACACTCTATTTCTACAAAATGTTGAAAAGGTCGAACAAACTCTCTTTACCTTACTTAAAACATTGTTATAGAATGTCATTGTACAATACAGTACCGTTATTTTCTATAAGTTTACCAGTTCTAATGTTCTACTGTTCAGGAACCCTATTCTCCATGGTTCTATTGTATAGGTACAAAATGTTATTCAACAAAGAAAGGTCATCTAGAAAATACTTATGCTGGATACGGATGTATATCTTGATATATTATATATACAAAGATACAAATGGCAATACAATGTTTGCTAGTTCCGCCTATATCTCAGGTAGTTCTTCACTTTAAATTTTAATGGCGATAATCATATTATAATTCCACTCCGATTTGGCTATTTACTCAAACCTGGGCCTTGTGACCCATTGCCATTTCCGCATAACCACCATCGCCCCTTAATACCAATACAATGGGTCTTAGAGTGATTTCTCACAATGCCCAGGGCATTAATTCGCCTCACAAGAGAAAGAAGGCCTTTCGCCATTACAAAAGATTAGGAGCGGATATAATTTTAATGCAGGAAACTCACTTTGCAACAGACAAACACCCTAAATTTTTTGACAAAAGTTACAGCCAATTTTTTTGCAATCTAGAGGTGCTGCTATATTCATTAGAAACTCTGTGGTTTTTGAGGTTCAAAACATATTTAAAGATCCAGACAGTCGTTACTTGATCTTGAAAGGTTCAATCAAAGGACGTTCTATCACTATTGCCTCAATTTATGCTCCCAACGATGCCCAGTCAAACTTTTTCATCAAATTTTTGGATACTTTAGACAATTATCACTCCGCACATTTAATAGTGGGTGGGGATTTCAATTTAGCTGCTCACTCAGCTGTAGATAGAAGCAAAGTTGTCCCATCCTCGAAAGCTTTCCCCAAATCCTTGAATAGATCACTATATAATCATCAATTAGTAGACACTTGGAGAGCCCATAACATCGGATCCAAATCTTACACATTCTACTCCCATCCGCACAACAGCTTTGCTCGTCTGGATTACATCTTTTGCACCTCAATCCTACTTGCCAATTCCTCTAAAGCAGATATCCATCCATATCCTTGGTCCGATCACCACATAGTTTCCTTTGACACCTCACAAATAGGTCTAGCCAACACAACACACTCATGGCGAATAAATGATTCCTTGCTCACAGATCCATCAAGCAACCAACAAATTCTATCTCACCTTGAACAATATTTTGCACATAACGTAGCACCAGACATGTCCCCTACAACTATATGGATGGCGCATAAAGCGATAATGAGAGGTCACCTGATAAAGATCGCCTCAATCAACAACAAATCCAAACTTGCAGATATTAGGTCCCTAACAAAAGATCTAGATCACTTATATCATAGAAACAACCAGAACCCATCTAGTGACCTACTTAAACAGATTCAAGAGAAACGCATTACCTTAGACACGTTATTAACATCAGATACTGAAAAAGCTCTCAGATGGTCTAAAGCTAGATTCTTACTCCACAGCAATTCATATTCCACCATGTTCGCTAAAAAACTAAATCAATCTATGAAACCCCCACACACCTATAAATTAAGGAACCCTTCTGGTAATTTGGTATCCCATCCCAAAGAAGTCATGAAATTGTTCGCAGACTTCTATAAAAATCTTCTGTCCTCACCAAAAACATCCCCAAAACAGTCCTCCTTAGACTGGCTTAATAACATTACGTTACCCACTCTTACTAGAGATCAAATTGAATCTCTCAATGCACCTTGTTCAGAGATAGAAGTTAACAGAATCATTGGAACATTAAAAATATCCACAGCCCCAGGCCCTGACGGCTATTCCACATCTTACTATAAAAAAATTTCCTCTACCATTACCCCACACCTTAATAAACTGTATAATAATATCTTACAGGGTGGCCAATTCCCACCCGAGATGATTTTGGCTAACATGTCCTTACTTCACAAACCAAATAAAGATCACTCCACCCCTCAAAACTACCGCCCAATATCAGTTATTAACCACTTAATGACCACTCACTGTATATATACGTCGGCAGAATGGCACCGACAGGCACAATCACGTAGAGCATACGTGATCGCCTTTGTACAGTTGGGGGTCCGATCGGACCCCCCACCTATACAGTGAGCGGCCGTTTATCATTGGGGAGCGATCAGAGATGAGGGAGTGACCATTCGATTTCGGCCACCCCCTCGCGATCGCTCCCGGCGAATGAAAATGCTTCCTCCGCCATGTGATGTAAACACAGGCAGGAGGAAGTGATGTCATCTCCCTCGCGGCGGTCTTTTCGATTCCGGCGCCGAGGAGAGAAGAAGCAGGTTAGTGCACCAACAGTCCACTGACACATAGGTACACATAGGCACACATTTCACCCCCCAGTCACCCCCAGATCACCCCCCAGGTCCCCCCCAGCCCCCAATCACAGTGTCACTGATTGCAGTGATCATTTGTTTTACTGATCACTGCATTTAGTGTCATCTGTGATAGTAAAAAGTTGCAGGGCAGTTAGGATTAGGCCCCTTTAGGTCCAGGGTAGCCCCCTAACCCCCCCTAATAAAGGTTTAACCCTTTGATCGCCCCCCAGGTAACCCTTTCACCCCCTAACGCCAGCGTCACTAAGCGATCGTATTTTCGATCACTGTATTTAGTGCCGGTGGTGCCCTAGATAGCCAGTTATTTATTTTTAGTTTCGCCGCAGGTTTTTAGAGCGTCAGGTACCCCCATATATTATTTTAACCCCCTGATTGCCCCTAGAGTTAGCCCTTTCACCAGTGATCACCGTATAAGCATCACTGGTGACACTGGTTACCCAGTTCGTTATTTAGTTATTTAGGTAACCCGTCAGGTTTTTATATAGCGTTGGGTACCCCCATATTTAACCTAATAAAGGTTTTAACCCCCTGATTGCCCCTAGTTAACCCTTTCACCAGTGATCACCATATAAAGGTTACGGGTGATGCTGGTTGGTTAGTTTGCTTTTTATAGCATCAGGGCACCCACGGTATATAACCCAATAAAGGTTTAACCCCCTGATCGCCCGGCGGGTGAGATCAATTAGGTTTTAGCGCCAGAGAGGGTCTGCGTCGCCCCAGGCAGCGTTAGGTTAGTGCCAGTAACGCTAACACCCACGCGCAAAGCATACACCTCCCTTAGTGGTATAGTATCTGATCAGATCTATACTAGCGTCCTTAGCGGTTTAGGGTTCCCAAAAATGCAGTGTTAGCGGGATCAGCCCAGATACCTGCTAGCACCTGCGTTTAGCCCCTCCGCCCAGCCCAGCCCAGCCCACCCAAGTGCAGTATCGATCGATCACTGTCACTTACCAAACACAAAACACATAACTGCAGCGTTCGCAGAGACAGTCCTGATCCCTGCGACCGCTAACAGTTTTTTTTGTAGCGTTTGATATATTTGCTGACGACAGTCAGGTGCTTTTTTTCCTGTGAATCTTACTAGTGTACCCCTAAATTTAGAGCCCAAAATGGCAAGTCGAAGGTACACTAGTAAAGAGGCCTACGAGATTCTGAGCATGACAGATAGTGAAGAGGAGGTCACGTATCTGTCAGATTCAGGCTCAGAATATCTTCCCGTAGAAGACAGTGACGTCAGCGGCCCCACGTCAGATAGCTCTGACGACAAAGTTGAGGTCCCTGCTAAGGTCAGGCGTACCCGATCCCGATCTTCTGAGGTTGTTGAGGAGCAAGAACCGCAGGGCTCTCGTATCATGGAGCAGAGTAGTACTGGTGAATTGGCAAGCACCAGCGGTCTAGTACAGCCTGGGCGTACATCCAACACTGCAGTATCACTTGGTGACGTGGCGAGTCCCATAAGTGCAGTTCAAGCTGGCGAGGTGGCAAGCACAAGTAGTGTCCCGCTGCCACCAATAAGAAGACAAAGGCAGGCCCGTCGTACCCATAGTGCTCTTCCTGCAGAATTCGCCTATCCTGATTGGGTCCCCACCACTTCTGCAGAACCTGTACTTCCCCCATTCACTGCCCAACCCGGTATTCAGGTGGAAACAGCTGATTTTATGCCAATCGATTTTTATTCGCTGTTTTTCACGGAAGATCTCTATAGATCTATTGTGGACCAGAGTAATTTATATGCTGGTCAATTAATCGCCGCTAATCCCCAGTTGCCTTCCATTGCCAAAGATTGGAAACCAATTACGGTTTCTGAATTTAAGACCTTTCTGGGCCTTTCCCTCAACATGGGCACACATAAATTCCCGTCATTGCGTGCTTATTGGTCCACGCACCCAATTGACCACATGTCCGTGTTCTCTGCCTCCATGCCCAGGAAACGATACGAGCAGATTTTGCGGTTCATGCACTTCAACGACAATGAACTTTGTCGTCCACGTGGGGACCCTGAATACGACCGGCTCTATAAAATTCGGCCCCTCATAAACCACTTCAACGAACGTTTTGCAGCCTTGTTTATTCCCAATCAAGCTGTCTGCGTTGATGAGTCCCTGATTAAATTTTCTGGCCGCTTGGCTTTCAAGCAGTACCTTCCCAGCAAGCGTGCCAGATACGGGGTCAAGCTCTATAAGTGCTGTGACAGGGCAACAGGCTATGTATGGAGCTTTATGGTTTATGAGGGAAAAGATAGTCAGGTTGAGCCGGTCAACTGCCCGGATTACATAGGGAGCGCTGGCAAGATAGTGTGGAACTTGGTGTCACCCTTATTCGGAAAGGTGTACCACTTGTATGTGGACAATTATTACACGAGCGTGCCACTGTTTAGTCACTTGTTTGATCATCAGATTGGAGCATGTGGCACCGTGTGACCTAATCGCCGGGGCTTTCCCCAGCGGCTTGTAGATGCCCGTCTTTGGCTGGGGGAGAGAGCCTGCGTAAAGTGTAATAACTTGCTCGCTATGAAGTGGAGGGACAATAAGAATGTTTTCCTTCTTACCTCCCTTCATGCAGACACGACAGTCCAAATTCGTACGGCGACTGGTGTTGTGGAGAAACCCCTCTGTGTCCACGAATATAACAAAAATATGGGAGGGGTGGACCTCAACGACCAGTTGATGGCGCCGTATCTAATTGACCGTAAGGCGAGACGCTGGTACAAAAAAGTGTCTCTATCCTTATTCCAATTGGCTTTGCTGAACACTCATGTGCTATACAGAGCTTCAGGCGGGACTTTATCTCTTCTAAAATTCCAGAATGAGATAGTCACAGAACTCCTGTATCCAGGCGGTTCTGCACCTTACCATCCCCTACCAAATGCAGTAAGCCGGCTGCATGAGAGGCATTATACGCATCTCCTCCCGAGTACCCCTACCCAACGAACCCCCCAAAAAAGATGTCGTGTCTGTAGCAAGCGCGGATTTAGGCGTGACACCCGTTATTATTGTCCACTCTGTCCTGACAAACCTGGTCTTTGCCTTGGTGAATGTTTTGAACGCTATCACTCAAAAGTGAAGTTTTAGCGTAGGGTACAGCATTTCACAGACTAGGACACACTTACACAGGGTCTCCCAAGATGCCATTACATTTTGAGAGACCCGAACCATTACAGTTGTTAAAGTTTAAAAAAAAAAGTGTAAAAAAGAAAAAAAAAAAACGTAAAAAACAAAAACACAAAAAAAATATAAAAAAAAAAAAAAATAGTTGTCGTTTTATTGTTCTCTCTCTCTCTCTCTATTTTCTCTCTATTGTTCTGCTCTTTTTTTACTGTATTCCATTCTACAATGTTTTATCATGCTTGCTTTTTAGGTATGTAATTTTTTGTTTTCAGGTGCGCCATTCAACTGCAGCGCGGAATTATTTATCTTGACAGCAACAGCGTTTGCTCCCACGATACATAAATCTGTGACTCCAGTGCTGTAGGAGGTGATTTCACCACCACAGTTAAAAAAAAGAGCATATATGCCGAAGCATGGGGGCAGCAGGGGCGGAGGAGCGATTTTGCTCCTAATGCCGCGTATATACGGTCGAAATTCCGACGGAGGCTTGCCCGTGGAAAAGTTTGACCGTGTGTATGCGGCATAACCTTTTATGCCGCGTACATACGGTCGAAATTTCGACAAAGGCTTGCCCGTGGAAAAGTCCGACCGTGTGTACGCGGCATAACTTTTTTGCGGGAGGATGCCCCCATGCTTCGGCATATATATATTTTAGGCACAGGTTGTGTTAAAAAAATGTTTTATTTTTTACTAGGTTTTGTTTTGGTATTTGCTTTGCAGGTATGGTATGGTAAGGTCTTACTGTTGTACTGTAATGTTACTTTGTTTTAATGTTAACCATCATTTGCTTAGCAGGTACGCCATTCAGTTGCATTGCGGATTTATTTATCTTGACAGCAACAGCGTTTGCTCCCACGATACATAAAGCCGTGACTCCAACGCTGTAGGAGGTGATTTCACCACCACAGTTAAAAAAAGAGCATATATGCCGAAGCATGGGGGCAGCAGGGGCGGAGGAGCGATTTTGCTCCTAATGCCGCGTATATACAGTCGAAATTCCAACAGAGGCTTGCCCATGGAAAAGTTTGACCGTGTGAACGCGGCATAATCTTTTATGCCGCGTACATACGGTCGAAATTCCGATGAAGGCTTGCCCGTGGAAAAGTCCGACCGTGTGTACGCGGCATAACTTTTTTGCGGGAGGATGCTCCCATGCTTCGGCATATATGCCCATCATTAGAAGTGGGTGGATGAAGGGAGGTATTCTAATGGTGGACATACTCACCGATCAATCTCTTTTTTTCGTTCAGCCAACAGGCTGCATGAAAAAAAAGATTACAATACATGTCCAACAAGGACCAGCAACGTACTGGTATGTTGCTGGACTTTGAATGTTTATACCAGAATGATGCCTGCAGGTTTAGGTATCATCTTGGTATCATTCTTTTCAGCCAGTGGCCGGCTTTCATGTAAAAGCAATTCTAGCAGATAATTAGCCTCTAGACTGCTTTTACAAGCAGTGGGAGGGAATGCCCCCCCCGGATATAAACAGCGCCATTGGGAAATTGGGAAAGCATTTTATCACACCGATCTTGGTGTGGTCAGATGCTTTGAGGGCAGAGGAAAGATCTAGGGTCTAACCCCCCATTTTTTTTTCAAAAAAAGAGTACCTGTCACTACTTATTGCTATCATAGGGGATATTTACATTCCTTGAGATAACAATAAAAATGATAAAAAAAAAAATATGGAAGGAACAGTTTAAAAATAAAATAAAAAAGCAAAATAAATAATTAAAAAATAAAAAATAAAAAAAAAAGCACCGCTGTCCCCTCCTGTTCTTGCGCAAAGGCGAACGCAAGCATCGGTCTAGCGTCATATGTAAACAGCAATTGCATCATGCATGTGAGGTATCACCGCGAAGGTCAGATCGAGGGCAGTAATTTTAGCAGTAGACCTCCTCTGTAAATCTAACGTGGTAACCTGTAAAGGCTTTTAAATGCTTTTAAAAATGAATGTAGTTTCTCGCCGCTGCGCGTTTGTGCGCAATTTTAAAGCATGTCGTGTTTGGTATCCATGTACTCAACCTAAGATCATCTTTTTTATTTCATCAAACATTTGGGCAATATAGTGTTTTTTAGTGCATTAAAAATAAAAAAAGTGTGTTTTTCCCCCAAAAAAATGCGTTTGAAAAATCGCTGCGCAAATACTGTGTGGAAAAAAAATGCAACACCCACTATTTTAATCTGTAGGGCCTTTGCTTTAAAAATATATATAATGTTTGGGGGTTCAACATAATTTTCTTGCAAAAAGAAAAATGTTTTCATGTAAACAAAAAGTGTCAGAAAGGGCTTTGTCTTCAAGTGGTTAGAAGAGTGGATGATGTGTGACATAAGCTTCCTAATGTTGTGCATAAAATGCCAGGACAGTTCAAAACCCCCCCCAAATGACCCCATTTTGGAAAGTAGACACCTCAAGCTATTTGCTGAGAGGCATGTTGAGCCCATTGAATATTTTTTTTTTTTGTCCCAAGTGATTGAATAATGACAAAAAGAAAAAAAAATGTACAAAAAGTTGTCACTAAATTATATATTGCTCAAACATGCCATGGTTATATGTGGAATTGCACCCCAAAATACATTCTGTTGCTTCTCCTGAGTATGGGGATACCACATGTGTGAGACATTTTGGGAGCCTAGCCGCGTACAGGACCCCGAAAACCAAGCACCGCCTTCAGGATTTCTATGGGTGTAAATTTTTGATTTCACTCCTCACTGCCTATCACAGTTTTGGAGGCCATGGAATGCCCAGATGGCACAACCCCCCCCCCCCAAATGACCCCATTTTGGAAAGTAGACACCCCAAGCTATTTGCTGAGAGGTATGTTGAGTATTTTGCAGATCTCGCTTTTTGTCACAAATTTTTAAAAATTGAAAAAAGAAAAAAAAAAATATATGCCTTTCTTCATTTTCAAAAACAAATGAGAGCTGTAAAATACTCACCATGCCTCTCGGCAAATAGCTTGGGGTGTCTACTTTCCAAAATGGGGTCATTTGTGGGTGTTTTGGGCTATCTTGGCACTTTATGGCCTTCAAAACTGTAATAGGTAGTGAGGAGTGAAATCAAAAATTTGTGCCCTTAGAAATCCTGAAGGGGGTGCTTGGTTTTCAGGGGCCCGTACGCGGCTAGGCTCTCAAAAAGTCCCACACATGTGGTATCCCCGTACTCAGGAGAAGCAGCCAAATGTATTTTGGGGTGCAATTCCGCATATAACCATGGCATGTTTGAGCAATATATCATTTAGTGACAACTTTTTGTACATTTTTTTTTCTTTTTGTCATTATTCAATCACTTGGGACAAAAAAAAATATTCAATGGGCTCAACATGCCTCTCAGCAATTTCCTTGGGGTGTCTACTTTCCAAAATGGGGTCATTTTGGGGGGTTTTGTGCTATCTTGGCATTTTATGGCCTTCAAAACTGTGATAGGTAGTGAGGAGTGAAATCAAAAATGTATGCCCTTAGAAACCTTGAAGGCGGTGCTTGGTTTTTGGGGTCCCGTACGCGGCTAGGCTCCCAAAAAGTCCCACACATGTGGTATCCCCGTACTCAGGAGAAGCAGCAGAATGTATTTTGGGGTGTAATTTCACATATGCCCATGGCATGTGTGAGCAATATATCATTTAGTGACAACTTTGTGCAAAAAAAACAAAGTTTGTCATATTCCCGCAACTTCTGTATGCTAATTTTTTATCAATATATGTAACAGCATGCACTTATATAAGAAATGTTTTGTTTATAGTATCCTCGCTAAGGCTGATCTGCTCCGCCTCCGTTAGTTTGTCCCCGTACTCACAAAAGACTCCAAAACCATGGTTCAACTAGTAGATACTTTTCTGCAACTGATCCTGCTATCCTTTGTTTTAATTGTGGAGGATCCATTTGTGAGTAATGGACAGTATTGTCCACATCAATATTATTTTCGGTCAGGAAGTGCTTCTCACCCTGACCCCCAAACTATAAAAGTTAATTCTCATAATCATACAAATACACTCTATTTCTACAAAATGTTGAAAAGGTCGAACAAACTCTCTTTACCTTACTTAAAACATTGTTATAGAATGTCATTGTACAATACAGTACCGTTATTTTCTATAAGTTTACCAGTTCTAATGTTCTACTGTTCAGGAACCCTATTCTCCATGGTTCTATTGTATAGGTACAAAATGTTATTCAACAAAGAAAGGTCATCTAGAAAATACTTATGCTGGATACGGATGTATATCTTGATATATTATATATACAAAGATACAAATGGCAATACAATGTTTGCTAGTTCCGCCTATATCTCAGGTAGTTCTTCACTTTAAATTTTAATGGCGATAATCATATTATAATTCCACTCCGATTTGGCTATTTACTCAAACCTGGGCCTTGTGACCCATTGCCATTTCCGCATAACCACCATCGCCCCTTAATACCAATACAATGGGTCTTAGAGTGATTTCTCACAATGCCCAGGGCATTAATTCGCCTCACAAGAGAAAGAAGGCCTTTCGCCATTACAAAAGATTAGGAGCGGATATAATTTTAATGCAGGAAACTCACTTTGCAACAGACAAACACCCTAAATTTTTTGACAAAAGTTACAGCCAATTTTTTTGCAATCTAGAGGTGCTGCTATATTCATTAGAAACTCTGTGGTTTTTGAGGTTCAAAACATATTTAAAGATCCAGACAGTCGTTACTTGATCTTGAAAGGTTCAATCAAAGGACGTTCTATCACTATTGCCTCAATTTATGCTCCCAACGATGCCCAGTCAAACTTTTTCATCAAATTTTTTGATACTTTAGACAATTATCACTCCGCACATTTAATAGTGGGTGGGGATTTCAATTTAGCTGCTCACTCAGCTGTAGATAGAAGCAAAGTTGTCCCATCCTCGAAAGCTTTCCCCAAATCCTTGAATAGATCACTATATAATCATCAATTAGTAGACACTTGGAGAGCCCATAACATCGGATCCAAATCTTACACATTCTACTCCCATCCGCACAACAGCTTTGCTCGTCTGGATTACATCTTTTGCACCTCAATCCTACTTGCCAATTCCTCTAAAGCAGATATCCATCCATATCCTTGGTCCGATCACCACATAGTTTCCTTTGACACCTCACAAATAGGTCTAGCCAACACAACACACTCATGGCGAATAAATGATTCCTTGCTCACAGATCCATCAAGCAACCAACAAATTCTATCTCACCTTGAACAATATTTTGCACATAACGTAGCACCAGACATGTCCCCTACAACTATATGGATGGCGCATAAAGCGATAATGAGAGGTCACCTGATAAAGATCGCCTCAATCAACAACAAATCCAAACTTGCAGATATTAGGTCCCTAACAAAAGATCTAGATCACTTATATCATAGAAACAACCAGAACCCATCTAGTGACCTACTTAAACAGATTCAAGAGAAACGCATTACCTTAGACACGTTATTAACATCAGATACTGAAAAAGCTCTCAGATGGTCTAAAGCTAGATTCTTACTCCACAGCAATTCATATTCCACCATGTTCGCTAAAAAACTAAATCAATCTATGAAACCCCCACACACCTATAAATTAAGGAACCCTTCTGGTAATTTGGTATCCCATCCCAAAGAAGTCATGAAATTGTTCGCAGACTTCTATAAAAATCTTCTGTCCTCACCAAAAACATCCCCAAAACAGTCCTCCTTAGACTGGCTTAATAACATTACGTTACCCACTCTTACTAGAGATCAAATTGAATCTCTCAATGCACCTTGTTCAGAGTGTGACAGCAGGAAGGTAAAGTCACCTGGTTGCATCCAGGGGGGTAGATATATTTCGCCCAGATTCAGGCTTTACGCCGACTTATACAACTAGGTGGAGAGTTGTATAAGCCCAGCTAAGGCTAGTGGGCTCATGGATGACTCATACCTCTAGGGAGAGTGCTGGGCGTCGTGCAGACAGGGAGTTGATGAGACCAGCTGAAGCTTGTCAGCTCATTTAGGACTCTATAAAAACTCCCAGATTCATTAGATGTTAGCTCATGCCTGGACCCAGACCTGTGTGGACTGTCTAGGGAGAGTGAACCCCTGTGCGGTGAGACAAAGCCTGTGTGGCTATTTGCTTGGACATTTAAAACCAGGGACTTAGGGACTAGGACAGCACTAGGCTGATCCCAGTTGTTAGTTAGGAAACCTGTATGTTTAGTCAGAGGTCAAGTTGACCAGGATTTATTTTGTTTATGTTTCTTTTGGCTTTGCTGTGTTTTGTCACTGTAAATAGAAAATAAACCGCACCTTTTTTTTTTGAAAACCACAACCTCCGTTTGCTGGGCCTGTTTTTGTGTGGGGAGCCCATCCCGGGGGTCACACACACCCGCTGCCGAGCTAACCCCCTCACAGTTGGTGGAGAATGCAGGTAGTTTTTTTTAAGCCAGCATGGAGGAGATACTGAAGCAGCTGGCTCTAGCAAATGCCAATCAACAGCAGACAAATGCAGGTTTGCAAAAGAGCCTTGCAGCTCATCAACAGAGCCTTGCAGCTCAACAACAGAACTTCGCAGCCCAGCAGCAAGCTCATCAACAGAGCCTTGCAGCCCAGCAGCAAGCTCACCAACAGAGTCTGGAAGCTCAGCAACAAGCCCAGCAGCAATCTGAGGCCCGCTTCATAGACCTGTTACAGAAGCAAGAGCAGAGACTACAACAAATGGAAGCAGTAATGCAGCAACGTCCGCAGACCAGTGAGGAAAGCCGTCCCACTAATACCGCGTCCTTTGGGGTGAGTCGTTTATTGACAAAAATGACTGGAGAGGATGATCCAGAGGTATTTTTGACCACATTTGAAAGGACTGCTGAAAGAGAAAAGTGGCCTGAGGAGCAGTGGGCTGGACTGGTGGCTCCTCTGTTAACTGGTGAATCGCAGAAGGCTTACTATGACCTAGAGCCTGACCAAGCAAAAGACTATGTGATGCTAAAAGCTGAAATATTGGCAAGGCTGGGTGTCACCCAGGCTGTCCGGGCTCCAGCTTGGAAAACCCCCCAGGTCTCAAATGTATGATCTCATTCACCTGAGCAGAAAGTGGCTACAGCCAGAGACTTTGTCCGCACCAAAGATTGTGGAACGTGTTGTAATGGATCGGTTTTTGAGAGCTCTTCCTACTGCCATCCAAAAGTGGGTAAGCCATGGAGACCCAGAGACAGCCGATGGTCTTGTGGATCGTGTGGAGAAATACTTGGCTACAGAGAACCTGACGGCCTCTTCCAGAGACACTCGGACTTTCCACCCTAAGACCAGACCATCCCCAGGGGCGGATAAGAGGATTCCAAGGGGTAAGGGTGGAGAGAGTGAGAGGGTGGGAGCTCTACCCCAAGTTTGGCGAGAACAGCCTGGGAAATCAGCGGCTCAAGAGGCGGCAAGAAGGATCGTTTGCTACCGCTGCCGGCAAGCGGGACATATTGCAGCCAATTGCCCGGTTGTGGAGGAACCCATGCAGTGTGACTTTCTGACGGGCAGACGTCAGTCGCTGTGTGCGACAGTCGCATGCACTGCCATTCGAGGAACTGAGAAACATTTATGCAAAATGTGTGTTAATGGTAGAAATGTTGTGGTATTGCTGGATTCAGGTAGCCTTGTGACCCTGATAAAGGCTGAGTTAGTTAAAACACAGGTCTCTGGGAATAGCAAGGTAGCTGTTATTTGTGTGCATGGGGACACCCGAGAGTATCCAGTGACTACAGTGTGTTTCGAGACCCCCAAAGGTACCCTCTCTCATCCAGTGGGCTTAGTATCTCAGTTACCGTATGACGCCATTGTGGGAAGGGATTTTCCGAAGTTCTGGGAACTGTGGGATGATCCTGAGCCCCCCACTGGTGCCCCTATGTACCAGGAATGTGATAGCCAGAACTCCCCTGAGAGTGGTGAGGACTCTCCGGAATTTCCCTTATCAGTATTGGCAGGGGAGACTCAAGAAACTGGAGAGGAGCCCACCTCCTCAGACGAAAACCTACCGTCTGTGGAGTTTTCTGATCTTGAGGTTCACAGGGAAAATTTTGCCACAGAACAGTTGAAAGACCCCGCCCTAATAAAGGCACGGGAAAACGTAGTGAAAATAGATGGCGAGTTAGTGAACCCAGATAATACCTGCACTTACCCATACTTCAGCGTAGAGAAGGACCTACTGTATCGGGTGGCAAAAAGGGCAGAAGAAACCGTTGAGCAGCTTGTGGTGCCCAAACCTTACAGGAAGTTGGTGTTGGAGTTGGCCCATGGGCACATTCTTGGAGGTCATCTGGGGACAGAGAAAACCCGAGAGAGGGTATTACAGAGATTCTATTGGCCGGGGGTGATGAAGGACATAGAAAATTATTGTTCCTCCTGCCCTGTGTGTCAGAGGTCGGCCCCGATGCCACATTTCCGTAGCCCGCTGGTCCCTCTACCCATCATTGAGGTCCCGTTTGAGAGGATCGCCATGGATTTGGTAGGTCCTATAATCAAGTCCGCTAGGGGGCACCAGTACATATTAGTCATAATGGACTATGCCACCCGTTATCCAGAAGCAATCCCTCTCCGAAATACCTCGGCCAAAACCATAGCCAAAGAGCTATCTCTTGTGTTTAGCCGGGTGGGTATTTGTAAAGAACTGCTTACGGACCAAGGTACACCCTTTATGTCCCGGGTTATGAAGGAGCTGTGTAAATTGTTCAAAGTGACGCAATTACGTACATCTGTGTATCACCCCCAAACCGATGGGCTGGTTGAAAGATTCAACAAAACCCTAAAACAAATGTTGAAGAAAGTGGTGGATAGAGATGGAAAGGATTGGGACTGTCTACTTCCTTATCTGATGTTTGCTATTAGGGAGGTGCCCCAATCCTCTACGGGATTCTCCCCCTTTGAGTTACTGTATGGGAGACACCCAAGAGGGCTGTTGGATATTGCCAAGGAAACTTGGGAAAGTGAGAGTTCTCCCCACAGGAGTGTGATTGAGCATGTCGCCCTGATGCAAGACCGAATTGCACAGGTAATGCCAATCGTGAAGGAACATTTGGCCCAAGCGCAGTTAGCACAGCAGAGAGTGTACAACCGTGGAGCCAAGACCCGTACCTTTTCCCCGGGGGATAGGATACTGGTACTTGTCCCTACGGTTGAAAGTAAATTCCTTGCCAAATGGCAAGGCCCCTACGAGATAATGGAAAAAGTGAGCGAAGTGAATTACAAGGTCAGACAACCAGGAAGGCGAAAGCCCGAACAGATCTATCACGTTAATCTGTTGAAAGCCTGGAGGGATAGAGAGTCCCTAGTCGCAGACACTTGGTCACCAGCTCAAACTGGTTGCGTGATTCCTGAGGGTGGAATAGCAGCCACCTTGTCACAACCCCAACAACAGGAGGTTAAGGAGTTTGTGCTTCGCAACAAGGAGGTATTCTCTGAGCTGCCGGGACAAACATCTGGGGTAGAGCATGACATCATTACCCCGCCCGGTGAAAGGGTGAAGTTAAAACCCTATCGGATCCCAGAGGCCCGACGGGAGGCAATACGGGAGGAAGTACAGAAAATGCTGAACTTAGGGGTGATAGAGGAGTCCCAAAGTGATTGGTCTAGTCCCATTGTGTTGGTGCCTAAACCGGATGGGAGCTGGCGATTTTGTAACGATTTTCGTCAGTTGAACAAAGTTACAAAATTTGACACCTACCCCATGCCACGTATAGATGAGTTGATCGACCGGCTGGGAACAGCCCGATACATGACGACTCTTGACCTCACAAAAGGGTATTGGCAAATCCCCCTGGCCAAATTGGCCAAAGAGAAAACCGCATTTGTAACCCCAGACGGGGCGTTCCAATATAAGAGAATGCCGTTCGGGTTACAGAATGCGCCGGCCACATTCCAGCGGAAAATGGACCAGATGCTGAGGCCCCATCGGAAGTATGCTGCGGCTTACCTGGATGACGTAATTATCCATAGCACAGATTGGGCCACACATCTGCCAAAAGTGCAAGCAGTCCTGGACTCTGTTCGGGAAGCGGGGTTTACGGCTAACCCCAAGAAGTGTACCATTGGGCAGGAGGAGGCCAAATATCTTGGGTACACCATTGGGAGGGGAGTAATAAAACCCCAACTCAACAAAGTCGAGGCCATCCAGAGTTGGCCACGTCCCAACAGCAAGAAGCAGGTACGAGCCTTTCTGGGAATCGCTGGGTATTATCGGCGATTCATTCCCCACTTTGCTTCTAAGGCTGTGCCCCTAACCATCCTAACGAAGGGGAAAGGGTCGGTCATGATTAAATGGACCCCCGAGGCTGAGGCAGCATTCCAATTCTTGAAACAAGCCTTATGTAGCCAGCCAGTGTTGTACTCACCAGACTTCTCTAAAGACTTTGTCGTACAAAGTGATGCGTCAGATGTGGGGTTAGGAGCAGTATTGTCCCAGGTCTGGAACGGGGAAGAGCACCCAGTCATTTACCTCAGCAGGAAGTTGAAGTCCCATGAGGTAAATTACGCCACCGTTGAAAAGGAGTGTTTAGCGGTGAAGTGGGCTCTAGATTCCCTTCGGTACTATCTGCTAGGTAGGCACTTTGACATGGTTACGGATCACGCTCCGTTAAAGTGGATGGCTCAAAACAAGGAAACAAATAGAAGAGTGAATAGGTGGTTCCTGGCCCTCCAGGAATTCAACTTCACAGTAAAGCATCACCCTGGCGTTCAAATGGGGAATGTGGATGCTTTGTCTCGAGTACATGAATGCCTGATTGCTGGTGTTCCAACCCCGAGGTTAAAACAAGAGGGGGGGGTATGTGACAGCAGGAAGGTAAAGTCACCTGGTTGCATCCAGGGGGGTAGATATATTTCGCCCAGATTCAGGCTTTACGCCGACTTATACAACTAGGTGGAGAGTTGTATAAGCCCAGCTAAGGCTAGTGGGCTCATGGATGACTCATACCTCTAGGGAGAGTGCTGGGCGTCGTGCAGACAGGGAGTTGATGAGACCAGCTGAAGCTTGTCAGCTCATTTAGGCCTCTATAAAAACTCCCAGATTCATTAGATGTTAGCTCATGCCTGGACCCAGACCTGTGTGGACTGTCTAGGGAGAGTGAACCCCTGTGCGGTGAGACAAAGCCTGTGTGGCTATTTGCTTGGACATTTAAAACCAGGGACTTAGGGACTAGGACAGCACTAGGCTGATCCCAGTTGTTAGTTAGGAAACCTGTATGTTTAGTCAGAGGTCAAGTTGACCAGGATTTATTTTGTTTATGTTTCTTTTGGCTTTGCTGTGTTTTGTCACTGTAAATAGAAAATAAACCGCACCTTTTTTTTTTGAAAACCACAACCTCCGTTTGCTGGGCCTGTTTTTGTGTGGGGAGCCCATCCCGGGGGTCACACACACCCGCTGCCGAGCTAACCCCCTCACAAGAGATAGAAGTTAACAGAATCATTGTAACATTAAAAATATCCACAGCCCCAGGCCCTGACGGCTATTCCACATCTTACTATAAAAAAAATTCCTCTACCATTACCCCACACCTTAATAAACTGTATAATAATATCTTACAGGGTGGCCAATTCCCACCCGAGATGATTTTGGCTAACATGTCCTTACTTCACAAACCAAATAAAGATCACTCCACCCCTCAAAACTACCGCCCAATATCAGTTATTAACCACTTAATGACCACTCACTGTATATATACGTCGGCAGAATGGCACCGACAGGCACAATCACGTAGAGCATACGTGATCGCCTTTGTACAGTTGGGGGTCCGATCGGACCCCCCACCTATACAGTGAGCGGCCGTTTATCATTGGGGAGCGATCAGAGATGAGGGAGTGACCATTCGATTTCGGCCACCCCCTCGCGATCGCTCCCGGCGAATGAAAATGCTTCCTCCGCCATGTGATGTAAACACAGGCAGGAGGAAGTGATGTCATCTCCCTCGCGGCGGTCTTTTCGATTCCGGCGCCGAGGAGAGAAGAAGCAGGTTAGTGCACCAACAGTCCACTGACACATAGGTACACATAGGCACACATTTCACCCCCCAGTCACCCCCAGATCACCCCCCAGGTCCCCCCCAGCCCCCAATCACAGTGTCACTGATTGCAGTGATCATTTATTTTACTGATCACTGCATTTAGTGTCATCTGTGATAGTAAAAAGTTGCAGGGCAGTTAGGATTAGGCCCCTTTAGGTCCAGGGTAGCCCCCTAACCCCCCCTAATAAAGGTTTAACCCCTTGATCGCCCCCCAGGTAACCCTTTCACCCCCTAACGCCAGCGTCACTAAGCGATCGTATTTTCGATCGCTGTATTTAGTGCCGGTGGTGCCCTAGATAGCCAGTTATTTATTTTTAGTTTCGCCGCAGGTTTTTAGAGCGTCAGGTACCCCCATATATTATTTTAACCCCCTGATTGCCCCTAGAGTTAGCCCTTTCACCAGTGATCACCGTATAAGCATCACTGGTGACACTGGTTACCCAGTTCGTTATTTAGTTATTTAGGTAACCCGTCAGGTTTTTATATAGCGTTGGGTACCCCCATATTTAACCTAATAAAGGTTTTAACCCCCTGATTGCCCCTAGTTAACCCTTTCACCAGTGATCACCATATAAAGGTTACGGGTGATGCTGGTTGGTTAGTTTGCTTTTTATAGCATCAGGGCACCCACGGTATATAACCCAATAAAGATTTAACCCCCTGATCGCCCGGCGGGTGAGATCAATTAGGTTTTAGCGCCAGAGAGGGTCTGCGTCGCCCCAGGCAGCGTTAGGTTAGTGCCAGTAACGCTAACACCCACGCGCAAAGCATACACCTCCCTTAGTGGTATAGTATCTGATCAGATCTATACTAGCGTCCTTAGCAGTTTAGGGTTCCCAAAAACGCAGTGTTAGCGGGATCAGCCCAGATACCTGCTAGCACCTGCGTTTAGCCCCTCCGCCCAGCCCAGCCCAGCCCACCCAAGTGCAGTATCGATCGATCACTGTCACTTACCAAACACAAAACACATAACTGCAGCGTTCGCAGAGACAGTCCTGATCCCTGCGACCGCTAACAGTTTTTTTTGTAGCGTTTGATATATTTGCTGACGACAGTCAGGTGCTTTTTTTCCTGTGAATCTTACTAGTGTACCCCTAAATTTAGAGCCCAAAATGGCAAGTCGAAGGTACACTAGTAAAGAGGCCTACGAGATTCTGAGCATGACAGATAGTGAAGAGGAGGTCACGTATCTGTCAGATTCAGGCTCAGAATATCTTCCCGTAGAAGACAGTGACGTCAGCGGCCCCACGTCAGATAGCTCTGACGACAAAGTTGAGGTCCCTGCTAAGGTCAGGCGTACCCGATCCCGATCTTCTGAGGTTGTTGAGGAGCAAGAACCGCAGGGCTCTCGTATCATGGAGCAGAGTAGTACTGGTGAATTGGCAAGCACCAGCGGTCTAGTACAGCCTGGGAGTACATCCAACACTGCAGTATCACTTGGTGACGTGGCGAGTCCCATAAGTGCAGTTCAAGCTGGCGAAGTGGCAAGCACAAGTAGTGTCCCGCTGCCACCAATAAGAAGACAAAGGCAGGCCCGTCGTACCCATAGTGCTCTTCCTGCAGAATTCGCCTATCCTGATTGGGTCCCCACCACTTCTGCAGAACCTGTACTTCCCCCATTCACTGCCCAACCCGGTATTCAGGTGGAAACAGCTGATTTTATGCCAATCGATTTTTATTCGCTGTTTTTCACGGAAGATCTCTATAGATCTATTGTGGACCAGAGTAATTTATATGCTGGTCAATTAATCGCCGCTAATCCCCAGTTGCCTTCCATTGCCAAAGATTGGAAACCAATTACGGTTTCCGAATTTAAGACCTTTCTGGGCCTTTCCCTCAACATGGGCACACATAAATTCCCGTCATTGCGTGCTTATTGGTCCACGCACCCAATTGACCACATGCCCGTGTTCTCTGCCTCCATGCCCAGGAAACGATACGAGCAGATTTTGCGGTTCATGCACTTCAACGACAATGAACTTTGTCGTCCACGTGGGGACCCTGAATACGACCGGCTCTATAAAATTCGGCCCCTCATAAACCACTTCAACGAACGTTTTGCAGCCTTGTTTATTCCCAATCAAGCTGTCTGCGTTGATGAGTCCCTGATTAAATTTTCTGGCCGCTTGGCTTTCAAGCAGTACCTTCCCAGCAAGCGTGCCAGATACGGGGTCAAGCTCTATAAGTGCTGTGACAGGGCAACAGACTATGTATGGAGCTTTATGGTTTATGAGGGAAAAGATAGTCAGGTTGAGCCGGTCAACTGCCCGGATTACATAGGGAGCGCTGGCAAGATAGTGTGGAACTTGGTGTCACCCTTATTCGGAAAGGTGTACCACTTGTATGTGGACAATTATTACACGAGCGTGCCACTGTTTAGTCACTTGTTTGATCATCAGATTGGAGCATGTGGCACCGTGTGACCTAATCGCCGGGGCTTTCCCCAGCGGCTTGTAGATGCCCGTCTTTGGCTGGGGGAGAGAGCCTGCGTAAAGTGTAATAACTTGCTCGCTATGAAGTGGAGGGACAATAAGAATGTTTTCCTTCTTACCTCCCTTCATGCAGACACGACAGTCCAAATTCGTACGGCGACTGGTGTTGTGGAGAAACCCCTCTGTGTCCACGAATATAACAAAAATATGGGAGGGGTGGACCTCAACGACCAGTTGATGGCGCCGTATCTAATTGACCGTAAGGCGAGACGCTGGTACAAAAAAGTGTCTCTATCCTTATTCCAATTGGCTTTGCTGAACGCTCATGTGCTATACAGAGCTTCAGGCGGGACTTTATCTCTTCTAAAATTCCAGAATGAGATAGTCACAGAACTCCTGTATCCAGGCGGTTCTGCACCTTACCATCCCCTACCAAATGCAGTAAGCCGGCTGCATGAGAGGCATTATACGCATCTCCTCCCGAGTACCCCTACCCAACGAACCCCCCAAAAAAGATGTCGTGTCTGTAGCAAGCGCGGATTTAGGCGTGACACCCGTTATTATTGTCCACTCTGTCCTGACAAACCTGGTCTTTGCCTTGGTGAATGTTTTGAACGCTATCACTCAAAAGTGAAGTTTTAGCGTAGGGTACAGCATTTCACAGACTAGGACACACTTACACAGGGTCTCCCAAGATGCCATTACATTTTGAGAGACCCGAACCATTACAGTTGTTAAAGTTTAAAAAAAAAAGTGTAAAAAAGAAAAAAAAAACGTAAAAAACAAAAACACAAAAAAAATATAAAAAAAAAAAAAAAAAAAATAGTTGTCGTTTTATTGTTCTCTCTCTCTCTCTCTATTTTCTCTCTATTGTTCTGCTCTTTTTTTACTGTATTCCATTCTACAATGTTTTATCATGCTTGCTTTTTAGGTATGTAATTTTTTGTTTTCAGGTGCGCCATTCAACTGCAGCGCGGAATTATTTATCTTGACAGCAACAGCGTTTGCTCCCACGATACATAAATCTGTGACTCCAGTGCTGTAGGAGGTGATTTCACCACCACAGTTAAAAAAAAGAGCATATATGCCGAAGCATGGGGGCAGCAGGGGCGGAGGAGCGATTTTGCTCCTAATGCCGCGTATATACGGTCGAAATTCCGACGGAGGCTTGCCCGTGGAAAAGTTTGACCGTGTGTATGCGGCATAACCTTTTATGCCGAGTACATACGGTCGAAATTTCGACAAAGGCTTGCCCGTGGAAAAGTCCGACCGTGTGTACGCGGCATAACTTTTTTGCGGGAGGATGCCCCCATGCTTCGGCATATATATATTTTAGGCACAGGTTGCGTTAAAAAAATGTTTTATATTTTACTAGGTTTTGTTTTGGTATTTGCTTTGCAGGTATGGTATGGTAAGGTCTTACTGTTGTACTGTAATGTTACTTTGTTTTAATGTTAACCATCATTTGCTTAGCAGGTACGCCATTCAGTTGCATTGCGGATTTATTTATCTTGACAGCAACAGCGTTTGCTCCCACGATACATAAAGCCGTGACTCCAACGCTGTAGGAGGTGATTTCACCACCACAGTTAAAAAAAGAACATATATGCCGAAGCATGGGGGCAGCAGGGGCGGAGGAGCGATTTTGCTCCTAATGCCGCGTATATACAGTCGAAATTCCAACAGAGGCTTGCCCATGGAAAAGTTTGACCGTGTGTACGCGGCATAATCTTTTATGCCGCGTACATACGGTCGAAATTCCGATGAAGGCTTGCCCGTGGAAAAGTCCGACCGTGTGTACGCGGCATAACTTTTTTGCGGGAGGATGCTCCCATGCTTCAGCATATATGCCCATCATTAGAAGTGGGTGGATGAAGGGAGGTATTCTAATGGTGGACATACTCACCGATCAATCTATTTTTTTCGTTCAGCCAACAGGCTGCATGAAAAAAAAGATTACAATACATGTCCAACAAGGACCAGCAACGTACTGGTATGTTGCTGGACTTTGAATGTTTATACCAGAATGATGCCTGCAGGTTTAGGTATCATCTTGGTATCATTCTTTTCAGCCAGTGGCCGGCTTTCATGTAAAAGCAATTCTAGCAGATAATTAGCCTCTAGACTGCTTTTACAAGCAGTGGGAGGGAATGCCCCCCTGGATATAAACAGCGCCATTGGGAAATTGGGAAAGCATTTTATCACACCGATCTTGGCGTGGTCAGATGCTTTGAGGGCAGAGGAAAGATCTAGGGTCTAACCCCCCATTTTTTTTCAAAAAAAGAGTACCTGTCACTACTTATTGCTATCATAGGGGATATTTACATTCCTTGAGATAACAATAAAAATGATAAAAAAAAAAAATATGGAAGGAACAGTTTAAAAATAAAATAAAAAAGCAAAATAAATAATTAAAAAAAAAAAAAAAAAAAAAAAAGCACCGCTGTCCCCTCCTGCTCTTGCGCAAAGGCGAACGCAAGCGTCGGTCTAGCGTCATATGTAAACAGCAATTGCATCATGCATGTGAGGTATCACCGCGAAGGTCAGATCGAGGGCAGTAATTTTAGCAGTAGACCTCCTCTGTAAATCTAACGTGGTAACCTGTAAAGGCTTTTAAATGCTTTTAAAAATGAATGTAGTTTCTCGCCGCTGCGCGTTTGTGCGCAATTTTAAAGCATGTCGTGTTTGGTATCCATGTACTCAACCTAAGATCATCTTTTTTATTTCATCAAACATTTGGGCAATATAGTGTTTTTTAGTGCATTAAAAATAAAAAAAGTGTGTTTTTCCCCCAAAAAAATGCGTTTGAAAAATCGCTGCGCAAATACTGTGTGGAAAAAAAAATGCAACACCCACTATTTTAATCTGTAGGGCCTTTGCTTTAAAAATATATATAATGTTTGGGGGTTCAACATAATTTTCTTGCAAAAAGAAAAATGTTTTCATGTAAACAAAAAGTGTCAGAAAGGGCTTTGTCTTCAAGTGGTTAGAAGAGTGGATGATGTGTGACATAAGCTTCCTAATGTTGTGCATAAAATGCCAGGACAGTTCAAAACCCCCCCAAATGACCCCATTTTGGAAAGTAGACACCTCAAGCTATTTGCTGAGAGGCATGTTGAGCCCATTGAATATTTTTTTTTTTTGTCCCAAGTGATTGAATAATGACAAAAAGAAAAAAAAAATGTACAAAAAGTTGTCACTAAATTATATATTGCTCAAACATGCCATGGTTATATGTGGAATTGCACCCCAAAATACATTCTGTTGCTTCTCCTGAGTATGGGGATACCACATGTGTGAGACATTTTGGGAGCCTAGCCGCGTACAGGACCCCGAAAACCAAGCACCGCCTTCAGGATTTCTATGGGTGTAAATTTTTGATTTCACTCCTCACTGCCTATCACAGTTTTGGAGGCCATGGAATGCCCAGATGGCACAAACCCCCCCCCCAAATGACCCCATTTTGGAAAGTAGACACCCCAAGCTATTTGCTGAGAGGTATGTTGAGTATTTTGCAGATCTCGCTTTTTGTCACAAATTTTTAAAAATTGAAAAAAGAAAATAAAAAATATATGCCTTTCTTCATTTTCAAAAACAAATGAGAGCTGTAAAATACTCACCATGCCTCTCGGCAAATAGCTTGGGGTGTCTACTTTCCAAAATGGGGTCATTTGTGGGTGTTTTGGGCTATCTTGGCACTTTATGGCCTTCAAAACTGTAATAGGTAGTGAGGAGTGAAATCAAAAATTTGTGCCCTTAGAAATCCTGAAGGCGGTGCTTGGTTTTCGGGGGCCCGTACGCGGCTAGGCTCTCAAAAAGTCCCACACATGTGGTATCCCCGTACTCAGGAGAAGCAGCCAAATGTATTTTGGGGTGCAATTCCGCATATAACCATGGCATGTTTGAGCAATATATCATTTAGTGACAACTTTTTGTACATTTTTTTTTCTTTTTGTCATTATTCAATCACTTGGGACAAAAAAAAATATTCAATGGGCTCAACATGCCTCTCAGCAATTTCCTTGGGGTGTCTACTTTCCAAAATGGGGTCATTTTGGGGGGTTTTGTGCTATCTTGGCATTTTATGGCCTTCAAAACTGTGATAGGTAGTGTGAGGGGGTTAGCTCGGCAGCGGGTGTGTGTGACCCCCGGGATGGGCTCCCCACACAAAACAGGCCCAGCAAACGGAGGTTGTGGTTTTCAAAATCAAAAAGGTGCGGTTTATTTTCTATTTACAGTGACAAAACACAGCAAAGCAAAAGAAACATAACCAAAATAAATCCTGGTCAAGTTGACCTCTGACTAAACATACAGGTTTCCTAACTAACAACTGGGATCAGCCTAGTGCTGTCCTAGTCCCTAAGTCCCTGGTTTTAAATGTCCAAGCAAATAGCCACACAGGCTTTGCCTCACCGCACAGGGGTTCACTCTCCCTAGACAGTCCACACAGGTCTGGGTCCAGGCATGAGCTTACATCTAATGAAGCTGGGAGTTCTTATAGAGGCCTAAATGAGCTGACAAGCTTCAGCTGGTCTCATCAACTCCCTGTCTGCACGACGCCCAGCCCTCTCCCTAGAGGTATGAGTCATCCATGAGCCCACTAGCCTTATACAACTCTCCACCTAGTTGTATAAGTCGGCGTAAAGCCTGAATCTGGGCGAAATATATCTACCCCCCTGGATGCAACCAGGTGACTTTACCTTCCTGCTGTCACATACCCCCCCCTCTTGTTTTAACCTCGGGGTTGGAACACCAGCAATCAGGCATTCATGTACTCGAGACAAAGCATCCACATTCCCCATTTGAACGCCAGGGCGATGCTTTACTGTGAAGTTGAATTCCTGGAGGGCCAGGAACCACCTATTCACTCTTCTATTTGTTTCCTTGTTTTGAGCCATCCACTTTAACGGAGCGTGATCCGTAACCATGTCAAAGTGCCTACCTAGCAGGTAGTACCGAAGGGAATCTAGAGCCCACTTCACCGCTAAACACTCCTTTTCAACGGTGGCGTAATTTACCTCATGGGACTTCAACTTCCTGCTGAGGTAAATGACTGGGTGCTCTTCCCCGTTCCAGACCTGGGACAATACTGCTCCTAACCCCACATCTGACGCATCACTTTGTACGACAAAGTCTTTAGAGAAGTCGGGTGAGTACAACACTGGCTGGCTACATAAGGCTTGTTTCAAGAATTGGAATGCTGCCTCAGCCTCGGGGGTCCATTTAATCATGACCGACCCTTTCCCCTTCGTCAGGTTGGTTAGGGGCACAGCCTTAGAAGCAAAGTGGGGAATGAATCGCCGATAATACCCAGCGATTCCCAGAAAGGCTCGTACCTGCTTCTTGCTGTTGGGACGTGGCCAACTCTGGATGGCCTCGACTTTGTTGAGTTGGGGTTTTATTACTCCCCTCCCAATGGTGTACCCAAGATATTTGGCCTCCTCCTGCCCAATGGTACACTTCTTGGGGTTAGCCGTAAACCCCGCTTCCCGAACAGAGTCCAGGACTGCTTGCACTTTTGGCAGATGTGAGGCCCAATCTGTGCTATGGACAATTACGTCATCCAGGTAAGCCGCAGCATACTTCCGATGGGGCCTCAGCATCTGGTCCATTTTCCGCTGGAATGTGGCCGGCGCATTCTGTAACCCGAACGGCATTCTTTTATATTGGAACGCCCCGTCTGGGGTTACAAATGCGGTTTTCTCTTTGGCCGACTTGGCCAGGGGGATTTGCCAATACCCTTTTGTGAGGTCAAGAGTCGTCATGTATCGGGCTGTTCCCAGCCGGTCGATCAACTCATCTATACGTGGCATGGGGTAGGTGTCAAATTTTGTAACTTTGTTCAACTGACGAAAATCGTTACAAAATCGCCAGCTCCCATCCGGTTTAGGCACCAACACGATGGGACTAGACCAATCACTTTGGGACTCCTCTATCACCCCTAAGTTCAGCATTTTCTGTACTTCCTCCCGTATTGCCTCCCGTCGAGCCTCTGGGATCCGATAGGGTTTTAACTTCACCCTTTCACCGGGCGGGGTAATGATGTCATGCTCTACCCCAGATGTTTGTCCCGGCAGCTCAGAGAATACCTCCTTGTTGCGAAGCACAAACTCCTTAACCTCCTGTTGTTGGGGTTGTGACAAGGTGGCTGCTATTCCAACCTCAGGAATCACGCAACCAGTTTGAGCTGGTGACCAAGTGTCTGCGACTAGGGACTCTCTATCCCTCCAGGCTTTCAACAGATTAACGTGATAGATCTGTTCGGGCTTTCGCCTTCCTGGTTGTCTGACCTTGTAATTCACTTCGCTCACTTTTTCCATTATCTCGTAGGGGCCTTGCCATTTGGCAAGGAATTTACTTTCAACCGTAGGGACAAGTACCAATATCCTATCCCCCGGGGAAAAGGTACGGGTCTTGGCTCCACGGTTGTACACTCTCTGCTGTGCCAACTGCGCTTGGGCCAAATGTTCCTTCACGATGGGCATTACCTGTGCAATTCGATCTTGCATCAGGGCGACATGCTCAATCACACTCCTGTGGGGAGAACTCTCACTTTCCCAAGTTTCCTTGGCAATATCCAACAGCCCTCTTTGGTGTCTCCCATACAGTAACTCAAAGGGGGAGAATCCCGTAGAGGATTGGGGCACCTCCCTAATAGCAAACATCAAATAAGGAAGTAAACAGTCCCAATCCTTTCCATCTCTATCCACCACTTTCTTCAACATTTGTTTTAGGGTTTTGTTGAATCTTTCAACCAGCCCATCGGTTTGGGGGTGATACACAGACGTACGCAATTGCGTCACTTTGAACAATTTACACAGCTCTTTCATAACCCGGGACATAAAGGGTGTACCTTGGTCCGTAAGCAGTTCTTTACAAATACCCACCCGGCTAAAAACAAGAGATAGCTCTTTGGCTATGGTTTTGGCCGAGGTATTTCGGAGAGGGATCGCTTCTGGATAACGGGTGGCATAGTCCATTATAACTAATATGTACTGGTGCCCCCTAGCGGACTTGATTATAGGACCTACCAAATCCATGGCGATCCTCTCAAACGGGACCTCAATGATGGGTAGAGGGACCAGCGGGCTACGGAAATGTGGCATCGGGGCCAACCTCTGACACACAGGGCAGGAGGAACAATAATTTTCTACGTCCTTCATCACCCCCGGCCAATAGAATCTCTGTAATACCCTCTCTCGGGTTTTCTCTGTCCCCAGATGACCTCCAAGAATGTGCCCATGGGCCAACTCCAACACCAACTTCCTGTAAGGTTTGGGCACCACAAGCTGCTCAACGGTTTCTTCTGCCCTTTTTGCCACCCGATACAGTAGGTCCTTCTCTACGCTGAAGTATGGGTAAGTGCAGGTATTATCTGGGTTCACTAACTCGCCATCTATTTTCACTACGTTTTCCCGTGCCTTTATTAGGGCGGGGTCTTTCAACTGTTCTGTGGCAAAGTTTTCCCTGTGAACCTCAAGATCAGAAAACTCCACAGACGGTAGGTTTTCGTCTGAGGAGGTGGGCTCCTCTCCAGTTTCTTGAGTCTCCCCTGCCAATACTGATAAGGGAAATTCCGGAGAGTCCTCACCACTCTCAGGGGAGTTCTGGCTATCACATTCCTGGTACATAGGGGCACCAGTGGGGGGCTCAGGATCATCCCACAGTTCCCAGAACTTCGGAAAATCCCTTCCCACAATGGCGTCATGCGGTAACTGAGATACTAAGCCCACTGGATGAGAGAGGGTACCTTTGGGGGTCTCGAAACACACTGTAGTCACTGGATACTCTCGGGTGTCCCCATGCACACAAATAACAGCTACCTTGCTATTCCCAGAGACCTCTGTTTTAACTAACTCAGCCTTTATCAGGGTCACAAGGCTACCTGAATCCAGCAATACCACAACATTTCTACCATTAACACACATTTTGCATAAATGTTTCTCAGTTCCTCGAATGGCAGTGCATGCGACTGTCGCACACAGCGACTGACGTCTGCCCGTCAGAAAGTCACACTGCATGGGTTCCTCCACAACCGGGCAATTGGCTGCAATATGTCCCGCTTGCCGGCAGCGGTAGCAAACGATCCTTCTTGCCGCCTCTTGAGCCGCTGATTTCCCAGGCTGTTCTCGCCAAACTTGGGGTAGAGCTCCCACCCTCTCACTCTCTCCACCCTCACCCCTTGGAATCCTCTTATCCGCCCCTGGGGATGGTCTGGTCTTAGGGTGGAAAGTCCGAGTGTCTCTGGAAGAGGCCGTCAGGTTCTCTGTAGCCAAGTATTTCTCCACACGATCCACAAGACCATCGGCCGTCTCTGGGTCTCCATGGCTTACCCACTTTTGGATGGCAGTAGGAAGAGCTCTCAAAAACCGATCCATTACAACACGTTCCACAATCTTTGGTGCGGACAAAGTCTCTGGCTGTAGCCACTTTCTGCTCAGGTGAATGAGATCATACATTTGAGACCTGGGGGGTTTTCCAAGCTGGAAAGTCCAGTTATGCACACGCTGAGCCCGGACAGCCTGGGTGACACCCAGCCTTGCCAATATTTCAGCTTTTAGCATCACATAGTCTTTTGCTTGGTTAGGCTCTAGGTCATAGTAAGCTTTCTGCGATTCACCAGTTAACAGAGGAGCCACCAGTCCAGCCCACTTCTCCTCAGGCCACTTTTCTCTTTCAGCGGTCCTTTCAAATGTGGTCAAAAATACCTCTGGATCATCCTCTCCAGTCATTATTGTCAATAAACGACTCACCCCAAAGGACGCGGTATTAGTGGGACGGCTTTCCTCACTGGTCTGCGGACGTTGCTGCATTACTGCTTCCATCTGTTGTTGTAGTCTCTGCTCTTGCTTCTGCAACAGGTCTATGAAGCGGGCCTCAGATTGCTGCTGGGCTCGTTGCTGAGCCTCCAGACTCTGTTGCAAAGTTGCGTTTGTCTGCTGCTGGGCTGCAAGGCTCTGTTGATGAGCTTGCTGCTGGGCTGCGAAGTTCTGTTGTTGAGCTGCAAGGCTCTTTTGCAAACCTGCATTTGTCTGCTGTTGATTGGCATTTGCTAGAGCCAGCTGCTTCAGTATCTCCTCCATGCTGGCTTAAAAAAAAACTGCCACTGGTTCTCCACCAACTGTGAGGGGGTTAGCTCGGCAGCGGGTGTGTGTAACCCCCGGGATGGGCTCCCCACACAAAACAGGCCCAGCAAACGGAGGTTGTGGTTTTCAAAATCAAAAAGGTGCGGTTTATTTTCTATTTACAGTGACAAAACACAGCAAAGCAAAAGAAACATAACCAAAATAAATCCTGGTCAAGTTGACCTCTGACTAAACATACAGGTTTCCTAACTAACAACTGGGATCAGCCTAGTGCTGTCCTAGTCCCTAAGTCCCTGGTTTTAAATGTCCAAGCAAATAGCCACACAGGCTTTGCCTCACCGCACAGGGGTTCACTCTCCCTAGACAGTCCACACAGGTCTGGGTCCAGGCATGAGCTTACATCTAATGAAGCTGGGAGTTCTTATAGAGGCCTAAATGAGCTGACAAGCTTCAGCTGGTCTCATCAACTCCCTGTCTGCACGACGCCCAGCCCTCTCCCTAGAGGTATGAGTCATCCATGAGCCCACTAGCCTTATACAACTCTCCACCTAGTTGTATAAGTCGGCGTAAAGCCTGAATCGGGGCGAAATATATCTACCCCCCTGGATGCAACCAGGTGACTTTACCTTCCTGCTGTCACAGTAGTGAGGAGTGAAATCAAAAATTTATGCCCTTAGAAACCTTGAAGGCGGTGCTTGGTTTTTGGGGTCCCGTACGCGGCTAGGCTCCCAAAAAGTCCCACACATGTGGTATCCCTGTACTCAGGAGAAGCAGCAGAATGTATTTTGGGGTGTAATTTCACATATGCCCATGGCATGTGTGAGCAATATATCATTTAGTGACAACTTTGTGCAAAAAAAACAAAGTTTGTCATATTCCCGCAACTTGTGGCAAAATATAAAATATTCCATGGACTGAACATGCCTCTCAGTAAATAGGTTGGGGTGTCTACTTTCCAAAATGGGGTCATTTGGGGGGGTTTTGTGCTATTTTGGCATTTTATGGCCTTCGAAACTGTGATAGGTAGTAAGGAGTGAAATCAAAAATTTACGCCCTTAGAAATCCTGAAGGCGGTGCTTGGTTTTTGGGGCCCCGTACCCGGCTAGGCTCCCAAAAAGTCCCACACATGTGGTATCCCCGTACTCAGGAGAAGCAGCAAAATGTATTTTGGGGTGCAATTCCACATATAACCATGGCATGTGTGAGCAATATATCATTTAGTGACAACTTTTTGTAATTTTTTTTTTTTTGTCATTATTCAATCACTTGGGGCAAAAATAAAAAATATTCAATGGGCTCAACATGCCTCTCAGCAATTTCCTTGGGGTGTCTACTTTCCAAAATGGGGTCATTTGGGGGGGTTTTGTACTGCCCTGCCATTTTAGCACCTCAAGAAATGAGATAGGCAGTCATAAATTAAAAGCTGTGTAAATTCCAGAAAATGTACCCTAGTTTGTAGACGCTATAACTTTTGCGCAAACCAATAAATATACGCTTATTGACATTTTTTTTACTAAAGACATGTGGCTGAATACATTTTGGCCTAAATGTATGACTACAATTGAGTTTATTTGATTTTTCTTATAACAAAAAGTAGAAAATATCATTTTTTTTCAAAATTTTCATTTTTTTTCCGTTTATATCGCAAAAAATAAAAATCGCAGAGGCAATCAAATACCATTAAAAGAAAGCTCTATTTGTGGGAAGAAAAGGACGCAAATTTCGTTTGGGTACAACATTGCATGTCCGCACAATTTACAGTTAAAGCAGCGCAGTGCAAAATTCTGAATTCACCTCTGGTCCTTTAGCTACCAAATTGTCCGGGGCTTAAGTGGTTAACAACGACCTAAAAATATTTGGCCGTGTATTAGCAGACAGATTATCTGCTGTTATCTCCCCATTAGTTGACCCTGATCAAACAGGCTTCATTCCCAACAGACAAATAACAGACAACATACGACTGACCACAAATATCATTCAAGACTCCAACATTCATTTCAAATCCACACTGCTTCTGGGTCTTGATATACACAAAGCTTTTCTTTCGACAGCGTTTGCTGGTCATATCTTGACACTCTTCTCCCCAAATATGGCATCAACAATGAATTTCTACATGGCTTTAAGGCTCTCTATCACAACCCACAAACACGCATCAAACTCCCAGGCAACAACTCTGACTTTTTTCCCCTGACTAAAGGTACCAGACAGGGTTGTCCACTCTCTCCTCTACTCCTTGCCCTTGCAATAGAACCCCTCGCCTGCGCAATCAGAAACAATACAGATATTAAAGGATATCTTAAAGGATCCAAAGAATACAAACTGAGTCTTTATGCGGATGACGTCCTTCTATTCATAACTGACCCTCTAATTTCCCTACCTAATCTAACTAAAACCCTGGACGTCTTCCATGACTTGACAGGTCTAGGAGTAAACCTATCTAAGTGCTCGGCTTTACCAATCAACATTCCCCCAGCCTTAATATCTTCACTTAAAGACAAATTCTCATTCAATTGGCACGCGGATTCGTTTAGATACCTAGGTATTCAGATTACACCTTCATATAAAACGTTATATCAAGCAAACTACCCTCCTTTATTTAACAACATTAAAAACCTACTTAAACTATGGTCATCATACCAGATTTCTTTCTCGGGCAGAATAGTAGCCGTAAAAATGATGATATTACCCAAACTTCTATTCTTTTTTAGAGCCCTTCCACTTATTCTACCCAAAAAAACATTAGAATCTTTACAGAGAGAAATCAACAAATTTATATGGCAAAACAAGAAACCCAGATTTAGTTATTCCCTTATGTTTAGACCCCATTTAAAAGGAGGCCTCAGCATTCCAAACCTTTGGCTATATTATTTGTCGGCCAGATTCACCCAATTAGCCCAATGGTATGCCCCTTCATTCCAAATCCCTTGGCTCCTGTTCGAAGAAGAATCTATCCTACCCTACAATTTACAAGGACTTCTCTGGTCCAAAATCATCCCACCACAAAAAATAAGGCCCTTAAACCTCATCGTCACTCACACTCTTCAACTATGGAACAGACAAATCTCTAATTTTAGGTTATCCTCGGATGTCCCCCACCCCCTGGCTTCCTTTATGGGTGACCTACGTTTTTCCCCCCCAGCAGGGATGAGCCGAACACCCCCCTGTTCGGTTCGCACCAGAACCTGCGAACAGACAAAATGTTCGTGTAAACTTTAGAACCCTATTAAATACAATGGACTCGAACGTTCGAAATCTAAAGTGTTAATTATAAAGGTTGATATGCAAGTTATTGTCCTAAAAAGTGTTTGGGGACCCGGGTCCTGCCCCAGGGGACATGTATCAATGCAAAAAAAAGTTTTAAAAACGGCCGTTTTTTCGGGAGCAGTGATTTTAATAATGCTTAAAATGAAAAAATAAAAGTGAAATATTCCTTTAAATTTCGTACCTGGGGGGTGTGTATGATATGCATGTGAAGTGGCGCATGTTTCCCGTGCTTAGAACTGTCCCTGCAAAAAATGTCATTTTTGAAAGAAAAAAAGTCTTTTAAAACTGACTCGCGGCTATTAATGAATTGTCGGCTCCTGGCAATACATACAAAAGTCATTGATAAAAAAAAAAAAAAAGCGTGGGGGTTCCCCAGAATTCAATTACCAGGCCCTTCAGGTCTGGAATGGATATTAAGGGGAACCCCGCCGCAAATTTAAAAAAAATTTGACGTGGGGTTCCCCCAAATATCCATTCCAGGCCCTTCAGATCTGGCATGGATTTTAAGGGGAACTCCACCCCAAATTTTAAAAAAATGGCGTGGAGTCCCCCTAAAAATCCATACCAGACCCCTTATCCGAGCACGCAACCTGGCCGGCCGCAGGGGAAAAGGGGGGGACGAGAGAGCGGCCCCCCTCCCTCCTGAACCGTACCAAGCCACATGCCCTCAACATGGGGAGGATGTCCCCATGTTGATGGGGACAAGGGCCTCATCCCCACAACCCTTGCCCGGTGGTTGTGGGGGTCTGCGGGCAGGGGCTTATCGGAATCTGGAAGACCCCTTTAACAAAGGGGACCCCCAGATCCCGCCCCCCCCATGTGAATTGGTAAGGGGTACATTGTACCCCTACCATTTCACGAAGAAAGCGTAAAAAAATGTTTAAAAAAAACACACAAACACCTTGAAAAAGTCCTTTATTTAAAAAAAAAAAACATTCCAGCGGTGAAATCCAGTGTCCCGCGGCGATCCCGATGTCCAGCGCTGTCCTTCATTGGTTGTGCCTGAGCGGACCTGATGGGGAACTCCCTCTCAGTATTTTAAATGTATAGACCCGCCCCTTCTAAAGTTCCCCATCAGGTCCGCTCAGCGGACCAGATGCGGAACATGAGAAGGGGCGGGTCTATACATGTATTGCCAAAGTGAGAGCAGTTCCCCATCAGGTCCGCCCCCTCGGTATACACAGTGAAGGAAGTTCCCCGCTCAAGCCAATGACGTAGGCGGGTCCGACATACCGAGGGAGCGGACCTGATGGGGAACTTTAGAAGGGGTGGGTCTATACATTTAAAATACTGAGAGGGAGTTCCCCATCAGGTCCGCTCAGGCACAACCAATGAAGGACAGCGCTGGACATCGGGATCGCCGCGGGACACTGGATTTCAGCGCTGGAATGTTTTTGTTTTTTTTTTATTTTAAATAAAGGACTTTTTCAAGGTGTTTGTGTGTTTTTTTTTTTAAAAAAATTACGCTTTCTTCGTGAAATGGTAGGGGTACAATGTACCCCTTACCAATTCACATAGGGGGGGGCAGGATCTGGGGGTCCCCTTTGTTAAAGGGGTCTTCCAGATTCCGATAAGCCCCCCGCACGCAGACCCCCACAACCACCGGGCAAGGGTTGTGGGGATGAGGCCCTTGTCCCCATCAACATGGGGACATCCTCCCCATGTTTAGGGCATGTGGCTTGGTACGGTTCAGGAGGGAGGGGGGGCCGCTCTCTCGTCCCCCCCTTTTCCCCTGCGGCCGGCCAGGTTGCGTGCTCAAGTAAGGGGTCTGGTATGGATTTTTAGGGGGACTCCACGCCATTTTTTTAAAATTTGGGGTGGAGTTCCCCTTAAAATCCATGCCAGATCTGAAGGGCCTGGAATGGATATTTGGGGGAACCCCACGTCAATTTTTTTTTTAATTTGCGGCGGGGTTCCCCTTAATATCCATTCCAGACCTGAAGGGCCTGGTAATTGAATTCTGGGGAACCCCCACGCTTTTTTTTTTTTTTTATCAATGACTTTTGTATGTATTGCCGGGAGCCGACAATTCATTAATAGCCGCGAGTCAGTTTTAAAAGACTTTTTTTCTTTCAAAAATGACATTTTTTGCAGGGACAGTTCTAAGCACGGGAAACATGCGCCACTTCACATGCATATCATACACACCCCCCAGGTACGAAATTTAAAGGAATATTTCACTTTTATTTTTTCATTTTAAGCATTATTAAAATCACTGCTCCCGAAAAAACGGCCGTTTTTAAAACTTCTTTTTGCATTGATACATGTCCCCTGGGGCAGGACCCAGGTCCCCAAACACTTTTTAGGACAATAACTTGCATATAAGCCTTTATAATTAGCACTTTAGATTTCTCCCATAGATTTTTCGAATTTGCCGCGTACACCCCAATTTGTTCGCTGTTCGGCGAACGGGCGAACAGGCAATGTTCGAGTCGAACATGAGTTCGACTCGAACTCGAAGCTCATCCCTACCCCCCAGATAGAGCTCAAGATGAAAATTTACTAACGTATTGGAAGTCACGTAATCTAATACATTTAAAATCGCTCTCCCAAGACAATGCATTTCTCACTTTCACCAGTAGGGATGAGCTTCGTGTTCGAGTCGAACATACGTTCGACTCGAACATCGGCTGTTCGATCGTTCGACGAAGATCGAACGATTTGGGCCGATCGCGCCAAATTCGAGTGACGCGAACGGCCCACAATGCACTACGCCATCGCAGTGTCATCCAGGCGCTGTGATTGGCCAAGCATGCACTGTGACCCCGCATGCTTGGCCAATCACAGCGCCGGCAGCGAGGAGAGCAATGATTGGCCACAGGCAGGATGCCTGTGGCCAATTATTGCTGATGGGGTTTAGTACACGCCCCACACTATAAAAGGCCGCCAGCGCGGCAGCCTTGTGTAGTGTGTTCCGGAGCAGGGAAAGAGAAGCATAGGCAGGGACAGTGACATTTTTTTTCCTTTACTAATCCTGGATTCCTTGTGTTTAGGGACAAATAAGGATAGGTAGGGAGAGTGTCAGTGACAGTGTGCTATTCTGTGCTAATCCTTGTTTGTAGGGACAGAGAGCTACAGTGAGGGAAACTGACAGTGTGCTATTCTGTTCTAAAACTATTTCGCTGAACCATATTTTCAATCCTTGAGTTGAGGGACAGAGAGCTACAGTGAGGGAAAGTGTCAGTGTGCTATTGTGTTCTAAAACTATTTTGCTGAACCATATTTTCAATCCTTGAGTTGAGGGACAGAAAGCTACAGTGAGGGAAACTGACAGTGTGCTATTCTGTTCTAAAACTATTTTGCTGAACCATATTTTCAATCCTTGAGTTGAGGGACAGAGGTGTACAGTGAGGGAAACTGACAGTGTGCTATTGTGTTCTAAAACTATTTTGCTGAACCATATTTTCAATCCTTGAGTTGAGGGACAGAGAGCTACAGTGAGGGAAAGTGTCAGTGTGCTATTGTGTTCCAAAACTATTTTGCTGAACCATATTTTCAATCCTTGAGTTGAGGGACAGAGAGGTACAGTGAGTGAAACTGACAGTGTGCTATTCTGTTCTAAATCAATTTTGCTGTTCCATATTTTCAATCCTTGAGTTGAGGGACAGAAAGCTACAGTGAGGGAAACTGACAGTGTGCTATTCTGTTCTAAAACTATTTTGCTGAACCATATTTTCAATCCTTGAGTTGAGGGACAGAGAGCTACAGTGAGGGAAAGTGTCAGTGTGCTATTGTGTTCTAAAACTATTTTGCTGAACCATATTTTCAATCCTTGAGTTGAGGGACAGAGAGCTACAGTGAGGGAAACTGACAGTGTGCTATTCTGTTCTAAAACTATTTTGCTGAACCATATTTTCAATCCTTGAGTTGAGGGACAGAGAGCTACAGTGAGGGAAAGTGTCAGTGTGCTATTGTGTTCCAAAACTATTTTGCTGAACCATATTTTCAATCCTTGAGTTGAGGGACAGAGAGGTACAGTGAGTGAAACTGACAGTGTGCTATTCTGTTCTAAATCAATTTTGCTGTTCCATATTTTCAATCCTTGAGTTGAGGGACAGAGAGGTACAGTGAGGGAAACTGACAGTGTGCTATTCTGTTCTAAATCAATTTTGCTGTTCCATATTTTCAATCCTTGATTTGAGGGACAGAGAGCTACAGTGAGGGAAACTGACAGTGTGCTATTGTGTTCTAAAACTATTTTGCTGAACCATATTTTCAATCCTTGAGTTGAGGGACAGAGAGCTACAGTGAGGGAAACTGACAGTGTGCTATTCTGTTCTAAATCAATTTTGCTGTTCCATATTTTCAATCCTTGAGTTGAGGGACAGAGAGCTACAGTGAGGGAAACTGACAGTGTGCTATTCTGTTCTAAAACTATTTTGCTGAACCATATTTTCAATCCTTGAGTTGAGGGACAGAGAGCTACAGTGAGGGAAAGTGTCAGTGTGCTATTGTGTTCTAAAACTATTTTGCTGAACCATATTTTCAATCCTTGAGTTGAGGGACAGAGAGCTACAGTGAGGGAAAGTGTCAGTGTGCTATTGTGTTCTAAAACTATTTTGCTGAACCATATTTTCAATCCTTGAGTTGAGGGACAGAGAGCTACAGTGAGGGAAAGTTTCAGTGTGCTATTGTGTTCTAAAACTATTTTGCTGAACCATATTTTCAATCCTTGAGTTGAGGGACAGAGAGGTACAGTGAGTGAAACTGACAGTGTGCTATTCTGTTCTAAATCAATTTTGCTGTTCCATATTTTCAATCCTTGAGTTGAGGGACAGAGAGGTACAGTGAGGGAAACTGACAGTGTGCTATTCTGTTCTAAATCAATTTTGCTGTTCCATATTTTCAATCCTTGAGTTGAGGGACAGAGAGCTACAGTGAGGGAAACTGACAGTGTGCTATTCTGTTCTAAAACTATTTTGCTGAACCATATTTTCAATCCTTGAGTTGAGGGACAGAGAGCTACAGTGAGGGAAAGTGTCAGTGTGCTATTGTGTTCTAAAACTATTTTGCTGAACCATATTTTCAATCCTTGAGTTGAGGGACAGAGAGGTACAGTGAGTGAAACTGACAGTGTGCTATTCTGTTCTAAATCAATTTTGCTGTTCGATATTTTCAATCCTTGAGTTGAGGGACAGAGAGCTACAGTGAGGGAAACTGACAGTGTGCTATTCTGTTCTAAAACTATTTTGCTGAACCATATTTTCAATCCTTGAGTTGAGGGACAGAGAGCTACAGTGAGGGAAACTGACAGTGTGCTATTCTGTTCTAAAACTATTTTGCTGAACCATATTTTCAATCCTTGAGTTGAGGGACAGAGAGCTACAGTGAGGGAAAGTGTCAGTGTGCTATTGTGTTCTAAAACTATTTTGCTGAACCATATTTTCAATCCTTGAGTTGAGGGACAGAGAGCTACAGTGAGGGAAACTGACAGTGTGCTATTCTGTTCTAAAACTATTTTGCTGAACCATATTTTCAATCCTTGAGTTGAGGGACAGAGAGCTACAGTGAGGGAAAGTGTCAGTGTGCTATTGTGTTCTAAAACTATTTTGCTGAACCATATTTTCAATCCTTGAGTTGAGGGACAGAGAGCTACAGTGAGGGAAAGTGTCAGTGTGCTATTGTGTTCCAAAACTATTTTGCTGAACCATATTTTCAATCCTTGAGTTGAGGGACAGAGAGGTACAGTGAGTGAAACTGACAGTGTGCTATTCTGTTCTAAATCAATTTTGCTGTTCCATATTTTCAATCCTTGAGTTGAGGGACAGAGAGGTACAGTGAGGGAAACTGACAGTGTGCTATTCTGTTCTAAATCAATTTTGCTGTTCCATATTTTCAATCCTTGAGTTGAGGGACAGAGAGCTACAGTGAGGGAAACTGACAGTGGGCTATTCTGTTCTAAAACTATTTTGCTGAACCATATTTTCAATCCTTGAGTTGAGGGACAGAGAGCTACAGTGAGGGAAAGTGTCAGTGTGCTATTGTGTTCTAAAACTATTTTGCTGAACCATATTTTCAATCCTTGAGTTGAGGGACAGAAAGCTACAGTGAGGGAAACTGACAGTGTGCTATTCTGTTCTAAAACTATTTTGCTGAACCATATTTTCAATCCTTGAGTTGAGGGACAGAGAGCTACAGTGAGGGAAAGTGTCAGTGTGCTATTGTGTTCTAAAACTATTTTGCTGAACCATATTTTCAATCCTTGAGTTGAGGGACAGAGAGCTACAGTGAGGGAAAGTGTCAGTGTGCTATTGTGTTCTAAAACTATTTTGCTGAACCATATTTTCAATCCTTGAGTTGAGGGACAGAGAGGTACAGTGAGTGAAAGTGTCAGTGTGCTATTGTGTTCTAAAACTATTTTGCTGAACCATATTTTCAATCCTTGAGTTGAGGGACAGAGAGCTACAGTGAGGGAAAGTGTCAGTGTGCTATTGTGTTCCAAAACTATTTTGCTGAACCATATTTTCAATCCTTGAGTTGAGGGACAGAGAGGTACAGTGAGTGAAACTGACAGTGTGCTATTCTGTTCTAAATCAATTTTGCTGTTCCATATTTTCAATCCTTGAGTTGAGGGACAGAGAGGTACAGTGAGGGAAACTGACAGTGTGCTATTCTGTTCTAAATCAATTTTGCTGTTCCATATTTTCAATCCTTGAGTTGAGGGACAGAGAGCTACAGTGAGGGAAACTGACAGTGTGCTATTGTGTTCTAAAACTATTTTGCTGAACCATATTTTCAATCCTTGAGTTGAGGGACAGAGAGCTACAGTGAGGGAAACTGACAGTGTGCTATTCTGTTCTAAATCAATTTTGCTGTTCCATATTTTCAATCCTTGAGTTGAGGGACAGAGAGCTACAGTGAGGGAAACTGACAGTGTGCTATTCTGTTCTAAAACTATTTTGCTGAACCATATTTTCAATCCTTGAGTTGAGGGACAGAGAGCTACAGTGAGGGAAAGTGTCAGTGTGCTATTGTGTTCTAAAACTATTTTGCTGAACCATATTTTCAATCCTTGAGTTGAGGGACAGAGAGCTACAGTGAGGGAAAGTGTCAGTGTGCTATTGTGTTCTAAAACTATTTTGCTGAACCATATTTTCAATCCTTGAGTTGAGGGACAGAGAGCTACAGTGAGGGAAACTGACAGTGTGCTATTCTGTTCTAAAACTATTTTGCTGAACCATATTTTCAATCCTTGAGTTGAGGGACAGAGAGCTACAGTGAGGGAAAGTGTCAGTGTGCTATTGTGTTCTAAAACTATTTTGCTGAACCATATTTTCAATCCTTGAGTTGAGGGACAGAGAGCTACAGTGAGGGAAAGTTTCAGTGTGCTATTGTGTTCTAAACTTATTTTGCTGAACCATATTTTCAATCCTTGAGTTGAGGGACAGAGAGGTACAGTGAGTGAAACTGACAGTGTGCTATTCTGTTCTAAACCAATTTTGCTGTTCCATATTTTCAATCCTTGAGTTGAGGGACAGAGAGGTACAGTGAGGGAAACTGACAGTGTGCTATTCTGTTCTAAATCAATTTTGCTGTTCCATATTTTCAATCCTTGAGTTGAGGGACAGAGAGCTACAGTGAGGGAAACTGACAGTGTGCTATTCTGTTCTAAAACTATTTTGCTGTTCCATATTTTCAATCCTTGAGTTTAGGGACAGAGAGGTACAGTGAGGGAAAGTGTCAGTGTGCTATTGTGTTCTAAAACTATTTTGCTGAACCATATTTTCAATCCTTGAGTTGAGGGACAGAGAGCTACAGTGAGGGAAACTGACAGTGTGCTATTCTGTTCTAAATCAATTTTGCTGTTCCATATTTTCAATCCTTGAGTTGAGGGACAGAGAGGTACAGTGAGGGAAACTGACAGTGTGCTATTCTGTTCTAAAACTATTTTGCTGAACCATATTTTCAATCCTTGAGTTGAGGGACAGAGAGCTACAGTGCGGGAAAGTGTCAGTGTGCTATTGTGTTCTAAAACTATTTTGCTGAACCATATTTTCAATCCTTGAGTTGAGGGACAGAGAGCTACAGTGAGGGAAACTGACAGTGTGCTATTCTGTTCTAAAACTATTTTGCTGAACCATATTTTCAATCCTTGAGTTGAGGGACAGAGAGCTACAGTGAGGGAAAGTGTCAGTGTGCTATTGTGTTCTAAAACTATTTTGCTGAACCATATTTTCAATCCTTGAGTTGAGGGACAGAGAGGTACAGTGAGTGAAACTGACAGTGTGCTATTCTGTTCTAAATCAATTTTGCTGTTTGATATTTCCAATCCTTGAGTTGAGGGACAGAGAGCTACAGTGAGGGAAACTGACAGTGTGCTATTCTGTTCTAAAACTATTTTGCTGAACCATATTTTCAATCCTTGAGTTGAGGGACAGAGAGCTACAGTGAGGGAAACTGACAGTGTGCTATTCTGTTCTAAAACTATTTTGCTGAACCATATTTTCAATCCTTGAGTTGAGGGACAGAGAGCTACAGTGAGGGAAACTGACAGTGTGCTATTCTGTTCTAAATCAATTTTGCTGTTCCATATTTTCAATCCTTGAGTTGAGGGACAGAGAGCTACAGTGAGGGAAACTGACAGTGTGCTATTCTGTTCTAAAACTATTTTGCTGAACCATATTTTCAATCCTTGAGTTGAGGGACAGAGAGCTACAGTGAGGGAAAGTGTCAGTGTGCTATTGTGTTCCAAAACTATTTTGCTGAACCATATTTTCAATCCTTGAGTTGAGGGACAGAGAGGTACAGTGAGTGAAACTGACAGTGTGCTATTCTGTTCTAAATCAATTTTGCTGTTCCATATTTTCAATCCTTGAGTTGAGGGACAGAGAGGTACAGTGAGGGAAACTGACAGTGTGCTATTCTGTTCTAAATCAATTTTGCTGTTCCATATTTTCAATCCTTGAGTTGAGGGACAGAGAGCTACAGTGAGGGAAACTGACAGTGTGCTATTCTGTTCTAAAACTATTTTGCTGAACCATATTTTCAATCCTTGAGTTGAGGGACAGAGAGCTACAGTGAGGGAAAGTGTCAGTGTGCTATTGTGTTCTAAAACTATTTTGCTGAACCATATTTTCAATCCTTGAGTTGAGGGACAGAGAGCTACAGTGAGGGAAAGTGTCAGTGTGCTATTGTGTTCTAAAACTATTTTGCTGAACCATATTTTCAATCCTTGAGTTGAGGGACAGAGAGGTACAGTGAGGGAAACTGACAGTGTGCTATTCTGTTCTAAATCAATTTTGCTGTTCCATATTTTCAATCCTTGAGTTGAGGGACAGAGAGCTACAGTGAGGGAAACTGACAGTGTGCTATTCTGTTCTAAAACTATTTTGCTGAACCATATTTTCAATCCTTGAGTTGGGGGACAGAGAGCTACAGTGAGGGAAAGTTTCAGTGTGCTATTGTGTTCTAAAACTATTTTGCTGAACCATATTTTCAATCCTTGAGTTGAGGGACAGAGAGGTACAGTGAGTGAAACTGACAGTGTGCTATTCTGTTCTAAATCAATTTTGCTGTTCCATATTTTCAATCCTTGAGTTGAGGGACAGAGAGGTACAGTGAGGGAAACTGACAGTGTGCTATTCTGTTCTAAATCAATTTTGCTGTTCCATATTTTCAATCCTTGAGTTGAGGGACAGAGAGCTACAGTGAGGGAAACTGACAGTGTGCTATTCTGTTCTAAAACTATTTTGCTGAACCATATTTTCAATCCTTGAGTTGAGGGACAGAGAGCTACAGTGAGGGAAACTGACAGTGTGCTATTCTGTTCTAAATCAATTTTGCTGTTCCATATTTTCAATCCTTGAGTTGAAAAACAGAGAGCTACAGTGAGGGAAACTGACAGTGTGCTATTCTGTTCTAAAACTATTTTGCTGTTCCATATTTTCAATCCCTGAGTTGAGGGACAGAGAAGGACACTCGTAGAAATTATCAGTGTGCTATTCTGTGCTAAATCTTGTTTGTAGGGAGGGACAGAGTAGGACAGTGAGGGAAAGTGTCAGTGTGCTATTCTGTTCTAAAACTTTTTTGCTGAACCATATTTTCAATCCTTGTGTTTAGGGACAGAGAAGGATAGGCAGGGGACAGTGTCAGTGTCATTGTTGCTAAGCCTCCTGCACAATATACACCTGAAGGTAGCCCTTATTGCTGTTTTTCCCATCTCCCTGCAGGCCATCCATTAAAATGTCTGGAAGGCAACCAAGGAGAGGCAGACAGTCAGGAGGCAAAAAAAGAAGGCAAGCAGGCTCTGTGTCTGGGGGCAACAGTGCTGGTCGTGTAGGCGGTGCATTGTCATCAGCACATAGCCATGGGACACGCTTGTCCTTGTTTTCGGCAGCTGGACATGTTGAGCCACATCATGCCGAAGACTTGGTAGAGTGGATGACCAAGCCCACCTCATCCTCCTCATCCTCTCTCACCCAGGCTCAGGGTAGTGGCAAAGCAGCTGCCAAAGCGTCCTCTTCTCTGGTATCATTATCTTCATTAGTCAATCCTTCCCTAGACCCACCATGCCCTCCTCCTGAGGAGTCCCCCGAACTGTTTGAGCACAGTGTTGGGTACATGCTCCAGGAGGATGCCCAGCGTTTGGAAGGATCTGATGATGATACCCAGCTAGAGGAAGGCAGCAGCGTGAGAGCAGAGAGAGGGGATGCTCAAGAAGGACAGCAATCTGGCAGTCATGTTCCAGCAGCTGCAGCATACTGCCAGATTGGCTCCAGTGATGAGGAGGGAGGGGATGATGAGGTCACTGACTCCACGTGGGTGCCTAATAGGAGAGAGGAGGAGGAGGAGGATGAGGAGGAGGCACATCTCCAACGAGGCAGGATGCCCTTGAGTGGCCAGCGTATGGGCAGCACACCGACGGAATCACACCGCAGAGCTCCGCCTGTGCAGGGCGCTGCCTCTGCCCGTCATTCAAAAAGTTCTTTGGTGTGGGCCTTTTTTGAGGCGAGTGCATCAGATCGCACAGCTGCTGTTTGCAACATATGTCTCAAGCGTATATCGCGTGGCCAAAACATCAGCCGCTTGGGCACCACATGCTTGATCAGACATATGTTGACCTGCCATGCAGCTCGTTGGCAAGCCTACCTTAAAGACCCACACCAAAGAACAAAGCTGACCTCTTCTTGCACCGCATCAGCTGGGATCTCCAACCCCACTATACCTTCACTCCTCTCTGAAACCTGCTCTGAGAGGAATGAAGGTGTAGAATTAGGTGTGTCACAGGCAAGTACTTGCGGACACTCTGCTAGCAGTACACCAACGTCCGATTCTAGCAGGCAAATTTCCCTGCCCCAGCTGCTGGACCGTCGAAAGAAGTTCACTCCCAGCCATCCACATGCCCAGCGGTTGAATGCTAGCTTGGCTAAATTGCTAGCGCTTCAACTGCTGCCTTTTCAGTTGGTAGACTCGGCCCCCTTCCGTGAGTTTGTGCAATGTGCGGTTCCTCAGTGGCAGGTTCCCAAACGACACTTTTTCGCACGGAAGGCTATTCCGGCTCTCTACAGGCATGTGGAAGGCAATGTCTTGGCCTCGCTGGACAGGGCGGTCAGCGGTAAGGTGCATATTACCGCTGACTCATGGTCCAGCAGGCATGGACAGGGACGTTACCTTTCTTTTACGGCCCATTGGGTCACTCTTTTGGCAGCTGGGAAGGATGCAGGACAAGGTGCAGTAGTGTTGGAGGTTGTTCCACCCCCACGCCTCCAAAATGCTACTACTGGTTGTGACACACCTCTCTCCTCCACCCCCTCCTCTTCTTCTTCCTCCATGGCCTCTTCCTGTGGTTTGTCCTCGGAACCAGCGGTGCTCCGTAGGCGTTCAAGGGGCTACGCAAGTACGCAGGCAAAAAGATGCCATGCCGTGCTTGCGCTGGTGTGTTTGGGGGACAGGAGCCACACTGGGGCAGAGGTCCTGTCTGCTCTGCAGGGGCAGGCCGAGAGGTGGTTGACGCCACGCCAGCTTAAGCCAGGAATGGTGGTTTGCGACAATGGCACCAACCTCCTCTCCGCCCTCCGACAGGGACAACTGACCCATGTGCCCTGTATGGCTCACGTCCTTAACCTGGTGGTGCAGCGGTTCTTGGGCAGGTACCCGGGCTTACAGGATGTCCTGAGGCAGGCCAGGAAAGTCTGTGTGCATTTCCGCAGATCTTATAATGCCAGTGCTCGCCTGGCTGAGCTTCAAAAGGAGTTGAACCTGCCCAAGAACCGCCTTATATGTGACATGCCCACCAGGTGGAACTCAACGTTGGCCATGCTGCAGCGGCTGCACACGCAGCAGAGGGCCATCAATGAGTACCTGTGCGACTACGGCACCAGGACAGGGTCAGGGGAGCTTGGGTTTTTTTCACCACGCCAGTGGGGCATGATCAGGGATGCATGCACTGTCCTGGCACCATTTGAGGAGGCCACGAGGATGGTGAGCAGTGACAGTGCATGCATCAGTGACACTGTACCTCTTGTCCACCTGTTGGAGCACACGCTGCGTGGAATAATGGACAGAGCACTTGAGGCAGAACAGAGGCAGGAAGAGGAGGACTTCCTTGCCTCTCAAGGCCCCCTTTACCCAGACAGTGTTCCTTCTGTCCCACCCATCGCACAGGAAGAGGAGGAGGAGGAGGAGGAGGAGGAGGATTGTGTCAGCATGGAGGTGGAGGCTGGCACTCAGCATCATCAGCAGCAGTCTTTTAGGGATGATTTACAGTCCCAAGAAACCAGTGGACTTGTACGTGGCTGGGAGGAGGTGGCTGTGGATCATGTCGTCCTTAGTGACCCAGAGGACTCCGGACTGAATGCCTCAGCTAACCTACGCTGCATGGCCTCCCTGATCCTGCAAAGTCTGCGGAAGGATCCTCGTATTCTTCGGATCAAGGAGAGGGACCATTACTGGCTGGCCACTCTCCTTGATCCACGATACAAGGGTAAGGTTGCGGACCTTATCGTACCGTCGCAGAGGGAGCAGAGGATGAGACAACTCCGGGAGGCCTTGCAGAAAGGTCTGTGCAACGCGTTCCCAGAGACTGGGAGGTTACAAACTCCTGGTCCTGGACAACGAGTTGCTGAGGCTTCGGGCATGCAAAGAAGGAGCGGTGGGGAAGGTGGCCGTCTGACCGATGCGTTCAGCCAATTCTTTAGTCCGCAGCCCCAAAGTATGATCGGTTCCAGCAACCATCGCCAGCGTCTGATATACATGGTGCAGGAATACCTAGGGGCAAGGTCAGACTTGTACACCTTCCCCACCGAAAATCCTCTGGCTTACTGGGTCTTGAGGATGGATCACTGGCCAGAGCTTGCACAGTATGCAATTGAGCTACTGGCCTGTCCTGCATCCAGCGTTCTTTCAGAACGCACATTCAGTGCTGCTGGAGGATTTGTCACGGATCACAGGGTGCGCCTGTCCACCGACTCGGTTGATCGACTGACTTTCATCAAGATGAACCAGTCTTGGATCACCACCAGCTACCACACACCAGATGCTGATATAACAGACTAATTGATTTTAAAATGTCACATCCCTTCAAGACTGATGCTGATGCTGAGTGCCTGTGCTGTTATGTTGTCTGGCTATCCTCCTCCTCCTCCTCAATGATACGATTAACGATGATAGCTTGGAAGATCATTTTGGTTTATGGGTGACGCCACCAGTGGCTAAGGCCCAATTTTTCAGCCCCTGTTTAACAGGGGCGTGTAATTAAAATTTTTGATGCAATACTTTGCAACAGGCCTCATTGCTGTGCTCCAAGTACAGTATCTGTGAGGGGTTGCAGTGTTGTGCCACCAGTGCCTAAGGCCCAATTTTTCAGCCCCTGTTCAACAGGGGCATGCAATTATAATTATTGATCTAATAATTCACAGCAGGGCCCATTGCTGCGCCCACCAAGAGTAACTGTCAGGCCTTACAGTGTTGTGGTACCAGCAACACCATCACCACCACCACCACCACAAAAGGCCCAGTTTTTCAGCCCCTGTTCCACAGGGGCATGCAATTATAATTATTGATCTAATAATTCACAGCAGGGACCATTGCTGCGCCCACCAAGAGTAACTGTCAGGCCTTACAGTGTTGTGGCACCAGCACCACCATCAAAGGCCCAATTTTTACTACCACTGATCAACAATTATATGTTATTACAATTCCTGATATTATACTTGACAGCAGGGCGTTCCAGCACCCACCAAGAATAACTGTGAGTGCTTTCAGTGTTGTGCCAACACCAACACCTAAGGGGCCAATTTCTGCAGAGTATATACGGAAGGTCCCTACTTTCAAACATCCAACTTACAAACTACTACTACTTGCAAACGGAAGAAGAGTGAGTGAGTGAGTGAGTAACTTGTATAGCGCTGCAATTGCGAACTAAATCGCCTCAAGGCGCTTTGCATCCAGTGTCGTTGAGATCGTTAGAAGAGATGGGTCTTTAGTATTTTCCGGAAGGCCCGATGGTTTTCTTCCCTGCGGATATTCGTGGGTAGCGCATTCCATAGCCTTGGTCCTTGGACAGCAAACCTTCGTTCTCCCTTGGCTTTGTAGCGGGTCTTGGGGATGTGGAGGAGGTTTTGGTTAGTTGATCGAAGGTCACGAGTAGTTGTGGAGTGTTTTATTTTCTCGCATAAGTATTCAGGAGCGTTTCCTTGTGCGCATTTGTGGGTGAGGCAGAGGGTCTTGAATGTGATCCAATCCTTTACGGCTAGCCAATGGAGGCTTTTCAGGGATGGTGCGATTGATTCCCAACAGGAAGTGAGAGGAAATCTACCCCTTGGAAGGAAAATTCTCTCCTGTAAGAATTAATATGGGAGAAAGGTGTCTCCTCTCTACTGATGCTTTATCACCATTCCTTGTTTCAATACAAACACCACATTTCAAAAACAGTTGTCATTGGGACGCAAAGTGAGGTGAAATGTTCTGAACAGGGGCACAGACAGCAAAAAAAATGTGACAGGGGTGATAACCGTTCCCTATGTTTTCCAAAAAGCTAAAAAAAAGGAATTTGGCATGGAGCTACACTTAAACAATGCAGCTGTTCAAAATTACAAACACATTCTACATAAGAACAAACCTACAGTCCCTGTCTTGTATGCACCGCCTGTATACGGCTGTTCAGAGTATATAGGGGCTTTTTTATTTTGTGTGCGGGGTTCCCCTTAATATCCATACAAGACCCAAAGGGGCTGGTAATGGGCTGGGGTAGGGGGGGGGGGGTTGATGGGGTAGCTATGCCATTTTTCCTAAAGATTTTCATCCATATTACCGGGACCAGACATTGCATTAAAGCCGCAAGCAGTTTTAAATGGCTTTTTTTCCTTTAGAAATGTTATTTGTGCAGGGACAGTTCTAAACACGGGAAACACGTGGCACTTCACAGGCATACTTTAGACACCCCCCAGGTACAATATTTAAAGGAATATTTGACTTTTTTTTTTTCACTTTATGCATCATTAAAATGACTGCTCCCGGAAAACGTCCGTTTTTAAAACTTCTTTTTGCATTGATACATGTCCCCTGGTGCAGAACCCGGGTTCCCAAACTCTGTTTCGGACAATAACATGGATAATAGTCGTTATAATTAGCACTTTAGAATCCGAACGTTCGCATCCATTGTATTTAATAGGGTTCTAATGTTCGCGCGAACTTTCGGTCCGTTCGCGGGTTCTGGTGCGAACCGAACCCGGGGGTGTTCGGCTCATCACTATTCACCAGATTACAAACAAAATACAATATCTCTCCTACTGAACTAGAAATCTATACAAAAATAAGACAATTCTATGAGAACTATTACTCACTTACACTCCACCCCCCTTATACACAATTTGAGCAAATTTGTATCTCCTCCCCCCGTGACAGGGGTTTAATCTCCAGAATTAATAAAAGTTTAAATGAGACCAACATGCCTGATAAATCACATCCCATGCTACAATGGGAATCAGATTTAAATACCTCATTTACTCTTGATCAATGGGATACAATTTTTACAAATCTCCACAAATGTACCAGAACAACCTCGATTAGAGAATCGGCCATCAAACTACTTTATAGATGGTATCTTACCCCTGCTAAACTCAATTCATTTTATCCCTCATTATCCCCACTCTGCTTTAGGGGTTGCCCCACCCAGGGAACACTTTTACATATTTTTTGGGATTGCCCCCACATTAAAGACACTTGGCATAAGGCCAGTATTATAATAGAAAAAATATCCAGTAGAAAGATCTCTCTTACACCCCAAATATGTCTTTTATTCACCCCTATACAGTATATTCCAATGACTAGTACAAGGTTAATCCATACATTCCTCAGCTCCATTCATTGGGCCATAGCATTTAATTGGCGCTCCACTACGGTACCTTGGCCACAAATTCTTAACCGCTTGTCGAACATTAAACTTTCTGAAAGAATTCACCACACGTTATATGATTCTATGCCCCTTTACCAAAAAAAATGGACTCTCTGGGATACCACCTTTCTGGTTTAGTACCTTTTTTTTACCTCCTACTCTTAAAATATATGCAATTGTCATTTAGCCTTCTCTCCAATACAGTGCTCCTGGTTGACTTTATTTGAACTATATACATTTCTATACATGACTTAACAAAATCCTTTTTCTCTTTCCTCTGTACAATGCTCAATATAAACAACGTTTATATACATACCTGTACCATCATTGTAATTTGTTTTTATACCTTGACCTTTTCTATAATAAAAATCGTTTGTAAACAAAAAAGAAAGTGGGGGCCAAAACCCAATTTTTGTAGAGCGAAATGTAAATATGAGCATGATACTGTGTCAAAAGCTTTTTTGATGTCTAGTGATTAGGGATGAGCTCGGTGTTCGCGCGTTCAGCGAACAATGAACGATTTGGGCCGTTCACGCCAAATTCGAGTGACGCGAACGGCCCACAATACACTGCGCCATCGCAGTGTAATCCCAGCGCTGTGATTGGCCAAGCATGCACTGTGACCCTGCATGCTTGGCCAATCACAGCGCCGGCAGCGAGGAGAGCAATGATTGGCCACAGGCAGGATGCCTGTGGCCAATTATTGCTGAGGGGGTTTAGTACACGCCCCACACTATAAAAGGCCGCTGGCGCGGCGGCCTCGTGTAGTGTGTTCTGGCGCAGGGAAAGAGTTACATAGGCAGGGACAGTGTCAGTGCTATTTGTACCTCAAACTTGTGTGTAGGGACAGAGAAGGATAGGTAGGGAGAGTGTCAGTGTCATATTCTTTGCTAAACCTTGTGTGTAGGGACAGACAAGGATCGGCAGGGAGAGTGTCAGTGTCATATTCTTTGCTAAACCTTGTGTGCTGGGAAAGACAAGGATTGGCAGGGAGAGTGTCAGTGTCATATTCTTTGCTAAACCTTGTGTGCTGAACCATATTGCTAAACCTTGTGTGTAGGGACAGACAAGGATAGGTAGGCAGAGTGTCAGTGTCATATTCTTTGCTAAACCTTGTTTGTAGGGACAGAGAAGGATAGGCAGGGAGAGTGTCAGTGTCATATTCTTTGCTAAACCTTGTGTGCTGAACCATATTGCTAAACCTTGTGTGTAGGGACAGACAAGGATCGGCAGGGAGAGTGTCAGTGTCATATTCTTTGCTAAACCTTGTGTGCTGAACCATATTGCTAAACCTTGTGTGTAGGGACAGACAAGGATAGGTAGGCAGAGTGTCAGTGTCATATTCTTTGCTAAACCTTGTTTGTAGGGACAGAGAAGGATAGGCAGGGAGAGTGTCAGTGTCATATTCTTTGCTAACCTTGTGTGCTGAACCATATTGCTAAACCTTGAGTGTAGGGACAGACAAGGATCGGCAGGGAGAGTGTCAGTGTCATATTCTTTGCTAAACCTTGTGTGCTGAACCATATTGCTAAACCTTGTGTGTAGGGACAGACAAGGATAGGTAGGCAGAGAGTCAGTGTCATATTCTTTGCTAAACCTTGTTTGTAGGGACAGACAAGGATAGGCAGGGAGAGTGTCAGTGTCATATTCTTTGCTAAACCTTGTGTGCTGAACCATATTGCTAAACCTTGTGTGTAGGGACAGACAAGGATCGGCAGGGAGAGTGTCAGTGTCATATTCTTTGCTAAACCTTGTGTGCTGAACCATATTGCTAAACCTTGTGTGTAGGGACAGACAAGGATAGGTAGGCAGAGTGTCAGTGTCATATTCTTTGCTAAACCTTGTTTGTAGGGACAGACAAGGATAGGCAGGGAGAGTGTCAGTGTCATATTCTTTGCTAAACCTTGTGTGCTGAACCATATTGCTAAACCTTGTGTGTAGGGACAGACAAGGATAGGTAGGCAGAGTGTCAGTGTCATATTCTTTGCTAAACCTTGATTGTAGGGACAGACAAGGATAGGCAGGGAGAGTGTCAGTGTCATATTCTTTGCTAAACCTTGTGTGCTGAACCATATTGCTAAACCTTGTGTGTAGGGACAGACAAGGATCGGCAGGGAGAGTGTCAGTGTCATATTCTTTGCTAAACCTTGTGTGCTGAACCATATTGCTAAACCTTGTGTGTAGGGACAGACAAGGATAGGTAGGCAGAGTGTCAGTGTCATATTCTTTGCTAAACCTTGTTTGTAGGGACATACAAGGATAGGCAGGGAGAGTGTCAGAGTCATATTCTTTGCTAAACCTAGTGTGCTGAACCATATTGCTAAACCTTGTGTGTAGGGACAGACAAGGATAGGCAGTCGACAGTGTCAGTGTCCTATTCTTTGCTAAACCTTGTGTGCAGGGAGAGAGAAGGATAGGCAGGGGACAGTGTCAGTGTCATTGTTGCTAAGCCTCCTGCACAGTATACACCTGAAGCTACCCCTTATTGCTGGTTTTCCCATCTCCCTGCAGGCCATTAGAATGTCTGGAAGGCAAACAAGGAGAGGCAGACAGTCAGGAGCCAATAAAAGAGGGCAAGCAGGCTCTGTGTCTGGGGGCAACAGTGCTGGTCGTGGACGCGGTGCATTGTCATCAGCACATGGCCATGGGACATGCTTGTCCTTCTTTTCGGCAGCTGGACATGTTGAGCCACATCATGCCGAAGACTTGGTAGAGTGGATGACCAAGCCCTCCTCATCCTCCTCATCCTCTCTCACCCAGGCTCAGGGTACTGGCAAAGCAGCTGCCAAAGCGTCCTCTTCCCTGGTATCAATGTCATCATCAGTCACTCCTTCCCTAGACCCGCCATGTCCTCCTCCTGAGGAGTCCCCCGAACTGTTTGAGCACAGTGTTGGGTACATGCTCCAGGAGGATGCCCAGCGTTTCGAAGGGTCTGATGATGATACCCAGCTAGAGGAAGGCAGTAGCGTGAGAGCAGAGAGAGGGGATGCTCAAGAAGGACACCAATCTGGCAGTCATGTTCCAGCAGCTGCAGCATACTGCCAGATTGGCTCCAGTGATGAGGAGGGAGGGGATGATGAGGTCACTGACTCCACGTGGGTGCCTGATAGGAGAGAGGAGGAGGAGGAGGAGGCACATCTCCAACGAGGCAGGATGCCCTTGGGTGGCCAGCGTAAGGGCAGCACACCGACGGAATCACACCGCAGAGCTCCGCCTGTGCAGGGCGCTGCCTATGCCCGTTATTCAAAAAGTTCTTTGGTGTGGGCCTTTTTTGAGGCGAGTGCATCAGATCGCACAGCTGCTGTTTGCAACATATGTCTCAAGCGTATATCGCGTGGCCAAAACATCAGCCGCTTGGGCACCACATGCTTGACCAGACATATGTTGACCTGCCATGCAGCTCGTTGGCAAGACTACCTTAAAGACCCACACCAAAGATCAAAGCGTACCTCTCCTTGCACCGCATCAGCTGGGATCTCCAACCCCACTATACCTTCAGTCCTCTCTGAAACCTGCACTGAGAGGAATGAAGGTGTAGAATTAGGTGTGTTACAGCCAAGTACTTGTGGCCACTCTGCTAGCAGTACACCGACGTCCGATTCTAGCAGGCAAATTTCCCTGCCCCAGCTGCTGGACCGTCGAAAGAAGTTCACTCCCAGCCATCCACATGCCCAGCGGTTGAATGCTAGCTTGGCTAAATTGCTAGCGCTTCAACTGCTGCCTTTTCAGTTGGTAGACTCAGCCCCCTTCCGTGAGTTTGTGCAATGTGCGGTTCCTCAGTGGCAGGTTCCCAAACGCCACTTTTTCTCACGGAAGGCGATTCCGGCTCTCTACCGGCATGTGGAAGGCAATGTCTTGGCCTCGCTAGACAGGGCGGTCAGCGGTAAGGTGCATATTACCGCTGACTCATGGTCCAGCAGGCATGGACAGGGACGTTACCTTTCTTTCACGGGCCATTGGGTCACTCTTTTGGCAGCTGGGAAGGATGCAGGACAAGGTGCAGTAGTGTTGGAGGTTGTTCCACCGCCACGCCTCCAAAATGCTACTACTGGTTGTGACACACCTCTGTCCTCCACCCCCTCCTCTTCTTCTTCCTCCGTGGCCTCTTCCTGTGCTTTGTCCTCGGAACCAGCGTTGCTCCGTAGGCGTTCAAAGGGCTACGCAAGTACGCAGGCAAAAAGATGCCATGCCGTGCTTGCGCTGGTGTGTTTGGGGGACAGGAGCCACACTGGGGCAGAGGTTCTGTCTGCTCTGCAGGGGCAGGCCAAGAGGTGGTTGACGCCACGCCAGCTTAAGCCAGGAATGGTAGTTTGCGACAATGGCACCAACCTCCTCTCCGCTCTCCGACAGGGACAACTGACCCATGTGCCCTGTGTGGCTCACGTCCTTAACCTGGTGGTGCAGCGGTTCTTGGGCAGGTACCCGGGCTTACAGGATGTCCTGAGGCAGGCCAGGAAAGTCTGTGTGCATTTCCGCAGATCTTATAATGCCAGTGCTCGCCTGGCTGAGCTGCAAAAGGAGTTGAACCTGCCCAAGAACCGCCTTATATGTGACATGCCCACCAGGTGGAACTCAACGTTGGCCATGCTGCAGCGGCTGCACATGCAGCAGAGGGCCATCAATGAGTACCTGTGCGACTACGGCACCAGGACAGGGTCAGGGGAGCTCGGGTTTTTTTCACCACGCCAGTGGGGCATGATCAGGGATGCATGCACTGTCCTGGCACCATTTGAGAAGGCCACGAGGATGGTGAGCAGTGACAGTGCATGCATCAGTGACACTGTACCTCTTGTCCACCTGTTGGAACATACGCTGCGTGGAATAATGGACAGGGCACTTGAGGCAGAACAGAGGCAGGAAGAGGAGGACTTCCTTGCCTCTCAAGGCCCCCTTTACCCAGACAGTGTTCCTTCTGTCCCACCCATCGCACAGGAAGAAGAGGAGGAGGAGGAGGATTGTGTCAGCATGGAGGTGGAGCCTGGCACTCAGCATCATCAGCAGCAGTCTTTTAGGGATGATTTACAGTCCCAAGAAACCAGTGGACTTGTACGTGGCTGGGAGGAGGTGGCTGCGGATCATGTCGTCCTTAGTGACCCAGAGGACTCCGGACTGAATGCCTCAGCTAACCTACGCTGCATGGCCTCCCTGATCCTGCAAAGTCTGCGGAAGGATCCTCGTATTCTTCGGATCAAGGAGAGGGACCATTACTGGCTGGCCACTCTCCTTGATCCACGGTACAAGGGTAAGGTTGCGGACCTTATCTTACCGTCGCAGAGGGAGCAGAGGATGAGACAACTCCGGGAGGCCTTGCAGAAAGGTCTGTGCAACGCATTCCCAGAGACTGGGAGGTTACAAACTCCTGGTCTTGGACAACGAGTTGCTGAGGCTTCGGTCAGTCAAAGAAGGAGCGGTGGGGAAGGTGGCCGTCTGACCGAAGCGTTCAGACAATTCTTTAGTCCGCAGCCCCAAGGTATGATCGGTTCCAGCAACCATCGCCAGCGTCTGATATACATGGTGCAGGAATACCTAGGGGCAAGGTCAGACTTGGACACCTTCCCCACCGAAAATCCTCTGGCTTACTGGGTCTTGAGGATGGATCACTGGCCAGAGCTTGCACAGTATGCAATTGAGCTACTGGCCTGTCCTGCATCCAGCATTCTTTCAGAACGCACATTCAGTGCTGCTGGAGGATTTGTCACAGATCACAGGGTGCGCCTGTCCACCGACTCTGTTGATCGACTGACCTTCATAAAGATGAACCAGTCTTGGATCACCACCAGCTACCAAACACCTGAAGCTGATATAACAGACTAATTTATTTTTAAATGTCACATCCCTTCAAGACTGATGCTGATGCTGAGAGTTTGTCCTGTTATGTTGACTGACTATCCTCCTCCTCCTCAATGATCCAATTGACGATGATAGCTTGGAAGAACATTTTTGTTTCTGGGTGCCGCCACCCAATTTTTCAGCCCCTGTTTAACAGGGGTGTGTTATTACAATTTTTTATGCAATGCTTTGCAGCAGGGCTCATTCCTGCACTCCAAGTAGAGTATCTGGGAGTGGTTGCAGTGTCGTGGCACCAGCACCAGTGGCTAAGGCCCAATTTTTCAGCCCCTGTTTAACAGGGGCGTGTAATTACAATTTTTGATGCAATACTTTGCAACAGGGCTCATTGCTGTGCTCCAAGTACAGTATCTGTGAGGGGTTGCAGTGTTGTGGCACCAGTGCCTAAGGCTCAATTTTTCTGCCCCTGTTTAACAGGGGCATGTAATTACAATTCTTGATCTAATAATTCACAGCAGGGCCCATTCCTGCGCCCACCAAGACTAACTGTGAGGCCTTACAGTGTTGTGTCAGCACCACCACCACCACCACCACCAAAAGCCCAATTTTTCAGCCCCTGTTCAACAGGGGCATGCAATTACAATTCTTGATCTAATAATTCACAGCAGGGCCCATTCATGCGTCCACCAAGAGTAACTGTGAGGGCTCACAGTGTTGTGGCAACACCAACATGTAAGGGGCAAATTTCAGCTGAGTATATACGGCAGGCCCCTACTTTCAAACATCCAACTTACAAACGACTCCTCCTTGCAAACGGAAGGATACAACAGGAAGTGAGAGGAAATCTACCCCTAGGAAGGCAAATTCTCTCCTGTAAGAGTTAATATGGGGAAAAAAGTGTCTCCTCTACACTGATTCTTTATCACCAGTTCTTGTTTCAATAAAAACCCCAAATTTTCAAAAAACATTTGTCATTAGGACGGAAAGTGAGGTGAACTGTTCTGAACAGGTGCACACTGCACAGACAGCAAAACAAATGTTACAGGGGTGATAACCCTTCCCTATGTTTTCCAAAAAGCTTAAAAATATATTTTTGGGCTGGAGCTACACTTAAACAATGTACCTGTTCAAAATTACAAACAGATTCTACATAAGAACAAACCTACAGTCCCTGTCTTGTATGCACCGCCTGTATACGGCTGTTCAGAGTATATAGGGCCTTTTTTATTTTGTGTGCGGGGTTCCCCCTTATATCCATACAAGACCCAAAGGGGCTGGTAATGGGCTGGGGTAAGGGGGGGGGGTGTGATGGGGTAGCTATGTCATTTTTCTTAAAGATTTTCATCCATATTACCGGGACCAGACATTACATTAAAGCCGCAAGCAGTTTTAAATGGCTTTTTTTCCTTTAGAAATGTAATTTTGTGCAGGGACAGTTCTAAACACGGGAAACACGTGGCACTTCACAGGCATACTTTAGACACCCCCCAGGTACGATATTTAAAGGAATATTTGACTTTTTTTTTTCACTTTATGCATCATTAAAATGACTGCTCCAGAAAAACGGCCGTTTTTAAAACATCATTTTGCATTGATACATGTCCCCTGGTGCAGAACCCGGGTTCCCAAACCCTTTTTAGGACAATAACATGCATAATAGTCGTTATAATTAGCACTTTAGATTTCGAACGTTCGCATCCATTGTATTTAATAGGGTTCTAAAGTTCGTGCAAACTTTCGGTCCGTTCGCGGGTTCTGGTGCGAACCGAACCCGGGGGTGTTCGGCTCATCACTACTAGTGATACAAGGCATGTAGGTATTATTCGTCTAGTTTTAGCTGCTTGGATCAATAGGGCTGTCCTACGGACATTATCTGAAGCTTGGCGCAAGGGGATGAAACCTACTTGATCTTTGTTGATTAGGGAACCAATTATATTATTCAGCCGAAATGCCATAACTTTCGCTAGTAGTTTTGTGTCTAAATTTAATAAAGATATTTGCCTATAATTTGCACAGGCTGAGTCATCTGACTGAGGTTTAGGGATCATTGTTATTATTCCTGTAAGGGTTTCTGATCTAAAAGATTAATTGTTGAGAAGGGAGTTGAATGCTTCTGTCAGCATGGGAGTTAATACATGGGAGAATTTTTTGTAGTAGAGGGCTGAGAACCCGTCAGATCCTGGACGTTTGTTTGGTTTGAGGGATTTGATTGCCAGTTCAATTTCACTAGGGGTAATGGGATTTTCAAGACTCTCGCATTGTGTCTGAGATAGAGTTGGGAGACTTACTGTATTTATCGGCGTATAACACGCACTTTTTTCCCCTAAAGTCAGGGGAAATTCGTGGGTGCGTGTTATACGCCAATCCCCCGCCGAAACGAGCGAGAGGAGCCGAGATACACAAAGCCGAAGTACACTCGGCTTTATTCGGCTCCTCTCGCAGTCCCGCCCACCTCCACTGATTGCGCCGCTGACATACAGAAAGCCGAGTGTACTTCGGCTAGTCTCGGCTCCTCTCGCAGTCCCGCCCCTGACTGTGAGCAGAGCCGAGTCTAGCCGAAGTACACTCGGCTTTCTGTATGTCAGCGGCGCAATCAGTGGAGATGGGCGGGACTGTGAGAGGAGCCGAGTCTAGCCGAAGTACACTCGGCTCCGCTCGCTCCTCTCCACAGTGGAAATCTGAGCCAAATTTAAATATTGCAGAGACTGGCAAGGCTGCAAAGGCACTGGGCAAGGCAAGGCTGAAAAGGCACTGGGCAAGGCAAGGCTGCAAAGGCACTGGGCAAGGCTGCAAATGCACTGGGCAAGGCTGCAGATGATGGACACTGGGCAAGGCTGCAGATGGACACTGGGCAAGGCTGCAGATGGACACTGGGCAAGGCTGCAGATGGACACTGGGAAAGACTGCAATGATGGACAAGGCTGCATTTAAATGTAAGTTTTTTTCCTTGAACTTCCCTCCTAAAAGTTTTTTTCCTTAAAATTCCCTCCTAAACTTGGGGTGCGTGTTATACGCCGGCGCGTGTTATACGCCGATAAATACGGTAATTGTGAGAAAAATGATTCTGTGTTGGATTGGTCAAAAGATCCTTCTTTTTTATAGAGAGAGGTGAGATGTTTATGGAAGGTGTGTAAGATTTTTACAGGATTACTTGTGTATCTATCTTGAGAGATTTTTAGTCTACCGTATATACTCGAGTATAAGCCGAGATTTTCAGCCCTTTTTTTGGGGCTGAAAGTCCCCCCCCTCAGCTTATACTCGAGTCATATAAATTTTTACATTGTAAATATTACCTGTAAAGAAGTTGCGGCTGCGGCGTCCATCGTTCAAATTCTGCCGTCTCTTCCTGTTCCTTCCTTGATAGGCGAGTCTCAGCAGACACTCTCCGCCTATCACGAACGTTCTCTCATCCTCAGTTTTCCAGCAGACGTCTGTGATTGGAGGAATACCCAACACAGTGTCTGCTGGGAAAACTAAGGATGAGAGAATGATCGTGATAGGCGGAGAGTGTCTGCTGAGACTCGCCTATCAAGTAAGGAACAGGAAGAGACCGCGGAATTTTGAACGATGGACGCCGCGGAATTCGAACAATGGACGCCGCAGCCGCAACTTCTTTACAGGTAATAATTACAATGTAAAAATTTCTATTTACAGGGAACAGCGAGCTAGGGAACAGTGGGGCATCGGCTTATACTCGAGTCAGTAAGATTTCCCAGTTTTTTTGGGCAACATTAGGTACCTCGGCTTATACTCGAGTCGGCTTATACTCGAGTATATACGGTAATTGGTTTAAAAGGGTTATTTCGTTTTTTGAGTGCTCGGGCAAGGAGGGTACCTGGTTTATTTGCTTTAAAATAAAAATTTTGTTTAGATTTGCATAGTGTTTTGTCTATTGATTCTGATAAGAAGAGGTCAAGTTTTAAGCTAGCTTCATCTAGTTGTGACTTTGTGGTTGGAGTAGGGTTAGATTGAAAAATACTATGGCATTTATTAAACTCATTTTCTAGTTCTCGCTGTAATTTTTGCTTCTCTTTTTTAATATATGATGCTTGGCATATACAATAACCTCTAAGAACAGGCTTGTGTGCTTCCCATAATGTTATTGGAGAAGTGTCTGGAGATTTATTGTTGCAAATGTATTATTTTATAGTGATTTCTAATTCAGCGGAATTTGACGGGTGAGACAACAATGAGTCATTAATATGCCAGGTGGGGTCATGTTTTTTTGGGATTAGTGAGGTAAAAGTAGATACAGTATAATAGTACAATGGTCAGTCCAAGTATACGGTTTAACCACTTAACGACCACCCACTGTAAAAATACGTCGGCAGAATGGCACCGACAGGCAGAATCACGTATATCTACGTGATCGCCTTTGTATAGTTGGGGGGTCCGATCGGATCCCCCTTCTTTACAGTGAGCGGTGGTTAAGTGTTCGGGAGCGATCCGGGATGAGGGGACGGCTGTTCGATTCCGGCCACCCCCTCGCGATCGCTCCCGGCGAATGAGAAAGCTTCCCTGCCTGTGTAATGTTTACACAGGCAGAGGAAGTGATGTCATCTCTCCTGCGGCGCTCACATATACCGAGCGCCGCACAAGAGAAGATGCCAGGTTAGTGCACAAAACACTACACTGACACCAGGACACATAGGCACATAAATCGCCCCCCCAGGCCCCCCAGACACCCCAGATCATCCCCCAGATCACCCCCCAGCCCCCAGTCACAGTGTCACTGATTGCAGTGACCATTTATTTACTGATCACTGCAATCAGTGACATTTGTGACTGTAAAAGTGTCACTAAAGTAAGTTTTAGGTCCAGTGTAGCCCCCCAACCCCCCCTAATAAAGGTTTAACCCCCTGATCGCCCCCCAGATAACCCTTTCACCCCCTATCACCACTGTCGCTAAGCGATCATTAGACCGCTGTCTTAGCGTCGGTGATGCCGATCGGTAGCCAGTTATTTTTTTTAGGTTCGCCGCAAGTTTTTATAGCGTCGGGTACCCCCATATATTACCTAATAAAGGTTTAACCCCCTTGATCGCCCCCCAGGTAACCCTTTCACCCCCTATCACCACTGTCGCTAAGCGATCATTTTTCTGATCGCTGTCTTAGCGTCGGTGATGCTGATCGGTAGCCAGTTATTTTTTTTTAGGTTCGCCGCAGGTTTTTATAGCGTCAGGTACCCCCATATATTACCTAATAAAGGTTTAACCCCCTTGATCGCCCCCCAGGTAACCCTTTCACCCCCTATCACCACTGTCGCTAAGCGATCGTTTTTCTGATCGCTGTCTTAGCGTTGGTGATGCTGATCGGTAGCCAGTTATTTTTTTTTAGGTTCGCCGCAGGTTTTTATAGCGTCGGGTACCCCCATATAATACCTAATAAAGGTTTAACCCCCTTGATCGCCCCCCAGGTAACCCTTTCACCCCCTATCACCACTGTCGCTAAGCGATAGTTTTTCTGCTCGCTGTTAGGGATGAGCTTCGTGTTCGAGTCGAACATACGTTCGACTCGAACATCGGCTGTTCGATCGTTTGACGAAGATCGAACGATTTGGGCCGTTCGCGCCAAATTCGAGTGACGCGAACGGCCCACAATGCACTACGCCATCGCAGTGTCATCCAGGCGCTGTGATTGGCCAAGCATGCACTGTGACCCCGCATGCTTGGCCAATCACAGCGCCGGCAGCGAGGAGAGCAATGATTGGCCACAGGCAGGATGCCTGTGGCCAATTATTGCTGAGGGGGTTTAGTACACGCCCCACGCTATAAAAGGCCGCCAGCGCGGCGGCCTTGTGAGGTGTGTTCCGGAGCAGGGAAAGAGAAGCATAGGCAGGGACAGTGTATTTTTTTTCCTTTACTAATCCTGGATTCCTTGTGTTTAGGGACAAATAAGGATAGGTAGGGAGAGTGTCAGTTTGTTATTCTGTGCTAAACCTTGTTTGTAGGGACAGAGAGGTACAGTGAGGGAAAGTGTCAGTGTGCTATTCTGTTCTAAACCAATCTTGCTGAACCATATTTTCAATCCTTGAGTTTAGGGACAGAGAGGTACAGTGAGGGAAAGTGTCAGTGTGCTATTCTGTGCTAAATCTTGTTTGTAGGGACAGAGTAGGACAGTGAGTGAAACTGACAGTGTGCTATTCTGTTCTAAACCAATCTTGCTGAACCATATTTGAAATCCTTGAGTTTAGGGACAGAGAGGTACAGTGAGGGAAAGTGTCAGTGTGCTATTCTGTGCTAAATCTTGTTTGTAGGGACAGAGTAGGACAGTGAGGGAAAGTGTCAGTGTGCTATTCTGTTCTAAACCAATTTTGCTGAACCATATTTGAAATCCTTGAGTTTAGGGACAGAGAAGGACACTCGTGGAAATTATCAGTGTGCTATTCTGTGCTAAATCTTGTTTGTAGGGAGGGACAGAGTAGGACAGTGAGGGAAAGTGTCAGTGTGCTATTCTGTTCTAAACCAATTTTGCTGAACCATATTTGAAATCCTTGAGTTTAGGGACAGAGAAGGACACTCGTGGAAACTATCAGTGTGCTATTCTGTGCTAAATCTTGTTTGTAGGGAGGGACAGAGTAGGACAGTGAGGGAAAGTGTCAGTGTGCTATTCTGTTCTAAACCAATTTTGCTGAACCATATTTGAAATCCTTGAGTTTAGGGACAGAGAAGGACACTCGTGGAAACTATCAGTTTGCTATTCTGTGCTAAATCTTGTTTGTAGGGAGGGACAGAGTAGGACAGTGAGGGAAAGTGTCAGTGTGCTATTCTGTTCTAAACCAATTTTGCTGAACCATATTTGAAATCCTTGAGTTTAGGGACAGAGAAGGGCACTCGTGGAAACTATCAGTGTGCTATTCTGTGCTAAATCTTGTTTGTAGGGACAGAGTAGGACAGTGAGGGAAAGTGTCAGTGTGCTATTCTGTTCTAAACCAATTTTGCTGAACCATATTTGAAATCCTTGAGTTTGGGAACAGAGAAGGACACTCGTGGAAACTATCAGTGTGCTATTCTGTGCTAAATCTTGTTTGTAGGGAGGGACAGAGTAGGACAGTGAGGGAAAGTGTCAGTGTGCTATTCTGTTCTAAACCAATTTTGCTGAACCATATTTGAAATCCTTGAGTTTAGGGACAGAGAAGGACACTCGTGGAAACTATCAGTGTGCTATTCTGTGCTAAATCTTGTTTGTAGGGAGGGACAGAGTAGGACAGTGAGGGAAAGTGTCAGTGTGCTATTCTGTTCTAAACCAATTTTGCTGAACCATATTTGAAATCCTTGAGTTTAGGGACAGAGAAGGACACTCGTGGAAACTATCAGTGTGCTATTCTGTGCTAAATCTTGTTTGTAGGGAGGGACAGAGTAGGAAAGTGAGGGAAAGTGTCAGTGTGCTATTCTGTTCTAAACCAATTTTGCTGAACCATATTTGAAATCCTTGAGTTTAGGGACAGAGAAGGACACTCGTGGAAACTATCAGTGTGCTATTCTGTGCTAAATCTTGTTTGTAGGGAGGGACAGAGTAGGACAGTGAGGGAAAGTGTCAGTGTGCTATTCTGTTCTAAACCAATTTTGCTGAACCATATTTGAAATCCTTGAGTTTAGGGACAGAGAGGTACAGTGAGTGAAACTGACAGTGTGCTATTCTGTTCTAAACCAATTTTGCTGAACCATATTTGAAATCCTTGAGTTTAGGGACAGAGAAGTACACTCGTGGAAACTATCAGTGTGCTATTCTGTGCTAAATCTTGTTTGTAGGGACAGAGAAGGACAGTGAGGGAAACTGTCAGTGTGCTGTTCTGTGCTAAACCAATCTTGCTGAAGCATATTGCAAATCCTTGTGTTTAGGGACAGAGAAGGATAGGCAGGGGACAGTGTCAGTGTCATTGTTGCTAAGCCTCCTGCACAGTATACACCTGAAGGTAGCCCTTATTGCTCTTTTTCCCATCTCCCTGCAGGCCATCCATTAAAATGTCTGGAAGGCAAACAAGGAGAGGCAGACAGTCAGGAGGCAAAAAAAGAGGGCAAGCAGGCTCTGTGTCTGGGGGCAACAGTGCTGGTCGTGGACGCGGTGCATTGTCATCAGCACATGGCCATGGGACACGCTTGTCCTTCTTTTCGGCAGCTGGACATGTTGAGCCACATCATGCCGAAGACTTGGTAGAGTGGATGACCAAGCCCACCTCATCCTCCTCATCCTCTCTCACCCAGGCTCAGGGTACTGGCAAAGCAGCTGCCAAAGCGTCCTCTTCTCTGGTATCATTATCTTCATTAGTCAATCCTTCCCTAGACCCACCATGTCCTCCTCCTGAGGAGTCCCCCGAACTGTTTGAGCACAGTGTTGGGTACATGCTCCAGGAGTAGTGATGAGCCGAACACCCCCGGGTTCGGTTCGCACCAGAACCCGCGAACGGACCGAAAGTTCGAACGAACATTAGAACCCTATTAAATACAATGGATGCGAACGTTCGAATTCTAAAGTGCTAATTATAACAACTATTATGCATGTTATTGTCCTAAAAAGGGTTTGGGAACCCGGGTTCTGCACCAGGGGACATGTATCAATGCAAAAAGAAGTTTTAAAAACGGTCGTTTTCCGGGAGCAGTCATTTTAATGATGCATAAAGTGAAAAAAAAAAAGTCAAATATTCCTTTAAATATCGTACCTGGGGGGTGTCTAAAGTATGCCTGTGAAGTGCCACGTGTTTCCCGTGTTTAGAACTGTCCCTGCACAAAATGACACTTCTAAAGGAAAAAAAAGCCATTTAAAACTGCTTGCGGCTTTAATGTAATGTCTGGTCCCGGTAATATGGATGAAAATCTTTAAGAAAAATGGCATAGCTACCCCATGACCCCCCCCCTACCCCAGCCCATTACCAGCCCCTTTGGGTCTTGTATGGATATTAAGGGGAACCCCGCACATAAAATAAAAAAGGCCCTATATACTCTGAACAGCCGTATACAGGCGGTGCATACAAGACAGGGACTGTAGGTTTGTTCTTATGTAGAATCTGTTTGTAATTTTGAACAGGTACATTGTTGAAGTGTAGCTCCAGACCAAAAATCTATTTTTAAACTTTTTGGAAAACATAGGTAAGGGTTATCACCCCTGTAACATTTGTTTTGCTGTCTGTGCCCCTGTTCAGAACATTTCACCTCACTTTCCGTCCTAATGACAACTGTTTTTGAAATGTGGTGTTTTTCTTGAAACAAGGATTGCTGATAAAGCATCAGTACAGAGGAGACACCTTTCTCCCATATTTATTCTTACAGGAGAGAATTTTCCTTCCTAGTGGTAGATTTCCTCTCACTTCCTGTTGTCTTCTTGCGTTTGCAAGTAGGAGTCGTTTGTAAGTTGGATGTTTGAAAGTAGGGACCTGCCGTATATACTCTGCAGAAATAGGCCCCTTAGTTGTTGGTGTTGGCACAACACTGTAAGCACTCACAGTTACTCTTGGTTGGTGCTGGAACGCCCTGCTGTCAACTATTATATCAGGAATTTTAATTACATATAATTGTTGAACAGTGGTAGTAAAAATTGGGCCTTTGATGGTGGTGCTGGTGCCACAACACTGTAAGCCCTGACAGTTACTCTTGGTGGGTGCAGCAATGGGCCCTGCTGTGAATTATTAGATCAAGAATTGTAATTACATGCCCCTGTTGAACAGGGGCTGAAAAATTGGGCCTTAGGCACTGGTGGCACAACACTGCAACCCTTCACAGATACTGTACTTGGAGCACAGCAATGAGCCCTGTTGCAAAGTATTGCTTCAAAAATTGTAATGACACGCCCCTGTTAAACAGGGGCTGAAAAATTGGGCCTTAGGCACTGGTGGCACAACACTGCAACTCCTCACAGATACTGTACTTGGAGCACAGCAATGAGCCCTGTTGCAAAGTATTGCTTCAAAAATTGTAATTACACGCCACTGTTAAACAGGGGCTGAAAAATTGGGCGTTAGGCACTGGTGGCGGCACCCATAAACAAAAATGATCTTCCAAGCTATCATCATCAATCGTATCATTGAGGACTCGGAGGAGGAGGATAGCCAGTCAACATAACAGCACAGGCACTCAGCATCAGCATCAGTCTTGAAGGGATGTGACATTTTAAAATCAATTAGTCTGTTATATCAGCATCAGGTGTGTGGTAGCTGGTGGTGATCCAAGACTGGTTCATCTTGATGAAAGTCAGTCGATCAACCGAGTCGGTGGACAGGCGCACCCTGTGATCCGTGACAAATCCTCCAGCAGCACTGAATGTGCGTTCCGAAAGAACGCTGGATGCAGGACAGGCCAGTAGCTCAATTGCATACTGTGCAAGCTCTGGCCAGTGATCCATCCTCAAGACCCAGTAAGCCAGAGGATTTTCGGTGGGGAAGGTGTCCAAGTCTGACCTTGCCCCTAGATATTCCTGCACCATGTTTATCAGACGCTGGCGATGGTTGCTGGAACCGATCATACTTTGGGGCTGCGGACTAAAGAATTGTCTGAACGCATCGGTCAGACGGCCACCTTCCCCACCGCTCCTTCTTTGACTGGCCGAAGCCTCAGCAACTCGTTGTCCAGGACCAGGAGTTTGCAACCTCCCAGTCTCTGGGAACGCGTTGCACAGACCTTTCTGCAAGGCCTCCCGGAGTTGTCTCATCCTCTGCTCCCTCTGCGACGGTAACATAAGGTCCGCAACCTTACCCTTGTACCGTGGATCAAGGAGAGTGGCCAGCCAGTAATGGTCCCTCTCCTTGATCCGAAGAATACGAGGATCCTTCCGCAGACTTTGCAGGATCAGGGAGGCCATGCAGCGTAGGTTTGCTGAGGCATTCGCTCCGGAGTCCTCTGGGTCACTAAGGACGACATGATCCGCAGCCACCTCCTCCCAGCCACGTACAAGTCCACTGGTTTCTTGGGACTGTAAATCATCCCTAAAAGACTGCTGCTGATGATGCTGAGTGCCAGCCTCCACCTCCATGCTGACACAATCCTCCTCCTCCTCCTCCTCCTCCTCCTCCTCTTCCTGTGCGATGGGTGGGACAGAAGGAACACTGTCTGGGTAAAGGGGGCCTTGAGAGGCAAGGAAGTCCTCCTCTTCCTGCCTCTGTTCTGCCTCAAGTGCCCTGTCCATTATTCCACGCAGCGTGTGCTCCAACAGGTGGACAAGAGGTACAGTGTCACTGATGCATGCACTGTCACTGCTCACCATCCTCGTGGCCTCCTCAAATGGTGCCAGGACAGTGCATGCATCCCTGATCATGCCCCACTGGCGTGGAGAAAAAAAACCAAGCTCCCCTGACCCTGTCCTGGTGCCGTAGTCGCACAGGTACTCATTGATGGCCCTCTGCTGCGTGTGCAGCCGCTGCAGCATGGCCAACGTTGAGTTCCACCTGGTGGGCATGTCACATATAAGGCGGTTCTTGGGCAGGTTCAACTCCTTTTGCAGCTCAGCCAGGCGAGCACTGGCATTATAAGATCTGCGGAAATGCACACAGACTTTCCTGGCCTGCCTCAGGACATCCTGTAAGCCCGGGTACCTGCCCAAGAACCGCTGCACCACCAGGTTAAGGACGTGAGCCACACAGGGCACATGGGTCAGTTGTCCCTGTCGGAGGGCGGAGAGGAGGTTGGTGCCATTGTCGCAAACCACCATTCCTGGCTTAAGCTGGCGTGGCGTCAACCACCTCTCGGCCTGGCCCTGCAGAGCAGACAGGACCTCTGCCCCAGTGTGGCTTCTGTCCCCCAAACACACCAGCGCAAGCACGGCATGGCATCTTTTTGCCTGCGTACTTGCGTAGCCCCGTGAACGGCTACGGAGCACCGCTGGTTCATAGGACAAACCACAGGAAGAGGCCATGGAGGAAGAAGAAGAGGAGGGGGTGGAGGAGAGAGGTGTGTCACAACCAGTAGTAGCATTTTGGAGGCGTGGCGGTGGGACAACCTCCAACACTACTGCACCTTGTCCTGAATCCTTCCCAGCTGCCAAAAGAGTGACCCAATGGGCCGTGAAAGAAAGGTAACGTCCCTGTCCATGCCTGCTGGACCATGAGTCAGCGGTAATATGCACCTTACCGCTGACCGCCCTGTCCAGCGAGGCCAAGACATTGCCTTCCACATGCCGGTAGAGAGCCGGAATAGCCTTCCGTGAGAAAAAGTGGCGTTTGGGAACCTGCCACTGAGGAACCGCACATTGCACAAACTCACGGAAGGGGGCCGAGTCTACCAACTGAAAAGGCAGCAGTTGAAGCGCTAGCAATTTAGCCAAGCTAGCATTCAACCGCTGGGCATGTGGATGGCTGGGAGTGAACTTCTTTCGACGGTCCAGCAGCTGGGGCAGGGAAATTTGCCTGCTAGAATCGGACGTCGGTGTACTGCTAGCAGAGTGGGCGCAAGTACTTGGCTGTGACACACCTAATTCTACACCTTCATTCCTCTCAGTGCATGTTTCAGAGAGGACTGAAGTTATAGTGGGGTTGGAGATCCCAGCTGATGCGGTGCAAGGAGAGGTCCGCTTTGTTCTTTGGTGTGGGTCTTTGAGGTAGGCTTGCCAACGAGCTGCATGGCAGGTCAACATATGTCTGGTCAGGCATGTGGTACCCAAGCGGCTGATGTTTTGGCCACGCGATATACGCTTGAGACATATGTTGCAAACAGCAGCTGTGCGATCTGATGCACTAGCCTCAAAAAAGGCCCACACCAAAGAACTTTTTGAATGACGGGCAGAGGCAGCGCCCTGCACAGGCGGAGCTCTGCGGTGTGATTCCGTCGGTGTACTGCCCTTACGCTGGCCACCAAAGGGCATCCTGCCTCGTTGGAGATGTGCCTCCTCCTCATCCTCCTCCTCCTCCTCTCTCCTATTAGGCACCCACGTGGAGTCATTGACCTCATCATCCCCTCCCTCCTCATCACTGGAGCCAATCTGGCAGTATGCTGCAGCTGCTGGAACATGACTGCCAGATTGGTGTCCTTCTTGAGCATCCCCTCTGTCTGCTCTCACGCTACTGCCTTCCTCTAGCTGGGTTTCATCATCAGACCCTTCGAAACGCTGGGCATCCTCCTGGAGCATGTACCCAACACTGTGCTGAAACAGTTCGGGGGACTCCTCAGGAGGAGGACATGGTGGGTCTAGGGAAGGAGTGACTGATGATTTGTCTGACATTGATACCAGGGAAGACGACGCTTTGGCAGCTGCTTTTCCAGTACCCTGAGCCTGGGTGAGAGAGGATGAGGAGGAGGAGGAGGGCTTGGTCATCCACTCTACCAAGTCTTCGGCATGATGTGGCTCAACATGTCCAGCTGCCGAAAAGAAGGACAAGCGTGTCCCATGGCCATGTGCTGATGACAATGCACCGCGTCCACGACCAGCACTGTTGCCCCCAGACACAGAGCCTGCTTGCCCTCTTTTATTGCCTCCTGACTGTCTGCCTCTCCTTGTTTGCCTTCCAGACATTCTAATAGATGGCCTGCAGGGAGATGGGAAAAAAGCAATAAGGGCTACCTTCAGGTGTCCTTCTCTGTCCCTTGAAACAAGGACTTTCACAGTGAAAGAAACTGACACTGTCCCTACCTAGAGTTTTCTGTCCCTAGAATAAATGTTTTTTTTAATCACAATATAGCACAAGGACAATTCACTCAATGTCTCTCCAGGTCCCTGGAAACAAGGACTTGCAGAGTGAAAGAAACTGACACTGTCCCTACCTAGAGTTTTCTGTCCCTAGAATAAATGTTTTTTTTAAGCACAATATAGCACAAGGACAATTAACTCACTGTCCTTACAGGTCCCTGGAAACAAGGACTTGCAGAGTGAAAGAAAAAAAACACTCTCCCTACCTACAGTTTTCTGTCCCTAGAAAAAATGTTTTTTTTAATCACAATATAGCACAAGGAAAATTAACTCACTGTCCTTACAGGTCCCTGGAAACAAGGACTTGCAGAGTGAAAGAAAAAAAACACTCTCCCTACCTACAGTTTTCTGTCCCTAGAAAAAATGTTTTTTTTAATCACAATATAGCACAAGGAAAATTAACTCACTGTCCTTACAGGTCCCTGGAAACAAGGACTTGCAGAGTGAAAGAAACTGACACTGTCCCTACCTAGAGTTTTCTGTCCCTAGAATAAATGTTTTTTTTAAGCACAATATAGCACAAGGACAATTAACTCACTGTCCTTACAGGTCCCTGGAAACAAGGACTTGCAGAGTGAAAGAAAAAAAACACTCTCCCTACCTACAGTTTTCTGTCCCTAGAAAAAATGTTTTTTTTAAGCACAATATAGCACAAGGACAATTAACTCACTGTCCTTACAGGTCCCTGGAAACAAGGACTTGCAGAGTGAAAGAAAAAAAACACTCTCCCTACCTACAGTTTTCTGTCCCTAGAAAAAATGTTTTTTTTAATCACAATATAGCACAAGGAAAATTAACTCACTGTCCTTACAGGTCCCTGGAAACAAGGACTTGCAGAGTGAAAGAAACTGACACTGTCCCTACCTAGAGTTTTCTGTCCCTAGAATAAATGTTTTTTTTAATCACAATATAGCACAAGGAAAATTAACTCACTGTCCTTACAGGTCCCTGGAAACAAGGACTTGCAGAGTGAAAGAAACTGACACTGTCGCTACCTAGAGTTTTCTGTCCCTAGAATAAATGTTTTTTTTAAGCACAATATAGCACAAGGACAATTAACTCACTGTCCTTACAGGTCCCTGGAAACAAGGCCTTGCAGAGTGAAAGAAACTGACACTGTCCCTACCTAGAGTTTTCTGTCCCTAGAATAAATGTTTTTTTAATCACAATATAGCACAAGGAAAATTAACTCACTGTCCTTACAGGTCCCTGGAAACAAGGACTTGCAGAGTGAAAGAAACTGACACTGTCCCTACCTAGAGTTTTCTGTCCCTAGAATAAATGTTTTTTTTAATCACAATATAGCACAAGGACAATTAACTCACTGTCCTTACAGGTCCCTGGAAACAAGGACTTGCAGAGTGAAAGAAACTGACACTGTCCCTACCTAGAGTTTTCTGTCCCTAGAATAAATGTTTTTTTTAAGCACAATATAGCACAAGGACAATTAACTCACTGTCCTTACAGGTCCCTGGAAACAAGGACTTGCAGAGTGAAAGAAACTGACACTGTCCCTACCTAGAGTTTTCTGTCCCTAGAATAAATGTTTTTTTTAATCACAATATAGCACAAGGAAAATTAACTCACTGTCCTTACAGGTCCCTGGAAACAAGGACTTGCAGAGTGAAAGAAAAAAAACACTCTCCCTACCTACAGTTTTCTGTCCCTAGAAAAAATGTTTTTTTTAATCACAATATAGCACAAGGAAAATTAACTCACTGTCCTTACAGGTCCCTGGAAACAAGGCCTTGCAGAGTGAAAGAAACTGACACTGTCCCTACCTAGAGTTTTCTGTCCCTAGAATAAATGTTTTTTTAATCACAATATAGCACAAGGAAAATTAACTCACTGTCCTTACAGGTCCCTGGAAACAAGGACTTGCAGAGTGAAAGAAACTGACACTGTCCCTACCTAGAGTTTTCTGTCCCTAGAATAAATGTTTTTTTTTAATCACAATATAGCACAAGGACAATTAACTCACTGTCCTTACAGGTCCCTGGAAACAAGGACTTGCAGAGTGAAAGAAACTGACACTGTCCCTACCTAGAGTTTTCTGTCCCTAGAATAAATGTTTTTTTTAAGCACAATATAGCACAAGGACAATTAACTCACTGTCCTTACAGGTCCCTGGAAACAAGGACTTGCAGAGTGAAAGAAACTGACACTGTCCCTACCTAGAGTTTTCTGTCCCTAGAATAAATGTTTTTTTTAATCACAATATAGCACAAGGAAAATTAACTCACTGTCCTTACAGGTCCCTGGAAACAAGGACTTGCAGAGTGAAAGAAACTGACACTGTCCCTACCTAGAGTTTTCTGTCCCTAGAATAAATGTTTTTTTTAATCACAATATAGCACAAGGACAATTAACTCACTGTCCTTACAGGTCCCTGGAAACAAGGACTTGCAGAGTGAAAGAAACTGACACTGTCCCTATCTAGAGTTTTCTGTCCCTAGAATAAATGTTTTTTTTAAGCACAATATAGCACAAGGACAATTAACTCACTGTCCTTACAGGTCCCTGGAAACAAGGACTTGCAGAGTGAAAGAAACTGACACTGTCCCTACCTAGAGTTTTCTGTCCCTAGAATAAATGTTTTTTTTAATCACAATATAGCACAAGGAAAATTAACTCACTGTCCTTACAGGTCCCTGGAAACAAGGACTTGCAGAGTGAAAGAAACTGACACTGTCCCTACCTAGAGTTTTCTGTCCCTAGAATAAATGTTTTTTTTAATCACAATATAGCACAAGGACAATTAACTCACTGTCCTTACAGGTCCCTGGAAACAAGGACTTGCAGAGTGAAAGAAACTGACACTGTCCCTACCTAGAGTTTTCTGTCCCTAGAATAAATGTTTTTTTTAAGCACAATATAGCACAAGGACAATTAACTCACTGTCCTTACAGGTCCCTGGAAACAAGGACTTGCAGAGTGAAAGAAACTGACACTGTCCCTACCTAGAGTTTTCTGTCCCTAGAATAAATGTTTTTTTTAATCACAATATAGCACAAGGAAAATTAACTCACTGTCCTTACAGGTCCCTGGAAACAAGGACTTGCAGAGTGAAAGAAACTGACACTGTCCCTACCTAGAGTTTTCTGTCCCTAGAATAAATGTTTTTTTTAATCACAATATAGCACAAGGACAATTAACTCACTGTCCTTACAGGTCCCTGGAAACAAGGACTTGCAGAGTGAAAGAAACTGACACTGTCCCTACCTAGAGTTTTCTGTCCCTAGAATAAATGTTTTTTTTAAGCACAATATAGCACAAGGACAATTAACTCACTGTCCTTACAGGTCCCTGGAAACAAGGACTTGCAGAGTGAAAGAAACTGACACTGTCCCTACCTAGAGTTTTCTGTCCCTAGAATAAATGTTTTTTTTAATCACAATATAGCACAAGGAAAATTAACTCACTGTCCTTACAGGTCCCTGGAAACAAGGACTTGCAGAGTGAAAGAAACTGACACTGTCCCTACCTAGAGTTTTCTGTCCCTAGAATAAATGTTTTTTTTAATCACAATATAGCACAAGGACAATTAACTCACTGTCCTTACAGGTCCCTGGAAACAAGGACTTGCAGAGTGAAAGAAACTGACACTGTCCCTACCTAGAGTTTTCTGTCCCTAGAATAAATGTTTTTTTTAAGCACAATATAGCACAAGGACAATTAACTCACTGTCCTTACAGGTCCCTGGAAACAAGGACTTGCAGAGTGAAAGAAACTGACACTGTCCCTACCTAGAGTTTTCTGTCCCTAGAATAAATGTTTTTTTTAAGCACACTATAGCAGAAGCACAAAACACACTGACACTCTCCCTACCTATCCTTCTCTTTCCCTAAACTAAAGGAATCCAGGTTAAGCAAGAAAGAAATAACAGTCACTGTCCCTGCCTATGCTACTCTATCCCTGCTCCGGAACACACTACACTAGGCCGCCGTGCTGGCGGCCTTTTATAGTGTGGGGCGTGTACTAAACACCCTCAGCAATAATTGGCCACAGGCATCCTGCCTGTGGCCAATCATTGCTCTCCTCGCTGCCGGCGCTGTGATTGGCCAAGCATGCGGGGTCACAGTGCATGCTTGGCCAATCACAGCGCCTGGATGACACTGCGATGGCGTAGTGCATTGTGGGCCGTTCGCGTCACTCGAATTTGGCGCGAACGGCCCAAATCGTTCGATCTTCGTCGAACGATCGAACAGCCAATGTTCGAGTCGAACGTATGTTCGACTCGAACACGAAGCTCATCCCTATCCAGGAGGATGCCCAGCGTTTCGAAGGATCTGATGATGATACCCAGCTAGAGGAAGGCAGTAGCGTGAGAGCAGAGAGAGGGGATGCTCAAGAAGGACACCAATCTGGCAGTCATGCTCCAGCAGCTGCAGCATACTGCCAGATTGGCTCCAGTGATGAGGAGGGAGGGGATGATGAGGTCACTGACTCCACGTGGGTGCCTAATAGGAGAGAGGAGGAGGAGGAGGATGAGGAGGAGGCACATCTCCAACGAGGCAGGATGCCCTTGAGTGGCCAGCGTATGGGCAGCACACCAACGGAATCACACTGCAGAGCTCCGCCTGTGCAGGGCGCTGCCTCTGCCCGTCATTCAAAAAGTTCTTTGGTGTGGGCCTTTTTTGAGGCGAGTGCATCAGATCGCACAGCTGCTGTTTGCAACATATGTCTCAAGCGTATATCGCGTGGCCAAAACATCAGCCGCTTGGGCATCACATGCTTGATCAGACATATGTTGACCTGCCATGCAGCTCGTTGGCAAGCCTACCTTAAAGACCCACACCAAAGAACAAAGCTGACCTCTTCTTGCACCGCATCAGCTGGGATCTCCAACCCCACTATACCTTCACTCCTCTCTGAAACCTGCTCTGAGAGGAATGAAGGTGTAGAATTAGGTGTGTCACAGCCAAGTACTTGCGGGCACTCTGCTAGCAGTACACCAACGTCCGATTCTAGCAGGCAAATTTCCATGCCCCAGCTGCTGGACCGTCGAAAGAAGTTCACTCCCAGCCATCCACATGCCCAGCGGTTGAATGCTAGCTTGGCTAAATTGCTAGCGCTTCAACTGCTGCCTTTTCAGTTGGTAGACTCGGCCCCCTTCCGTGAGTTTGTGCAATGTGCGGTTCCTCAGTGGCAGGTTCCCAAACGCCACTTTTTCGCACGGAAGGCGATTCCGGCTCTCTACAGGCATGTGGAAGGCAATGTCTTGGCCTCGCTGGACAGGGCAGTCAGCGGTAAGGTGCATATTACCGCTGACTCATGGTCCAGCAGGCATGGACAGGGACCTTACCTTTCTTTCACGGCCCATTGGGTCACTCTTTTGGCAGCTGGAAAGGATGCAGGACAAGGTGCAGTAGTATTGGAGGTTGTTCCACCGCCACGCCTCCAAAATGCTACTACTGGTTGTGACACACCTCTCTCCTCCACCCCCTCCTCTTCTTCTTCCTCCATGGCTTCTTCCTGTGGTTTGTCCTCGGAACCAGCGGTGCTCCGTAGGCGTTCAAGGGGCTACGCAAGTACGCAGGCAAAAAGATGTCATGCCGTGCTTGCGCTGGTGTGTTTGGGGGACAGGAGCCACACTGGGGCAGAGGTCCTGTCTGCTCTGCAGGGGCAGGCCGAGAGGTGGTTGACGCCACGCCAGCTTAAGCCAGGAATGGTGGTTTGCGACAATGGCACCAACCTCCTCTCCGCCCTCCGACAGGGACAACTGACCCATGTGCCCTGTATGGCTCACGTCCTTAACCTGGTGGTGCAGCGGTTCTTGGGCAGGTACCTGGGCTTACAGGATGTCCTGAGGTAGGCCAGGAAAGTCTGTGTGCATTTCCGCAGATCTTATAATGCCAGTGCTCGCCTGGCTGAGCTGCAAAAGGAGTTGAACCTGCCCAAGAACCGCCTTATATGTGACATGCCCACCAGGTGGAACTCAACGTTGGCCATGCTGCAGCGGCTGCACACGCAGCAGAGGGCCATCAATGAGTACCTGTGCGACTACGGCACCAGGACAGGGTCAGGGGAGCTCGGGTTTTTTTCACCACGCCAGTGGGGCATGATCAGGGATGCATGCACTGTCCTGGCACCATTTGAGGAGGCCACGAGGATGGTGAGCAGTGACAGTGCATGCATCAGTGACACTGTACCTCTTGTCCACCTGTTGGAGCACACGCTGCGTGGAATAATGGACAGGGCACTTGAGGCAGAACAGAGGCAGGAAGAGGAGGACTTCCTTGCCTCTCAAGGCCCCCTTTACCCAGACAGTGTTCCTTCTGTCCCACCCATCGCACAGGAAGAGGAGGAGGAGGAGGAGGAGGATTGTGTCAGCATGGAGGTGGAGGCTGGCACTCATCATCATCAGCAGCAGTCTTTTAGGGATGATTTACAGTCCCAAGAAACCAGTGGACTTGTACGTGGCTGGGAGGAGGTGGCTGCGGATCATGTCGTCCTTAGTGACCCAGAGGACTCCGGACTGAATGCCTCAGCTAACCTACGCTGCATGGCCTCCCTGATCCTGCAAAGTCTGCGGAAGGATCCTCGTATTCTTCGGATCAAGGAGAGGGACCATTACTGGCTGGCCACTCTCCTTGATCCACGGTACAAGGGTAAGGTTGCGGACCTTATCTTACCGTCGCAGAGGGAGCAGAGGATGAGACAACTCCGGGAGGCCTTGCAGAAAGGTCTGTGCAACGCGTTCCCAGAGACTGGGAGGTTACAAACTCCTGGTCCTGGACAACGAGTTGCTGAGGCTTCGGGCAGTCAAAGAAGGAGCGGTGGGGAAGGTGGCCGTCTGACCGATGCGTTCAGACAATTCTTTAGTCCGCAGCCCCAAAGTATGATCGGTTCCAGCAACCATCGCCAGCGTCTGATATACATGGTCCAGGAATACCTAGGGGCAAGGTCAGACTTGGACACCTTCCCCACCGAAAATCCTCTGGCTTACTGGGTCTTGAGGATGGATCACTGGCCAGAGCTTGCACAGTATGCAATTGAGCTACTGGCCTGTCCTGCATCCAGCGTTCTTTCAGAACGCACATTCAGTGCTGCTGGAGGATTTGTCACGGATCACAGGGTGCGCCTGTCCACCGACTCGGTTGATCGACTGACTTTCATCAAGATGAACCAGTCTTGGATCACCACCAGCTACCACACACCTGATGCTGATATAACAGACTAATTGATTTTAACATGTCACATCCCTTCAAGACTGATGCTGATGCTGAGTGCCTGTGCTGTTATGTTGACTGGCTATCCTCCTCCTCCTCCTCAATGATACGATTAATGATGATAGCTTGGAAGATCATTTTGGTTTATGGGTGACGCCACCAGTGGCTAAGGCCCAATTTTTCAGCCCCTGTTTAACAGGGGCGTGTAATTAAAATTTTTGATGCAATACTTTGCAACAGGCCTCATTGCTGTGCTCCAAGTACAGTATCTGTGAGGGGTTGCAGTGTTGTGCCACCAGTGCCTAAGGCCCAATTTTTCAGCCCCTGTTTAACAGGGGCGTGTAATTACAATTTTTGAAGCAATACTTTGCAACAGGGCTCATTGCTGTGCTCCAAGTACAGTATCTGTGAGGGGTTGCAGTGTTGTGCCACCAGTGCCTAAGGCCCAATTTTTCAGCCCCTGTTCAACAGGGGCATGCAATTATAATTATTGATCTAATAATTCACAGCAGGGCCCATTGCTGCGCCCACCAACAGTAACTGTCAGGCCTTACAGTGTTGTGGCACCAGCACCACCATCACCACCACCACCACCACCAAAGGCCCAATTTTTCAGCCCCTGTTCAACAGGGGCATGCAATTATAATTATTGATCGAATAATTCACAGCAGGGCCCATTGCTGCACCCACCAAGAGAAACTGTCAGGACTTACAGTGTTGTGGCACCAGCACCACCATCACCACCACCACCACCACCAAAGGCCCAATTTTTCAGCCCCTGCTCAACAGGGGCATGCAATTATAATTATTGATCGAATAATTCACAGCAGGGCCCATTGCTGCGCCCACCAAGAGTAACTGTCAGGTCTTACAGTGTTGTGGCACCAGCACCACCATCACCACCACCACCACCACCACCACCAAAGGCCCAATTTTTCAGCCCCTATTCAACAGGGGCATGCAATTATAATTATTGATCTAATAATTCACAGCAGGGCCCATTGCTGCGCCCACCAAGAGTAACTGTCAGGCCTTACAGTGTTGTGGCACCAGCACCACCATCAAAGGCCCAATTTTTACTACCACTGATCAACAATTATATGTTATTACAATTCCTGATATAATAGTTGACAGCAGGGCGTTCCAGCACCCACCAAGAGTAACTGTGAGTGCTTACAGTGTTGTGCCAACACCAACACCTAAGGGGCCAATTTCTGCAGAGTATATACGGCAGGTCCCTACTTTCAAACATCCAACTTACAAACGACTACTACTTGCAAACGGAAGAAGACAACAGGAAGTGAGAGGAAATCTACCCCTTGGAAGGAAAATTCTCTCCTGTAAGAATTAATATGGGAGAAAGGTGTCTCCTTTCTACTGATGCTTTATCACCAATCCTTGTTTCAATAAAAACACCACATTTCAAAAACAGTTGTCATTGGGACGCAAAGTGAGGTGAAATGTTCTGAACAGGGGCACAGACAGCAAAAAAAATGTGACAGGGGTGATAACCGTTCCCTATGTTTTCCAAAAAGCTAAAAAAAAGGAATTTGGCATGGAGCTACACTTAAACAATGCAGCTGTTCAAAATTACAAACAGCTTCTACATAAGAACAAACCTACAGTCCCTGTCTTGTATGCACCGCCTGTATACGGCTGTTCAGAGTATATAGGGCCTTTTTTATTTTGTGTGCGGGGTTCCCCTTAATATCCATACAAGACCCAAAGGGGCTGGTAATGGGCTGGGGTAGGGGGGGTTGATGGGGTAGCTATGCCATTTTTCCTAAAGATTTTCATCCATATTACCGGGACCAGACATTGCATTAAAGCCGCAAGCAGTTTTAAATGGCTTTTTTTCCTTTAGAAATGTTATTTTGTGCAGGGACAGTTCTAAACACGGGAAACACGTGGCACTTCACAGGCATACTTTAGACACCCCCCAGGTACAATATTTAAAGGAATATTTGACTTTTTTTTTTTTCACTTTATGCATCATTAAAATGACTGCTCCCGGAAAACGTCCGTTTTTAAAACTTCTTTTTGCATTGATACATGTCCCCTGGTGCAGAACCCGGGTTCCCAAACTCTGTTTCGGACAATAACATGGATAATAGTCGTTATAATTAGCACTTTAGAATCCGAACGTTGGCATCCATTGTATTTAATAGGGTTCTAATGTTCGTGCAAACTTTCGGTCCGTTCGCGGGTTCTGGTGCGAACCGAACCCGGGGGTGTTCGGCTCATCACTAATCGCTGTCTTAGTGTCGGTGATGCCGATCGGTAGCCAGTAATTTCTTTTAGGTTTGCCGCAGGTTTTTATAGCATCAGGTACCCCCATATATTATCTAATAAAGGTTTAACCCCCTTGATCGCCCCCCAGATAACCCTTTCACCCCCTATCACCACTGTCGCTAAGCGATCGTTTTTCTGATCGCAGTCTTAGTGTCGGTGATGCCGATAGGTAGCCAGTAATTTTTTTTAGGCTCGCCGTCAAGTTTTTATATAGTGTCAGGTACCCCCATATATTACCTAATAAAGGTTTTAACCCCCTAATTGCCCCTAGTTAACCCTTTCACCAGTGATCACCATATAAGTGTTACAGGTGACGCTGGTTAGTTAGTTTGCTTTTTATAGTGTCAGGGCACCCGCCATATATAACCCAATAAAGGTTTAACCCCCTGATCGCCCGGCGGGTGATATCAATTAGGTTTTAGCGCCAGAGAGGGTCTGCGTCACACCCCAGGCAGCGTCAGGTTAGTGCCAGTAGCGCTAACACCCACGCGTGAAGCATACACCTCCCTTAGTGGTATAGTATCTGAACAGATCAATATCTGATCTGATCAGATCTATACTAGCGTCCCCAGCAGTTTAGGGTTCCCAAAAACGCAGTGTTAGCTGGATCAGCCCAGATACCTGCTAGCACCTGCGTTTTGCCCCTCCGTCCAGCCCAGGCCACCCAAGTGCAGTATCGATCGATCACTGTCACTTGCAAAACACAACACACATAACTGCAGCGTTCACAGAGACAGGCCTGATCCCTGCGACTCCAGTGCTGTAGGAGGTGATTTCACCATCACAGTTAAAAAAAAAAAGCATATATGCCGAAGCATTGGGGCAGCAGGGGCGGAGGAGCGGAGGAGCGATTTTGCTCCTAATGCCGCGTACATATGGTCGAAATTCCGACGGAGGCTTGCCCGTGGAAAAGTCTGACCATGTGTACGCGGCATAACTTTTGCGGGAAGATGCCCCCATGCTTCGACATATATAAATGGTGCATGTATGCCCATCATTAGAAGTGGGTGGATGAAGGGCGGTATTCTAATGGTGGGCATACCCACTGATCAATCTTTTTTTTTCATTCAGCCAACAGGCTGCATGAAAAAAAAGATTACAATACATGTCCAACAAGGACCAGCAACGTACTGGTATGTTGCTGGACTTTGAATGTTTATACCAGAATGATGCCTGCGGGTTTAGGTATCATCTTGGTATCATCTTTTCAGCCAGCGGCCGGCTTTCATGTAAAAGCAATCCTAGAAGGCTAATTAGCCTCTGGACTGCTTTTACAAGCAGTGGGAGGGAATGTCCCCCCCCCGAATATAAAAAGCGCCATTGGGAAATTGGGAAAGCATTTTATCGCACGATCTTGGTGTGGTCAGATGCTTTGAGGGCAGAGGAAAGATCTAGGGTCCAATAGACCCCAGTTTTTTCAAAAAAAGAGTACCTGTCACTACCTATTGCTATCATAGGGGATATTTACATTCCCTGAGATAACAATAAAAATGATAAAAGAAAAAAAAATATGGAAGCAACAGTTTAAAAATAAAAGAAAAAAGCAAAATTAATAATAATAAAAAAAAAAAAGCACCCCTGTCCTGCCCTGCTCTTGCCCAATGGCGAACGCAAGCGTCGGTCTGGCGTCATATGTAAACAGCAATTGCACCATGCATGTGAGGTATCACCGCAAAGGTCAGATCGAGGGCAGTAATTTTAGCAGTAGACCTCCTCTGTAAATCTAATGGCGTAACCTGTAAAGGCTTTTAAAGGCTTTTAAAAATGTATGTAGTTTGTCACCAATGCGCGTTTGTGCGAAATTTTAAAGCATGTCGTGTTTGGTATCTATGTACTCGGCCTAAGATCATCTTTTTTATTTCATCAAACATTTGGACAATATAGTGTGTTTTAGTGCATTAAAATGAAAAAAAGTGTATTTTTTCCCCAAAAAATGCGTTTGAAAAATCGCTGCGCAAATACTGTGTAGAAAAAAAAATGCAACACCCACCATTTTAATCTGTAGGGCCTTTGCTTTAAAAATATATATATTGTTTGGGGGTTCAATATAATTTTCTTGCAAAAAAAAAATGTTTTCATGTAAACAAAAAGTGTCAAAAAGGGCTTTGTCTTCAAGTGGTTAGAAGAGTGGATGTAAGCTTCCTAATGTTGTGTATAAAATGCCAGAACAGTTCAAAACCCCCCCAAATGACCCCATTTTGGAAAGTAGACACCCCAAGCTATATACTGAGAGGCATGTCGAGTCCATGGAATATTTTATATGTTGACACAAGTTGCGGAAAAAATACAATTTATTTATTTATTTATTTATTTTTGCACAAAGTTGTCACTAAATGATATATTGCTCGAACATGCCATGGGCATATGTGGAATTACACCCCAAAATACATTCTGTTGCTTCTCCTGAGTACGGGGATACCACATGTGTGAGACTTTTTGGGAGCCTAGCCGTGTACAGGACCCCAAAACCAAGCACCGCCTTCAGGCTTTCTAAGGGTGTAAATTTTTGATTTCACTTCTCACTGCCTATCACAGTTTCGGAGGCCATGGAATGCCCAGATGGCACAAAATCCCCCCCAAATGACCCCATTTTGGAAAGTAGACCCCCCCCCAAGCTATTTGCTGAGAGGTATGGTGAGTATTTTGCAGATCTCGCTTTTTGTCACAAAGTTTTGAAAATTGAAAAAAAAATATATATATATTTTCTTTCTTCATTTTCAAAAACAAATGAGAGCTGTAAAATACTCACCATGCCTCTCAGCAAATAGCTTGGGGTGTCTACTTTCCAAAATGGGGTCATTTTGGGGGGTTTTGTGCTATTTTGGCATTTTATGGCCTTCGAAACTGTGATAGATAGTGAGGAGTGAAATCAAAAATTTGTGCCTAGAAATCCTGAAAGCGGTGCTTGGTTTTCGGGGTCCCGTACGCGGCTAGGCTCCTAAAAAGTCCCACACATGTGGTATCCCCGTACTCAGGAGAAGTATCAAAATGTATTTTGGGGTGTAATTCCATATATAACCATGGCATGTGTGAGCAATATATCATTTAGTGACAACTTTTTGTAATTTTTTATTTATTTTTTGTCATTATTCAATCACTTGGGACAAAAAAAAAATATTCAATGGGCTCAACAGGCCTCTCAGCAATTTCCTTGGGGTGTCTACTTTCTAAAATGGGGTCATTTGGGGAGGTTTTGTGCTATATTGGCATTTTATGGCCTTCGAAACTGTGATAGGTAGTGAGGAGTGGAATCAAAAATTTGCGCCCTTAGAAATCCTGAAGGTGGTGCTTGGTTTTCGGGGGCCCGTACGCGGCTAGGCTCCCAAAAAGTCCCACACATGTGGTATCCCCGTACTCAGGAGAAGCAGTAAAATGTATTTTGGGGTGCAATTCCACATATAACCATGGCATGTGTGAGCAATATATCATTTAGTGACAACTTTTTGTAATTATTTTTTTTTTTTTTAGTCATTATTCAATCACTTGAGATTCAATGGGCTCAACATGTCTCTCAGCAATTTCCTTGGGATGTCTACTTTCCAAAATGGGGTCATTTGGGGGGGGGGGGGGTTGTACTGCCCTGCCATTTTAGCACCTCATGAAATGAGATAGGCAGTCAAAAATTAAAAGCTGTGTAAATTACAGAAAATGTACCCTAGTTTGTAGACGCTATAACTTTTGCGCAAACCAATAAATATACGCTTATTGACATTTTTTTACTAAAGACATGTGGCTGAATACATTTTGGCCTAAATGTATGACTAAAATTGAGTTTATTCGATTTTTCTTATAACAAAAATTAGAAAATATAATTTTTTTTCAAAATTTTCGGTCTTTTTCCGTTTATATTGCAAAAAATAAAAATCGCAGAGGCAATCAAATACCATTAAAAGAAAGCTCTATTTGTGGTAAGAAAAGGACGCAAATTTCGTTTGGTTACAAGATTGCATGTCTGCACAATTTACAGTTAAAGCAGCGCAGTGCAAAATTCTGAAAACAGCTCTGGTCCTTTAGCTACCAAATGGTCCGGGGCTTAAGTGGTTAATAGATGAGTCCATTAATTCTGGGGACATACTCATAGAAATTAATATATGGTCAATGCGTGAGAATGATCTATGCGGGTGGGAGTGAAATGAGAATTGATGTCTGGTTGGGTTAATTTCACGCCATGAGTCTATTAATGAATATTGTAGGAGGAGTCTTTGGAAAGATTTGGATTGAGAATTAGACGTAGCTGGAGTTGGGGATTTATCAAGGTAAGGGTATAGTGTTTTGTTTGAATCTCCACATATCAAGAGTGTACCTTGTTTGTGAGTGTCTATTACTTGAAGTAAATGGGAGAGAAATGATGTCGGTCTCTTATTTGGAGCATAGTAAGAGACTACTGTAATTGGGATGTCACATAGATGACCTGTGAGTATAAGGTAACGGCCTTCTGGATCGTTGATTTCTGCTAAGGGGGGAAAAAGTGTGGATCGATGGAAAGGTATTAATACCTTTAATATTAATATTAAATTAGTATTAATATTAAAAAAGGTGTTTGGATTTGGCTGAGGCAGTAAAAACCTGGGGGTAACTTGAACCAAAGTATTTAGGTGTTGAAGAATCAGTAAAGTGTGTCTCTTGGAGACACAATATGTGAGCTTTAGATGAAGACAACGACCTGAACACTTTTGTTCGCTTTTGGGGAATGTTTAGACCTTGTACATTCAATGTAAGTACATTTAAAGGAGCTATATATAAATCTTAAGTAGGTTATAATTAAACATATCAGGTATAGCTTGTACCATCAGACTTACCCCGGAGAAGGACAGAGAGAAAGAAAGAAATAGAAACAGAATATGAAAGAAGAAGGAAATAGGAAGTATATTTATATAGTCCACTTGTAGTAGTTTAAATATGTGATAAAAAATAAAATGTTGGCGTACCAGGTGTGCATGTCTAGCAGACCTGGAGGCACGAAGTCTGTAAAATAGGGGATGCAGTGACCGCTTCCCAGGTTCTTCACGGCAAAAATCTAAAAATATAACAGTTAAACTTAGACAATCTTATTGGTAATATAGTTAGATATAAACTTATATGAGAGCAAAAAATAGATAATTCTCTATTTAATGACTAAAATAATTAAATAAAAAGTAGGTACTACTATTTTAGTTCAGTAATTTGTGTTTTATCGTATACTTCTATTCAGAAGTATTAGGTTAATTGCCCTAGGGTTATCAGAGGTGGTAAAGGTATACTTTTGGAGTCAGATTAGTGAGAGATAGAGTATTTGTTGAAATGATTCAATTAAGTATATGGAGCATTTGGAGTATAGTTTAGTTTTGTAGTTTACAAATGGAGAGGGAGAAGGGGAAAAATAAAAATAAAAAGAGGAGATGTGGTAGGGGAGGGGGGAGTAGGAGGGGAGGGGGGGGGTTTAGGGAGCTAAGTGAGGAGGGGGAATAAGGGGTAGGGAAAGTTGAGAGGGATTAAAGAGGGAGGAATTAGAAGTAAATAAGGAATATGTGAACATATACTCTTTTAAACCTCGTACACACGATCGGATATCCTATGGATTCTAATCCGATGGTTTTGTCCATCGGAAATCCGATGAAGCTGACTTACATCAGTCTTGCCTACACACCATCAGTCAAAAAACCGATCGTCCCAAACGCGTTGACGCAAAACACTCCGATGAGCCGAGAAAAATGAAGTTTAATGCTTCTGAGCATGCGTCGACTTGATTCTGAGCATGCGTGGGTTTTTTATCCGATGGACTTGCCCATAGACGATTGGAATTTGCTATCAGTTTTTGATCCATCGGAAAAATTTAAAACATGTTCTATTTTTTAAAACCGATGGAAAAAAGACCGATGGGTCCCATACACGATCGGTTTATCCGATGAAAAAAGTCCATCGGACTGTTTTCATCGGTAAAACCAATCATGTGTACAGGGCTTTATACTTAACCTTTGTGATTAGGAAATCTTAACTGATGTGTTTTGAGTTCAATACATAGGCCAAACTACAGTTTGGATAATTTAATCATGCAGTTGAGGGAGTTCTTTGTATAATGTAGAGATTATTCAGTCCATAGAGTCTGGAAGATCCAATTCTGGGGAGTTGAAGCGACCTCTTTTGGATGTAGCTTGTCTGCTTCTGTCAGTTTCAGGTTTTGATGAATTTTGTGGAGAGCTGGATAGCGTGCGCCGGCGAGGACTTGTAGATGATTTGTTGTATAGCTGGAGTTTTTGCAGTGTGGTCTGTAGTTCTTCCGTGGATCTACTTGTGTATTTGGTTCCTTGGTGGGTGAATCGAACAGCGAATGGGAAATCCCAATGAAAAGGGATGTGGTGGTGTTGGAGATTTTGAAGTAGAGGTTTCATCTCACGTTGTTTGGCTATTGTTATTGGCGATAAATCTGCGAATATTTGATAAGAATATCCTTGAAAAGTTAGGGTTTCTTTAATCCTGGCTGCGGCCGCATAAGCTGATCCTTAGTACGGAAGAAATGGAATTTAATAATTATGTCACGCGGAGGTCCTTCTGTTTTGGGTGGTGCTAATGCCCTGTGAATTCTATCGAATTCCAGTCTCTCAATAGGGATGGAAAGGGGACAATTCCTGAAAGAGCGCTGTCATGGACGATTGAAGATCAGTGATTGATTCAGGTATGCCTCTTATGCAGAGGTTTGACCATCGTGCTCTGTTTTCGAAAGTCTTCCAAACGCGTTTGCACAGTCAAATTTTCATCTCTGAGTAGCTCAAGTTCGTTATCATGGGAAACTACATTGGTTTTAATGTCATCCATTCTACATTCTAAGTCTGCAGTACGTTGGCCTAAGTCACGAATCTCTTTAGTCAATTTCTCTGTTATTTGGTCAGAGGTCTGTTGCAGAGCTTTATGAAGCATCTTCTCTATTTGTTTAAAAATATTTGGGTGTAATGTCTCAGTTTGTTGTGTTAATGAACCGGCACTTTGTTCATATTCTGTGTAATTTGAGTCCTGTGTAATTTGAGTCATGTGAAGAACTGTGAAGGCTTTAGCTGTGTGAGGTGAATTAGACAGTGCCATTACAACAGAGCCTCTAAGTGGTTTTTCCTTGTGTGTTTTTGCCTTGGCTTTCCTGTGGGTCACTCCAAAAACCATACTATTATGTTCCCAGGGCATTAGGGAAGATTATGGAGTAGTTTTTTTTTTTTATTGCTGCAAGGCTCCGGTTTCAAAAAAAAAAGTGGGCGTTTGTTTTAATACTGGCATTTTGGGGTTTTCATTTTGTTTTTTCATTTTTTTAAAGTTTATAAAGTGTTTTTTAAGTTTGGGAGGCTCTAAGTTGAACATTCACTTGTTACTGTTCATGGAGCTGCCAGTTTTTTGCATCATGCCACGGAATCATTTCAATGAAAATAAAAACAAAGTTCAACAACAGTCTGCACCTAATCTTCCTCACATAATTTTTCTCTTATTGACCAAAAGCCCATATCCCAATAGAAAAAATAAAATGTTGGCATACGCCATTTAAGTCTATTATCCCTGATTAAAACCGCCTTGCTGCTGGCCAGTTTTACACTTCTGTATCATCTGCGGTGTCTTAATTCTTGTAGCAAAACACCTGCCTTTACTCTACAGGGTCTATTTAATCCTGACGCCAAGTCAGGATAACAGAACCCCCGCCTGGCCGCCATTCTGCTATAGGCCGGGCGGGAAGTAGTTAAGCTTTAGAAATTCTACTAATAGGTATTGAGCATTTAAATGTAATTGATATGCAACATTTTCAGAGGAGCTTGTCAGTTGCAATTAATAATTCGATGCTAACACCTGCAATCCATACCACTGGTCAGCCAGTGATAAATAGCACAACCAAGTGTTGAAGGCACCAGTTTTCATAGCCTATAAATTTCTTTAATATTTATGGCAGCAACGTTTAAGGATGAGTTTTGATCATTTGAATATGAATAATATAAGTAAATCAACTAAAGTTTAGTTTTAGTTTAGCTGAGAACAAAACCAATCATCCCAAGGTCAGTTACAGCAAGTTGAGTTCTATGCTGCCCCGGCCGGGAGGGTTAGTGTTTCCCAGGTCCGACCCACTGATCCTGTGCTTTATAAAAAGGGACATGAGTCCTGTCCAGAGGGAGTTGGGGAGATGTAGACATGTCCACACAGCCTACTGCTGAATCCAGAGCATATATGGATAAAGAACCTTCTGCAGAGTACGTGATCACTGAGATCTACAAATCGCCTGAAGACACCTGATCTGGAGCTCTGACATAATGGACTCTATCTTGTGCAGGTATGCTGGGGCAGCTTCCAAGGTTGAGTTAGGGATTAAGGATGTTAGGAAAAGACTACGCTTTGTTATGTATGCTGCAAATTTCCAGTAAAGTATTTGAAACGTTGTCCTTGCCTGGTCTGAAGTTACTCAAAGGGTGTAATGCATGCAGATTATACTCTGATCTACCTAGGGGATACTGATAGTTCTTTGCAAAATGTGATGAGTCTGATAGCTGACTTTGGACAGCTGTCGGGTTTTAGCATCAATTGGAGTAAGTCGGTACTTATGCCCCTGGGCCCCCTGCTAAGGCCCTTGCCGGCATGCGCAAGGGATGTGGTAGTAGTTGAGGAATTCCGTTATTTAGGCATCCAAGTGACCACGGACCCCACCCAGTACCTTGAGTTAAGCCTGGCACCGCTGCTTAGGAAGTTCCGACTGAAAAGTTTTGCTTGGAAAAAACTACCTCTGTCGGTTACTGGTAGAGTAAATTTAATTAAAATGGTTTGGGCCCCCCAACTCTTTTATATATTTCATAACTCCCCCATATGGATAAAGCACAGATGGTTCACCCAAATTGATAGTCAGTTTAGGGATCTGATCTGTGGTAACAAACCAGCTCGCATTAGCTTGCGCTCCCTACCACTGGTTAAGGACCAGGGTGGTCCACACGCCAGATACTATTTTATAGCCTCACAGCTGCAACATCTAGGTAATTGGGGAGCGGAGGATGATTCTGACCTGATTCGATCCTTACTGGTTCCTAGTGTTTCTAGTCTCCCAGCAGTAGCACATTTAGAATCGGGGCTTACACATTTGCAGAATAATCTCCTCACTGTTACCTTGCTAAATACCTTATGGAAATATATTCGGTCTCTCCTACACATTAGGGGGGTATGTCCGTTGACTCCCATATGGAGAAACAAGTACTTTATAGAGCTCCTCAAATTAGAGGACTTTCGCTCTTGGGAGGAGGCAGGCATTCATTACATCACGCAGTTATACAATGGCACTGTTCTAAAATCCTTCACAGATCTCAGGGAAGAATTTTCCCTTCACAGGCATCAATTTTTTAAATATCTCCAACTGCGCCATGCGCTTCAGTGTGAGAGCAGACTTTCAATACTGGCGGCGACAAGGCACCCCCTGATGAATGATGTACTATTGATAGACGAGAGAAAGGGCATGATATCAAGAGTGTATGTGAGATTGCTGAACGCCACACATGATGCTAGTAAGCTTCCCTGTAGGAGGGGTTGGGAACGAGACTTGGGTCCCATTGATGGAGACACCTGGGAACTATGTCTAACATCCGCACCCTTAGTGTCCGTTTCTGCATCACAGAGGCTATCTCACATTTACTTACTGCATCGGGTATACAGGACTCCAGCTCGTCTACACAAATGGGGGATTAGAGATACTCCATTGTGTCCAAAATGCAATAGCCACACTGGTGACCTTTTACATATGATGTGGAAGTGCCCAAAGCTCTTCAGGTACTGGCATTATGTTCTTACCACTATTTCGCAAGTGTACCAGTTCCCGATCCTGCAGGATTCGATTGTGTGCCTACTTGGTGTCTTGGAGATACCCACTTTATCACCGAACGAACATGCAGCAGTATTGCGCTTACTATATGTGGCCCGCAAGGCAATTGCGAGGCTTTGGATAACTCCGAGGGTACCAACGGGCAGACAGTGGGTAGAACTGGTGTACAGCCTGCTGATACGTGAAAAGCTTACTTACCAACACCGTGAAGAAATTTTACTCAGTGTGGCAATCATGGTTAGATACCCCGGGACTGGGTCCAATTCAATTGGTGAAGCACAGGCTTCTACAGATGTGATATGATGGATGGAAGGGCCTGGATGGGCTCTGGGATGTGATGTTATAGGTGTCCAAGATGGCTTAGGGGAGATGTTTTAGTGGATGGTCCGCACTTTTTATTTTATTTTTATTTTCTCTTTTTGTTTTGTAGACTGGCTATCTTATTCCCCTTAAGGGATTAGCCGTTTTATTATTACTTTTTACTTTCTGGTTTACATTAGTTCTTGAGGTTTCCACTATTTACAAAAGGCAATTCTGTAGGTCGATTATTGGCCATCTATCAGGGTGTATGTTCCAACCGCATGTCATTTCAATGTAGGTGTTACGTACTGTATCAATGTACTATACCCATTTCTTTGCTGCTATGCCAGTTTATAGTACTTTCTGTATTTGCATATGTGTACATTGGTAGTATGTTGATGATACTACCTTAAATCTCTTGTTGCATATGTCTTTCTATTATATGTATGTCTGCCTAGTTTTTCAATAAACTCGTTTTTGATAAAAAAAAAAAAGGGTGTAATGCATGTAACCGGTACACATAGTCTACAGTCGGGTCAGTTAAACACATTGGGGTATGAAGACAGCAGTACAAGAGTTAATACAGTGTGAAGGTACAAGTGGTTACTAAGGGTAACAAAGGTTTCACATGCAGCCTGTCGTAAGTGTGTTCATGTGACAGGTGGGATAGCCTCTTGCAGGAGGAGATGTTGTCGGCACTCTCTCCATGAGCAGGTCTGTCTCCCAGATGCAGATGCAGATACAGCACCACAGAGGTCTTCAGCCTGTGCACAGCTACGGAAGAGCAAAGGTTAAGTTAGTGTGCACATCGAGCCACGCTAGGTGCACAGCATGGCCCCATCCAATAATGGGAGTGAAGTAGCAGAGATGCACCGGACAGGTGGAAAACGCATTGGCTCAGCGCGTCTCTCCTAATTGCATAAGTGACCGTGGTGGTGTACATTAACATCGAAAGATTTAACTAGACTTCAGTCATCTGTTCAAGCAAAGGTACCCCATGTGTAAGGCAAAAAAAGTGCCTAGCATAGCCCAGAAGAATCCACCCTGGGGTAGGCCCCCTATGTGACCCACACTTGAAGTGTGACAACCATCTAACCCCCTACCCCTACATATTTAATGCAAGAATTTTACTAAGCTTTAATGCAGAGCCCTACCTGTTGGTGTGTGCACTGAAACTCATGTATTGATATGCTCACTTCCTACTTCCTTCGCCCATTCCTGGTTTTTAAACCCTAACTCTAGGTTTCTTGTGACTTTAAATAGTTTTTTGGGCCAAGCTGGTACAAATGAATTATTTGTTTCACTTTGCTGGTAGAGCTGTATAAAATGTATGTAGCATCAGCTACATACAGTGTACAGCTAGGTGTGTTCCAGCAGCAAGACAGGGACTTCCTCTCCTACTCCCATAACAAAATCAGGCGGAAGCCTTGTATTTCATTAGTAAAGGGCTTCCTCTGATTGACTGAGGTGGAGAGGCATGATGTCACATGATGATGATGCTCCCAGTGGGCACATCTGTTAGTAAATCAGTTTTTTGGACCAGCTATTTAAAGTCACAACAAACCTGGAGTTAGGCTTTAAGTGCTGATTGGGAGTATTTTTCCGATAGTCACAGTCAGTTCTAATTTTCTTTTTCTAGGAAGAACAGTAAGCCATTTCTTATAGGCCAAAACAATGTCATTTTTGGGGAGTTCTATGTACTGACATAATGAACCATATACATAGAAGCCATGTTTGAATTTTTCTCCCGCTGCTGTCAATCAAAGTCAGCTAGCCAATCAGGGAAATAAGGGGGCGGAACTGGGTCGGGGCTCCGTGTCTGAATAGACACAGGGAGCTGTGACTCAGCTCAGGTGCCCCGAAAGCAAGCTGCTTGCTGTGGGGGTACTGAACAAGAGGAAGGAGCACAGTAGAGGGAGCCAAGAAGAGGAGGATCTGGGCTGTGCAAATTCACTGCAACAGAGCAGGTGTGTATAACATGTTTATTATTTTTATAGGAAAAAAGAACGAGCATTTACAATTACTTTTAGAAAAACGGGCTTACCATTTTAGGATTATTTTAAAAATCAAAGTTTTTCAGTTTTCAAAAAATGCTGCAGCTTACTAGTACTGTACTATCACTGTGTTAGTTTTAATTTTTCAGGCATCAGAACATCTTCAGCATGAACAGAGAATACCCGTTATCAAGCCCAAATTGCAGTATACCTGTCACTTTTTAAGACTAACCGAAAGCATAAAACAATGTTATCTTTCTTCTGTAAGCTATTAATCTGCCAATCCCCATGTAAAGTATATGAACAAAGGCAGACATGTTTGTTGTCCAATCTGTGTTACAACAATCGATCACACCATGGATGCAGGGGAGAAGTGAGTGTGGCCTGCCAAGGATATGAAATGGGTTATTCATATCAATAATTGGTGAAAATAAATGTAAACAAGCCTGAAAAAAAGAAACTGCACACAGGCACTTCAGCTAAGGACTGATTACATTTTTTGTTTTTGTTTTTTACTTTAACACCTTACTGCTGATTTCCCCCAGCCCTTTAGGGATTCCTAACGCTAGAGGAGTTTCCTGGGCCGACCAATTCTGTCATCACAGTGATTGGCTGTCACAGTGATCACACGATCAGGAGCGCATCCTACCATTTCTAGAATGTAAACAGTGATTGGAAGCTGTCGGTGACAGTGGCTGTATACATACACAGTATGTGGCAGCCCAGTGTTAAATCCAACCATCATGCTGCCACATATGCATATGGTCAGCGGCAACATATTAAAGTGGTTGTGAAGGCTGAAGGATTTTTATCTTCTTGTTCAAGTATTTTATTACTATCCAAGAACAAAGTGCAACAAAAACCATGTCAGTTTTGAGACATAAAGCTTGAAAGAAAGAACTCATCCAGTCAAACATGAGAATGACTACATATGTGATTATAACAGCATAAATAAAGGTCAGACATTGGTAATAAATACAATGTTAAAACAAAGTTCAAGTGGGAGAAGTCTCTGATAATAGGGCGTTGTGGGGAATAGCTGGAGGCATGCGTTACACAATCATATTAAGATAATGTAGTCTGCCATTGGGATGGGGGAGACAAAATTTACAAGGATAATTTAGTCGATAAGGGCATGAGTAGGCCTCTACTGTGTACGGGCCTGCATGCAGAATTGGGAAAGACAGACTGTGGGAGAGGACTATAGTTCTCAACGGGGCTAAAATGACATGAAGTTAAAAAGTTAAGGGTAGGCGGTGGGTATAAGTAGAAGAAAGAGGGAATACAGTTTAGGGAAGAAAGGAAAGGGGGAGGGGGAAAGAAGAAGAGAAAGAAGGAGATTGGTGTCCCGGGGGGAGACTGGAGTCCCAAGCAGGTGATGTTAGAGATTATACGGTGGGTACTTAAATGAACTTAGGGAAGCAATAGTGTGGGATCAAAGTTAGGGGGCAAGAAATTGGTCACCCATGGGTCCCAGAGCTTCTCATATTTGGCTACCTTATCCAAAAGTACAGCCTCAATTTTAGCCTGGATCATTGCCTGTGTGACCCATTTACGAGCTGCAAGGACACTAAGGGAGGGGGTTTTCCAAGCCTTCACTATCGTCTGCTTAGCTGCAGTGGGGACCTGGAGCAGTAGTTTGATTTTTTGGTAACTTAAATCTTGTGGTTTCTGATTCAAAAGAGCTACAGAGGGGTCCAGGGCTATGGGGGTTTCAATAATACCACTCTAGGAGTGGATAGCGGTTTAAATAATAAGTCGCTATTTAAACCACCACAACCCTCAAACAAACACGTCGATGTTTTTAAACAAATGGTTTTAAAGGATGTGGAGAAATTAGTACCAAAGAAACAAGTGAATCCAAGGTACATTGAGGATGCACTTAAATTTCTGGAAGCAAGAAAAGATGTCATCATAAGACCCGCCGATAAGGGTGGGGGAGTGGTGATTCTAGACAGCGCATATTATCACGCCCAACTGATGGACATGTTATCAGATAAAAACACTTACACACAACTGACCAAAGACCCAACGAACGATTATCAAATAAATTGTAGCGATATGTGAATAATTGTTGAATAACACCCTGCCTGTGAAAAAGTGATAACAATCCAGAAATCAGATGTCAATAGTCCATCATAATAGGAAACATATCAAAAGTCTCTGGTAAATAAAAACCGACACGTTTGTGGTAGTTAAATGATACTTCCAAGATCTTGAATAAATTGTGAAATGAAAAGTGACTACCACCGATATAAAGGAGGCTTACCAGAATCTGTGGACCCTAATAGACATACGTCTAGAGGGTCGACTCAAGCTTTGGATATTCCACACAGGACATGGTCATGCCGTCATTTTTATATTCATTGTTTATTTTCTATGCATATACAGTACATGTTGTTTTTTGGCTTTATAGTCTGCAACATGGAGTTTGCAAATTGCCTTTTAGATTGACAATTTTATATACATTCCAAGTTTTTATCAAATAAATATAGGAATATATATATATTTTGTAGTTAACACACCTTTTTGGTCTCTCTTGAAGCTGATAGCCTAATTTTATATAGCTATAGGATATGGGGGCTATGCGCTCGTTAAGGGCCAGGAGGAATACATTTACTTCCTTGTTTTTCTTTAGTGGGGGGCATCACATGATCGCGAGTTGGAGCGCATCACGTAACCGCGAGTGATGTGATGCCCGTCACATGATCGGGAGTGTATACGTGTTCCTGCACGACGTAATGCGCGTTCTGTGGGAGCGGACACACCATGGGCTGAATGTATGCACTTCCTGTACCCTCGGTAACGGAGTTATGTGCCTTTTGTGATTATAGCATAGGGCACTCCCCCATATTATGAGATACATTGATACAGGGGTCAGAGTTCAATCCGCCCCTGTTTGATATCAGCCAAGTGTATCTCTCTTTTTTCCAACCTATATGATTCATCACATGTGGGGGTCCGCTATGTTACATTCAGCGTCCCTTTATTTTTTACATATTGGTTCTCATCTTTTATATACAAGCCCCAGACCAAGCATGGAACATTATAGTGTTAGCACTCATTTCATATGGAGGGGTGGAGCGCACGCCGGTGCGCCATTTTGGATAACCCAGAAAGTGGTTGCTCATGTGATGAATTTCCAGGTGAGGTCTTTCTCTTTCAATTAGGGGGTCATGGTATCTATATATTTTGTGGAAGCAGCAGTGGATGCACACCCCAGACGATGCAACTTCTTGCGAAACGCGTCGGACATTCCACTGTTGCCATTTATACTATTTGAAAGCGCTTGTTTGATCATCTTGATGTAAGTGTATCTACCTACATTAAATTATATTCCCAAACAGTATTATGCTATGTGCCCTTCCTTTTTCCTCTATATGGCCATTGGCTTTCATTTTGGTTAAACCATCATTGGGTCACCATCTTTCAAGTTTCTCCATCTTTCCACCATCGGTTGTCGTGAGTGAAGTCCTGTGTGGAATTACCAGCTGAGGATTCTTCAGTGATATATATCCAAAGCTTGAGTCGACCCTCTAGACGTATGTCTATTAGGGTCCACAGATTCTGGTAAGCCTCCTTTATATCGGTGGTAGTCACTTTTCATTTCACAATTTATTCAAGATCTTGGAAGTATCATTTAACTACCACAAACGTGTCGATTTTTATTTACCAGAGACTTTTGATATGTTTCCTATTATGATGGACTATTGACATCTGATTTCTGGATTGTTATCACTTTTTCACAGGGTGTTATTCAACGTTTATTCACATATTTTAGCGCTATAATTTATTTGTTATCTTGTTTGCACCTTTTTGTCTATTGGTTTGTAGCTGCTCACTTTCACAAGCAGCGCGGAATTTTTTGTATTTGTTCCAACGAACGATTATCGCAAGGATCTGACTAACTTGGTGGAGTATGGATACAATACGAGGATATTAAATATAAATGAAAAAAGGTACCTCATCTCAAGTTTCAGAAGCGTACCAACAGTGTACACCCTACCCAAGGTACACAAAGACCCTCATAACCCACCGGCTAGACCGATAGTAAACAGCATCAACTCGGTATCGACCCATGTAGGGCAGTATTTGGACAACTTCCTGCAACATAGCGTGGTGGAAACAAGAGCGGTTTTAAAGGACACCAGACAATTTTTACAGCTTTTTAAAGATCTTAACCACTTAAGACCCGGACCAATATGCAGCATAAGGACCAGGCCCCTTTTTGTGATTCGGCACTGCGTCGCTTTAACTGACAATTGCGCGGCCATGCGACGTGGCTCCCGAACAAAATTGGCGTCCTTTTTTTCTCACAAATAGAGCTTTCTTTTGGTGGTATTTGATCACCTCTGCGGTTTTTATTTTTTGCACAATTTAAAAAAAAAATTGCAATATTTTTTACTTTTTGCTATAATAAATATCCCCAAAAAATATATAAAAAAATATTTTTTTTCCTCAGTTTAGGCCGATACATATTCGGCGTTTATTGATTGATTTGCGCAAAAGTTATAGCGTTTACAAAATAGGGGGTAGTTTTATGGCATTTTTGTAAAAAAAAAAAAAATTTGGCTAGTAATGGCGGCGATCAGCGATTTTTTTCGTGACTGCGATATTATGGCGGACACATTGGACACTTTTGACACTATTTTGGGATCATTGTCATTTTTACAGCGACCAGTGCTATAAAAATGCACTGGTTACTGTAAAATGACACTGGCAGTGAAGGGTTTAACCTTGAGGGGGCGCTGTAGGGGTTAAGTGTGCCCTGATTTGTGTTTCTTACTGTGGGGGGGCGTGGCTTAGCGTGTGACGTCACTGATCGTATTTCCCTATTGCCGGGAACAGACGATCAGTGACAGGCACACTAGGAAGCACGGGGAGAGGTTTGTTTACACTTACCTCTCCCCGTTCTTCCTCTCTGTGACCTGATCGCAGGACACCAGCGGCGATTGGGTCCGCTGTTCCCGCGGTGACGGTCACGGAGAAGAGGACCGGGTCGCGAGCGTGCCGCCGGAGGCGCGCTCGCGACCCACGGCTGGGCTCTTAAAGGGGACGTACCTGTACGCCCATGTGCCCAGCCGTGCCATTTTGCTGACGTACATCGGCGTGCGGCGGTCCTCAAGTAGTTAATATACCAAAAACTGGTGATGTGTTCTTAGTGTGAGGGGGTTAGCTCGGCAGCGGGTGTGTGTGATCCCCTGGATGGGCTCCCCACACAAAAACAGGCCCAGCAGACGGAGGTTGTGGTTTTCAAGATCAAAAAGGTGCGGTTTATTTCTTTATTTACAGTGACAAAAAAACACAGCAAAGCAAAAAGAAACATAAACAAAATAAACCCTGGTCAACTTGACCTCTGACTAAACATGCAGGTTTCCTAACTAACAACTGGGATCAGCCTGGTGCTGTCCTAGTCCCTAAGTCCCTGGTTTAGTAAATGTCCAAACAAATAGCCACACAGGCTTTGTCTCACCGCACAGGGGTTCACTCTCCCTAGACAGTCCACACAGGTCTGGGTCCAGGCATGAGCAAACACCTAATGAATCTGGGAGTTTTTATAGAGGCCTTAAACGAGCTGACAAGCTTCAGCTGGTCTCATCAACTCCCTGCCTGCACGACGCCCAGCACTCTCCCTAGAGGTATGAATCATCCATGAGCCCACTAGCCTCAGCTGGGCTTCATCAACTCCCTCCCTAGTTGTATAAGTCGGCATAAAGCCTGAATCTGGGAGAAATATATCTACCCCCCTGGATGCAACCAGGTGACTTTACCTTCCTGCTGTCACATACCCCCCCTCTTGTTTTAACCTTGGGGTTGGAACACCAGCAATCAGGCATTCATGTACTCGAGACAAAGCATCCACATTCCCCATTTGAACGCCAGGGCGATGCTTTACTGTGAAGTTGAATTCCTGTAGGGCCAGGAACCACCTATTCACTCTTCTATTTGTCTCCTTGTTTTGAGCCATCCACTTTAACGGAGCGTGATCCGTAACCATGTCAAAGTGGCTACCTAGCAGATAGTACCGAAGGGAATCTAGAGCCCACTTCACCGCTAAACACTCCTTTTCAACCGTGGCGTAATTTACCTCATGGGACTTCAATTTCCTGCTGAGGTAAATGACTGGGTGCTCTTCCCCGTTCCAGACCTGGGACAATACTGCTCCTAACCCCACATCTGACGCATCACTTTGTACGACAAAGTCTTTAGAGAAGTCGGGTGAGTACAACACTGGCTGGCTACATAAGGCTTGTTTCAAGAATTGGAATGCTGCCTCAGCCTCGGGGGTCCATTTAATCATGACCGACCCTTTCCCTTTCGTCAGGTTGGTTAGGGGCACAGCCTTAGAAGCAAAGTGGGGAATGAAGCGCTGATAATACCCCGCGATTCCCAGAAAGGCTCGTACCTGCTTCTTGCTGTTGGGACGTGGCCAACTCTGGATGGCCTCGACTTTGTTGAGTTGGGGTTTTATTACTCCCCTCCCAATGGTGTACCCAAGATATTTGGCCTCCTCCTGCCCAATGGTACACTTCTTGGGGTTAGCCGTAAACCCTGCTTCCCGGATAGAGTTTAGGACAGCTTGCACCTTTGGCAGATGTGAGGCCCAATCTGTGCTATGGACAATTACGTCATCCAGGTAAGCCGCAGCATACTTCCGATGGGGCCTCAGTATCTGGTCCATTTTCCGCTGGAATGTGGCTGGCGCATTCTGTAACCCGAACGGCATTCTCTTATATTGGAACGCCCCGTCTGGGGTTACAAATGCGGTTTTCTCTTTGGCCGACTTGGCCAGGGGAATTTGCCAATACCCTTTTGTGAGGTCAAGAGTCGTCATGTATCGGGCTGTTCCCAGCCGGTCGATCAACTCATCTATACGTGGCATGGGGTAGGTGTCAAATTTTGTAACTTTGTTCAACTGACGAAAATCGTTACAAAATCGCCAGCTCCCATCCGGTTTAGGCACCAACACAATGGGACTAGACCAATCACTTTGGGACTCCTCTATCACCCCTAAGTTCAGCATTTTCTGTACTTCCTCCCGTATTGCCTCCCGTCGGGCCTCTGGGATCCGATAGGGTTTTAACTTCACCCTTTCACCGGGCGGGGTAATAATATCATGCTCTACCCCAGATGTTTGTCCCGGCAGCTCAGAGAACACCTCCTTGTTGCGAAGCACAAACTCCTTAACCTCCTGTTGTTGGGGTTGTGACAAGGTGGATGCTATTCCAACCTCCGGAATCACGCAACCAGTTTGAGCTGGTGACCAAGTTTCTGCGACTAGGGACTCTCTATCCCTCCAGGCTTTCAACAGATTAACGTGATAGATCTGTTCGGGCTTTCGCCTTCCTGGTTGTCTGACCTTGTAATTCACTTCGCTCACTTTTTCCATTATCTCGTAGGGGCCTTGCCATTTGGCAAGGAATTTACTTTCAACCGTAGGGACAAGTACCAATATCCTATCCCCCGGGGAAAAGGTACGGGTCTTGGCTCCACGGTTGTACACTCTCTGCTGTGCCAACTGCGCTTGGGCCAAATGTTCCTTCACGATGGGCATTACCTGTGCAATTCGATCTTGCATCAGGGCGACATGCTCAATCACACTCCTGTGGGGAGAACTCTCACTTTCCCAAGTTTCCTTGGCAATATCCAACAGCCCTCTTGGGTGTCTCCCATACAGTAACTCAAAGGGGGAGAATCCCGTAGAGGATTGGGGCACCTCCCTAATAGCAAACATCAAATAAGGAAGTAGACAGTCCCAATCCTTTCCATCTCTATCCACCACTTTCTTCAACATTTGTTTTAGGGTTTTGTTGAATCTTTCAACCAGCCCATCGGTTTGGGGGTGATACACAGACGTACGCAATTGCGTCACTTTGAACAATTTACACAGCTCTTTCATAACCCGGGACATAAAGGGTGTACCTTGGTCCGTAAGCAGTTCTTTACAAATACCCACCCGGCTAAAAACAAGAGATAGCTCTTTGGCTATGGTTTTGGCCGAGGTATTTCGGAGAGGGATCGCTTCTGGATAACGGGTGGCATAGTCCATTATAACTAATATGTACTGGTGCCCCCTAGCGGACTTGATTATAGGACCTACCAAATCCATTGCGATCCTCTCAAACGGGACCTCAATGATGGGTAGAGGGACCAGCGGGCTACGGAAATGTGGCATCGGGGCCGACCTCTGACACACAGGGCAGGAGGAACAATAATTTTCTATGTCCTTCATCACCCCAGGCCAATAGAATCTCTGTAATACCCTCTCTCGGGTTTTCTCTGTCCCCAGATGACCTCCAAGAATGTGCCCATGGGCCAACTCCAACACCAACTTCCTGTAAGGTTTGGGCACCACAAGCTGCTCAACGATTTCTTCTGCCCTTTTTGCCACCCGATACAGTAGGTCCTTCTCTACGCTGAAGTATGGGTAAGTGCAGGTATTATCTGGGTTCACTAACTCGCCATCTATTTCCACTACGTTTTCCCGTGCCTTTATTAGGGCGGGGTCTTTTAACTGTTCTGTGGCAAAATTTTCCCTGTGAACCTCAAGATCAGAAAACTCCACAGACGGTAGGTTTTCGTCTGAGGAGGTGGGCTCCTCTCCAGTTTCTTGAGTCTCCCCTGCCAATACTGACAAGGGAAATTCGGGAGAGTCCTCACCACTCTCAGAGGAGTTCTGGCTATCACATTCCTGGTACATAGGGGCACCAGTGGGGGGCTCAGGATCATCCCACAGTTCCCAGAACTTCGGAAAATCCCTTCCCACAATGGCATCATGCGGTAATTGAGATACTAACCCCACTGGATGAGAGAGGGTACCTTTGGGGGTCTCGAAACACACTGTAGTCACTGGATACTCTCGGGTGTCCCCATGCACACAAATAACAGCTACCTTGCTATTCCCAGAGACCTCTGTTTTAACTAATTCAGCCTTTATCAGGGTCACAAGGCTACCTGAATCCAGCAATACCACAACATTTCTACCATTAATACACATTTTGCATAAATGTTTCTCAGTTCCCCGAATGGCAGTGCATGCGACTGTCGCACACAGCGACTGACGTCTGTCCGTCAGAAAGTCACATTGCATGGGTTCCTCCGCAACCGGGCAATTTGCTGCAATATGTCCCGCTTGCCGGCAGCGGTAGCAAACAATCCTTTTGGCTGCCTCTTGAGCCCCTGACTTCCCAGGCTGTTCTCGCCAAACTTTGGGTAGAGCTCCCACCCTCTCACTCTCTCCACCCTCACCCCTTGGAATCCTCTTATCCGCCCCTGGGGATGGTCTGGTCTTAGGGTGGAAAGTCCGAGAGTCTCTGGAAGAGGCCGTCAGGTTCTCTGTAGCCAAGTATTTCTCTACACGATCCACAAGACCATCGGCCGTCTCTGGGTCTCCATGGCTTACCCACTTTTGGATGGCAGTAGGAAGAGCTCTCAAAAACCGATCCATTACAACACGTTCCACAATCTCTGGTGCGGACAAAGTCTCTGGCTGTAGCCACTTCCTGCTCAGGTGAATGAGATCATACATTTGAGACCTGGGGGGTTTTCCAAGCTGGAAAGTCCAGTTATGCACACGCTGAGCCCGGACAGCCAGGGTGACACCCAGCCTTGCCAATATTTCAGCTTTTAGCATCACATAGTCTTTTGCTTGGTCAGACTCTAGGTCATAGTAAGCTTTCTGCGATTCACCAGTTAACAGAGGAGCCACCAGTCCAGCCCACTGCTCCTCAGGCCACTTTTCCCTTTCAGCAGTCCTTTCAAATGTGGTCAAAAATACCTCTGGATCATCCTCTCCAGTCATTTTTGTCAATAAACGACTCACCCCAAAGGACGCGGTATTAGTGGGACGGCTTTCCTCACTGGTCTGCGGACGTTGCTGCATTACTGCTTCCATCTGTTGTTGTAGTCTCTGCTCTTGCTTCTGCAATAGGTCTATGAAGCGGGCCTCAGATTGCTGCTGGGCTTGTTGCTGAGCCTCCAGACTCTGTTGCAAAGTTGCAAGGCTCTGTTGATGAGCTTGCTGCTGGGCTGCAAGGCTCTGTTGATGAGCTTGCTGCTGGGCTGCAAGGCTCCGTTGATGAGCTTGCTGCTGGGCTGCGAAGCTCTGTTGTTGAGCTGCAAGGCTCTTTTGAAAACCTGCATTTGTCTGCTGTTGATTGGCATTTGCTAGAGCCAGCTGTTTCAGTATCTCCTCCATGCTGGCCTAAAAAAAACTGCCCGCATTCTCCACCAACTGTGAGGGGGTTAGCTCGGCAGCGGGTGTGTGTGATCCCCTGGATGGGCTCCCCACACAAAAACAGGCCCAGCAGACGGAGGTTGTGGTTTTCAAGATCAAAAAGGTGCGGTTTATTTCTTTATTTACAGTGACAAAAAAACACAGCAAAGCAAAAAGAAACATAAACAAAATAAACCCTGGTCAACTTGACCTCTGACTAAACATGCAGGTTTCCTAACTAACAACTGGGATCAGCCTGGTGCTGTCCTAGTCCCTAAGTCCCTGGTTTAGTAAATGTCCAAACAAATAGCCACACAGGCTTTGTCTCACCGCACAGGGGTTCACTCTCCCTAGACAGTCCACACAGGTCTGGGTCCAGGCATGAGCAAACACCTAATGAATCTGGGAGTTTTTATAGAGGCCTTAAACGAGCTGACAAGCTTCAGCTGGTCTCATCAACTCCCTGCCTGCACGACGCCCAGCACTCTCCCTAGAGGTATGAATCATCCATGAGCCCACTAGCCTCAGCTGGGCTTCATCAACTCCCTCCCTAGTTGTATAAGTCGGCATAAAGCCTGAATCTGGGAGAAATATATCTACCCCCCTGGATGCAACCAGGTGACTTTACCTTCCTGCTGTCACATTAGTTACAGCAGACGTAGCATCTCTTTATACAGTTATAAATCATGACAATGCTTTGCTAGCCCTAAATTTGGCCTTAAGCAAGAGAGACGACTTACCATTTGCACAAAAAAAGTTTTTAGGAATTGCGTTGGATTACTGTTTGAGTCATAATTATTTTTGCTATGCTGGTAAATTTTATATGCAGACTAAGGGTGCAGCAATGGGCGCCAAGTTTGCACCATCCTTAGCCAACCTATTTATGAGTGCCTGGGAAGACAAATCCATATATAAACAGCAGAGGAAAGAGTTGTTTTTTTTACAAAGGATTTATAGATTTTTTTTATTTGGGTAGGGGCAGAATCCTCCTTAGAATCTTTTGTGTCTGAACTGAACTGAACACAAACAATATCAAGTTAGAGTGTAAATGGAGTCGTAATCTACCGAAACAAACCAATACCAAACATGAATGGGGGTTCATCAGTGGATATCATACCCAATACAAGGAAGTGGAATTAATTTTTAAAAAATATTGGCCACTATTAACCTCTGATCGAGTTTTGACCAAAGCAATTCCTGAGAGCCCCGTTTTCATTTATAGAAAAGGACAATCATTCGGTGATAAGATAGTGAAAAAAATACTAGATCCTCCATCTAAACCAACTATGTTTTGGAATAACCCCGGTTTCTTTGCATGTCGCAGATGCATATCGTGCAGACAAGTCCACACCAGACTAAGAGGCATTACTGAATTTCAATCAACAGCCAATTCAAAAGTTTTTAAAATAAAGGATTTCATTTCCTGTATGACTACATATGTTGTCTATGCACTTCAGTACCCATGCAATCTGATGTATATCAGACGCACTAAACGAATGTTAGGTAAACGTGTGTCCAAGCACATAAATAACATAAAAATTGGATATAAGGACCACAGTGTCTCAATCTACTTTAAAACCAAACATAAAGGTGACCCCTCAGGTTTAAAATTCTGGGGTGTGGAAAAATTACACCCCGACTGGCGAGGTTGCAACCAAGTTAGGGAATTATCAAAGTGCGAGACTAAATGGATATACTTAACTGACACATTAAGTCCGAGGGGTATGAATGTAGAACTAGATTTAAATTGTTTTATAAGCGATTTTTAACTAGGTTTTATATACATTTTAGCAGTAGTTTTTTGATAGATTTTATAATTGCATTAATTGTATATATCCAACATTCAATTATTCTATGTGCGATTTCTGTGCGATTTTAGATCTAAATAATGTGGTTTTTTTTAGCAATTTTAGATTTCTTTCAGCCGGCTTCAGTGGCATTGAGATAATTTCCAAATCGCATGTCAGTCACTAATAGTCATACATAGTGATTGATTAATTATGTGTAAAGTTTATGTGTGTAATGAAGTAAAATACCTAAATAAGCACCATACACTGAACGATAAGATCTGAGTGACCAATATCAATTTGCAGTGGTTTTGAGTCCGTCTGATTTTTTGGTGAAATGAATCGTGGTATCATGTATTTAAATGAACAATGCGCATATTATGTTTATAATGTCAGCGTCTGCTCCGCAAACATAAATATAAAAGTGAGGTCTGTGCCGCCAAACATAAGTACGGTGATCGAGTTAAACCACAGCATATGCTTATAGCGCCACATACGGAGTGAAGAGAAGCAAATGGTTAAATAGTAATCCGCTCGATTTATTTGAGTTGTACCGTAGCTATTTTTGGTTTTTAAAATAGAAGATATGCGCTTTGTTCATATTTTAGAAATTACAATGTCACTGTGCAATAGAACTTTTATGTTTGCATACACGCTGAATGATGTACCATTGGCTGGTGAGGAACACTGCCAATTGGTTCCTGAAACACGTGACCACTGGAGGTGTGGTTCCGTGATGTTGTCAGGGTATTTAAAGACAATAGCTGCGCTGCGTAGCCATGCCCTCTGACGAAAGTGATTGACAGAAACTCCACGTCAGGGTGTCGCTACGCAGCAACCCATTCGGTCAGCATCTCCTCGCCTCTCCTTCCCGGGAACACCGCGGGAGCGGTGACAGGTTAGACGGGAGTAGATGACTATGATTGTATCGTTGTTACATGCCCTATATTTACGCACATAATGTGAGTGTTTTATCGTGAGAATTGTTATCAAAAAATGAGTGTTGTACGGTATCACACTATGTGGAACTCTTTTGTTTATGACTCATGACGAGCATAATACAGATGGAAATGCCTAGTATCCTGTGACTATCTCCTTGGACTGACAGGCTTACACACCAGTGCAATCTGGTAAGTGGATTTCCCATAGGGCGCGAACACAAAGTGGTGTGGTGGAGGAAATTGTATCAAGCTGGAATGAGTGTTTATACCTTCCTATTTGGATGATTTATATCACATTCACCCTTTTTTATGCATCTTTTTTTATGGACTGTTCACCAAGTGAATCACCATATTTTAAACGGACTTGAAGCTTATATTGTGCTAATTTCTCCAGATTTCATATATACATCTTTTATATATTTATTAAGTTTTATTCTTGATAGTTTTAATAGCGCTGCTAATGTTGTAGTATTATTACTCTGACATATTTTTGATACAATTTCTTTACATTATAGTAGCTGCTTTACTTTGGTTTTTAACAAATCTCTGTGAGCGCTGAGGGAGAGATATAGAACATTTTTTTTATTTTTTCTCAATTTTTGATTGGTTGGAGGAACATGACCGCCAATTTGTGTACCAGTGTTTTCCCCTCTCTGTAGGCTCAATCAAGTAATGGGTGTGCATCTTCAAGGACAAGTGGCTAATGCTGTGTTCAAATAACTCAGCTGACTCCTCCGTGCCTGATGCTGGGGCTATGGCAGGAATAACTGTGGACAAGGAGGCATGTTTAGCCACTCTGGCAGCTGCAGTGGACTGTGCACCAGTTTCTGCTTGGGTGAAAGAGGATAAGGATAGTTTAAACCAGTCCACCACCTCCTCTGCATGCTGTGGCTGAATAGCACGAGCAACATCACTAAACAGAGGAAATAATGCCCTGCCTGAGGACTGACCACATCCACCTTTGCCTGTGGACACATACGCACTGTAATATATGGCGTTAAACTTGCAGTAACGCACTGAACTATACTGTGTTAAATGAAAGATAATGCACTGAAATATATGGAATTGAACTTGCAGTAACCCACTGAACTATACTGCGTTAAACGGAAGGTAACGCACTGCAATATATGGCGTTAAGCTTGCAGTAACATGCTGAACTATACTGCGTTAGGCGTGCAGTAACGCACAGAAGTGTACTGCGTTAAACGACACGTAACACACTGAAATATACTGCGTTAAGCGCGCACTAATGCACAGAATTGTACTGCGTTAAACGGCACATACTGTAACGCAATGAAATATACGGCGTTAAACTTGCAGTAACCCAATGAAATATACTGTGTTAAACGGTCACTATACTCACACTGACTGATCTAGCCCTACATTCACACTAATGTAAGGATGAATGGTGGTTGCACTACATTCACACTGAGTGAACTATCCCTACATTCACACTAATGTAAAGATGAATGGTCGCACTACACTCACTCTGAACAATCCCTAGATTCACACTAAACTGATATTCTGCACTGACAATAGAATCAGAATAGCACACTATAGCACACTTATGCGATCGGACATTCCGACAACAAAACCGTGAATTTTTTTCCGACGGATGTTCGCTCAAACTTGTCTTGCATACACACGGTCACACAAATGTTGTCGGAAATTGCGAATGTCAGAAACGCGGTGACCTACAACACTACGACGAGCCGACAAAAATAAAGTTCAATGATTCCGAGCATGCGTTTAATTGATTCCGAGCATGCGTAGAATTTTTGTGCGTTAAATTGTGTACACACGGTCGGAATTTCCGACAACAACATTTGTTGTCGGAAAATTTGAGAACCAGCAAATTCCGACAACAAATGTCCGATGGAGCATACACACAGTCGGATTTTCTGATAACAAGCTCACATCGAACATTTGTTGTTGGAAATTCCGACCGTGTGTATGCAGCATTACTGTCTAATAGCACTGAACATAGCCCTGTTCTATCTCTCTCCACGTCGATATCACACTGAAAATGGCTGCTGTATTGAAAGAATACTTTTATAGTGTGGGGCGGGACTGAGAGCAATGAACCATGATTGGATAGGGTCATCATGACAGCGTCCAATCATGGCTCTGACAGTGCTCTGTGCCCTGATTGGGCAAAGCTTTCATTGCTTCAGCCAGTCAGGGCTTTCAATGCCCTATGCGGCAGCGCAGTGCATTGTGGTCATTCGGCAGGCTGAACAAACGGTCCAATGCCCCTATAATTTGGTTGTTCGGTGAACGTGCGAACAGCCAATGTTCGGCCCGAATTCATGCTTGGGCTGAATCGTTTGCCCATCCCTAGCTAAGACACAGCAGTGGGAACCATTGGCTCCTGCTGCTGTCAATCCCAGCCAGTAAGGAGGGCATGGGGGGGCAGGGCCGAGCCCCGTTCTGTGTGACTTATGAACACACAGAGGCGGCTCGGGAGCGAGTATGCATGCTGCTTGCGCTGGAGGCACTTAGCAGGGGGAGGGGACCCGAGAAGAGGAGGATCGGGGCAATGGTTTTGCACAGAGCAGGTACGTGTGACATGCTTGTTATTTATAAAAATAAAAAAAAATGTAAGCTAAACCTTTAGTATCACTTTAAGTTCTTTAGTGTACACACACATACATACAGTATTTCAAATAATAATTACATATATGTCCTGCCCCAGCAGGCTGCAGTCCTGCATAAGCATATTTATTTTGCTTGTAAAATCTTTAGGGACGGATACAGCTCTTTCATGAAACAATAATGTAAAATTACCAACAAAACAATAACCTGAATAGAAAAACAGGATTTAGGTTACAAAATTTTACCTAATGTCTTTACGGGTTTTCAACTTTATATAGTGCAATAGAATAATTTTATGTTTATATATTATATATATTTGTGAACATACACTTATTCATCATAAAGATAAGGACAAGCAATATTATATAACCCTAATGAGCTTCACAGTAATGGAAAAGACTTTAAAAAAAAAGGAATGTATTATGTCAAAATGATTGAACATTGTTTACATGTTAGAGGGTGTCAGAACTACATGCAAAAGTTCAATGGACTTCAGCTTTAAAATGTGACATAGATTGCACTGTATGTATAACAGATATCTTATGTCATTTTTCCTGGACATAAAGATTCAATTAGCATTTGTTTATTTATGATATTTAATTGGTTGTTTCTCATTCAACATACCTATTAAGCTAAAGTATTATTACAGTTAACATTTCACACATTGATATCACGTATTGTGATATATTTAAACATTGGTGTATGATTTTAGAATTCTGGAAGTAGGTAGTTAGTCTTATGTACTATTAGGGTCTGATTGTTTGGCTAGTAAATGTATTACATTTCTACATTAAAATCGCTATATAGAAATAGGTTTAAATATATAACTTTAAATGGATTAGTAGATGATCCTATACACCACATCCCTTAAAATTTCAAAGACACAGACCTATATTTAGATGAGTGGAACATTTTTATTTTTCAGAAATAAAAAAAATATAATTGGCATGTGTGTATGTATTCACACCCATTGTTATGAAGCCCATAAAAAATCTCTGGTGCAACCAATTACCTTCAGAAGTCACATAATTAGTGAAATGATATCCACCTGTGTGTCACATGATCTGTCATTACATATATACACAACTTTTTGAAAGGCCCCAGAGGCTGCAACACCTAAGCAAGAGGCACCACTAACCAAACACTGCCATGAAGACCAGGGAACTGTCCAAACAAGTAAGGGACAATGTTGTTGAGAAGTACAAGTCAGGGTTAGGTTATAAATAAAATATCAAAATCTTTGATGATCTCTAGGAGCACAATCAAATCTATCATAACCAAATGGAAAGAACATGGCACAACAGCAAGCCTGCCAAGAGACGGCCGCACACCAAAACTCACGGACCTGGCAAGGAGGGCATTAATCAGAGAGGCAGCACAGAGACCTAAGGTAACCCTGGAGGAGCTGCAGAGTTCCACAGCAGACACTGTAGTATCTGTACATAGGATGAAAATAAGCCGTATGCTCCATAGAGTTGGGCTTTATGGCAGAGTGGCCAGAAGAAAGCCATTACTTTCAGCAAAAAACAAAATGGCACATTTTGAGTTTGCGAAAAGGCATGTGGGAGACTCCCAAAATGTATGGAGGAAGGTGCTCTGATCTGATGAGACTAAAATTGAACTTTTTGGCCATCAAAGAAAACGCTATGTCTGGTGCAAACCCCACAAATCACATCACCCAAAGAACACCTTCCCCACACTGAAACATGGTGGTGGCAGCATCATGCATGTGGGGATGTTTTTAGCAGTCGGGACTGGGAAACTGGTCAGATTTGAGGGAAAGATGGATGGTGCTAAATACAGGGATATTCTTGAGCAAAACCTGTACCACTCTGTGTGTGATTTGAGGCTAGGACGGAGGTTCACCTTCCAGCAGGACAATGACCCCAAACACACTGCTTAAGCAACACTTGAGTGGTTTAAGGGGAAACATGTAAATGTGTTGGAATAGCCTAGTCAGAGCCCAGACCTCAAGCCAATAGAAAATCTGTGGTCAGACTTAAAGATTGCTGTTCACAAGCGCAAAACATCCAACTTGAAGGAGCTGGAGCAGTTTTTCAAGGAGGAATGGGCACAAATCTCAGTGGTAAGATGTGGTAAGCTCATAGAGACTTATCCAAAGTGACCTGGAGCTGTGATAGCCGCAAAAGGTGGCTCTACAAAGTATTGACTTTAGGGGGGTGAATAGTTATGCACATTGACTTTTCTGTTATTTTGTCCTATTTGTTGTTTGCTTCACAATAATAAAAAAAAATCTTCAAAGTTGTGGGCATGTTCTGTAAATTAAATGATGCAAATCCTCAAACAATCCATGTTAATTCCAGGATGTGAGGCAACAAAACACGAAAAATGCCAAGGGGGTGAATACTTTTGCAAGGCACTGTAGAAAACCTCATATCTTATTGTTACATAATATTAAAATATAACCATTTAAGAAATCATTATCATATGACATACTGTAAATACAGCCAGTAAAAATATATTACGTCACATGTTTATCCCTGGTAGCCAACCTCTAACTTTCAATACATAAATAATACTTGTTTATATGAGCTCTAATAAGCATCAAACATTTATAACATAATCCCTTTGGGTCCAAAAAGTACTTGATCCTATGTGGGTACAACCTAGTCCATACAATAGATTTGAGGTGGCTGAATTTAGCAAATTTTACAATTGGCTGGCACAGAAACTTAGGGATAATCTGTAATAACATGATAGTGTGCAATAAAGGATAAGTTCACCTTTCTAAAAAAAAAAAAAAAAAAAATAGGGGGGGCGCATGCGCAGGTGCCTGAGGGAATGGTAATGCCGCCTTAGAGCTCCGCTCCTCGGGAGTTCAAACCGGAGGACTACAGGTCCCAGCGGCACCGTAATCAACTCAAACCCGTTAATAACTCACCCCAGCACATACCTGTTAATGAAGGATGGTTATGAAGGGACAAAAAAGCAAATTTAAAACCGGTATTGTGACGGATACGGCTCACAGGCTGGCAGCTAAGATGGCGGCGTCATCCTCCTCCTCACAGCACAGCACTACACGGACTAAGAAATCTCTGCCTCTCAGCCAAAAAACACAGGCTTCTAATGGTGGTGAGACTGTCTATGATTTTAATGATACATTAAAGTCACAGCCTGATATGTTTAAGAAATTTGAATCTATGCTGCAGAAAGCCCTCAAGCAGACATCTGATCATATCACAGATAAACTAACTAAAGAAATAAGAGAGCTTGGCAGATTTAGAACTGAGAGTTGATGAAATTGACAATCATACACAGCATTATACAGTATATCTGAGTTCATGACCCTTAAAGAGGAGAACCTCACATTACAGTCATGTTTGGAGGACCAAGAGAACAGAGATAGACGATCAAATTTGCGGATCAGGGGTATCCCTGAATTCATTCTGAACCTATAGGTGACTATCACAGCGCTTTTTCAAGAATTAAACCCAGGCATTCCTATTGACAGACATGAAATAGATAGGGTCCATAGAGCTTTAGCACCACATAAAACCAATGGTCCCCCCAGGGACATAATTGCTAAATTGCACTATTATAGGAACAAAGAACAACTGTTAACAGCTGCCAGAGGTAAAGAATCTCTCAACTTCCAGGGCCATGCTTATCAGATTTTCACTGATCTGTTCCCACTCACGGCGGCAAAGAGTCGTGCGCTCAAACCCCAACTACAGGTGCTTCAGCATAATCACATCACCTATCATTGGGGGTTTCCTTTCTGTCTCCGATTTACCCATGTGGAAACTAGATATGTATGCCACTCCTCCGATGACTTACAGTCGGCCCTGATTGAAATGGGTTTGGTTGATTCTACTTTACCTAAAGATCAGTCTCACAGACATTCAGCTTCTCGTTCTCCTCAGCAAAAGAATGATACAGGATCCAGCTCTCCATCCTCTTCACATCCAAATCTTTATAAGCGTGGTCGTTATGAACATTCACCACCCAATACCGAAGATTCAATGGACTGACATACTAACTTCCACTAATTACCTTCTCTTATTGCAGCAACTTGTGCTGGTTGAGTTCCTAAATTAGCCATACTCATTACTGGAATGAGTTTTGGCGACGTGGTTATGTTTAAACTATAATAATTTACTTGGTTTTTCGTTTTCTTTTTTCCATCTTTTTGGAAATAACTAATTTAATGATAAAAGTTATACATTTCCATGATAGTTCCTAATTGGTTCCTGTAGTTCTCCGGTGTTGTTCTTCCCTTAGGAATTTCTTGCTGCCCCTTTCTACCACCCATAGACTCCTGCTATTATTATGGCAGACTCTGCTGGTGGGCTCGGATCCTCTCAGGGAGTCCTGAAAACTCCCTTGAGATGCTCCCACACCCTACTATTTTGCTTCAGTATGAAGTTGCATTGTTTAAATAATGGGTTAATACAATTGTTTTATTTTTTTCCCTTTTTCTGTTCTTTTCTATTTCTTTTTGTTTCTCCGGTCGGTGGTTCTGGCTCTCGGTAAGTACTGTTTTTGTTCTGAAATAATATTCACCCTATTTGGTTTATGGCTCCCATAAACGTTCTTTCTTTAAATGTACAGGCGTTTAATATCCCACATAAACGCACTAAGGCACTTCGATCCTTCTGATCTAAAAAGGCTCACATTATATGTTTGCAGGAAACCCATTTCACTGATAAAGCTCACCCAACATTTCTCTCGTCCTCGTACCCACAATTTTGTACAGCCTCTGCCACGGTCAAACAGCGTGGAACGCTTATCGGTTTTCATCATTCCACTCCGTTTAATTTGGTATCACAAGTAAATGATCCTGAGGGTCGATACTTACTTCTTACAGGTTTTATTTCTGATAACCCTATTACTATTGTATCCTACTACGCCCCCAATAAACGCCCAATGTCCTTCCTATCTCATCTTTTCCAAGTTGTAGAGGCCCATAAATTTGGTATAGTTCTTCTATGTGGGGATTCAAATGCAACAATTTTCCCATTTTTAGACAAATCTCCTTCTGGACCTAAAACAGGTACAACAAACCTAACTTTTCAACTCTTACTTACTGCTCATGGTTTGGTAGATACTTGGCGTGAAATTAATCCTATAAAAAAGCAGTGCAGCGCTAAAGACTAAACTAAAAATAGCATCAAAAGTCCAAAACAATATGCAGCAAGATGAGGCCAGAGGATGTTGAAAGGCAACAAAGGTGCAGAACTTCTTAGGTGGAAAATGGGGTGCTTCAATCAATCACCATGCATCCAGACATAAGCGTCTCCTCCCCCAGAAGTACAAACCGCTCACCTGAACATATGGACCTCTGAGCAAACAGAAGGTCAATCACGCTGTCCCTTGACTAGGGTAGTGGTAAGATGTTGTCTTCACGTAAGGTCCTTCTCTAAGACTCCTCAGTCAATAAATGGTCTCCAAAACTCACTCATATAAAGAATGGATCATGTAAAAATATAAAAGAAACGCATAGTGCTCTCCGTATGTAAAAGCAACACATTTAATAAGATGAAATAAAATTACTCACAAACACGGCACTATAACCTAGTGCACGGCATGAAGTACATATAAAAGAACCAGGTAGGTGGCTGTCCTGACATCACTAAAAGCCTCCCGCGCGCGTATCGTCCGTGGTGCAGGACTTCCTCAGCGGATATGGAAAGGGCTAGTGTGTCAGTGATAAATTTATAACATCGATTCCTGGTTCAATCAATTACATGTCCCGCCCACTCCCAGCAAGAGGACTGCCCATCACAGGTGATGGGGGTAACACAATCACTCACATCAACATAAACACAACAACGTTTATAGAGATGCAGCACTCTCCTCAATACTTTAAGACTCTCCTGCATCATATTAGAGATCAATGCATTAGCAGTACCCAAAAAAACGAGCAGCATGTAACATCCTGCAAAGATCTATTAAAATGGGCGGTGTGTACATCGGATGCCAGAAAAGGGATAATATCAGATCCCTTACTCTCCTAATGCTGGTATCACTAACCATTCGTAAAGCTGCCCACTTCCTCTCCGCCATGTCTGCAGCAGGATAAACAAGAAACAAAAGTCCTCATTGGCGACGATGCCGTCCTCCATACCGCTCATCATAGGGGGCGGCGCAATCAGTAAGTCACATGACTAGATGGACGTACGATCACATGACGCACCATCACCAAGGAGACTGTCAGCAAATCCTTCAGGGCTCGCCCACCACGTCCATACAGCGGAAATGACATCTTAGGCAAATAAACAAAAAAGGAAATAAATCTTACTAACTGGCAACACAGATCCCGCTCCAACCATTAGGGAGATTACAAGTAGTAGAGCGCTGGAAGTAACTAATCGGTTACTGACAAAAACTGCATGAAAGAGTCACGCAATCAGACAGTACCATAGGGAAAGTATAATGGACATGAAAAACTTATATATAAAAATAAAAATAAAGGGGCGTGGCCTAATGGCGTGTGTGGATGGCTGCCTGAATCCACAGCTCTGCAGAATAACCAGCACTAGCGACCCCACAGCGACTCCAGAGAAGGATAAAAACGCTCCATAAGCTGCCTAAACATCTAGGCACATTGTGCAGCTATGCTGAAGCGGAGGAAGACGCCTACATTCCCCAGGAAACTGACAGACTACTATCCCTCAGCGGCCTTGACGAACAGCCAAGATGGCGCCGGCATAGGCTGGGATACAGCAGCGCGGCTCTCCTCCTCTCCTCACAACCCGAACGCTGTGATGCCTCCGGGAACACAGCGATACTCCGACATCCAGGGTCTCCCCCTACTGTAACTCTCCCACGCCATCCAGCCCTGCCAAGTCTAGACTCAGAACGGAAGAGCCTGAGAAGATACTGCCTATCAAGTCTCCATGCCTGTTCTCCCTTCCCCCACAGCAGCAATCATCAATGCTGGATTCGTTCCCTGCCTCTGATCAGTCCCTGTCAGAAAACACAATGAAAAGCATGCTACTCTCACTGAGGCAAACGTTGTATACTGACTTATCCTCTGCTGTCTCCTCACTATCTATAACAGTGACTCAGCATGACCAAGCTATTGCCCACATGGAATCTAAAATGGGAGACATACTCACTGCCCATAATGAGCTAGTAGATGGCTTTGCAGATCATGAAGATGAGCTTCAATAAATTAATTTGAAGCTCGCAGATTTAGAGGACCGTTCCAGAAGGAACAATATTAAATTCCGCAATGTCCCTGAGTCGATCCAACCGTCAGATCTGATGCAATTTCTGCAATCCCTGATGCAAGCCCTTGTACCTGATCTGACATCTCGTGACTTGGAAATTGACAGGGCACACAGACTCCCCAAGCCGTCTCACCTCCCTCCTTCCACCCCTAGGGATGTTCTGGCCTGAATCCACTTTTTCACAGTAAAGGAGAGAGTCATATATGCAGCCAAAAGAGCACAGAGACTCCCTGACCCTTTTACCAACATCGCACTATATGCTGATTTATCCAAAGCAACTATGGAAAATCGCAGACAGCTGGCGACTAGAACCAAAGCGCTACAGAATCATAAAATCCCCTATAAATGGGGCTTCCCCACAAAGCTGCTCATTACATACCAGAACAAAACCCATGCAGTGCGTACTCTCCCTATGGGACTCACGCTCCTGAGAAACTGGTGCATCATCCCAGAAGAAACGCCGTGCCCTCCTGCCAACACTCCAACCCTGATGGAGACCGGGGGAGATACCCCAAATGCCTGACCACCACATTATGACTCCTTCTCTGCACGCTTCAAAAAGCTGGGAAACTGCAGCACCTTTCTCCAATACCTGCCTGCCTGTTGAGAGATCCCTGTCCCACATTGCGGATGTAAGTTCTCTTTCCCCCACTCTCTGTTTGCGGTAGTTTCTGCACATTGAGCCCAGGCCCTTTAGTTGCTGGGCTCTCCCTTTTTACACCAAAACCCGCCACCCATCCCCAGCACCAGCTAATCTCCGACCATCTCCCTACCATCCTACTTCCGGAACCCTATTCCTCGGGCTAAACTACGTCCTTTTCACTTTCAGCTGGACTAGAAAATTACCCCTCGTCTGCCATTCATCAGCTCCGCTTAGAGTCCATCCGCCCTACCTCTAATATTACAGAATGGCCTTCAAAATAGTCTCTATTAATGCCAGGGGCCTGAACTCCCCTCAGAAAAGATCTGCACTGTTCAGAGAAGCCAACACCCAAAAGACCGATATCCTCTTAGTGCAAGAGACACATTTTGCTTCTAAAAAGACTCCCAGATTTACCCTAAAAAACTATGATCAAGTCTTTTCAGCTTCAAGCCAAAAGAAGAAAAATGGAGTCCTCACTGCCATATGGAACACGCTACAATTTCAGCTTCATCAATCCATCGAGGACCCCCACGGACGTTTCCTGATCCTCATCTGCAACATCAATCAAGTCACCTACACCCTGGTCAATGTCTATGGACCAAACAAACAGCAACTGCGATTCCTCAAACTGCTATACAAGAAAGTTGCATGACTTCGAAAGGGGAGTCTTCATATGGGCGGCGACTTAAACATAATAGAAGATTCCACTCTGGATACCACATCCACAGCTAAAAAACATCGAACTGTTCTAAACCCCTTTCTCCAAATTAACAATCTCTACGATCCGTGGAGATGTCACCACAGTAATGAAGGAGACTTTTCATACTTCTCCTCCTCTCAACATTCTTACTCCCGAATTGACTTCTTCTTAGTTGACAAACTCACCCTTCAGGACGTGACGAAATCTGAAATTGGAACCATCGCATGGTCAGACCATGCACCTGTTTCCCTTACTGTGGGAAATTGTAGACCAAAGACAACCCGGGTTTGGGGGCTTGACTCGTCCCTCCTCTCTGACCCAAAAATTGTTCAAGATCTCAATACTGACCACCACTTTTATTTTCAAGCGAACAATCAACCGGATACTGATAGGTTTGTACTTTGGTCAGCATATAAAGCTTACATGCGTGGCATTCTAATTAAGCTTAATAGTAATATTAAGAAGCAGAGGTCTAAGCAAGTTGAAGAGGTCCTCTCCCTAATCACTCTATTAGAAAACCAGAATAAGGGGCGTGGCTTGGACGGGACCCGAGATGGCAGCTTAAGACAAGAGCTCCCGCACAACGAGGATGAAAACGAAGCTAAGCTACGGATACATCAGCCTACAAACATGGGCAAATCGACCAGGAGCTCGTCAACACCCCGCACACTGAGAGATACTGGGCCCCAGCTAAACATCAACATCCCGGAGATGTTCCGGAACCGGCCGCAGGGACAACACGCGGATGTGCAGGCCGCATCCCCGGCCTCAATTAGTACCGCGGAGGAACCGCTGACAGACGGCGACGGCGCCGCAGCTCCCAATCCGACAATGTTGGACCTCCAGAGGGACCTGCAAAGGGTGGCGTTGGACATTAAATCCGCCATGATGTCCTCCATATCGGAGCTCAAATCGGAGCTCCTGGTGATCAACCGCCGCGTGGCTGAAGTGGAGGACACGTCTCACCTGCAAGCAGCTGCAATCAGGTAAGTGCAGAAGGCCTATGACATACAACTGCCACACATGTTTGAACTCCACAGGCATGTGGAAGACTTAGACAACAGGGGACGTAGACACAATATCAGGGTGAGGGGGGTCCCTGAAAACATAGACCAGGCAACCCTGATGCAGACTGTATGCGCCATTTTCAATGACCTGCTCGGCCGGCCGGCAGATACTCCAATTGCAATGGAGAGGCTCCACCGCGCCTTGAGGCCCCTTCCCCGAGACTCCGAACCCCCCAGAGACATTGTATGTTGCATCATGAACTACCCCCTTAAAGAGGAGATCCTTAGAAAGGCCAGGGACAGGGGACGTATTGTGCTCAATGGAGCTGACATTAAACTATTTCAGGATCTATCGCAGATTACCTTACAGAATAGACGCTCTCTCCGCCCCCTGCTGGATGTCTTACGGTCACGCAACATACAATATAGATGGAAGTTCCCATTTTGCTTATCTGCTACCTACAGAGGGCGCACAGCTCTTCTCAGAACGCCTGAAGACTTACCGACATTCTGTGAGCAGGTAGACATTCCACCGATCGAGCTGCCCGACTGGTACTCTTTCTATTTCCCCGCGGAACCGTGGAAACAGGTTTCCCACATCTCCTCTCCAAAGGCTCAACGACAACGATCCAGACGCCGCAGGCTGGACCCCACCTCGCCGAACGATCGCGACATGAGACGGGATCATCCCTCATGCGATCGGGAGAGAGCAGACACCCCCCGAAGGGGTCGCCAGGACAACTGATTGTTACTCCTTCCATGCTACTACACAAAAGTAGATGAGGGACACTTTTCCTTTCTTTTTTTTTTTTTTTTCCCAGGAAATTCCTCTCTATCTCACAAGCATGTCAACATCTACTCGGCCCCTCAATCAATATCTGATCTGCGGACCCTATACCTTGAGGGACCTGACCGAAGTACATTCCTGGAGACTTTGGAGACTTATAGGACGCTTTGATCGACCCACCCAAGGTACTAGTAGAGTCTTGCTGAATTTCTTTTGCAGATAATCCCTCATGGATAATCCAAGCTACTCTGGACACTAAGCGATCTTCCTTCCCCTTAGTCCCCATTTTCTCCCCCAAGGACCACGCTGTACACCGCATTCAGGTGATATTGTCTTCTAACTTGCGAATGTTGCTAACAAGTTTATATGAGGTAGTTGGCGGGGAGGTATGGAGGGGTTTGTGGGAGGAGAGCAGACCCTCTAGTCCTGATTGGGGAACCTCCCTAATATTGTTCACCCATATTCTATTGTTTGGGAGCTTAGAACTTAAAATGCCCCTCGGTAGCATTTACTTATGCTGATCCTCACCTGGGAAGGTTTATACCAAATATAGCGTAGGGGCGGAGCAGTTTATCAGAAAACGCGAACCCCCTCCCCCCCTTTTTTTTTTCTCCCCTCTTCTGTCTTATTATATGTAGGCGGGAGGGGAAGTGGGTGCCCAAAGCTTTTTGAAGGTACTAACCTACCTAGATGCTGGTAACCTCAGTTTATCAGACGGATGACTTAGCTATCTGTCAATTCTCGCAATTCAACTGATAGATGGCACTGAGCAGGTGGCAGTTGTAGTCTAAGACAGTCCTGAATTTAATTTAGCCTTGTTTGCAATTATTTAACGACTACTCTGCATATGGTACGCGGATTTAGACAAATTACGAGCACCCACCGGGCCCCAATTAGGATTTGTATTCGCACCTGCTATCGTTCTCTTTAATTTTATTATGAATACCATGTATACGTCTGATAATTCCTGGTCACGATTCACTAAGCTAACCGTTAACAGATACCCTTAAAGTTTTTTTTTTGTATATATCCTTTTTCGTCCTCCTTGTTGCGTATTCTCGAGTTATAGTCCTGGTTTTTTGTCCCCCACCAGCTATCCTATTGGATAACTGCTGAACCTCCGGAACTCCCCCCCTCAGGTGGTTGGGAGCGTTCTCAGCCACCTCCGGTAAACTCCTTGTACTAGTGGCCAAAGAACCCCACGTACGTACAAGACCTACATATCTTACCTACACCCCCTACGCTCCCCGGGGAGCGAAACACTGTGTCCCTGAACTCTCCCCCCCTCTTACCTCTCAGACTCCTCTCCCCCCCTCTACCCCCCCCTACTCTTTCCCTATCCCACCCCCCCTTTCTTTTTGCCTCCCCTTTTTCCTATTTTGGTGGGGGCCACTCCTCGCTCGCTTCCCTTAGGGGAACCTATCAGTGTACCACCAGACTTCCAACAATATTCTAGAACCCCCACAAATACCTCTTACACTTGCTCTTACTCTTTGACCCCCACCTGCGTGTAAGATGCAGAAAGACTCCACGACCAGGCAACAGGTTTCTCTAAAATGTCTCTCTCTAAATGTTAAGGGTCTAAACCTGCCAGAAAAAAGAGCACAGGTGCTTTCGGTACTAACCAAACACAGAGCTCACTTCCTTATGCTACAAGAGACCCATTTTCGATCAAACGCTATCCCTAAACTAGGGAACCATGTATACAAAAAGGCAGTGCACTCCACGAACCCAGACTCCAAAACCAAGGGAGTGTCCATACTCATCTCTAAGCACGCAGACTTCAACAAGTCAGACTCACTGATCGATCCCAAAGGCAGGTATGTCTTCGTTAAGGGCACATACGCGACCAGGCCGATTACGCTGGCAAATGTGTACTGCCCCAATGAACACCAAGTATCCTTCTTTAGATCTACCTGTGCGGAGTTGGCATCCTTTCAAGAAGGCATAGTAATCTTAGGAGGAGACTTTAATGTCCCGCTGAACCCGCCTCTTGACTCCTCCACAGGTACATCGAGTCTCCCATATCGTGCCCTGCGTCAGATTAAAAGAGAATTACAAACTCTAACACTCCACGACACATGGCGTACCATGTTCCCTACAGTTAGAGACTACACCTTTCTTGTTCATACATCACGGGACACAGAGCGGCATAGTCATTACTATGTGGGTTATATAGAATTACCTTCAGGTGCTGGCACTGGCAACTTCCAAAACAGGAAGTACCCTCCCCTATATAAGCCCCTCCCATCCGGGAGCACCTCAGTTTTTGCCAGTGTCTAAGGTGTTGGCCAAGGTTAACATGTATTCATCTGGGCTTGTGTACAGGTTCTCTGGGCCTTAGCAAGCTATTCCGGATCCGACCAAAAAAGCTTCATAGCTAAACGGTCGGTACCCGGGCCTTGCAGAGAAGAGCAGGGTTTTGCCTGTAATGCCTCTCTTAGGAGGGCTGGACCCTGGGATCCAGAGCTCTGGTCATACCCAAAACCAAGAGGCTATCTGTGCAGGGTGCTATACAGGTCCAGGGGAGTGGAATCCTTGGGAACCCGGTCCCTGAAGGTCTAGTACAATGCCTGCCGTGAGAGGTGAAGTTTGGGCTTCTGTGGACCAAACAAAGTCCTGCGGCGGGGAAAAGGTAAGTGGGGGCCCCTCAGGAACTTGGTTCTATTGAGGGGACCCCCAAGCCTAATATGTCTTTCTGCCTGTTACCTAAAGGTATTCCCGCTAATAGCTGTATATGCCTAAGAAATCCTAGAAATGTCTTTTCATAAAGGAAGTTTTAAAAACTGTAAACCTAGAAATGTTTTTCATAAAGGAGGTTTTAAAAAAAAAAAAAAAAAGACAAAAGTGCGGTACCTGTGTTTGTCCACTAGAGGCCGCTGTGGAACGTCTTTTTTTCTTGGGACTATTCCTTCCATGGTGAAAGTCCAGGCAGATGAGTGAGCTCTCTATCAGGGAAGCTGCATTCCTCTGTCATGCTGCCAAGTAGTTTCCTTCCATCCCCGAGTCCTGGTGAAACAGGGACCCTGGCTCCTCTCCCTACATGGCGCCAAGAGCGCACACGTGCACGCGCGCGCGCGCACACACGCTTTCTTTTTATAAGATTTAGCTTCAAAAAAGGGGGCGGAGCCTGGCGGATGACGCGCTCTGTGCGCCCAGCGCTTCTGCGCATGTGCGGGCGTCCCAGCAAGATAAAAGGACTCAGTCCACGCTGCTTGCTATGGACACAGAGCATGAAAAGGAGCTGGTAGCATGGTATAGGGGCTTACAGCGGGCGGTTGATACAGGCATCCCCAGAAAGACGCATTAGTAGACACCCACTGATGTACATAGCAGCAAATTGCATTAGACTATTTCAGTAAAGGGGTGTATTGCGGCTGGAATACCTCAGCTTTGAACTAAGGAATATGCCGCCTAAAAAACTCCGAGATATACCTCTCAGGAAGTGTAGGGGGTCTCCATCGGGCTCTGAGGATCTGGAGCAGTCATCTGCACCTTCCTCCCCTGAGAAATCAGAGGTTAATACCCATAAGGAACCCCCGGGAGTGCCAGGTACTGCGGCTGTCCTCAGTCCACCTGCTCCTGCATATATAACAGAGGAGGTTTTTGCCTCAACTCTGGAGGGATTGGAGCAGAGATTGGCAGCATTGATCGCTTCTTCTCTACAGGAAAGAAAGTGCGCCAGATCTCCATCCCCTCCATTAGAGTGCCTGTTGGCAGAGCAACAGTCCCAGGAAGGGACTGACCTTCCTGAAGGGGATCAGGAGGAGGTTAACTCTGTTTTTGAGGAATCGACAGTAGATGAACCATTTTCAGCATCACAGACTGAAAGATTGTGGGTCCAGACCCTAACTGACATGGTTCGATCTGCATTTAAAATGCCTCTTGTTGAACCATCAACTACTGCTGTCTCCTCGTTGGGGTCGCTAAAAGCTCCCCAGATTAATTGCTCCTTTCCAATTCATCCATTATTGGAAGGACTTATATACCAGGACTGGGAACATCCTGATAAACTATTTGTTCCACCTAAGAAATTTCAGGTGATCTATCCCATGGAGGAAAAATTCACCCAGAGATGGAATGTTCCTACGGTGGACGCAGCCATTTCTTCTGTGAACAAATCACTGACATGTCCAGTAGATAATGTTCAAATGTTCAAAGATCCAGTAGATAAAAAATTGGAATCTTTATTAAAATCTGCTTTTTCCACAGCAGGGGCTGTTACACAGCCAGCAGTGGCAGCTATTGGGGTCTGCCAAGCTTTAAAGGATCAAATGAAAATGGTCCTGAGGGATTTGCCAGACCAGCAGGCCCAGGCTCTGGCTGATCTGCCTAGAGCATTATGCTTTGCGGTTGACGCCATCAAGGATTCTATCCATCAGGCCTCCCGCCTCACGCTGTCTTTGGTACATATGCGTAGGCTTCTGTGGCTCAAGAACTGGTCTGCTAAGGCTCCCTGTAAGAAGCTCTTAGTTAGCTTCCCATTTCATGGAGAACGCCTTTTTGGCGAAGACCTGGATAAATATAAAAAGCCCTGGATCCGAAGAGGTACTAAACCAGCCTCCAAGTCAAGCCTATGAAGGGCTGCCCCCACTCAAACGGGTGGGGGGAAGACTTCAGTTGTTCACAGAGACCTGGCGGGAGACAATCAAAGACAGATGGGTGCTCTCCGCAGTAACTCGGGGATACAAGTTGGAGTTAAAAGAGTCTCCTCCTTCCCATTTTTATGTGGTCAGGCATGCCAAAAGACCCTCTGAAAAGAAGGTGTCTCCTAGTGGCGTTAGAACAACTATTGCTCCAAGGAGTAATTATGGAGGTTCCTATGAAAGAGTGGGGGTTGAGTTTCTACTCAAACCTTTTCACAGTCCCGAAACCAAACGGGGACATAAGACCCATATTGGACCTAAAGAGTCTAAACAAATTTCTAAACGTCCGGTCCTTCCGGATGGAGTCAATCCGATCGGTCACCGCTGCCCTACAGGGGGAGGAATGGTTAGCCTCGATCGACATCAAAGATGCTTACTTGCATGTTCCCATCTTTCCAGGTCATCAAAAATTTCTACGCTTTGCAGTAGAAGGGCGCCATTTTCAGTTCAGAGCCTTACCATTCGGTCTGGCCACAGCACCACGAGTGTTCACAAAAATTCTGGTCCCACTGTTGGCCGATCTAAGAACACGAGGTGTAACGATAATGGCATACCTACACGACCTGTTGTTGATGGACCACTCAGTTGCCAAGCTAGAAGTGGTAATTGTCGATACAATCAAGTATCTAGAATCTCACGGTTGGGTCATCAACCTGGACAAGTCAGCCCTACAGCCAGTGAAAAACCTGGTATATCTAGGGCTACGGCTGGATTCAGACCAGAGGAAGATTTTCTTACCTCTAGACAAGGTATCCTCTTTGAGGGGCTTGGTCCGTCTGCTTTGTGCAAAAAGACAGCCGTCCATACGCCTGTGCATGAGGCTGCTAGGAAAGATGGTAGCATCATTCGAAGCTGTGCCATACGCCCAATTCCACTCAAGGAATTTACAGAGGGCCATATTGTCAGCCTGGAACGGAAAAATTCAGGCTCTAGACTTCCCGATGGCTTTGTCCCCTTCCGTTCGGAAGAGTCTCTGCTGGTGGTTGATCCCCCAGAATCTCCAGAAGGGAAAACCCTTCAGTCCGATATCCTGGAAGGTGGTCACTACAGATGCCAGCCTTATAGGCTGGGGGCAGTACTGGAGCAATGGTCTCTCCAGGGCAGATGGTCAAATGTAGTAAAAACCCTGCCCATCAATCTCTTAGAGATACGAGCAGCCCGGTATGCCCTAGTAGCCTGGGCATCCAGACTCCAAGGGTCCCCTGTCAGAATTCAATCAGACAATGCCACAGCAGTGGCATATATCAATCATCAGGGAGGCACCAGGAGTCGTGCAGTCGAGAGGGAAGTAAGTCACATCCTGGAATGGGCAGAAAAGCATGTCCCATGTATGTCAGCTGTCTTCATTCCAGGGGTGGAGAATTGGAAGGCGGACTTTCTAAGTCGCCAACAGTTATGCCCAGGGGAATGGTCCCTTCATCCCGAGGTCTTCCGAGCAATATGTCAGCGGTGGGGAACACCGGATGTAGATCTGCTAGCATCCAGATTCAACGCAAAGGTGGACAGATTTGTCTCCCGGACAAGGGATCCCCTGCTCTGGTGTTCCCTTGGAATCAGTTCAGACTGATATATGCATTCCCTCCGCTACAATTGTTGCCTCGACTCCTTCGCAGAGTCAGGTTGGAAAAGAAGCCGGTGATCTTGGTGGCTCCAGCGTGGCCCCGAAGAGCCTGGTACGCGGAGATCATCAAAATGTCTGTGGGGAGTCCTTGGACCCTTCCACGTCGTCCGGACCTGCTTTCGCAAGGGCCGATATACCACCCTTCCTTACTAACTCTAAGTTTAACGGCCTGGCTATTGAATCCCACATCCTAAAGAAGAGAGGTCTCTCTAACTCTGTGGTATCAACTATAATCAATGCCAGGAAGCCTGTATCCAGGCAGATCTACTATAGAGTTTGGAAGGCGTACATCACTTGGTGCGAGGCCAGAAAGTGGCATCCACGTAAGTACGTTATAGGCAGAATTCTGGACTTCCTACAGTGGGCTGTAGACAGGAAGTTTGCCTTAAGTACTATCAGGGGTCAGGTTTCGGCCTTATCAATACTATTTCAAAGGCCCCTGGCTATGCATTCACTTGTCAAATCCTTTATGCAAGGAGTGACTCGTATTATTCCACCGATTAAAGCTCCCATATGTCCATGGGATCTAAATTTGGTTCTGTCGGTTCTGCAGAAGCAGCCATTTGAACCTTGCGGCACATTTCCTTGGTTCTACTCACCAGAAAATTGATATTTTTAGTAGCCATATGCTCGGCTAGAAGAGTGTCGGAAGTAGCCGCCATGTCCTGTAAAGAGCCATATCTGGTTATTCATGAGGACAGAGTAGTATTACGTCCTCACCCAGCCTTTCTTCCTAAGGTGGTATCGAAGTTTCACTTGAACCAGGATGTGGTTCTTCCTTCTTTTCCCCAAACCGAGCTCGGTAGAGGAAAAGTTATTGCATTCTTTGAATGTAGTAAGAGCAGTTAAAGCTTATCTAAAAGCCACTGCTCAGATTCGTAGAACGGATTCTTTGTTTGTTCTGCCGGAAGGCCCCAGAAAGGGTCAGGCAGCATCAAAATCTACTTTAGCCAAGTGGATTCGACAGGTCATAATACAAGCCTATGGCTTGAGAAGTAGACCGCCTCTGTTCAAAGTTAGGGCGCACTCCACGAGAGCAGTTGGAACTTCATGGGCAGTGCATCACCAGGCCTCCCTGGCTCAAATTTGTAAGGCCGCAACATGGTCTTCAGTACACACGTTTACTAGGTTCTACCAGGTGGACGTTAGAAGTCAGGAGGATGTCGCCTTTGGGCGCAGTGTGTTGCAGGCCGCAAAAGATCCTCATGCCTGATGGCGCCCAGCTTATGTATGGTATATCCCCCCCTCATTTGGCATTGCTTTGGGACGTCCCACATAGTAATGACTATGCCGCTCTGTGTCCCGTGATGTATGAACAAGAAAGTAGGATTTTTAAAACAGCTTACCTGTAAAATCCTTTTCTTGGAGTACATCACGGGACACAGAGCTCCCACCCCTCTTTTGGGGACACGTATTGCTTAGCTACAAAACTGAGGTGCTCCCGGATGGGAGGGGCTTATATAGGGGAGGGTACTTCCTGTTTTGGAAGTTGCCAGTGCCAGCACCTGAAGGTAATTCTATATAACCCACATAGTAATGACTATGCCGCTCTGTGTCCCGTGATGTACTCCAAGAAAAGGATTTTACAGGTAAGCTGTTTTAAAAATCCTACTTTTTCTCTCCCCCTCATAATAAATATTCCAGGCTAGACTATTTATTCCTCTCGCAGCCTGACTTAGCCCTCCTCACCCATGCTACTATTGAACCAATGTTTCTCTCTGACCATCACCCCATAACAATCACCCTCACGTTCCCAGACTCGAACAAAATGACAAAATCTTGGAGACTAAACCCCTCCCTACTGAAAGACTCAGAAAATCTCAGACAGATAAGCGAACAAATTAAGTTATACTTTCAAGAAAATTCCACCCCTGATGTGTCACCTGTCACAATTTGGGAAGCACACAAATGTGTGCTACGAGGGAAGTTGATTTCCTTGGCAACGATTGCCAAGAAAAGACAGCAAGAACTCATCAAATCCCTTATCGTAACAATTAATAAACTGGAACTAGCTCATAAACGCTCGGCCATGCAATCCACATTACAGGATCTTTTACACGCTCGCTCCGCCCTAAGGGAGGAACTGGGAAAACACACTAGGAGACGGTATGTCCTTAGACAAAAGGTATTCTACGAACATGGTAACAAGAGCGGGAGACTACTAGCACGGACGATACAAGCAGCTAAGACCACCTCAGTGATCCACCACATCAGAGATGGACAGGGTACACTCCACACTAAGAATGAAGACATAGCCAAACAATTTGAAAACTTTTACAAAAAACTTTATAATCTTTCGCCTGGGACGGGAGGACCGTTGACCCCGGTCGACCGTTCCTCCCAATTAGCAGAATTCTTAACAGAATATTGCCCCAAACCCCTCACCACTCAGCAGGCTGAAGCCCTGGAGAGCCCGCTTTCCATGGATGAACTCCGTGTAGCGATTAAACAAATGAATGTTGGTAAGAGCCCGGGACCCGACGGCCTCCCGTTGGTGTACTACAAATGCTTCCAGGAAGAACTGACACCTCAGATGCTTCAAACCTTTAACTCACTTGCAAACCCTCACGCATCCCTTGGCAGGCTCTTAGAGGCACATATAACTGTTCTCCCTAAAACAGATAAAGATCCCTCATTGGTATCCAGCTACAGACCGATATCCCTTCTCAATGTAGACATCAAGCTCTATGCAAAAATGTTAGCTAACAGAATGGTACCTCTGATACCCGAACTTATAACATATGATCAGGTGGGCTTTATCCCGGGAAGGGAGGCAAGGGACAATACCATACGCACTCTGAATATACATCATTGGCTCTCCTCTTCGAAGATCCAGGGCTTTCTCCTCTCTCTTGACGCTGAGAAGGCGTTCGACAGGGTAGCATGGGATTATATGCAGGGGGTACTGAAGGGCATAGGCCTGTTACCCCGGATGCTAACGCACATTAACGCCCTTTATGCCAACCCAGTGGCAAGGGTGAAGGCCAATGGCCTCCTGTCGGACGCCTTCTCCATAAACAATGGGACACGCCAGGGTTGCCCCCTTTCTCCATTGATCTTTGTCTTGTCTCTTGAACCGTTATTAAACAGATTGCGCGCCAATGACAACATCAAAGGAATTCCCATACATCACAGGGAGTACAAAGTCGCAGCGTTCGCGGACGATATTATGCTGTCCCTGCAATCTCCTCGAGTATCCTTGCCTAACCTATTGAGCGACATTAAATACTTCGGCGAGCTGTCGTACCTTAAAATTAACTTTTCCAAGTCTCACGCCTTGAACATATCTTTAATCCCGCAGGAAGTTTCTCACTGCCAAGACTCTTTTCCATTTATATGGAAGAAAGACGCTATCACATATTTAGGGATTCAGATACCTGGGAAACTTTCAGATCTGTATAGTCTCAATTTTCTTCGCGCACTCTCCAGAATCCAAGCGGATTTGAAGGAGTGGGCTAGTCTGAATGTGTCCTGGTTTGGCCGGGCGGCACTCATTAAGATGGTTATTCTCCCTCGCTTACTGTATCTAATGCAAACGATCCCAACACACCTTCCCCCATCCTTCTTCTTGACATATAAGAAAGCATGCACAACATTTCTCTGGAAAGGTTCAGCCCCACGTATTAAATACTCTCGCCTGACTTGCTCCAAGACGTCGGGGGTATTGGTCTTCCGGACCTCCATAAGTATTACCTGGCCTGCCACTTGACTAGAGTGGTGGACTGAAATATTCACAAAGTGGGGAAAGCCTGGGTCACATTGGAAAACGCATATACGCCAACATCGACTTGCACACTTCCATGGCTGGCTCCACGATCTTACCCCCAGGATATCAAACTACACCCTCTGATCATGCCCTCGCTGTTGGCCTTTGGGAAAGCGGCCGTCCTCTTCAACATCTCCTCTCAACCGGGCCCCCTGACCACAATGCGGGGTAATCCTGAGTTCCCTCCGGGAGAATCCAAAACTTTCTTACACAGGGAATGGCCGCTGGAGGAGATTCAGGCACGCCACTTTTTTCGCGGAGGCCGACGGCGATTGTATGAGGAGTTGGTTGCGGATTCTCGTACCAACTCCTTCCCTTTTTGCTCGTACAGACAGCTGTCACATTTCTTTACCTCTAAAGGCCCCACCGATGCTTGGAGTAGACAACTTACTCCCTTTGAAACCCTATGCTCACGCAACTCACCGCAACGACACCTTATATCATCTATATATGCCATGTTGCTGGAGACCCCTGGTCTATCAGCGACACAGGCTGTTCGCTCGTCTTGGGAGAGAGATTTGCAAATTTGATTCACAGATAAGGAGTGGGAATCTGTCTACACTATGGCACACACGGGTTCGTTGAATGTGGCGAGCCAAGAAAACGGATACAAAATTATTACAAAATGGTATAGAACCCCAGCTCGTTTACACAGATTCTCACCCCAGATTCCGAATACATGTTGGCGATGCAACAGAGACGAAGGATCCATGATTCACATATGGTGGGAGTGTGCCTTGCTCCGCCCTTTTTGGAGCGAGGTTCGCTCCATTATGGAGCGGGTCACCACTCTTACCTTAGACTTTGGACCAGCGCAATTTCTCTTACATCACTCTACCTTAGCGAAACGCACTTACCATAGGTCGCTAGCCATGCATATGGTAAATGCTGCCAGACTATGCATCCCTACCCACTGGCGTTCGACGAATATCCCCTCCATTAGGGAATGGCTGCTTAGAATAATCAGAATAGAGGAGATGGAGGAATTAATCTCTGTCTCCCAAGATCACATTCAGAGATTCACACTAACCTGGGCCTGTTGGCTATATTTTAAAACCACTGACCAGTTTAAATCCCACTTTTCTTCTCAACACTGAGATCCTAAACCTACCCAATACCCGACCCATGAGCCCCCAAAGGGAAACGGGGGTTCTGAGACGTGGAGTGCCCCCCCTGCCCCCTCCTTCCCCCCTCTCTACCTCCCTGAACCCTGCCCCATCCTTCCTCTTTCTACCCTGACTACCCTTCCCCCCTCCCTTTTCCCTTTTATCTCGCATCCTTCATTTTTGTCCCATAATTTCATCATCACACGGCCGCAGCTCACCTAGCATTTGCTGGGGTCCTGGTCGGGGCTCCACGCAACATATCTGCCCTCCGAGCTATCAGGTATACTATAATCTTATTGGCCGCGACTAGACCGGTTGATAGGGGTCTACGGGGCCTATACTTTCATGAACAGGGTGCTCGCATGTCACCCAGATACCTGACCCTGCTAGAAGGTGATGCGGTCAACCTTTAGTATTACATAGGCCTTGTCTTGTATACACTTGTACTAACCCCTGATGTCTTACTTTTTGCTATTTTTTGTTATATTACCGCATAAAATGTTTGTTGCATGTTAATGTGCTATGGTTCCATTTGCAGATGGAGTATCTTTCATAATGTATGTACAACCATATTCTTTTCTCTAATAAAAATTATTTGTGAAAAAAAAAAAAAAAGAAAACCAGAATAAAATAACTCCCCTCTCAAAATTTAGCAACTGAACTCTTAGAACAACGACACAAACTCCGCTCACTTCTACTCTTCAAATTTGAGAACAACCTTAAACTAACCAAAGCCAAATACTATGCCTTAGGCAATAAAGCTGGATCATTACTGGCCTGACAAGTTAAGACTCATCGCATTAGAAATAAAATAGCTTCCCTTTACCACCCCACCACCAAACAGCTCCTGACTAACCCGCAGGATATAGCTAATGCATTTAGCGACTACTACTCCTCTCTTTATAACCTGTCGAATGATACAGCTACTCCTCAACCAAATGATCAAAACATTAAAAATTTTCTAACCAGTATTGATCTCCCGAATATAACCCATTCACAACTGAGGGTCCTGTCCCAACCGTTCTCGGAAGATGAAGTCCTAAAAGCCATCAACTCGCTTCCTCTCCACAAATCCCCTGGGGAAGATGGCTACACTAATGAATACTACAAAACATTTGCCAAACTAGTCACCCCACACCTTACTGACCTCTTCAACTCTGCCGCCACCTCTGGTTCTCTACCGCTGGCTTGATATGCTACGGTCAACTAATACCACAATCCCTAAACCGGAAAAAGATCCTACTTCTACAACTATAGACCTATATCGCTCCTCAACACAGACGTAAAGATTTACGCTAAAGTTATTGCTTCTAGATTATTGAAATGTCTCCCCTCTTTAGTACACCCAGACCAAGTCAGGTTTATGCTGAACAGGCAAGCCCCGGACGCTACTAGAAGAGTTATTGGTCTGATCCACCAGACCGCCCAGTCGCGAACGCCTTCTCTGCTATTATCCTTGGATGCAGAGAAGGCGTTCGACAGAGTACACTGGGGATTCCTGAAAGCAGTACTCACTAAATTTGGAATCACAGGCTGGTTCCAATCAGCCATACTCTTGCTTTATTCACAACCCTCTGCATCAGTATTAACTGACGGATCCCTCTCTAAACCCTTTGGAATATCCAACGGCACCCGCCAAGGCTGCCTGCTCTCCCCTCATCTTTGCTCTAATAATGGAACCACTAGCAGCAAAGATCAGAGGTGACAAACGCATCTCCGGCTTCGAACACAATGACATGGAGCATAAAATAAGCCTTTATGCGGACAATGTCATACTTCTAGTCACAAAACCAGCCCACTCCATGCCTGCAATCCAAGACATCTTGACTCAATTTAGTCTGGCCTCCCTCTACAAAATTAACTCCTCTAAATCCTTAATCCTCCCGCTTAACCTGACACACGACCAACAGTCCCATCTGGAGAGCACTCTCCCTTATTCCTGGACGACACAGTCTATTCCTTACTTAGGAATACAACTAGCCCCCTCGCTGTCTCAACTTTATGACCTCAACTACCGCACTTTCCAAAAACAACTTCCCCAAGTATTATGTCAATTGCGCTCTACAGGTCTCTCTAAACTAGGGTGAATTGCCTCCTTTAAGATGTTAATCCTCCCTAAACTGCTATACCTATTTCGCACAGCAATTCTACCTATACCAAACTCCTTTTTCACCTCCGTACAAAAACAACTTTCCAGATTTATATGGGAAACTAAACCACCCAGATGCGCTCAATACATTTTAACAAGACATCATAAGAGAGGAGGGGTGAGTCTCCCCCACATTCAAAGCTACTATTATGCGGCTATACTAGACCAGCTATATTACTGGTGGCACCCAACACCCAATAAGACCTGGTCAATCATAGAATCATCAGCCTTTAAACCACATACTTTACGAGATGTGCTCCTTGCCACATCGATGGACCCTCCCTCAAATAGACTGACCAATCCCCCGTCAATCACGGCCTCGCTATCAGCTTGGAAGAAACTCACCCAAACAATATCGAAACATCCATCCCACAGACTGCAAATCCCTATCAGTACTCTGATGATACACATACCAGATTTAAATCTAAAGAAGTGGCAGACACAAATGATAACTAACATCTCAGATCTCTACAACACTAACGACACTCTGAAAACCTTTACAAATCTCCAAACTGAATATAACCTCCCCCACACGGAAATCTTTACATACATGAGGATCTCTCATTATCTTCAAAAATCTAAATTATCTACTGTAGCCAAAATTCCTGAACCTATACACAATTTCTACACACACACAACATACTCGAAACGTGGTATCTCAACGATGTATTCTACTCTCAACGACGACCGTCCCTATTCCAAAATACCATCCTTTTCAAAATGGGTAGAAGAACTAAACATTTCTATTACCCCCGACATGTGGACACGAGCCTTTCAGCACACCTTTATGGCCTCCCATTGCTCTAATCATTGGGAATCTTACCAAAAAACGATTCATAGGTGGTATCTCACACCCTATCGCCTCTGCAAATTCTTCCCTGGCCATCCTCCCACTTGTTGGCGATCTTGTGGAAGCACTGGTACCATAGCACATATTCTATGGTATTGTAGAACCCTAAGCTCCTTCTGGAAACAAATATTTGCCCTAATCTCCACCATATCACAGATTACAACATCACCTAATCCCTCGCTAGCATTATTACACCTTGGAATAGACAAATTCCCACCCAAGTCACTGGTAGTGATAATCCATTTACTACTCGCGGCAAAAATGAACATCACGAAACTCTGGAAAACCACTGACTCACCAGCCATTGCCAGCACAATAACCGATTTGAATCTTCAATGTGAAATGGAGAGACTAGTTGCTAGGAAAAATCTAAATATGAAAAAGTTTTTATATAACTGGCATGTCTGGCTCACACATCCAAAATGTACTGTAACCTCCTGATGTATTATCCATATTGCAATCCTCTCTCACTCTTGTAATTCCTTTCTATCATCCTACCCCCCCTCCTATGATGTAACAAAATACTTGCTTAGCTGGTGCTCCTTCTCCCTCCCCCCCCTCTGGAGTTATTGATTTACTATTGAGTTATCGAGTTACTGTTGAGTTGATAGGTTACTGTGTTACCACGCTAAACATGATTAAGCCAGGTTCTATCCGACTGTGTGACTTTCTCTATACAGCTTAATTCTCTGTAATATAGGTGATATCACTTGATCCAGTCGGAACATCTGACATATTGTAATGTATGAATATCCTGATATTTTTTTTCTTTTGAAAATAATAAAGAAATATTGAAATTAAAAATAAAAATAAAAATAAAGAAATGCCAGAATAATAGAACAAACCATGTCCATACTGACAGTGCCACATAAAGTGCATAGAAATGGTCACAGACTGATAGTTGCAAATAATGGACACAATGAGCAACAACCAAAAAGTATGGTACAATACAAATCCCCAAAACAATTGAGGTTGAATTTAACGTTCAACCCCAATGGGACCCCAACTTTAAGTTCATATACCCAGAACGATTCACGTTGGCTAAGATGTCTAATGAAGTTACCACCCCGCCAGTGACTCGCAACCTTCTCGATCGCCCAAAACTGCAACCCAGCAGGGTTACGGTTATGGAAGAGCCTGAAGTGTTTTGAGACATTGTGTGTGACAAGGCCCTTTTTGATATTGGCAACGTGTTCACCAATCCTCACATGGAGAGGTCTAGACGTCCTCCCAACTTTTTGAAGCCCACACTCACCCTTTAGTGCGTAAACCGCCCCAGTAGTATGGCAAGTAATCAGATCCTTAATTTTAAAGCTATTGCCAGTAGCTGTAGCCACAAATTCTTTACATTTCTTAATATTCTTTTTAGCTTTTCTGCATGCCGGACACCCACCGCATGCATGAAAACCAGTCAAGAAATTAAAGACCCTATTCTCAACATTGATAGGTGGGTCAATCACCCCTGGCGCCAGTTTATCCCTGAGTGAGGGCGCTCTTTTGTAGACAAACTGTGGGCGATCAGGTAATAATGAACCCAAAATTCTATCATGTTTAAGGATAGGCCAGTGCTTCTGCACAATCCTTTCAAATTTGCGATATTGGATAATATAGTCCAGAATCATCCGTATCCCTGAACAATCATTCCGGTCCGTTTTGGGCACATCAGAGATCAATATCCTTCTATCTAGACCACGGACTTTCTCAACTTTTCTATCCAACAAGTTCTTATCATATCCCTTCTCCACAAACCTAGAAGATAAGGTCTGTGACTGAGAGATAAAATCACTTTCTTGGGTGCAATTACACCTCAGGCGCACAAATTGCCCTCTCGGTATGTTGCACAACCATTTAGTGTGATGACAGCTCTCAGTAGAGATATAGGAATTACAGTCCGTGGCCTTAAAATGGGTCGTCATCTTGACCTGATCCCCTTCCATGGTTAGGTCCAGGTCAAGAAAGACCAATCGGTCCGAACTGATATTCCGTGTAAGGACAATGTTGTTATTATTCGCATTCAGTTTGGATGCAAACACATCCAAACTGGCTCTATCTCCATCCCAGATCATAACGAGGTCATCTATATACCTTTGATAGCAAATTAATTCAGGGGGTTTGTTTTTAAACACAGCCTCCTCCTCCCAGTGTGCCATAAATAGATTGGCTACACTGGGAGCGAAGCGTGCCCCCATCGCAACTCCTCTTGTTTGGAGGAAAAATTGTTTACCGTACCAAAAATAGTTTTTTGATAAACAAAATGTCAAACTATCAATCAAAAAATTCCGGTGCCTTCTAGATAAACCAGAGGACTCCAACGCCCACTTAACTGATGCTAACACATCCTCATGGCTAATGATCGTATAAAGTGAACTAACATCAGCCGTAATCAAGAGGGAAGAAGATGAAATATTTTGGGCTTTCAAAATTTGTATGACATGCTTAGTGTCGTTAAGGAATGCCCTACTTTTCATTACTAACGGCTGAAGAAAATAATCTATGTACTGACCCAGTCTGGACGTAACCGAATCAATGCCGTTCACTATAGGCCTCCCGGGTGGATTTACACTGTCCTTATGGACCTTCGGGAGAAAGTAGATGATGGGAGTCCTGCCGAAAAGGGGGTCTAGGTACAGTGCCTCCTTGGGGCCAAGCACCCCTATATGTTTTCCTCTTTCTACTAAATAATGAAGTTCTCCCTTATATTCAAGCATGGGGTCCTTAGTCATTATACTGTAGGTGTTGATGTCACAAAGAAAATTCTCCATTTCATTCTTATAGTAGGCTTTACTAAGTACCACCAGCCCTCCTCCCTTATCGGCAGGTCGTATAACCAAATCTTTCCTGTCTACCAATGATTGAATACCATTTTTAATGTAAGCCGGATCATTCACCTTACGGACTTTAAGCAAATCCAAGTCTTTCGCGACCATATTACTGAAAACCTCAAGATGTTTGGCATCAGTATTTGGAGGGTTAAAGTCGGATTTGTTCCGCAAGTTGGAATGTTGACCACCCGGAGGGGCCGGCACACTAACTGTTCTCACAGAAGGGGTATTCAGGAAATATTTTTTGATATTCAGAGTCCGAATAAATTTCTTAAGATTCACATAGGTTTGGAATTTATTTAAGTTGCAAGTAGGGACAAATTTAAGACCCTTGTCAAGTACTTTAATTTCCTCATCACTAAGGGGTGTCCCACTCAGACTAAAAATCCTTGCACCTATTGGGGTTTCACTCTTTTTAGTTCTCCTGCCTCCTCTCCTTCCTCTCTTGCTTTTCTTTTTCGTAACAATGACCCTTCCTGGATGGGTTGTTGGGAGTGGGTGGTCCGTCACCCTCCAGGAATTGGGGGAATGAACGGAGCTCCCCTCCCTGTTTCTCTCGTTGCCCCATGAAAATCCCCTCCATCATGAGAGCCCGGATTGGCCAAGGGAGTGAAGCGATTATGTGTTGGTAATTGGTTCCCATAATACGGCAGGGCTGTGCCCCTATTGCCATGACCTTCATGATTATTAGATACAGGGTAACTCTGATATTGATTAGAGTAATTACCTCTGGTCCCATAGGAATCCGGATACTCACTCGGGTAAGTATAATTGGACTGCTGGTGTGGGTATCCACCATGGGAATCATTTCCTCTATATGGTGCTGTCAGGTCACCTGTGGCCAGATGACAGGTGCACACCGTAGGGGGACAGGAGTGCACCGCAAGATAGTGAACCATATGGCTGACTGCTGCGGATTGGAAACTGGGTGGTTGTGGAAAGCGGGACCAGAGGAGCACAACCGGGATCCTACAGGAAGCTAGAGCCAAGATTCCCCAGGGCGCGGAGTCTAAGACCCAGCAGGTCTTCTCCAGAGCCTCTAGTGGTGAGGATGTTACGCTGCAGGCTAGGTCCAGGTCGCGGCCCCTAGAGTCTCCTAGCTCACGCCCCGTAGGATAAGGGGAAAAGAGGGGAAGCAGCAGCACAAGATACAAGAATAACAAATAACAAGCCGAAGGTCAAGGGCCACAAGCAGACAAGGATAACGAAGGACAAGCCGAAGGTCAAGGGTCACGAGCAGACAGGGATAGTCGGGGACAAGCCAATAACGTAACAGAGAGACAGACGTAGCACACGGCAGGCAGGAACCCAAACACACAATGCTTAACAAACAAGTTGATAAGCAAAGCAGGCTTGCAGTGCACAGGTTAATATAGTGTTCTGTGATAGGGCCTGGGGTGGAGTCAGGCTGGGAGGAGATTATAAAGGAAGCCAGGTGAAAGGGTTCTGGCCTCTAAGATGAACACATGAGGAGGAAAGGTAAGATGGCAGACAGACATTAATGCATATCCATGACAGTACCTTCCCTCTTACGAGGCCTCCCCCTTCCCTGCCTGGGCCCAGGTTTAGAGGGGAACTTCAGATGAAACTCCTTTAACAGACGAGGTGCAAAGACCTCATATGCAGTGATCCAAGACCTCTCCTCAGGACCAAACCCTTTCCAATGAACGAGGTACTGAAGAACGCCTTTACAGAGTCGGTAATCCAGAATTTGGCTGATCTCGTACTCCTGATTATCCTCAGAGACAGGCGCCACAGTAGGGAGAGGACGAGAGAATTTATTGAGGACTAAAGGCTTTAGAAGAGCAACATGGAAGGAGTTAGTGATTTTAAGGCTCTTAGGAATCTGGAGTTTGAAACAAACCGGATTCAGTTTAGCAGTTACCGTGTATGGACCAATGAATCGTGGAGCAAACTTCAGAGAAGGAACTCGGAGCTTGATGTTCCTGGTAGAGAGCCAGACTTTGTCCCCTGGCTGAAGAGAAGGCGGTTTACACCTGCGGCGGTCGGCAAAGCCTTTGAATTTTTCAGCAGCTGCCCGGAGGGAATCATGAACGTCACCCCAAACGACATTGTGAGACTCCTGAACCGAAGCCAAAGCTGGAATATCTGGAGAACAGATCATGGGAAGAGGAAGTTGAGGGTGTTTTTCATAAACTGTGAAAAAGGGTGTCTTCTGCGAACTGGTATTCACATGATTGTTATGGGAGAATTCTGCCCACGGGAGTAGAGAGGACCAATCGTCATGGTGAGAAGACACAAAGGTGCGAAGAAAGACCTCTAACTCCTGATTAACCCTCTCAGTCTGTCCATTGGATTGGGGATGGTAAGAAGAGGAAAAATCCAAGACAATATTGAGGGATTTGCAAAAGGCTCTCCAAAAACAAGACGTGAATTGGACTCCCCTGTCGGAAACAATATGAGAAGGAACCCCATGAAGGCGGAGAATTTCTCGAATGAAAATGGGAACCAAGGCAGGGGCAGAAGGAAGACCAGGAAGAGGAACAAAATGAGCCATCTTGGAGAACCGATCGATTACCACCCAAATGACTGTATTATTCTCAGACAGTGGGAGGTCGGTGATAAAATCCATGGCAATATGAGCCCAGGGCTCCTTAGGAATGGGCAAGGGCATGAGGAGACCAGCAGGAGCTTGTGTGGAGGATTTAGACTGAGCACAGACATGACAAGCTTTAACGTAGTCTTTGACGTCTGAGCGGAGATTAGGCCACCAGTAGTGACGACTGATGAATAGGAAGGATCGGAGGAATCCAGAATGACCTGCCACCTTGGAATCATGTCCCCAACGAAGGATCTTAGCTCTTAGCTCAGTGGGGACAAAGGTCTTACCAGGCGGAATTTTTGACTTCAGGGTGGTAGAGTGGGCAACAATGCACGAGGTTGGAATGATCGGCTCGACCGTTGCAGGAACCAGGTTTGTAGGTAATCGTGAAATTAAAACGGGCAAAGAAGAGACTCCACCTGGCCTGTCTAGGATTCAGACGTTTAGCATTCTGTAGATACTGTAAATTTTTGTGATCAGTAAAGATCGTTATGGAGTGAGGGGAACCCTCCAAGAGATGACGCCACTCCTCTAACGCCAACTTAATTGCGAGAAGTTCCCGATCACCGATGGCATAATTCCTCTCTGCCTGAGAATTTTTTTTGGAGAAGAACGCACATGGTTGACGTCTCTTCTCAAAGATTTGAAGAAGCACAGCTCCCATCCCCATTGAGGAAGCGTCCACTTCAATAAAAAATGCATTCCCAGGATTTGGTCTCCTCAAGAGGGGGCCAGAAACAAAGGCCTGTTTCAGGTTGTGAAATGCAGAGACAGCTTCGGGAGGCCAGTCTTTGGCATTCACACCCTTCTTGGTCAAAGCGATAATAGGCGCGGCAATGGAAGAGTAATTCCTTATGACTTGCCTATAATAATTTGTGAAGCCAAGAAAGCACTGTGTGGCCTTGAGGCTAGCAGGAAGAGGCCAGTTGGTAATAGCCAAGACCTTCCCAGGATCCATACGAAGACCCGAACATGAGACAAAGCACCCCAGAAACAGGACCTCGGAACATTCAAAGGAACATTTCTCCAGCTTGGCATAGAGATTGTTCTCTCTAAGACGCTAAAGTACAGTGCGGACATGGTTTCTGTGGACAAGCAGATTTTCAGAAAAGATTAGAATGTCATCCAGATAGATGACAACAAACTGGTACAGCAGATCTCTGAAGATTTCATTGACAAAGTTTTGAAACACGGCTGGAGCATTACACAGACCAAAAGGCATCACCAGGTATTCGTAATGCCCGTCTCTAGTGTTGAATGCAGTCATCCATTCGTCACCCTCCTGTATTTGAATGAGATTGTATGCGCCTCTGAGATCCAACTTGGTGAAAATGGAGGCACCCTTCAACCTATCGAATAGCTCAGATATTAAGGGTAAGGGGTATCGATTTTTAATAGTAACCGCATTTAAACCCCGATAATCGATGCAGGGGCTTAGGGTACCATCCTATTTGGCAACAAAAAAGAACCCTGCCCCTGCAGGCGATGAGGATTTCCGGATGAAACCTCTCTCCAGATTCTCTGCGACATACTCAGACATGGCCTGGGTCTCTGGGATGGACAGAGGGTAGGTACGACCCCTGGGTAGAGTTGCTCCGGGGACAAGATCAATAGCACAGTCAAAAGACCTGTGGGGAGGAAGCACCTCAGCTGATTTCCTACAGAACACATCCCGGTAATCGCTGTATGCAGCGGGAAGATCAGAAGAAACAGAAGTGGCAGCAACCGGAAGACTCTCCTTGGGGGCCACCTTGAGAAGACACGACGAGAAACATGAGGAACCCCAGGCCAGGATCTGCCCAGAGACCCAGTCCACATGTGGAGAGTGGAGCTGTAGCCAAGGGAGGCCCAATACAACGGGGGTAGAGGCCTTGGGTAGAATAAGAAAGGATATCCACTCCTGGTGGAGAATACCTACCGACATCCTAATGGGTAGCGTCTGGAAGCGAATAGGGCCCCCTGGGAGAACAGTGCCATCAATTGCCGAGACTACTAATGGGGTAGTGAGAGGTGAAAGGGTAAGCTTCATAGAAGAAGCAGTTCTCCAATCCATAAAATTGCCGGCAGCCCCAGAATCAAGATATGCAAGGGTTGACTGAGGAGAAGTGCCTACATGAAGGAATACTGGCAAGAGAAGGCGAGAAGGTGATGTTTCTGGGTCCAATACTCCACCTTCCAAATGTATTAGACCCGAGCGTTTCCCGGACGAAGCGAGCAGGAGTCACGAAAATGACCCTTGCCCCCACAATAGAGGCACAAACCCAGAGTTCTGCACCTAGCACGTTCTTCGAGGGTTAGTCTGGTCCAGCCCAGCTGCATAGGTTCCTCAGCAGGTAGAGGATAGAGGATGCTCCATGGGACGAAGGGAGGGGAGCTCAGACTGGCTAGAACCCAGAGAGTGCTGGCGTCTTTTTTCTAGGGACCTCTCTTTAAAACGAATGTCGATTTGATTGCATAACGAAATTACATCGTCCAGACCGACGGGAATGGCTCTTCCCGCTAATTTGTCTTTCGCTCGGTCAGAGAGGCCATGTAAAAAGGTAGCGACCAGGGCCTCATTATTCCAGCTCAATTCAGCTGTGTGGATACGGAACTGAAGAGCATATTGTCCCACTGAACTAGATTCTTGGCGAAGACGTAAGACAGCACTAGCCGCTGAAGAAGCCCGGGCCGGCTCTTCGAAGATATTACGAAAGAGCTTCAAGAAGTCGGACAGGCTGGAAACCACCGGATCATTCCTCTCCCACAGGGGGGCAGCCCAGGCTAAAGCTTCACCGGAGAGGAGGGAAATGATATAGGCTACCTTAGCCCGGTCAGACAGGAAGTTTTGAGGCTGAAGCTCAAAATGAATCATGCATTGGCTGAGAAACCCCCTGCAGGCCTTGGAGTCCCCAGAGAAACGGAACCGAGCTGGCAGTTTTAGTGAGTGTGTGGCTGCGACTGGTGCGATAGGTACAGCCACTGGTTGTACTTGAGGTTGCGGATTCGGGGTTCCCAAGGAGGCCTGAAGCTGCTTGAATCGAGAAGCCAGATCCTGGAGAAATCGCATCACCTGAGTCTGATTTGATTCCTGGGTTTCAAGTCTGCGGACTATGCCCTGCAATGGATCATCCGGGGAACGGCATATCAGCCGGGTCCATGGCTGATCAAACTGTCAGGTCACCTGTGGCCAGATGACAGGTGCACACCATAGGGGGACAAGAGTGCACCGCAAGATAGTGAACCCTATGGCTGACTGCTGCGGATTGGAAACTGGGTGGTTGTGGAAAGCGGGACCAGAGGAGCACAACCGGGATCCTACAGGAAGCTAGAGCCAAGATTCCCCAGGGCGCGGAGTCTAAGACCCAGCAGGTCTTCTCCAGAGCCTCTAGTGGTGAGGATGTTACGCTGCAGGCTAGGTCCAGGTCGCGGCCCCTAGAGTCTCCTAGCTCACGCCCCGTAGGATAAGGGGAAAAGAGGGGAAGCAGCAGCACAAGATACAAGAATAACGAATAACAAGCCGAAGGTCAAGGGCCACAAGCAGACAAGGATAACGAAGGACAAGCCGAAGGTCAAGGGTCACGAGCAGACAGGGATAGTCGGGGACAAGCCAATAACGTAACAGAGAGCCAGACGTAGCACACGGCAGGCAGGAACCCAAACACACAATGCTTAACAAACAAGTTGATCAGCAAAGCAGGCTTGCAGTGCACAGGTTAATATAGTGTTCTGTGATAGGGCCTGGGGTGGAGTCAGGCTGGGAGGAGATTATAAAGGAAGCCAGGTGAAAGGGTTCTGGCCTCTAAGATGAACACATGAGGAGGAAAGGTAAGATGGCAGACAGACATCAATGCATATCCATGACAGGTGCATTATGCTCATGATACCTATAGGGGGATTGTTGATAGCCCCCCCTTTTTCCTCGTCCTCTTTTATGTTTACCGTTTTTATTATGAGCTTCTTGAAATTGGCCACTATTTTGTGGTGTTCCCATAGCAGGATATTCAGAAGTGTCGTATACATACTTCTAAAACAATAAGCTGCGCACATACCAAAATTAATACCTCTAAGATGTGTGTGCATACAGATGAGGATGTGACCTCTCACCATACAGTGTTAAATAAAAACAAAAACAGAACGTGAGAGAACATAAATGTTCCAACTCCAAACAATATTGTTAGAGTAACCTAATAAGTGCTTGTATTCTAAAGTCTCTTCTCAAATATCAGAATGATTAATAGGAAGGATTAGATGAACTTTCTCCCATCTGATATTATCACCATATTATTCCAAGTGAAAGTATAAGATGAATAATAGAGTCTTTTCACCCAAATATCTTCGGTGATGATTAACAAACACCCAAAAAAAGGAGTGATGATAGTGTGACAGAAGGATCCTCCACCAGTGATATGCTACCGCTTACCAGAAGGTGAGATCTCTTTTTAGGGAGATCGTACTCGCTTGGGGCTATTTCCCCAGCCCTGGGTCTTTGCACTCTGGTACTGAATATATCGTCAGTATTTTCCAACCGCAGGATCCGTAACAGCATCCGTATTCATTCCCATGCAAACAAGTTTCATTTGTCACAGAACTTCCAGCACACTATCCTGTGAAGGAATCCTGCCATCAGTTGCACAGACTTGCTTGGCTTCCTGCCAGTAGTTGCGTTCCTACGTCATATGCGCGCTCCGCGCTAACCTTGATCGAAAACAGCGAGACCTTCTTGAATGCCCTATTACTGATACTGAAGTATTGAACACTATAAAATCTTTAAAGTTACATAAGAGACCAGGCCCAAATGGATTTTTAGCAGCATATTACACACAGTATGCACACATCTTAGCTCCAGCCCTTACTACTTACTAGGGCCTTTAATTTTCTTCTTAATGGACATTCATTTAGAATGGAGACACTTACTTCCATCATTGCCATGATCCCCAAACCACATTCTGACTCTACTTCTTGGACTAACTATCGTCCTATATCACTCCTCAACTTAGATATCAAATTAATAGCCAAAATCCTAGCCACTAGATTGAATATTATCATTGGCCATCTAATACATAAGGACCAAACAGGTTTTATGCCGAAGCTTCAGGCAGGTGATAACATAAGGCAAGCACTCTTACTCATCCATGCGGCTAAAACTAGACGCATCCCAGCATGCTTGGTATCCCTAGATATAAGTGTAGCAAGGTGTTCAATTTAAGGGTAGTGTCTGAGTGGTAATTAGGCTCAGACACATTGATTGTTAGGGTTAATGGACCATTTTTGTTAATGGGAGATAGTGTTGGTGCACAGTTCCCCGTGGCCTATGGGTGGCGCTGTCGCCATGGGCCAGGGTTGAACCACCAATCCAGGGCTGCACCTTTTGTGTCCCCTCTCGGCAGTAGTATGGCGGGGCATGGAACCTGCTGTGCCTGTCGGGAGAGGGTATAAAAGGGGGCGGACATCTTCCATTGTGGTTCGTTCGTCCACGCCCAGGCACCTTCAGCCTGGGTGTGTGTGGTTCGTCCACGCCCGGGCACCTTCGGCATGGGCGTGAGTAGGGTTGTCACCGGGTGCCTTAGTCCCGGAGGTGGAGTTCCTGTTCCATCCCAGACACCTTCAGTCTGGGGTGAGGTACTATTTTGAAGGCTCGGGGCCCAGCAACCTTCGGCTGGGGTCCGCTAGGGATCGAGAGCTCCCAGGGTGCCGCCTTGCGAGGGGACCCGTATCTGAGATGAGGAGGCCAGGGAGGTAACCCTTTCCGAAGACCCAGCGCAGAGTCGTGGTGACGGTGAGGGCCTCTGGTAACTCTCCAGATGGATGTTTTTCTCCTTGACATGGGCCAAATACCTTAAGAAGGAAGTTCATCAGGTCTGTGGCAGAGACCAACCTCACGGTCTGTGGCAGAGATCGTGCGCCAAAGCTGTTTGAGAAACCTAAACAGTCTAAAGAGTTAAGCTACGTTTGTGCCTGGACCTCCTCCACACCAAAGCTGTCCTGTATCTTCGCTCCAACCTGTCTGCTCTTAAAGAGGCTGTTTATTATACTGTGTGAAATAAATGTTGAGTTGGACTTTCAGCTAGTGTGGACATTCACATTCCTGGGGAAAACAAGGACTTGCATCTATCTAAAGTAGAGGTGAGATCATTCTTGGGAGGACTTTGACTCTGGCCGCAGACAAGGCCCAAAACTCTGCCTGCGAGGAGCCTAATTAAATGCAGGTTGGGGAGAGGTGGGTGCGCTACATAAGGAAGGCATTTGACTCTGTCACTTGGCCATATATGGAATATGTCCTTAAAAAATTGGGTTTTGGAAATCATTTTCTAACCTGGGTCTCCTCTCTATACAATAATCCGAGAGCATATATCAAATATGCTGGTTATAAGTCAATAATGTTCGACATTAACCACTTCAATACCATGCACTTATACAGCTTCCTGCCCACACCAATTTTGAGCTTTCAGCGCTGTCGCAATTTGAATGACAATTGCGCGGTCATGCTACACTGTACCCAAACAAATTTTTTATCATTTTGTTCCCACAAATAGAGCTTTCTTTCGGTGGAATTTGATCGCCTCTGCGATTTTAATTTTTTGCACAACAAATAAAAAAAGAGCGAAAATTTTGAAAAAAAAGATGTTTTTCTTTGTTTCTGTAATTTTTTTTGTAAATAAGTACCTTTTCTACTTCAATGATGGGCACTGATAAGGCGGCACTGAAGGGCACTGATAAGGCGACACTGATGGGCACCGATGAGGTGGCACCAATGAGGTGGCACTGATGAGGTGGCACTGATGGGCACTGATGATGGGCACTGATAGGCGGCACTGATGGGCACTGATATGTGGCACTGGTATGCGGCACTGATTGACACTCATAGGCGCACTGATTGGCACTCATAGGCGGCACTGATTGGCACTTATAGGCGGCACTGATGGGCACTTATAGGCGGCACTGATAGGTGGCACGGACGGGCACTGATAGGTGGGCACTTATGGGCACAGATTGGCACGGATGGGCACTGATAGGTGGCGCTGATAGACACTAGTAGAGGGCACTGATGGACACTGATGCCCAGCAATGCCAGCCACCACACATTGTGGTTGTGCCATCATAGTGCCAGTCAGTGCCCATTTGTGAGCACTGATTGGCATATTTTTTTATTTTTTTTATTTTACTACATGTGGATGGCCATGGGGGCCATCCACATGCTTGGGGCTTCCCTGTGGTCATGGGGGGCTTCCCTGGTGGTCCAGTGTGGGTATCGGGGCTGCGCTGATAAACAATCAGCGCGAACCCCCCCTGTCAGGAGAGCCGCCGATCGGCTCTCCTCTACTCGCGTCTGTCAGACGCGAGTGAGGAAGAGCCGATCAACGGCTCTTCCTGTTTACATCGTGATCAGCCGTGATTGGACACGGCTGATCACGTGGTAAAAAGCCTCCGCCGGAGGCTTTTTACCGAGATCAGTGTAGCGGTGGGTCAGACTAACCCACCGCTCCACCGATCGCCGCGATGCGCGCCCCCCCCCGGGCGCGCGGTGGCTGTTATCCCGCAGGAGGTCATATGATGTCCAGTGTGGATAACAGAACCACTTCCCGGACGTCAATATGCTATTGACTGGGTGGGAAGTGGTTAATAGAGGCACCAGACAAGGTTGTTCCCTTTCCCCATTACTTTTTGCCTTATTAATAGAACCCTTCGCTCAACTAATTAGAACAAATCCTGATATCAAAGGTATTGAATTAGGTGGTCACCAGCACAAATGATGTCTCTTTGTGGATGATATCCTTGTTTTTTTGTCTCAACCCCATATATCTACTCCAAACCTACTTAAAATATTAGATAATTTTGCCCATATCTCTGGTCTTCACGTTGATCCCACCAAATCGAATGCCTTAAATATTTCTTTATCACATTCAGAACTCTTACATGCACAAAATGCCTTACCTTTTAATTGGGTCCTTAAACAACTACCATATTTGGGAGTGCAACTTACAATCTCCCTCAAGGATATGTTTGCGGCCAATTATCTGCCTCTCTTGAAACAAATATCAGGCTATATGAAGCAATGGGCCACTCTTTCACTGTCATTGCTGGGAGAGATTAATGCTATAAAAATGTCTATATTGCCCAAATTTTTATACTTATTTAGGGTGCTTCCTATACCGCTACCATCTTATTTTCTAAGACTTACTCAACGTAGAGTCCTATCATTTATTTGGGGTACCATTAAACCCTGCATACCCAAAGATACGCTATACCTTTATAAATTAAATGGTGGATTAGGATTACCCAACTTTCTCTCATACTTCAACGCTGCACAAATAGCACTCCTTTCCAAATATCATGCTACAGTCGAAACGCCCTTATGGGTGGCTATTGAATCGGTCGACTGTGACCCTTTTTCAGTGGCCAACTTGTTATGGCTTCGCCCGGCTGATAGATAAAATGTATCTAATCCCATAACAAAACATACTTTAGCCATCTGGGATAAATTTAAACATTTGCATAATCTCCAATCTCCACATAATCCCCTACTTTCATTCCTTAGCAATCCGGCCTTCTATCCTGCTTGGAAATTTCCAAGATCATTTTTCTGTATGGTCCTCAACGAACCGGAATCGCTTGTACAAATTAACCTCTGCTACCACTAGAACTGAAATTTTCCGCTATTTGAAAATTAAGAACTTCTACGAACCACTTCTTCTTACAGGCTCTCTTAACCAAATTACTCAATTTGAGCGGATTTGTATAAGCGACCCACACATCAGAGGACTAATCTCAATATTATATCAACAACTTAATGTGAATTTTGATGACATTTTGCCTTCATATGCTACTAAATGGGCACAAGATATGGATCAGGTGTTTGATATCAAAGATTGGTCTAGTATCTGTTTAGCCACCAAAACTTCTTCTCCAAATTGTTTTGCTGTTGAAACAAACTATAAGGTTCTAGCACGGTGGTACCTAGTACCTGCTAGAATAGCAAAATTTGTTCCCACATACTCACCTAATTGCTTTAGAGTTTGCGATTCGCCAGGTACACATTTCCACATATGGTGGCAATGTCCTGTGGTTCAGGAATTCTGGAAAAATATATTCTATAATGGCTTCTAAAGCCCTTGAAATCTCAATTCTTCCGGATCCTGCCATAGCTCTCCTAAACCTTAAGCCCGCTACACTTAACCCTACTCAATTCCAATTACTTATTCAACTTAATACTTCAGCCAAACAACAATTGCCAAGGCATGGAAATCCCAAACTCTAATTTTGGCTGAAGCTAAACATAGAATGAACAGAGCACTCATATTTGCCAAAGTGACAGCTATTGAAGAAAATAAGATCAATACATTTTGCAAGATTTGGCAACTATGGGTCAAATACTACTTTCCTTCTGATTTCGACCAGTCTTTGTTATTACCACACTAGATTGTATAGATTACTTTATAAATAGATGTGTATTTCTATCATGAGCCCGATCACCACCACCGGAGCGTCTTCCTTCTTCCTTCTTATTTTATTTATTTATTAATTTTTTTCTCTATATTTGTCTTTTTTTTCTTCTGTTTTTTTTTTGTTTGCCCCTTTTAGGCAATAAATATCAAAAGGATACCAAAGCCCTGTACACACTGTGACAGCAGGAAGGTAAAGTCACCTGGTTGCATCCAGGGGGGTAGGTATATTTCTCCCAGATTCAGGCTTTATGCCGACTTATACAACTAGGGAGAGAGTTGATGAAGCCCAGCTGAGGCTAGTGGGCTCATGGATGATTCATACCTCTAGGGAGAGTGCTGGGCGTCGTGCAGGCAGGGAGTTGATGAGACCAGCTGAAGCTTGTCAGCTCGTTTAAGGCCTCTATAACAACTCCCAGTTTCATTAGGTGTTTGCTCATGCCTGGACCCAGACCTGTGTGGACTGTCTAGGGAGAGTGAACCCCTGTGCGGTGAGACAAAGCCTGTGTGGCTATTTGTTTGGACATTTACTAAACCAGGGACTTAGGGACTAGGACAGCACCAGGCTGATCCCAGTTGTTAGTTAGGGAAACCTGCATGTTTAGTCAGAGGTCAAGCTGACCAGGATTTATTTTGTTTATGTTTCTTTTTGCTTTGCTGTGTTTTTGTCACTGTAAATAGAGAAATAAACCGCACCTTTTGATCTTGAAAACCACAACCTCCGTCTGCTGGGCCTGTTTTTGTGTGGGGAGCCCATCCAGGGGGTCACACACACCCGCTACCGAGCTAACCCCCTCACAGTTGGTGGAGAACCAGTGGCAGTTTTTTTTTAAGCCAGCATGGAGGAGATACTGAAACAGCTGGCTCTAGCAAATGCCAATCAACAGCAGACAAATGCAGGTTTGCAAAAGAGCCTTGCAGCTCAACAACAGAGCTTCGCAGCCCAGCAACAAGCCCAGCAGCAATCTGAGGCCCGCTTCATAGACCTGTTGCAGAAGCAAGAGCAGAGACTACAACAACAGATGGAAGCAGTAATGCAGCAACGTCCGCAGACCAGTGAGGAAAGCCGTCCCACTAATACCGCGTCCTTTGGGGTGAGTCGTTTATTGACAAAAATGACTGGAGAGGATGATCCAGAGGTATTTTTGACCACATTTGAAAGGACTGCTGAAAGAGAAAAGTGGCCTGAGGAGCAGTGGGCTGGACTGGTGGCTCCTCTGTTAACTGGTGAATCGCAGAAAGCTTACTATGACCTAGAGCCTGACCAAGCAAAAGACTATGTGATGCTAAAAGCTGAAATATTGGCAAGGCTGGGTGTCACCCTGGCTGTCCGGGCTCAGCGTGTGCATAACTGGACTTTCCAGCTTGGAAAACCCCCCAGGTCTCAAATGTATGATCTCATTCACCTGAGCAGGAAGTGGCTACAGCCAGAGACTTTGTCCGCACCGGAGATTGTGGAACGTGTTGTGATGGATCGTTTCTTGAGAGCTCTTCCTACCGCCATTCAAAAGTGGGTAAGCCATGGAGACCCAGAAACGGCCGGTAAACTTGTGGATCGTGTAGAGAGATACTTGGCTGCAGAGAACCTGACGGCCTCTTCCAGAGACTCTCGGACTTTCCACCCTAAGACCAGACCATCCCCAGGGGCGGATAAGATGATTCCAAGGGGTGAGGGTGGAGAGAGTGAGAGGGTGGGAGCTCTGCCCAGGGTTTGGCGAGAACAGCCTGGGAAGTCGGGGGCTCAAGAGGCAGCCAAAAGGATTGTTTGCTACCGCTGCCGGCAAGCGGGACATATTGCAGCAAATTGCCCGGTTGTGGAGGAACCCATGCAATGTGACTTTCTGACGGACAGACGTCAGTCGCTGTGTACGACAGTCGCATGCACTGCCATTCGGGGAACTGAGAAACATTTATGCAAAATGTGTATTAATGGTAGAAATGTTGTGGTATTACTGGATTCAGGTAGCCTTGTGACCCTGATAAAGGCTGAATTAGTTAAAACAGAGGTCTCTGGGAATAGCAAGGTAGCTGTTATTTGTGTGCATGGGGACACCCGAGAGTATCCAGTGACTACAGTGTGTTTCAAGACCCCCAAAGGTACCCTCTCTCATCCAGTGGGGTTAGTATCTCAACTACCGCATGATGCCATTGTGGGAAGGGATTTTCCGAAGTTCTGGGAACTGTGGGATGATCCTGAGCCCCCCACTGGTGCCCCTATGTACCAGGAAGGTGATAGCCAGAACTCCTCTGAGAGTGGTGAGGACTCTCCAGAATTTCCCTTGTCAGTATTGGCAGGCGAGACTCAAGAAACTGGAGAGGAGCCCACCTCCTCAGACGAAAACCTACCGTCTGTGGAGTTTTCTGATCTTGAGGTTCACAGGGAAAATTTTGCCACAGAACAGTTAAAAGACCCCGCCCTAATAAAGGCACGGGAAAACGTAGTGGAAATAGATGGCGAGTTAGTGAACCCAGATAATACCTGCACTTACCCATACTTCAGCGTAGAGAAGGACCTACTGTATCGGGTGGCAAAAAGGGCAGAAGAAACCGTTGAGCAGCTTGTGGTGCCCAAACCTTACAGGAAGTTGGTGTTGGAGTTGGCCCATGGGCACATTCTTGGAGGTCATCTGGGGACAGAGAAAACCCGAGAGAGGGTATTACAGAGATTCTATTGGCCTGGGGTGATGAAGGACATAGAAAATTATTGTTCCTCCTGCCCTGTGTGTCAGAGGTCGGCCCCGATGCCACATTTCCGTAGCCCGCTGGTCCCTCTACCCATCATTGAGGTCCCGTTTGAGAGGATCGCAATGGATTTGGTAGGTCCTATAATCAAGTCCGCTAGGGGGAACCAGTACATATTAGTTATAATGGACTATGCCACCCGTTATCCAGAAGCGATCCCTCTCCGAAATACCTCGGCCAAAACCATAGCCAAAGAGCTATCTCTTGTTTTTAGCCGGGTGGGTATTTGTAAAGAACTGCTTACGGACCAAGGTACACCCTTTATGTCCCGGGTTATGAAAGAGCTGTGTAAATTGTTCAAAGTGACGCAATTGCGTACGTCTGTGTATCACCCCCAAACCGATGGGCTGGTTGAAAGATTCAACAAATCCCTAAAACAAATGTTGAAGAAAGTGGTGGATAGAGATGGAAAGGATTGGGACTGTCTACTTCCTTATTTGATGTTTGCTATTAGGGAGGTGCCCCAATCCTCTACGGGATTCTCCCCCTTTGAGTTACTGTATGGGAGACACCCAAGAGGGCTGTTGGATATTGCCAAGGAAACTTGGGAAAGTGAGAGTTCTCCCCACAGGAGTGTGATTGAGCATGTCGCCCTGATGCAAGATCGAATTGCACAGGTAATGCCCATCATGAAGGAACATTTGGCCCAAGCGCAGTTGGCACAGCAGAGAGTGTACAACCGTGGAGCCAAGACCCGTACCTTTTCCCCGGGGGATAGGATATTGGTACTTGTCCCTACGGTTGAAAGTAAATTCCTTGCCAAATGGCAAGGCCCCTACGAGATAATGGAAAAAGTGAGCGAAGTGAATTACAAGGTCAGACAACCAGGAAGGCGAAAGCCCGAACAGATCTATCACGTTAATCTGTTGAAAGCCTGGAGGGATAGAGAGTCCCTAGTCGCAGAAACTTGGTCACCAGCTCAAACTGGTTGCGTGATTCCGGAGGTTGGAATAGCAGCCACCTTGTCACAACCCCAACAACAGGAGGTTAAGGCGTTTGTGCTTCGCAACAAGGAGGTGTTCTCTGAGCTGCCGGGACAAACATCTGGGGTAGAGCATGATATTATTACCCCGCCCGGTGAAAGGGTGAAGTTAAAACCCTATCGGATCCCAGAGGCCCGACGGGAGGCAATACGGGAGGAAGTACAGAAAATGCTGAACTTAGGGGTGATAGAGGAGTCCCAAAGTGATTGGTCTAGTCCCATTGTGTTGGTGCCTAAACCGGATGGGAGCTGGCGATTTTGTAACGATTTTCGTCAGTTGAACAAAGTTACAAAATTTGACACCTACCCCATGCCACGTATAGATGAGTTGATCGACCGGCTGGGAACAGCCCGATACATGACGACTCTTGACCTCACAAAAGGGTATTGGCAAATTCCCCTGGCCAAGTCGGCCAAAGAGAAAACCGCATTTGTAACCCCAGACGGGGCGTTCCAATATAAGAGAATGCCGTTCGGGTTACAGAATGCGCCGGCCACATTCCAGCGGAAAATGGACCAGATACTGAGGCCCCATCGGAAGTATGCTGCGGCTTACCTGGATGACGTAATTGTCCATAGCACAGATTGGGCCTCACATCTGCCAAAAGTGCAAGCAGTCCTAGACTCTATCCGGGAAGCGGGGTTTACGGCTAACCCCAAGAAGTGTACCATTGGGCAGGAGGAGGCCAAATATCTTGGGTACACCATTGGCAGGGGAGTAATAAAACCCCAACTCAACAAAGTCGAGGCCATCCAGAGTTGGCCACATCCCAACAGCAAGAAGCAGGTACGAGCCTTTCTGGGAATCGCGGGTTATTATCGGCGCTTCATTCCCCACTTTGCTTCTAAGGCTGTGCCCCTAACCAACCTGACGAAAGGGAAAGGGTCGGTCATGATTAAATGGACCCCCGAGGCTGAGGCAGCATTCCAATTCTTGAAACAAGCCTTATGTAGCCAGCCAGTGTTGTACTCACCCGACTTCTCTAAAGACTTTGTCGTACAAAGTGATGCGTCAGATGTGGGGTTAGGAGCAGTATTGTCCCAGGTCTGGAACGGGGAAGAGCACCCAGTCATTTACCTCAGCAGGAAGTTGAAGTCCCATGAGGTAAATTACGCCACGGTTGAAAAGGAGTGTTTAGCGGTGAAGTGGGCTCTAGATTCCCTTCGGTACTATCTGCTAGGTAGGCACTTTGACATGGTTACGGATCACGCTCCGTTAAAGTGGATGGCTCAAAACAAGGAGACAAATAGAAGAGTAAATAGGTGGTTCCTGGCCCTACAGGAATTCAACTTCACAGTAAAGCATCGCCCTGGCGTTCAAATGGGGAATGTGGATGCTTTGTCTCGAGTACATGAATGCCTGATTGCTGGTGTTCCAACCCCAAGGTTAAAACAAGAGGGGGGGGTATGTGACAGCAGGAAGGTAAAGTCACCTGGTTGCATCCAGGGGGGTAGGTATATTTCTCCCAGATTCAGGCTTTATGCCGACTTATACAACTAGGGAGAGAGTTGATGAAGCCCAGCTGAGGCTAGTGGGCTCATGGATGATTCATACCTCTAGGGAGAGTGCTGGGCGTCGTGCAGGCAGGGAGTTGATGAGACCAGCTGAAGCTTGTCAGCTCGTTTAAGGCCTCTATAAAAACTCCCAGCTTCATTAGGTGTTTGCTCATGCCTGGACCCAGACCTGTGTGGACTGTCTAGGGAGAGTGAACCCCTGTGCGGTGAGACAAAGCCTGTGTGGCTATTTGTTTGGACATTTACTAAACCAGGGACTTAGGGACTAGGACAGCACCAGGCTGATCCCAGTTGTTAGTTAGGGAAACCCGCATGTTTAGTCAGAGGTCAAGCTGACCAGGATTTATTTTGTTTATGTTTCTTTTTGCTTTGCTGTGTTTTTGTCACTGTAAATAGAGAAATAAACCGCACCTTTTGATCTTGAAAACCACAACCTCCGTCTGCTGGGCCTGTTTTTGTGTGGGGAGCCCATCCAGGGGGTCACACACACCCGCTACCGAGCTAACCCCCTCACAGTTGGTGGAGAACCAGTGGCAGTTTTTTTTTAAGCCAGCATGGAGGAGATACTGAAACAGCTGGCTCTAGCAAATGCCAATCAACAGCAGACAAATGCAGGTTTGCAAAAGAGCCTTGCAGCTCAACAACAGAGCTTCGCAGCCCAGCAACAAGCCCAGCAGCAATCTGAGGCCCGCTTCATAGACCTGTTGCAGAAGCAAGAGCAGAGACTACAACAACAGATGGAAGCAGTAATGCAGCAACGTCCGCAGACCAGTGAGGAAAGCCGTCCCACTAATACCGCGTCCTTTGGGGTGAGTCGTTTATTGACAAAAATGACTGGAGAGGATGATCCAGAGGTATTTTTGACCACATTTGAAAGGACTGCTGAAAGAGAAAAGTGGCCTGAGGAGCAGTGGGCTGGACTGGTGGCTCCTCTGTTAACTGGTGAATCGCAGAAAGCTTACTATGACCTAGAGCCTGACCAAGCAAAAGACTATGTGATGCTAAAAGCTGAAATATTGGCAAGGCTGGGTGTCACCCTGGCTGTCCGGGCTCAGCGTGTGCATAACTGGACTTTCCAGCTTGGAAAACCCCCCAGGTCTCAAATGTATGATCTCATTCACCTGAGCAGGAAGTGGCTACAGCCAGAGACTTTGTCCGCACCGGAGATTGTGGAACGTGTTGTGATGGATCGTTTCTTGAGAGCTCTTCCTACCGCCATTCAAAAGTGGGTAAGCCATGGAGACCCAGAAACGGCCGGTAAACTTGTGGATCGTGTAGAGAGATACTTGGCTGCAGAGAACCTGACGGCCTCTTCCAGAGACTCTCGGACTTTCCACCCTAAGACCAGACCATCCCCAGGGGCGGATAAGATGATTCCAAGGGGTGAGGGTGGAGAGAGTGAGAGGGTGGGAGCTCTGCCCAGGGTTTGGCGAGAACAGCCTGGGAAGTCGGGGGCTCAAGAGGCAGCCAAAAGGATTGTTTGCTACCGCTGCCGGCAAGCGGGACATATTGCAGCAAATTGCCCGGTTGTGGAGGAACCCATGCAATGTGACTTTCTGACGGACAGACGTCAGTCGCTGTGTGCGACAGTCGCATGCACTGCCATTCGGGGAACTGAGAAACATTTATGCAAAATGTGTATTAATGGTAGAAATGTTGTGGTATTACTGGATTCAGGTAGCCTTGTGACCCTGATAAAGGCTGAATTAGTTAAAACAGAGGTCTCTGGGAATAGCAAGGTAGCTGTTATTTGTGTGCATGGGGACACCCGAGAGTATCCAGTGACTACAGTGTGTTTCAAGACCCCCAAAGGTACCCTCTCTCATCCAGTGGGGTTAGTATCTCAACTACCGCATGATGCCATTGTGGGAAGGGATTTTCCGAAGTTCTGGGAACTGTGGGATGATCCTGAGCCCCCCACTGGTGCCCCTATGTACCAGGAAGGTGATAGCCAGAACTCCTCTGAGAGTGGTGAGGACTCTCCAGAATTTCCCTTGTCAGTATTGGCAGGCGAGACTCAAGAAACTGGAGAGGAGCCCACCTCCTCAGACGAAAACCTACCGTCTGTGGAGTTTTCTGATCTTGAGGTTCACAGGGAAAATTTTGCCACAGAACAGTTAAAAGACCCCGCCCTAATAAAGGCACGGGAAAACGTAGTGGAAATAGATGGCGAGTTAGTGAACCCAGATAATACCTGCACTTACCCATACTTCAGCGTAGAGAAGGACCTACTGTATCGGGTGGCAAAAAGGGCAGAAGAAACCGTTGAGCAGCTTGTGGTGCCCAAACCTTACAGGAAGTTGGTGTTGGAGTTGGCCCATGGGCACATTCTTGGAGGTCATCTGGGGACAGAGAAAACCCGAGAGAGGGTATTACAGAGATTCTATTGGCCTGGGGTGATGAAGGACATAGAAAATTATTGTTCCTCCTGCCCTGTGTGTCAGAGGTCGGCCCCGATGCCACATTTCCGTAGCCCGCTGGTCCCTCTACCCATCATTGAGGTCCCGTTTGAGAGGATCGCAATGGATTTGGTAGGTCCTATAATCAAGTCCGCTAGGGGGCACCAGTACATATTAGTTATAATGGACTATGCCACCCGTTATCCAGAAGCGATCCCTCTCCGAAATACCTCGGCCAAAACCATAGCCAAAGAGCTATCTCTTGTTTTTAGCCGGGTGGGTATTTGTAAAGAACTGCTTACGGACCAAGGTACACCCTTTATGTCCCGGGTTATGAAAGAGCTGTGTAAATTGTTCAAAGTGACGCAATTGCGTACGTCTGTGTATCACCCCCAAACCGATGGGCTGGTTGAAAGATTCAACAAATCCCTAAAACAAATGTTGAAGAAAGTGGTGGATAGAGATGGAAAGGATTGGGACTGTCTACTTCCTTATTTGATGTTTGCTATTAGGGAGGTGCCCCAATCCTCTACGGGATTCTCCCCCTTTGAGTTACTGTATGGGAGACACCCAAGAGGGCTGTTGGATATTGCCAAGGAAACTTGGGAAAGTGAGAGTTCTCCCCACAGGAGTGTGATTGAGCATGTCGCCCTGATGCAAGATCGAATTGCACAGGTAATGCCCATCATGAAGGAACATTTGGCCCAAGCGCAGTTGGCACAGCAGAGAGTGTACAACCGTGGAGCCAAGACCCGTACCTTTTCCCCGGGGGATAGGATATTGGTACTTGTCCCTACGGTTGAAAGTAAATTCCTTGCCAAATGGCAAGGCCCCTACGAGATAATGGAAAAAGTGAGCGAAGTGAATTACAAGGTCAGACAACCAGGAAGGCGAAAGCCCGAACAGATCTATCACGTTAATCTGTTGAAAGCCTGGAGGGATAGAGAGTCCCTAGTCGCAGAAACTTGGTCACCAGCTCAAACTGGTTGCGTGATTCCGGAGGTTGGAATAGCAGCCACCTTGTCACAACCCCAACAAAAGGAGGTTAAGGCGTTTGTGCTTCGCAACAAGGAGGTGTTCTCTGAGCTGCCGGGACAAACATCTGGGGTAGAGCATGATATTATTACCCCGCCCGGTGAAAGGGTGAAGTTAAAACCCTATCGGATCCCAGAGGCCCGACGGGAGGCAATACGGGAGGAAGTACAGAAAATGCTGAACTTAGGGGTGATAGAGGAGTCCCAAAGTGATTGGTCTAGTCCCATTGTGTTGGTGCCTAAACCGGATGGGAGCTGGCGATTTTGTAACGATTTTCGTCAGTTGAACAAAGTTACAAAATTTGACACCTACCCCATGCCACGTATAGATGAGTTGATCGACCGGCTGGGAACAGCCCGATACATGACGACTCTTGACCTCACAAAAGGGTATTGGCAAATTCCCCTGGCCAAGTCGGCCAAAGAGAAAACCGCATTTGTAACCCCAGACGGGGCGTTCCAATATAAGAGAATGCCGTTCGGGTTACAGAATGCGCCGGCCACATTCCAGCGGAAAATGGACCAGATACTGAGGCCCCATCGGAAGTATGCTGCGGCTTACCTGGATGACGTAATTGTCCATAGCACAGATTGGGCCTCACATCTGCCAAAAGTGCAAGCAGTCCTAGACTCTATCCGGGAAGCGGGGTTTACGGCTAACCCCAAGAAGTGTACCATTGGGCAGGAGGAGGCCAAATATCTTGGGTACACCATTGGCAGGGGAGTAATAAAACCCCAACTCAACAAAGTCGAGGCCATCCAGAGTTGGCCACGTCCCAACAGCAAGAAGCAGGTACGAGCCTTTCTGGGAATCGCGGGTTATTATCGGCGCTTCATTCCCCACTTTGCTTCTAAGGCTGTGCCCCTAACCAACCTGACGAAAGGGAAAGGGTCGGTCATGATTAAATGGACCCCCGAGGCTGAGGCAGCATTCCAATTCTTGAAACAAGCCTTATGTAGCCAGCCAGTGTTGTACTCACCCGACTTCTCTAAAGACTTTGTCGTACAAAGTGATGCGTCAGATGTGGGGTTAGGAGCAGTATTGTCCCAGGTCTGGAACGGGGAAGAGCACCCAGTCATTTACCTCAGCAGGAAGTTGAAGTCCCATGAGGTAAATTACGCCACGGTTGAAAAGGAGTGTTTAGCGGTGAAGTGGGCTCTAGATTCCCTTCGGTACTATCTGCTAGGTAGGCACTTTGACATGGTTACGGATCACGCTCCGTTAAAGTGGATGGCTCAAAACAAGGAGACAAATAGAAGAGTAAATAGGTGGTTCCTGGCCCTACAGGAATTCAACTTCACAGTAAAGCATCGCCCTGGCGTTCAAATGGGGAATGTGGATGCTTTGTCTCGAGTACATGAATGCCTGATTGCTGGTGTTCCAACCCCAAGGTTAAAACAAGAGGGGGGGGTATGTGACAGCAGGAAGGTAAAGTCACCTGGTTGCATCCAGGGGGGTAGGTATATTTCTCCCAGATTCAGGCTTTATGCCGACTTATACAACTAGGGAGAGAGTTGATGAAGCCCAGCTGAGGCTAGTGGGCTCATGGATGATTCATACCTCTAGGGAGAGTGCTGGGCGTTGTGCAGGCAGGGAGTTGATGAGACCAGCTGAAGCTTGTCAGCTCGTTTAAGGCCTCTATAAAAACTCCCAGCTTCATTAGGTGTTTGCTCATGCCTGGACCCAGACCTGTGTGGACTGTCTAGGGAGAGTGAACCCCTGTGCGGTGAGACAAAGCCTGTGTGGCTATTTGTTTGGACATTTACTAAACCAGGGACTTAGGGACTAGGACAGCACCAGGCTGATCCCAGTTGTTAGTTAGGGAAACCTGCATGTTTAGTCAGAGGTCAAGCTGACCAGGATTTATTTTGTTTATGTTTCTTTTTGCTTTGCTGTGTTTTTGTCACTGTAAATAGAGAAATAAACCGCACCTTTTGATCTTGAAAACCACAACCTCCGTCTGCTGGGCCTGTTTTTGTGTGGGGAGCCCATCCAGGGGGTCACACACACCCGCTACCGAGCTAACCCCCTCACAACACGATCGGATTTCCTATGGATTCTAATCCGATGGATTTTTCCATCGGAAATCCGATGAAGCTGACTTCCATCAGTCTTGCCTACACATCATCAGTCAAAAATCCAACCGTCCCAGACGCCGTGACGTAAAACACTCCGACAAGCTGAGAAAAATTGAGTTCAATGCTTCTGAGCATGCGTTGACTTGATTCTGAGCATGAGTGGGTTTTTTGTCCGATGGAGTTCCACACAGACGATCGGAATTTGCTACAGTTTTTTTTCCCATCGGATAAATTTAAAACATGTTCTATTTTTTCTTACCGATGGAAAAAAGACCGATGGGGCCCATACACGATCGGTTTGTCCGATGAGAAAAGTCCATCGGACTGTTTTCATCGGTAAAACCGATCGTGTGTACACGGCATTAGTCTTTTTTTCCCTTTCCTTATTACATATCTTACCTCTGATAATTGATATTTAGTCTGTTGGTTTGATCATTATCTCTTTCTTTTCTCCTTATATTCCTGTGTGTATATAATAGACACAGTGGTAAGATAGTACTATTTTACTATCATAATGTTTAATATTTTATATGTATCCATGCTTCATATTCTTTTATTTTCTCTTGAAAACTCAATAAAAATATTTAACAAAAAAAAAAAATGAACATCTTTTTGCAGGTAGAAAAAAAAAAGTGCATTTTTTTTTAACTAGGAGCCTGCAAAGCATTGCACCCATGATCAGCAAATCGCAGGTGCAACACAGGACTCCTGCAGACTGTCTGTGTAAACTGTTTGCTTGTACCTCATATGAGCAGGCAGTTACACACTGACAGTAAGAAACAATGAACTACCTAGAGTGCTCAACAGCGCCGTTGGTAGTTCATTGAGAACTACAAGCTGCCAATTACAAGGGCTATCGGTACATTCATTCACAGAACTCTGTGCATGAATAACGCATCTGGGTGGCTGGAGCTTCGCAAGGCCGCATTTTTTAGAAAAGTGTGACAGCGAGTTTGGGGAAAATTTTCTGTCTTGCTGTCACTAGAGGTGGTGAGTCAGAGGAAGGCTGACGCAGTGGGAACATGTTACATGTTTCACCCAAAAAATGGGTGGAACTTGTAACATGTTCCCAAAGGTAAACTTATCCTTTAATTATAACATTAATTAAAAAAAAAAAAAAACACAGTGGGAGGCATATGGGTGGCCAGGATCTATAGTAAAACATTCATCAGATTCACATTTGAAGCAATACTAGTCCTTGGAATCAGTATTTAAAACACTATGTGGACTAGACCCATAGGCGGTGCAACTAAAATTCCACAAGCCCATCCACCATTAGATCCTTTTTACATCTATAGAAAATATATACAAGAAAGGCCCTAGGATTATTAATACAGTTAGGCATAATTGAATCCCCTATAAGAGCCAATTTAATTACCTGGATTGTCATGCCATTTATGCTTGCCCATAGAGAAGGAGGACATATTCATAAAGGTTGGTGTCACTCTCTGGCAAAGAGATCAATATTTGTCCATTAAATGTCCAACCAAAGGGACTTACAATTCTGTTTGGATGTAACAGACAAAAATGAAAGCACAATGCTACCGTTCAGATGATCGTTGTACAGCCCCGTTTGCCCATCTCTAGTGGAACCTGGGTGTGTTGCCATGGCGATTTGTAGTGACTTTATAGCAATAATATGGAATTATATTTTTAGTTCATATGTTACAAGCTAAGGCTCTCCCCATTGATATGCAAATGTATCAAATGGACTGGTCTCAGAGAAAGCTGTTTGCAGAATATGATGCAACAGGAAGTATGGGGAGGAGATTAGGTTTTGAAAGACGCATGTGGTTGGACAAAGGAGTTGTGTTTTGGGAGGACAAAGAGCAAGACATGGCTGCCAGAAGCTGGAGAACTTTGGAGACGTTTGAAGATTGATCCATCCCTAAGTTGAGCAACTGTTTAGTTTACTTATAGCATACATATTGTACATGCTTATTTTGCTAGAAAGGATAATTTGCTTGTGTATGTTGTAGGCAAATTTTTAAACTATGAATTGTGTTGCATTGTGTATCCTATAATCCTATAGTTGTATGTGCAGCTTTTCTGTTTAGTAAAGCATTAAAACACTACAGAGGTCTAAGTTTCCCTGGTTTTGCCGCAAGAACCTTTAATAGACACCAAGCAAAACACTGGGTTAGACTGTTAAACATGGCATCCTGTATAACAGGATGGGTAGAACTAATTAATTCTTATTCTTTGCTGGCACTGTTCATTTGAATGTAGTAGTAGTAGGGTAAGGAGAATCTGACACCTTTTCTGATTGGTAATAAAGAATTCTGCACACAACAGCATACCAGCAGTTGCATCTAGATTTAGGATGCTAGGAGAACCATGGAGGAACCTTGACCTAGGTAACAAAATCAACTACATCCACAAGGTGCATTGTAGGCAGGAGAAAAGAGACATCCCATGACAAACTTTCAACACAAAAATTACTGAACAAAGAAAATGTAATTTGCGTTAAAGTAAAGGCACATCAAAGGAAATTTGGAATTCGCTGCAACACTTCACCTTTATTGATCCTTCATGCAAAATACATCACAGACAGTGTGGGGTACAGTAAGATCCCTTTCACACTGAGGGTGTTTTGCAGGCGCTATAGCGTTAAAAAAAGCACCTGCAATCGGCCCTAAAACAGCTGCTCTATTCACTTCAGTGTGAAAGCCCGAGGGCATTCACACTGGAGCGGTGCGCTGGCAGGGCGTCAGAAAAAGTCCTGCCAGCAGCTTCTTTTGGAGCACATTAGGAGCGGTAAACTCGCCATTCCTAATGCGCTCCCGCAAATTGAAATCAATAGGCAGCGCCGCCGTACGGCCGGCAATACGCCACTGTAGCGGCCATTGCGGGCGGTTTTAACCCTTTCTCGGATGCTAGTGGGGGTTAAAAGCTTCCCCTAGCGGCCTAAATGCGCCGCAAATCTGAAGGTAAAGCGCCGCTAAAAATAGCAGCAGTTTACCGCCGACGCAGCACAGTGTGAAAGGGGTCTAAAAGTTGACGTGTTTTGCACTGGGCCTAACAAGTGCAAATCTATCCCCTATTTTGTAGACACTCTAACTTTTGTGCAAACCAATCAATATACGCTTATTGCGATTTTTATTAGCACAAATATGTAGAAGATAACACATCTGCCTAAACTGAGGAAAAAATTTGCTTTTTTAAAAAAAATTGGGGATATTTATTATAGCAAGAAGTACAAAATACAATTTTTTTTCCAAATTGTCGCTCTTTTTTTGTTTATAGCACAAAAAATTTAAAGCGCATACGTGATCAAATACCACCAAAAAAAAAATCTCTATTTATGGGGAAAAAAGGACATCAATTTTGTTTGGGTACAGCGTTGCACGACCGCGCAATTGTCAGTTAAAGCAACACAGTGCCGTATCGCAAAAAATGGCCTGGTCATTGAGCAGCAAAATCTTCCGGGCCTGAAGTGGTTAAAGTGAAAGAAAAAGATAATCCCAAGTTGGGTTGTCCCCAGAAAAGTAATAGAGGGGAAATCTTCCAATGGGGACGCCAGTTCTGGTGATCTTGGGGTTCCCAAGGAATTCCCTTAATTTGCAGGGATTTCCTCTCACTTCCTGTTTGGCTATGGTAGATGAAGTGATATAATTGTATTCCAGCATTAGATGTAGATAAACCATTGATTTTTTTATTTATCTTTTTGCATGTTAACCACGTCGCGCCCGGGCAATGCTCAAAAGACGTCTGCATTGCGGCGCCGAAGTGCTGACTGGACGTCCATGGACGTCCTCCTCTGCCCCCCCCCCCCGCGCGCCCCCGCGAGCACGCATCGGGGAAAATCTGTGTTGGCCGTGTCCCTTGGACACAGCCAATCACAGATCGTGCTGAATGGCCAATCACAGAGGCCATTCAGCACTCGATCTCACTATCCAATGAGAGATGATCTCAAATGTAAACATATGAGATCATCTCTCATTGCCGGCTTTCTCTCCTCACACAGAGACAGCGTGTGAGGAGAGAGAGAGATCTGTGCTGCAGCTTGTAATAGTGAGTGATAAAATACACACACACACAAGTAAAAAACAGTGCCCACAATCCCTGCCAGTGCCATCTGCTACCAGTGCCACCTGCCAGGGCCATCTTCCACCTGCCAGGGCCATCTGCCAGTGCCATCTGCCAGGGCCATCTGCCAGTGCCATCTGCCAGTGCCATCTGCTGCCAGTGCCACCTGCCAGTGCCATCTGCTGCCAGTGCCACCTGCCAGTGCCATCTGCCACCACCATCTGCCACCGCCATCTGCCACCAGTCCCATCTGCCACCAGTCCCATCTGCCACCAGTGACACCAGTCAGTGCCATCTGTGCCACCTGCCAGTGCCACCTGCCAGTGCCACCTGCCAGTGCCATCTGTGCCACCTGCCAGTGCCATCTGTGCCACCAGTCCCATCTGCCACCAGTCAGTGCCATCTGTGCCACCTGCCAGTGCCACCTGCCAGTGCCATCTGTGCCACCTGCCAGTGCCATCTGTGCCACCAGTCCCAACTGCCAGTGCCACCTGCCAGTGCCATCTGCCATCAGTGCCATCTGTCAGTGCCATCTCATCAAATGGCTAAAAGAGTATTCTCAGCCGAGGAGGCGTATGAAATTCTTGCGGCCGACGGGAGCAACGGGGAGCGCTCCGATTCGGAGTCCTCCGCATATTCAGATGAGTCTGACGTGGACTACGAGCCTGTCATAAGCAGTGGATCAGTGACGGAGGAGACGGCAGAGGAGGAGGAGGAAGAAGAAGAAGAGGAGGAGGGCCCGCCCGCCAGACGAAGGCGTTCTGCTGAGGAGGCAGTGCCATCCACCAGCACCGCAGTGCCATCCACCAGCACCGCAGTACCTCGAGAAGAAAGGCCACGTACCAGTGGGGTGTCACCTCAGCCCCAAAGGGTTAGGTCCCATGCCAGCCTTCCCTATTCCCTTCAGTACCCCTTGTGGCTTCCTCCAAATTCAGGAGAAGCCAACATTCCCCCTTTCACTGCCCAGCCAGGAGTCCAGGTGGATACAGAAAACTTTTCCCCAATAGATTTTTTTAATTTAATGTTTACTAACGACATGCTGGCAACAATTGTGGCCCAGTGCAACTTATATGCCCAACAGTTTATAACCAGCAACCCAACGTCCTCTTATGCCCGTCCCTACGTGTGGAAAGCCCTTACAGTGGAGGAGTTTAGGATTTTTTTGGGCCTCACATTCTGCATAGGACTAAATGGAAAAAATCAATTACGTTCATATTGGTCATCCCGCCCCATATATCATATGCCCATCTTTTCCTCAGTAATGCCCAGGTCCAGATATCTAATGATTATGAGATTCCTACACTTCAATGATAATACCCAGTGCCCTCCCCGAAATGACCCAAATTTTGATAAACTTTATAAAATTCGGCCGCTACTAAATTATTTTTCTGAAACCTTCCCCCAGTTGTTTACCCCAGACAAACACATATGCATAGATGAGTCCCTTATCAAATTTTCTGGCAGGCTGGGCATAAAACAATTTATACCCAGCAAAAGGGTCCGCTATGGGGTGAAGCTGTATAAATTGTGCGACAGAGAAACTGGGTATGTGTATGGCTTCATCATATATGAAGGGAAGGACTCCGAACTGAACCCCCCTAATTGCCCAATCTACATTGGAACCAGTGGGAAAGTAGTTTGGGAACTCATAAACCCACTCCTAGAGAAAGGATACCACTTGTATGTGGACAATTTTTATACCAGTTTGCCCCTGTTCCAAAATTTGCACAGAATGAAGACTCCAGCATGCGGCACCGTACGGACGAACCGGAAGGGCTTTCCTCAAAGCCTGGTCACCAAAAAATTGAGAAGAGGGGAGACGGCGAGTTTGCGTAATGAGGAGATTTTGGCTGTGAAGTGGAGGGACAGAAGAGACGTGTACTTGCTTTCTTCCATCCACAACAATGAATTTGTTGAAGTCACCAGGAGGAATGGCCGGATCCAAAAACCCAAATGCATCTACGATTACAATAAGTTCATGGGGGGTGTCGACTTCAATGACCAGATGCTCGAACCCTACCTTTCCACAAGAAGATCATACCAGTGGTATAAGAAAGTTTCAATTTATTTGTTCAATTTGGCCATGTACAACTCATATGTAATATATCGAAAATCCACTAGAAGACCCAAATCCTTCCTTTTCTTCCAGGAGGAAATCACCACTGCCTTTTTATACCCGAACAGCCCACCAGTAAACATAAGATCCGATGTCGTTAGCCGTCTCTCCGAGCGCCACTTCCCAGATAAAATCCCTCCCAGACCAACAGGCCAAAAACGCCAGAAAAAATGCCGGGTGTGCTCCAAAAGAGGAGAGAGAAGAGACACCATTTATCATTGTGCCCAATGTCCTTCATAACCAGGCCTCTGCATAGGCAACTGCTTCCGCCATTACCATACCAAAATAAATTATTAGTTCACTTCCTGCCATTTATGTTCACACCCCTTATGCCTCTGCTTTCTCTGTAACTGACCCTGGACTGTTATTTGACCACGCTTCTGCCTAACGATTCTGTTTATACCTCTGCCTGATCTGGAACTGACCCTGGACTGTTATTTGACCACACTTCTGCCTAACGATTCTGTTTATACCTCTGCCTGATCTGGAACTGACCCTGGACTGTTATTTGACCACGCTTCTGCCTAACGATTCTGTACATACCTCTGCCTGATCTGGAACTGACCCTGGACTGTTTGACCATGCTTTTTGCCTGCCTCTTGGACTGATCTTGTACCCTGCCAGTGGACTAGTGGGATTCATAACACAGGGGTCTCACATATGTGAGGGGCTTCAGAATTGTTTTTCTGGATGAAGAAAACAATTGTTTTTGTTTTTCTCATTCCCAGATTAGGGTCTGGAGACTCGGAGGCTTCAAAGAGATTTGGGTGGGAGAAGCCTCTACCCCTGTCCCCATTCAGTCCTGAACGAGGCCCTACTTCTGCCAACTTTCTGTAGGACCTATGCCATCATGCCTCTGCCTGTCAGATGAACTGACCACACCGCTTTTGCTGACCAAGTCCCTGCCTCTTGCCTGGACCAGTGCTGTCCTCCTGTGGAAAACTGCGCTACTAAAACCACAGGTAATCTTTTGTTTACCATTTGCTCAGCAGAATGTATTTTGGGGTGTAATTCTTGGTATGTTCATGCTATGTGTCCCTAGAACACCTGATGGTGTACCTTGCATGTTGGGCCTCTGTATGTGGCCAGGTTGTATAAAAGTCTCACACATTTGGTATCGCCATACTCAGGAGGAGTAGCAGAATGTATTTTGGGGTGTCATTTTTGCTATGTACATGCTATGTGTTGGCAATATCTTATAAATGGACAACTTTGCGTAAAAAAATTGCGTTTTCATTTTTTTCCCGCAATTTCCAAAAACTTCAGGAAAAAAATGAACCGTTCAAAAGACTCATTATGCCTCATAGATTATACGTTGGGGTGTTAGCTTTCCAAAATGGGGTCACTTTGTGGGCGTTTCCATTGTCCTGGTGCTCCAGGGCCTTCAAAAGTGTAATAGGTGGTTGAGAAATGAGATGTGTAATTTATGCTCCTAGAATGCCTGAAGGTGCCATTTCAATATTGGGCCTCTGTATGTGGTGAAAAAGTCTCACACATTTGGTATCGCCATACTCAGGAGGAGTAGCAGAATGTATTTTGAGGTGTCATTTTTGCTATGTACATGCTATGTGTTGGCAATATCTTATAAATGGACAACTTTGCGTAAAACAATTGCGTTTTCATTTTTTTCCCGCAATTTCCAAAAACTTCAGGAAAAAAATGAACCGTTCAAAAGACTCATTATGCCTTATAGATTATACGTTGGGGTGTTAGCTTTCCAAAATGGGGTCACTTTGTGGGCGTTTCCATTGTCCTGGTGCTCCAGGGCCTTCAAAAGTGTAATAGGTGGTTGAGAAATGAGATGTGTAATTTATGCTCCTAGAATGCCTGAAGGTGCCATTTCAATATTGGGCCTCTCTATGTGGGCAGGCTGTATAAAAGTCTCACACATTTGGTATCGCCATACTCAGGAGGAGTAGCAGAATGTATTTTGGGGTATCATTTTTGCTATGTACATGCTATGTGTTGGCAATATCTTATAAATGGACAACTTTGCGTAAAAAAATTGCGTTTTCATTTTTTTCCCGCATTTTCCAAAAACTTCAGGAAAAAAATGAACCGTTCAAAAGACTCATTATGCCTCATAGATTATACGTTGGGGTGTTAGCTTTCCAAAATGGGGTCACTTTGTGGGCGTTTCCATTGTCCTGGTGCTCCAGGGCCTTCAAAAGTGTAATAGGTGGTTGAGAAATGAGAAGTGTAATTTATGCTCCTAGAATGCCTGAAGGTGCCATTTCAATATTGGGCCTCTGTATGTGGGCAGGCTGTATAAAAGTCTCACACATTTGGTATCGCCATACTCAGGAGGAGTAGCAGAATGTATTTTGAGGTGTCATTTTTGCTATGTACATGCTATGTGTTGGCAATATCTTATAAATGGACAACTTTGCGTAAAAAAATTGCGTTTTCATTTTTTTCCCGCAATTTCCAAAAACTTCAGGAAAAAAATGAACCGTTCAAAAGACCCATTATGCCTCATACATTATACGTTGGGGTGTTAGCTTTCCAAAATGGGGTCACTTTGTGGGCGTTTCCATTGTCCTGGTGCTCCAGGGCCTTCAAAAATGTAATAGGTGGTTGAGAAATGAGATGTGTAATTTATGCTCCTAGAATGCCTGAAGGTGCTATTTCAATATTGGGCCTCTGTATGTGGGCAGGCTGTATAAAAGTCTCACACATTTGGTATTGCCATACTCAGGAGGAGTAGCAGAATGTATTTTGGGGTGTCATTTGTGGTATACACATGCCATGTGAGAGAAATAACCTATTATAATGACAATTTTGTGGAAAAAATAAAAAAATAAAAAAAAATCTTCATTTTGCAAAGAATTGTGGGAAAAAATTACAACATCAAAAACCTCACGATGCATCTTACTAAATACCTTGGAATGTCTAATTTAAAAAAGGGGTCATTTGGGGGGTATTTGTGCTTTGCTGGCTTGTTCGGGTCGTAAGAAATGAGATAGGCCACCAGTACATTAGGTGTGATCAATTGTTTATGATCCGCCCCACAGCTTGTAGACTCTATAACTTTCACAAAGACCAAATAATATCCACTAATTTGGGTTATTTTTTACCAAAGATATGTAGCAGTATAAATTGTGGCTAAATTTTATAATGAAAAATTAATAATTTGCAAAATTTTATCACATAAACTAAAAAAAAGCGTATTTTTTTTCAAAATTTTCCGTGTTTTTTCATTTATAGCGCAAAAAATAAAAAACCCAGAGGTGATCAAATACCACCAAAAGAAAGCTTTATTTGTATGAAAAAAAGGACAAAAAAATCATTAGGTTACAGTATTACATGACTGAGTAATTGTCATTCAAAGTGTGAGAGCACTGAAAGCTGAAAATTGGTCCGGGCACGAAGGGGATTTAGTGCCCAGTTGTCAAGTGGTTAAAGTAGAACTATATAGGCAAAACTTTTTTTTTTTCATTTTGGATAGAGTAAGGGAGGGTTATAATCTCTGTCAGATTTCCACAATGGGACACAGATGGAGGGAACAAATCTGACAGGGATTATAAACCCTCCCTTACTCTATCCAAAATGAAAAAAAAAAAGTTTTGCCTATAAAGTTCTACTTTAACATGCAAAAAAAAAAAATCAATGGTTTATCTACAATCATAGGTGTCAAACACAAGGCCCACAGGCTGAATCCGGCCCTTCATGCCATTTCATGTGGCCCTCGCCAGTGGCGTAGCGTGGGGGGGGCAGGCGGCGGTCGCCCCGGGCGCAAAATTTAGAGGGGCGCAGCGTCAGGCGGCAGGTTACCTGCAGCTCTTCTCCTGTGCTGTGCAGTCTAGGAGACTGTGAGCTCTTCCGCTTCACTATGAGGAAGAAGTTGCGGTGCAGTCCCTGCTTAGGCTCCAGCAGTGAGTAAATGAACACTGAAGACCATCCATGATTATCCAAGGGATTGTGACTGTGCGGAGACTGGGGGGAAGGAGGGAAGGAGGAGGGCAGGCGACTCACGAGGCATCCTCTCCATTACACGCCACTCCCCACACACGAGGTCCACGTGCAACATGCTGTCCGTCCACTTAGCCCGCCCCACAGCCCGGACTTCCGACCACCTCCGCTTCTCCTGAGTCCTGCCTGTGCCTGTCAGTGTGCTGCTACGTGGCCCCGGCACTCTGACCCTGCACCGACCACCCCAGGACTGAAGGAAACTGGGGCCAGGAGGAAGAGGATGAGGCATCCACACAGACAGAAGCCCCTCCTTACCGACAGCTGCACGGACATTGTGAGTACTCCTCTACAGAGGAAAGCTCTGTACGGGTTGATGGCAGCCGGAGGGGGGCTGGGGCTGAGCTCTGAACTGGAATCTGTGGGTAAGAGAGCTTTGTATTTGGGGGGAGATGTACACAGTGCACCCCCCTAAACCCTGCATGCTGCACACAGCACACCCCGCTCAACCCTGCAAGCCACACACAGCGCACCCCCTCATCCCTGCAGGCCACACACAGTGCATCCCCTCAACCCTGCAAGCCACACACAGCGCACCCCCCTCAACCCTGCAAGCCACACACAGTGCACCCCCTCAACCCTGCAAGCCACACACAGCGCACCCCCTCAACCCTGCACGCCACACACAGCGCACCCCCTTAACCCTGCACACCACACACAGTGCACCCCCTCAACCCTGCAAGCTGCACACAGCGTGCCCCCCTCAACGCTGCACACAGCACACCCCCTCAACCCTGCACTCTGTACACAGCGCACCTCTGAACCCTGCATTCCGTACAGAGCACATCTCTCGGCCTTGCACTCCATACACAGCGCACCCCTCAACCCTCAACCCTCATTGCTAATAATTCGTTCTAGTTCTTCTTTTCTGTCTATTGGTGGGTCCCGTCACTTCTGCAGTCTGTGGTGTGCAGGCAGTGAGATGATGTGCAGTAACCTTAAGCAACAAATCAGTGAGTTGTAATGATGTGCTGTAACCTCTAGCAACCAATCAGTAAGCCGTAATGATGTGCTGCAATGTCTAGCAACCAATTAGGGAGCATTAATATGCAGTAACCTCTAGCAACTAGTGAGTGTTAATGATGTGCAGTCACCTTCAGCAACCAATCAGTGAACAGTAATGATCTGCTGTAATCTCTAGCAAGCAATCAGTGAGCAATAATAACTTGCAGTAACCTCTAGCAACCAATCAGTTTGTAGTAATGATGTGCAGTAACCTCTAGCAAACAATGGGTAATCGGTAATTATGTGCAGTATCATCTAGCAACCAATAGCAACCAATCAGTGAGCAATAATAATGTGTGTAGTGGACAGTGTAGGCATCAGGTGGGTCAGTGTAGTGGTCAGTATAGGAATCAGGTAGGTCAGTGTAGTGGTCACTATAGGAATCAGGAAGGTCAGTGTAGTGGTCAGTATAGCAATCAGATAGGTCAGTTTAGTGGTCAGTGTAGGAATCAGGCAGGTCAGTATAAGAATCAGGTAGGTTAGTATAGTGGTCAGGTAGGTCGGTGTAGAAATCAGGTTGGTCAGTACTACTGTACTAGCAGAAGGGACTCTTTTAGAGTGCTAAAAATCCCCGGGTTAGGGGGCGTGAATCTCTTGCCCTGCCCCGGGCGCTGACAACCCATGCTACGCCACTGGCCCTCGCACCTCCAGCCCTCCTCTGGTCCTTCTCCAGACCCTTACATTCTGCTTTGAAGCAATGTATCCAGCTTCTTCCCAGCAGCAGCATAAGGTAAGGGGGGTGCACTGTGATGTAAGGGAGAGTGGAAGACTCAACTTCTGATGGTGGGGTGGCTCTTGACATCTAATGTAAGGGGAGGGGATGCGCTGGACATCTAATCTTACAGATACAACCGGCCCTTTTGAGGGCAATCATAGTGCTGATGCGGCCCACGATAAAATTGAGTTTGACACCCCTGATCTACATCTTATGCTGGAATACAATTACCGTATTTATCGGCGTATAACACGCGCCGGCGTATAACACGCACCCCAAGTTTAGGAGGGAATTTTAAGGAAAAAAACTTTTAGGAGGGAAATTCAAGGAAAAAAAACGTACATTTAATTGCAGCATGCAGCCTTGCCCAGTGTCCATCTGCAGCCTTGCCCAGTGTCCATCTGTCCATCTGCAGCCTTGCCCAGTGTCCATCTGTCCATCTGCAGCCTTGCCCAGTGTCCATCTGTCCATCTGCAGCCTTGCCCAGTGTCCATCTGTCTATCTGCAGCCTTGCCCAGTGTCCATCTGTCCATCTGCAGCCTTGCCCAGTGTCCATCTGTCCATCTGCAGCCTTGCCCAGTGCCTTTGTAGCCTTGTCAGTCTCTGCGTTTTTTAAATTTGGCGCCGATTTCTGTGGCTCCTCTCGCAGTCCCGCCCATCTCCACTGACTGCGCCTCTGACAGAGAAAGCCGAGTGTACTCCGGCTAGACTCGGCTCTGCTCACAGTCAGGGGCAGGACTGCGAGAGGAGCCGAGACTAGCCGAAGTACACTCGGCTTTCTCTATGTCAGCGGCGCAGTCAGAGATGGGCGGGACTGCGAGAGGAGCCGGGTAAAGCCGAGTGTACTTCGGCTTTGGCTCCGCTCGCTCCTCTCGCTCGTTTCAGCAGGGAAATCGTCGGAGTATCGGCGTATAACATGCACCCGCGATTTTCCCCTGATTTTAAGGGGAAAAAAGTGCGTGTTATACGCCGATAAATACGGTATATCATCTTATAAAACATTGATGGTGTTAGCGCTGTGTTTAAACAAGGAGAGAGTGAGAAAACTGGGAGCAGTGTGACTGATAACACACTCAACCTGAATAATATTGTGACTAGGGATGAGCTTCGTGTTCGAGTCGAACATACGTTCGACTCGAACATCGGCTGTTCGATCGTTCGACGAAGATCGAACGATTTGGGCCGTTCGCGCCAAATTCGAGTGACGCGAACGGCCCACAATGCACTACGCCATCGCAGTGTCATCCAGGCGCTGTGATTGGCCAAGCATGCACTGTGACCCCGCATGCTTGGCCAATCACAGCGCCGGCAGCGAGGAGAGCAATGATTGGCCACAGGCAGGATGCCTGTGGCCAATTATTGCTGAGGGTGTTTAGTACACGCCCCACACTATAAAAGGCCGCCAGCACGGCGGCCTAGTGTAGTGTGTTCCGGAGCAGGGATAGAGCAGCATAGGCAGGGACAGTGACTGTTATTTCTTTCTTGCTTAACCTGGATTCCTTTAGTTTAGGGAAAGAGAAGGATAGGTAGGGAGAGTGTCAGTGTGTTTTGTGCTTGTGCTATAGTGTGCTTAAAAAAAACATTTATTCTAGGGACAGAAAACTGTAGGTAGGGACAGTGTCAGTTTCTTTCACTCTGCAAGTCCTTGTTTCCAGGGACCTGGAAGGACAGTGAGTGAATTGTCCTTGTGCTATATTGTGCTTAAAAAAACATTTATTCTAGGGACAGAAAACTGTAGGTAGGGAGAGTGTCAGTTTCTTTCACTCTGCAAGTCCTTGTTTCCAGGGACCTGGAAGGACAGTGAGTGAATTGTCCTTGTGCTATATTGTGCTTAAAAAAAAACATTTTTTCTAGGGACAGAAAACTGTAGGTAGGGAGAGTGTTTTTTTTTTTTCACTCTGCAAGTCCTTGTTTCCAGGGACCTGTAAGGACAGTGAGTGAATTGTCCTTGTGCTATATTGTGCTTAAAAAAAACATTTATTCTAGGGACAGAAAACTGTAGGTAGGGAGAGTGTCAGTTTATTTCACTCTGCAAGTCCTTGTTTCCAGGGACCTGTAAGGACAGTGAGTGAATTGTCCTTGTGCTATATTGTGATTAAAAAAAACATTTTTTCTAGGGACAGAAAACTGTAGGTAGGGAGAGTGTTTTTTTTCTTTCACTCTGCAAGTCCTTGTTTCCAGGGACCTGTAAGGACAGTGAGTGAATTGTCCTTGTGCTATATTGTGCTTAAAAAAAACATTTATTCTAGGGACAGAAAACTGTAGGTAGGGAGAGTGTCAGTTTATTTCACTCTGCAAGTCCTTGTTTCCAGGGACCTGTAAGGACAGTGAGTGAATTGTCCTTGTGCTATATTGTGATTAAAAAAAACATTTTTTCTAGGGACAGAAAACTGTAGGTAGGGAGAGTGTTTTTTTTCTTTCACTCTGCAAGTCCTTGTTTCCAGGGACCTGTAAGGACAGTGAGTGAATTGTCCTTGTGCTATATTGTGATTAAAAAAAACATTTTTTCTAGGGACAGAAAACTGTAGGTAGGGAGAGTGTTTTTTTTCTTTCACTCTGCAAGTCCTTGTTTCCAGGGACCTGGAAGGACAGTGAGTGAATTGTCCTTGTGCTATATTGTGCTTAAAAAAAACATTTATTCTAGGGACAGAAAACTGTAGGTAGGGAGAGTGTCAGTTTATTTCACTCTGCAAGTCCTTGTTTCCAGGGACCTGTAAGGACAGTGAGTGAATTGTCCTTGTGCTATATTGTGATTAAAAAAAACATTTTTTCTAGGGACAGAAAACTGTAGGTAGGGAGAGTGTTTTTTTTCTTTCACTCTGCAAGTCCTTGTTTCCAGGGACCTGTAAGGACAGTGAGTGAATTGTCCTTGTGCTATATTGTGCTTAAAAAAAACATTTATTCTAGGGACAGAAAACTGTAGGTAGGGAGAGTGTCAGTTTATTTCACTCTGCAAGTCCTTGTTTCCAGGGACCTGTAAGGACAGTGAGTGAATTGTCCTTGTGCTATATTGTGATTAAAAAAAACATTTTTTCTAGGGACAGAAAACTGTAGGTAGGGAGAGTGTTTTTTTTCTTTCACTCTGCAAGTCCTTGTTTCCAGGGACCTGTAAGGACAGTGAGTGAATTGTCCTTGTGCTATATTGTGCTTAAAAAAAACATTTATTCTAGGGACAGAAAACTGTAGGTAGGGAGAGTGTCAGTTTATTTCACTCTGCAAGTCCTTGTTTCCAGGGACCTGTAAGGACAGTGAGTGAATTGTCCTTGTGCTATATTGTGATTAAAAAAAACATTTTTTCTAGGGACAGAAAACTGTAGGTAGGGAGAGTGTTTTTTTTCTTTCACTCTGCAAGTCCTTGTTTCCAGGGACCTGTAAGGACAGTGAGTGAATTGTCCTTGTGCTATATTGTGATTAAAAAAAACATTTTTTCTAGGGACAGAAAACTGTAGGTAGGGAGAGTGTTTTTTTTCTTTCACTCTGCAAGTCCTTGTTTCCAGGGACCTGGAAGGACAGTGAGTGAATTGTCCTTGTGCTATATTGTGCTTAAAAAAAACATTTATTCTAGGGACAGAAAACTGTAGGTAGGGAGAGTGTCAGTTTATTTCACTCTGCAAGTCCTTGTTTCCAGGGACCTGTAAGGACAGTGAGTGAATTGTTCTTGTGCTATATTGTGATTAAAAAAAACATTTTTTCTAGGGACAGAAAACTGTAGGTAGGGAGAGTGTCAGTTTATTTCACTCTGCAAGTCCTTGTTTCCAGGGACCTGTAAGGACAGTGAGTGAATTGTTCTTGTGCTATATTGTGATTAAAAAAAACATTTTTTCTAGGGACAGAAAACTGTAGGTAGGGAGAGTGTTTTTTTTCTTTCACTCTGCAAGTCCTTGTTTCCAGGGACCTGTAAGGACAGTGAGTGAATTGTCCTTGTGCTATATTGTGCTTAAAAAAAACATTTATTCTAGGGACAGAAAACTGTAGGTAGGGAGAGTGTCAGTTTATTTCACTCTGCAAGTCCTTGTTTCCAGGGACCTGTAAGGACAGTGAGTGAATTGTTCTTGTGCTATATTGTGATTAAAAAAAACATTTTTTCTAGGGACAGAAAACTGTAGGTAGGGAGAGTGTCAGTTTATTTCACTCTGCAAGTCCTTGTTTCCAGGGACCTGTAAGGACAGTGAGTGAATTGTTCTTGTGCTATATTGTGATTAAAAAAAACATTTTTTCTAGGGACAGAAAACTGTAGGTAGGGAGAGTGTTTTTTTTCTTTCACTCTGCAAGTCCTTGTTTCCAGGGACCTGTAAGGACAGTGAGTGAATTGTCCTTGTGCTATATTGTGCTTAAAAAAAACATTTATTCTAGGGACAGAAAACTGTAGGTAGGGAGAGTGTCAGTTTCTTTCACTGTGAAAGTCCTTGTTTCAAGGGACAGAGAAGGACACCTGAAGGTAGCCCTTATTGCTTTTTTCCCATCTCCCTGCAGGCCATCTATTAGAATGTCTGGAAGGCAAACAAGGAGAGGCAGACAGTCAGGAGGCAATAAAAGAGGGCAAGCAGGCTCTGTGTCTGGGGGCAACAGTGCTGGTCGTGGACGCGGTGCATTGTCATCAGCACATGGCCATGGGACACGCTTGTCCTTCTTTTCGGCAGCTGGACATGTTGAGCCACATCATGCCGAAGACTTGGTAGAGTGGATGACCAAGCCCTCCTCCTCCTCCTCATCCTCTCTCACCCAGGCTCAGGGTACTGGAAAAGCAGCTGCCAAAGCGTCGTCTTCCCTGGTATCAATGTCAGACAAATCATCAGTCACTCCTTCCCTAGACCCACCATGTCCTCCTCCTGAGGAGTCCCCCGAACTGTTTCAGCACAGTGTTGGGTACATGCTCCAGGAGGATGCCCAGCGTTTCGAAGGGTCTGATGATGAAACCCAGCTAGAGGAAGGCAGTAGCGTGAGAGCAGACAGAGGGGATGCTCAAGAAGGACACCAATCTGGCAGTCATGTTCCAGCAGCTGCAGCATACTGCCAGATTGGCTCCAGTGATGAGGAGGGAGGGGATGATGAGGTCACTGACTCCACGTGTGTGCCTAATAGGAGAGAGGAGGAGGAGGAGGATGAGGAGGAGGCACATCTCCAACGAGGCAGGATGCCCTTTGGTGGCCAGCGTAAGGGCAGTACACCGACGGAATCACACCGCAGAGCTCCGCCTGTGCAGGGCGCTGCCTCTGCCCGTCATTCAAAAAGTTCTTTGGTGTGGGCCTTTTTTGAGGCTAGTGCATCAGATCGCACAGCTGCTGTTTGCAACATATGTCTCAAGCGTATATCGCGTGGCCAAAACATCAGCCGCTTGGGTACCACATGCCTGACCAGACATATGTTGACCTGCCATGCAGCTCGTTGGCAAGCCTACCTCAAAGACCCACACCAAAGAACAAAGCGGACCTCTCCTTGCACCGCATCAGCTGGGATCTCCAACCCCACTATAACTTCAGTCCTCTCTGAAACATGCACTGAGAGGAATGAAGGTGTAGAATTAGGTGTGTCACAGCCAAGTACTTGCGGCCACTCTGCTAGCAGTACACCGACGTCCGATTCTAGCAGGCAAATTTCCCTGCCCCAGCTGCTGGACCGTCGAAAGAAGTTCACTCCCAGCCATCCACATGCCCAGCGGTTGAATGCTAGCTTGGCTAAATTGCTAGCGCTTCAACTGCTGCCTTTTCAGTTGGTAGACTCGGCCCCCTTCCGTGAGTTTGTGCAATGTGCGGTTCCTCAGTGGCAGGTTCCCAAACGCCACTTTTTCTCACGGAAGGCTATTCCGGCTCTCTACCGGCATGTGGAAGGCAATGTCTTGGCCTCGCTGGACAGGGCGGTCAGCGGTAAGGTGCATATTACCGCTGACTCATGGTCCAGCAGGCATGGACAGGGACGTTACCTTTCTTTCACGGCCCATTGGGTCACTCTTTTGGCAGCTGGGAAGGATGCAGGACAAGGTGCAGTAGTGTTGGAGGTTGTCCCACCGCCACGCCTCCAAAATGCTACTACTGGTTGTGACACACCTCTCTCCTCCACCCCCTCCTCTTCTTCTTCCTCCATGGCCTCTTCCTGTGGTTTGTCCTATGAACCAGCGGTGCTCCGTAGCCGTTCACGGGGCTACGCAAGTACGCAGGCAAAAAGATGCCATGCCGTGCTTGCGCTGGTGTGTTTGGGGGACAGAAGCCACACTGGGGCAGAGGTCCTGTCTGCTCTGCAGGGCCAGGCCGAGAGTTGGTTGACGCCACGCCAGCTTAAGCCAGGAATGGTGGTTTGCGACAATGGCACCAACCTCCTCTCCGCCCTCCGACAGGGACAACTGACCCATGTGCCCTGTGTGGCTCACGTCCTTAACCTGGTGGTGCAGCGGTTCTTGGGCAGGTACCCGGGCTTACAGGATGTCCTGAGGCAGGCCAGGAAAGTCTGTGTGCATTTCCGCAGATCTTATAATGCCAGTGCTCGCCTGGCTGAGCTGCAAAAGGAGTTGAACCTGCCCAAGAACCGCCTTATATGTGACATGCCCACCAGGTGGAACTCAACGTTGGCCATGCTGCAGCGGCTGCACACGCAGCAGAGGGCCATCAATGAGTACCTGTGCGACTACGGCACCAGGACAGGGTCAGGGGAGCTTGGTTTTTTTTCTCCACGCCAGTGGGGCATGATCAGGGATGCATGCACTGTCCTGGCACCATTTGAGGAGGCCACGAGGATGGTGAGCAGTGACAGTGCATGCATCAGTGACACTGTACCTCTTGTCCACCTGTTGGAGCACACGCTGCGTGGAATAATGGACAGGGCACTTGAGGCAGAACAGAGGCAGGAAGAGGAGGACTTCCTTGCCTCTCAAGGCCCCCTTTACCCAGACAGTGTTCCTTCTGTCCCACCCATCGCACAGGAAGAGGAGGAGGAGGAGGAGGAGGAGGAGGAGGATTGTGTCAGCATGGAGGTGGAGGCTGGCACTCAGCATCATCAGCAGCAGTCTTTTAGGGATGATTTACAGTCCCAAGAAACCAGTGGACTTGTACGTGGCTGGGAGGAGGTGGCTGCGGATCATGTCGTCCTTAGTGACCCAGAGGACTCCGGAGCGAATGCCTCAGCAAACCTACGCTGCATGGCCTCCCTGATCCTGCAAAGTCTGCGGAAGGATCCTCGTATTCTTCGGATCAAGGAGAGGGACCATTACTGGCTGGCCACTCTCCTTGATCCACGGTACAAGGGTAAGGTTGCGGACCTTATGTTACCGTCGCAGAGGGAGCAGAGGATGAGACAACTCCGGGAGGCCTTGCAGAAAGGTCTGTGCAACGCGTTCCCAGAGACTGGGAGGTTACAAACTCCTGGTCCTGGACAACGAGTTGCTGAGGCTTCGGCCAGTCAAAGAAGGAGCGGTGGGGAAGGTGGCCGTCTGACCGATGCGTTCAGACAATTCTTTAGTCCGCAGCCCCAAAGTATGATCGGTTCCAGCAACCATCGCCAGCGTCTGATAAACATGGTGCAGGAATATCTAGGGGCAAGGTCAGACTTGGACACCTTTCCCACCGAAAATCCTCTGGCTTACTGGGTCTTGAGGATGGATCACTGGCCAGAGCTTGCACAGTATGCAATTGAGCTACTGGCCTGTCCTGCATCCAGCGTTCTTTCGGAACGCACATTCAGTGCTGCTGGAGGATTTGTCACGGATCACAGGGTGCGCCTGTCCACCGACTCGGTTGATCGACTGACTTTCATCAAGATGAACCAGTCTTGGATCACCACCAGCTACCACACACCTGATGCTGATATAACAGACTAATTGATTTTAACATGTCACATCCCTTCAAGACTGATGCTGATGCTGAGTGCCTGTGCTGTTATGTTGACTGGCTATCCTCCTCCTCCGAGTCCTCAATGATACGATTGATGATGATAGCTTGGAAGATCATTTTTGTTTATGGGTGCCGCCACCAGTGGCTAAGGCCCAATTTTTCAGCCCCTGTTTTACAGGGGCGTGTAATTACAATTTTTTTAGCAATAATTTGCCATAGGGCTCATTGCTGTGCTCCAAGTACAGTATCTGTGAGGGGTTGGAGTGTTGTGGCACCAGTGCCTAAGGCCCAATTTTTCAGCCCCTGTTTAACAGGGGCGTGTCATTACAATTTTTGAAGCAATACTTTGCAACAGGGCTCATTGCTGTGCTCCAAGTACAGTATCTGTGAGGGGTTGTAGTGTTGTGCCACCAGTGCCTAAGGCCCAATTTTTCAGCCCCTGTTCAACAGGGGCATGCAATTACAATTCTTGATCTAATAATTCACAGCAGGGTCCATTGCTGCACCCACCAAGAGTAACTCTGAGGGCTTACAGTCTTGTGGCAACGCCACCACCACCACCACCACGAAAGGCCCAATTTTTCAGCCCCTGTTCAAAAGGGGCATGTAATTACAATTCTTGATCTAATAATTCACAGCAGGGCCCATTGCTGCACCCACCAAGAGTAACTGTCAGGGCTTACAGTGTTGTGGCACCAGCACCACCATCAAAGCCCCAATTTTTACTACCACTGTTCAACAATTATATGTAATTAAAATTCCTGATATAATAGTTGACAGCAGGGCGTTCCAGCACCAACCAAGAGTAACTGAGTGCTTACAGTGTTGTGCCAACACCAACAACTAAGGGGCCTATTTCTGCAGAGTATATACGGCAGGTCCCTACTTTCAAACATCCAACTTACAAACGACTCCTACTTGCAAACGAAAGAAGACAACAGGAAGTGAGAGGAAATCTACCCCTAGAAAGGAAAATTCTCTCCTGTAAGAATAAATAAGGGAGAAAGGGGTCTCATCTGTACTGATGCTTTATCAGCAATCCTTGTTTCAAGAAAAACACCACATTTCAAAAACAGTTGTCATTGGGACGGAAAGTGAGGTGAAATGTTCTGAACAGGGGCACAGACAGCAAAACAAATGTTACAGGGGTGATAACCCTTACCTATGTTTCCCAAAAAGTTTAAAAATAGATTTTTGGGCTGGAGCTACACTTCAACAATGTACCTGTTCAAAATTACAAACACATTCTACATAAGAACAAACCTACAGTCCCTGTCTTGTATGCACCGCCTGTATACGGCTGTTCAGAGTATATAGGGCCTTTTTTATTTTATGTGCGGGGTTCCCCTTAATATCCATACAAGACCCAAAGGGGCTGGTAATGGGCTGGGGTAGGGGGGGGGTCATGGGGTAGCTATGCCATTTTTCTTAAAGAATTTCATCCATATTACCGGGACCAGACATTACATTAAAGCCGCAAGCAGTTTTAAATGGCTTTTTTTTCCTTTAGAAGTGTCATTTTGTGCAGGGACAGTTCTAAACACGGGAAACACGTGGCACTTCACAGGCATACTTTAGACACCCCCCAGGTACGATATTTAAAGGAATATTTGACTTTTTATTTTTCACTTTATGCATCATTAAAATGACTGCTCCCGAAAAACGACCGTTTTTAAAACTTCTTTTTGCATTGATACATGTCCCCTGGTGCACAACCCGGGTTCCCAAACCCTATTTATGACAATAACATGCATAATAGTTGTTATAATTAGCACTTTAGAATTCGAACGTTCGCATCCATTGTATTTAATAGGGTTCTAATGTTCGTTCGAACTTTCGGTCCGTTCGCGGGTTCTGGTGCGAACCGAACCCGGGGGTGTTCGGCTCATCACTAATTGTGACCTAGTATGAAAAAGTAAATAACTCAAATACAATCATGTGAATCAACGTGATCGTGTAACCATATCCAAATTGTCCAATCGTGATAAATCCAAAAAAGTATCCTAATATATAAATACACTTATATATATATATATATAGTTGAAGGGTCCAAGTAAATCCAATTAGACCGTGCAATCCAAAAGGAGTAATTATGGAGGTTCCTATGGAAGAGTGGGGGTTGGGTTTCTACTCAAACCTTTTCACAGCCCCGAAGCCAAACGGGGACATAAGACCCATATTGGACCTAAAGAGTCTAAACAAATTTCTAAACGTCCGGTCTTTCCGGATGGAGTCGATCCGATCGGTCACCGCTGCCCTACAAGGGGAGGAATGGTTAGCCTCGATCGACATCAAAGATGCTTACTTGCATGTTCCCATCTTTCCAGGTCATCAAAAATTTCTACGCTTTGCAGTAGAAGGGCGCCATTTTCAGTTCAGAGCCTTACCATTCGGTCTGGCCACAGCACCACGAGTGTTCACAAAAATTCTGGCCCCACTGTTGGCCGATCTAAGAACACGAGGTGTAACGATAATGGCATACCTAGACGACCTGTTGTTGATGGACCACTCAGTTGCCAAGCTAGAAGTGGTAATTGTCGATACAATCAAGTATCTAGAATCTCACGGTTGGGTCATCAACCTGGACAAGTCAGCCCTACAGCCAGTGAAAAACCTGGTATATCTAGGGCTACGGCTGGATTCAGACCAGAGGAAGATTTTCTTACCTCTAGACAAGGTATCCTCTTTGAGGGGCTTGGTCCGTCTTCTTTGTGCAAAAAGACAGCCGTCCATACGCCTGTGCATGAGGCTGCTAGGAAAGATGGTAGCATCATTCGAAGCTGTGCCATACGCCCAATTCCACTCAAGGAGTTTACAGAGGGCCATATTGTCAGCCTGGAACGGAAAAGTTCAGGCTCTAGACTTCCCGATGGCTTTGTCCCCTTCCGTTCGGAAGAGTCTCTGCTGGTGGTTGATCCCCCAGAATCTCCAGAAGGGAAAACCCTTCAGTCCGATATCTTGGAAGGTGGTCACTACAGATGCCAGCCTTATAGGCTGGGGGGCAGTACTGGAGCAATGGTCTCTCCAGGGCAGATGGTCAAATGTAGTAAAAACCCTGCCCATCAATCTCTTAGAGATACGAGCAGCCCGGTATGCCCTAGTAGCCTGGACATCCAGACTCCAAGGGTCCCCTGTCAGAATTCAATCAGACAATGCTACAGCAGTGGCATATATCAATCATCAGGGAGGCACCAGGAGTCGTGCAGCCCAGAGGGAAGTAAGTCACATCCTGGAATGGGCAGAAAAGCATGTCCCATGTATATCAGCTGTCTTCATTCCAGGGGTGGAGAATTGGAAGGCGGACTTTCTGAGTCGCCAACAGTTATGCCCAGGGGAATGGTCCCTTCATCCCGAGGTCTTCCGAGCAATATGTCAGCGGTGGGGAACACCGGATGTAGACCTGCTAGCATCCAGATTCAACGCAAAGGTGGACAGATTTGTCTCCCGGACAAGGGATCTCCTCGCTTGCGGCTCGGATGCTCTGGTGTTCCCTTGGGATCAGTTCAGACTGATATATGCATTCCCTCCGCTACAATTGTTGCCTCGACTCCTTCGCAGAGTCAGGTTGGAGAAGAAGCCGGTGATCCTGGTGGCTCCAGCGTGGCCCCGAAGGGCCTGGTACGCGGAGATCATCAAAATGTCTGTGGGGAGTCCTTGGACCCTTCCACGTCGTCCGGACCTGCTTTCGCAAGGACCGATATACCACCCTTCCTTACTAACTCTAAGTTTAACGGCCTGGCTATTGAATCCCACATCCTAAAGAAGAGAGGTCTCTCTAACTCTGTGGTATCAACTATAATCAATGCCAGGAAGCCTGTATCCAGGCAGATCTACTATAGAGTTTGGAAGGCGTACATCACTTGGTGCGAGGCCAGAAAATGGCATCCACGTAAGTACGTTATAGGCAGAATTCTGGACTTCCTGCAGTGGGCTGTAGACAGGAAGTTTGCCTTAAGTACTATCAAGGGCCAGGTTTCGGCCTTATCAATACTATTTCAAAGGCCCCTGGCTATGCATTCACTTGTCAAATCCTTTATTCAAGGGGTGACTCGTATTATTCCACCGATTAAAGCTCCCATATGCCCATGGGATCTAAATTTGGTTCTGTCGGTTCTGCAGAAGCAGCCGTTTGAACCTTTGCGGCACATTTCCTTGGTTCTACTCACCAGAAAATTGATATTTTTAGTAGCCATATGCTCGGCTAGAAGAGTGTCGGAATTAGCCGCCATGTCCTGTAAAGAGCCATATCTGGTTATCCATAAGGACAGAGTAGTATTACGCCCTCACCCAGCCTTTCTTCCTAAGGTGGTATCGAGGTTTCACTTGAACCAGGATGTGGTTCTTCCTTCTTTTTTCCCCAAACCAAGCTCGGTAGAGGAAAAGTTATTGCATTCTTTGGATGTAGTAAGAGCAGTTAAAGCTTATCTAAAAGCCACTGCTCAGATTCGTAGAACGGATTCCTTGTTTGTTCTGCCGGAAGGCCCCAGAAAGGGTCAGGCAGCATCAAAATCTACTTTAGCCAAGTGGATTCGACAGGTCATAATACAAGCCTATGGCTTGAGAAGTAGACCGCCTCCGTTCAAAGTTAGGGCGCACTCCACGAGAGCAGTTGGAACTTCATGGGCAGTGCATCACCAGGCCTCCCTGGCTCAAATTTGTAAGGCCGCAACATGGTCTTCAGTACACACGTTTACTAGGTTCTACCAGGTGGACGTTAGAAGTCAGGAGGATGTCGCCTTTGGGCGCAGTGTGTTGCAGGCCGCAAAAGATCCTCATGCCTGATGGCGCCCAGCTTATGTATGGTGTATCCCCCCCCCTCATTTGGCATTGCTTTGGGACGTCCCACATAGTAATGACTATGCTGCTCTGTGTCCCGTGATGTATGAACAAGAAAGTAGGATTTTTAAAACAGCTTACCTGTAAAATCCTTTTCTTGGAGTACATCACGGGACACAGAGCTCCCACCCCTCTTTTGGGGACACGTATTGCTTTGCTACAAAACTGAGGTACTCCCGGATGGGAGGGGCTTATATAGGGGAGGGTACTTCCTGTTTTGGAAGTTGCCAGTGCCAGCACCTGAAGGTAATTCTATATAACCCACATAGTAATGACTATGCTGCTCTGTGTCCCGTGATGTACTCCAAGAAAAGGATTTTACAGGTAAGCTGTTTTAAAAATCCTACTATTGCTCACACATGCCATGGTTATATGTGGAATTGCACCCCAAAATACATTCTGCTGCTTCTCCTGAGTACGGGGATACCACATGTGTGGGACTTTTTAGGAGCCTAGCCACGTACGGGACCCCGGAAACCAAGCACCGCCTTCAGGATTTCTAAGGGTGTAAATTTTTGATTTCACTCCTCACAGTTTTCACAGTATCACAGTTTTGAAGGCCATAAAATGCCAAAATAGCACAAAACCCCCCCAAATGACCCCATTTTAGAAAGTAGACACCCCAAGGAAATTGCTGAGAGGCCTGTTGAGCCCATTGAATATTTTTTTTTTTTTGTCCCAAGTGATTGAATAATGACAAAAAAAAAAAATTACAAAAAGTTGTCACTAAATGATATATTGCTCACACATGCCATGGTTATATGTGGAATTGCACCCCAAAATAAATTTTGCTGCTTCTCCTGAGTACGGGGATACCACATGTGTGGGACTTTTTAGGAGCCTAGCCGCGTACGGGACCCCGAAAACCAATCACCGCCTTCAGGATTTCTAGGCACAAATTTTTGATTTGACTCCTCACTACCTATCACAGTTTCGAAGGCCATAAAATGCCAAAATAGCACAAAACCCCCCCAAATTACCCCATTTTGGAAAGTAGACACCCCAAGCTGTTTGCTGAGAGGCATGGTGAGTATTTTACAGCTCTCATTTGTTTTTGAAAATGAAGAAAGAACTTTTTTTTTTTTTTTTTTTAATTTTCAAAACTTTGTGACAAAAAGCGAGATCTGCAAAATACTCACAATACCTCTCAGCAAATAGCTTGGGGTGTCTACTTTCCAAAATGGGGTCATTTGGGGGGGTTTTGTGCCATCTGGGCATTCCATGGCCTCCGAAACTGTGATAGGCAGTAAGAAGTGAAATCAAAAATTTACACCCTTAGAAAGCCTGAAGGCGGTGATTGGTTTTTGGGGTCCCGTACGCAGCTAGGCTCCCAAAAAGTCTCACACATGTGGTATCCTCATACTCAGGAGAAGCAACAGAATGTATTTTGGGGTGTAATTCCACATATGCCCATGGCATGTTTGAGCAATATATCATTTAGTGACAACTTTGTGCAAAAAAAAAAAAAATTGTCTTTTTTCCGCAACTTGTGTCAACATATAAAATATTCCATGGACTCGACATGCCTCTCAGTATATAGCTTGGGGTGTCTACTTTCCAAAATGGGGTCATTTGGGGGGGGGTTTGAACTGTTCTGGCATTTTATACACAACATTAGGAAGCTTACATCCACTCTTCTAACCACTTGAAGACAAAGCCCTTTTTGACACTTTTTGTTTACATGAAAACATATTTTTTTTTGCAAGAAAATTATGTTGAACCCCCAAACATTATATATATATTTAAAGCAAAGGCCCTACAGAATAAAATGGTGGGTGTTGCATTTTTTTTTTCTACACAGTATTTGCGCAGCGATTTTTCAAACGCATTTTTGGGGGAAAAAATACACTTTTTTTAATTTTAATGCACTAAAACACACTATATTGCCCAAATGTTTGATGAAATAAAAAAGATGATCTTAGGCCGAGTACATAGATACCAAACACGACATGCTTTAAAATTTCACACAAACGCGCATTGGCGACAAACTACATACATTTTTAAAAGCCTTTAAAAGCCTTTACAGGTTACCCCGTTAGATTTACAGAGGAGGTCTACCACTAAAATTACTGCCCTCGATCTGACCTTCGCGGTGATATCTCACATGCATGGTGCAATTGGTGTTTACATATGATGCCAGACCGACGCTTGCGTTCGCCATTGGGCAAGAGCAGGGCAGGACAGGGGTGCTTTTTTTTTTTTTTTTTTTATTATTAATTTTGCTTTTTTATTTTATTTTTAAACTGTTGCTTCCATATTTTTTTATTTTTTATCATTTTTATTGTTATCTCAGGGAATGTAAATATCCCCTATGATAGCTATAGGTAATGACAGGTACTCTTTTTTGAAAAAACTGGGGTCTATTGGACCCTAGATCTTTCCTCTGCCCTCAAAGCATCTGACCACACCAAGATCGGTGTGATAAAATGCTTTCCCAATTTCCCAATGGCGCTTTTTATATCCGGGGGGGACATTCCCTCCCACTGCTTGTAAAAGCAGTCCAGAGGCTAATTAGCCACTAGGATTGCTTTTACATGAAAACCGGCCGCTGGCTGAAAAGAATGATACCAAGATGATACCTAAACCCGCAGGCATCATTCTGGTATAAACATTCAAAGTCCAGCAACATACCAGTACGTTGCTGGTCCTTGTTGGACATGTATTGTAATCTTTTTTTTCATGCAGCCTTTTGGCTGAACGAAAAAAAAAGATTGATCGGTGGGTATGCCCACCATTAGAATACCGCCCTTCATCCACCCACTTCTAATGATGGGCATACATGCACCATTTATATATGGAAAAGAAAGAGAAAAAACTGCGCTAAATAAACTAAAGTGAGAAAAAAGGAAAAAACTCCAGACGTTTAACTGGTAGCTTTGTAGCTATGGGGAGCTGCGATTAAAAATGTGAACTACCATACATGGTAATGATTAAGAAAAAAATTGGTGGAAATCGCGCTACCCCCGTGACCAATCACTGTGACAGTAATAAAGTATATTGAAAATTAACAATTACCCCATAAACCACAGATCAAATGAACTGATAAGTGAAAAAGAGGTGTGTATATAAGACAAACTATAAATATATGAACATCAAATATAAATTTAAATTCATAAATAATAGTCCATCAAAAAAAGTTTGTATAAATAAAATCCAAAGTATTAACACCAGTGCTTCATGTAAAAATCATACAAAAATGCTGTGTCCACATTCATCTGTGACATTCCACCACCAAAAAGCAGGATTTCTCCTTACCAGCTGTACACGACCCCCTATTACAGAGGGTCAATATATGCATTGAGTAGTTTCTCCCACAGGTCACCGCAGCACACAGCACATGAGGTTCCTAAAATACTGACCTCCGGTTCTCATCAATGGGCACATATGTATAGAAAGAATGGAACACACTCCACATAGTGCATTATATCTTTTTAAAATTTATTCCATAAAAAGCAAGTTTGCACTTACATGTATGCAGTTAAAAAATCGCCTGATTACGTCTGGTGTGCCGGCACACCAGACGTAATCAGGCGATTTTTTAACTGCATACATGTAAGTGCAAACTTGCTTTTTATGGAATAAATTTTAAAAAGATATAATGCACTATGTGGAGTGTGTTCCATTCTTTCTATACATATGTGCCCATTGATGAGAACCGGAGGTCGGTGTTTTAGGAACCTCATGTGCTGTGTGGTGCGGTGACCTGTGGGAGAAACTACTCAATGCATATATTGACCCTCTGTAATAGGGGGTCGTGTACAGCTGGTAAGGAGAAATCCTGCTTTTTGGTGGTGGAATGTCACAGATGAATGTGGACACAGCATTTTTGTATGATTTTTACATGAAGCACTGGTGTTAATACTTTGGATTTTATTTATACAAACTTTTTTTGATGGACTATTATTTATGAATTTAAATTTATATTTGATGTTCATATATTTATATTTTGTCTTATATACACACCTCTTTTTCACTTATCAGTTCATTTGATCTGTGGTTTATGGGGTAATTGTTAATTTTCAATATACTTTATTACTGTCACAGTGATTGGTCACGGGGGTAGCGTGATTTCCACCACCATTTATATATGCCGAAGCATGGGGGCATCTTCCCGCAAAAGTTATGCCGCATACACATGGTCAGACTTTTCCACGGGCAAGCCTCCGTCGAAATTTCGACCGTATGTACGCGGCATTAGGAGCAAAATCGCTCCTCCGCCCCTGCTGCCCCAATGCTTCGGCATATATGCTTTTTTTTTTTTAACTGTGGTGGCGAAATCACCACCTACAGCACTGGAGTCGCAGGGATCAGGCCTGTCTCTGCGAACGCTGCAGTTATGTGTGTTGTGTTTTGCAAGTGACAGTGATCGATCGATACTGCACTTGTGTGGCCTGGGCTGGACGGAGGGGCAAAACGCAGGTGCTAGCAGGTATCTGGGCTGATCCCGCTAACACTGCGGTTTTGGGAACCCTAAACTGCTGGGGATGCTAGTATAGATCTGATCAGATCAGATATTGATCTGTTCAGATACTTTACCACTAAGGGGGGTGTATGCTTCACGCGTGGGTGTTAGCGTTACTGGCACTAACCTGACGCTGCCTGGGGTGTGACGCAGACCCTCTCTGACGCTAAAACCTAATTGATATCACCCGCCGGGCGATCAGGGGGTTAAACCTTTATTGGGTTATATACGGCGGGTGCCCTGACACTATAAAAAGCAAACTAACTAACCAGCGTCACCCGTAACACTTATATGATGATCACTGGTGAAAGGGTTAACTAGGGGCAATTAGGGGGTTAAAACCTTTATTAGGTAATATATGGGGGTACCTGACGCTATATAAAAACCTGACGGCGAACCTAAAAAAAATTACTGGCTACCGATCTGCATCACCGACACTAAGACAACGATCATAAAAACGATCGCTTAGCGACAGTGGTGATAGGGGGTGAAAGGGTTACCTGGGGGGCGATCAGGGGGTTAAACCTTTATTAGATAATATATGGGGGTACCTGACGCTATAAAAACCTGCGGCGAACCTAAAAAAAATTACTGGCTACCGATCTGCATCACCGACGCTAAGACAGCGATCAGAAAAATGATCGCTTAGCGACAGTGGTGATAGGGGGTGAAAGGGTTACCTGGGGGGTGATTAAGGGGGTTAAACCTTTATTAGGTAATATATTGGGGTACCTGACGCTATAAAAACCTGCGGCGAACCTAAAAAAAATTACTGGCTACCGATCTGCATCACCGACGCTAAGACAGCGATCAGAAAAATTATCGCTTAGTGACAGTGGTGATAGGGGGTGAAAGGGTTACCTGGGGGGCGATCAAGGGGGTTAAACCTTTATTAGGTAATATATGGGGGTACCCAACGCTATAAAAACCTGCGGCGAACCTAAAAAAAATTACTGGCTACCGATCAGCATCACCGACGCTAAGACATCGATCAGAAAAATGATCGCTTAGCGATGGCGGTGCTAGGGGGTGAAAGGGTTATCTGGGGGTGATCAGGGGGTTAAACCTTTATTAGGGGGGGGTTAGGGGGCTACACTGGACCTAAAACTGAATGTACTGACACTTTTACAGTCACAAATGTCACTGATTGCAGTGATCACTAAATAAATGGTCACTGCAATCAGTGACACTGTGACTGGGGGCTGGGGGGTGATCTGGGGGGTGATCTGGGGGTGTCTGGGGGGCCTGGGGGGGCGATTTATGTGCCTATGTGTCCTGGTGTCAGTGTAGTGTTGTGTGCACTAACCTGCATCTTCTCCTGTACGGCGCTCGGTATATGTGAGCGCCGCAGGAGAGATGACATCACTTCCTCCAGCCTGTGTAAACAGTACACAGGCAGGGGAAGCTCTCATTCGCCGGGAGCGATCGAGAGGGGGTGGCCGGAATCGAACGCCCGTCCCCTCATGCCGGATCGCTCCCGAAGGTAAAACGACCACCCACTGTAAAGAAGGGGGGTCCGATCGGACCCCCCAACTATACAAAGGCAATCACGTATATGTACGTGATTCTGCCTGTCGGTGCCATTCTGCCGACGTATATTTACAGTGGGCGGTCGTTAAGTGGTTAAGAGTAAACAAAATAAAGTATAACACTCACATAAGTTTTTAAAGATGTCTGCAGGGTATCCTACGAGCGCCTCGCTCGTCTACCTGCTCGGGTCCTGGTCTGTCAGCAAACCTCCAATCCCTACGCGTATCGTCACGTGTCATGTGACTTCATCAGGGGATCTTTTTGCAATTATATCATCTTACTGTAATCTGTTTTGTGTATAACTAGCAAGCAGAGGCTTATGAAAAATTCAGTTAGCGCCGTCAAATTTCTGAAAAGTCAAAACATTTGTGCTAATAAAAATGAGCTGAATTTATCTGAATTCATGTTGACCACATTTCTATCTCAATGGTCTGGATTCTGGAATATACTCACTAATAAAACAAACAGCGCAAACATATAATTGCCAGAGCTAAGTGCGTAAGTAATGTCCAAAGCAGGAAAATGTTTCATAAACATTTCTGAAGAGCCTGCCTATAAATTTCAATCAACATTTAAAAGACAAGCCTTTGTCCTACATTTCATTTTTTTCCAAAGCTGCATTCAATTATTTTTAATTTGTTTGCATAAAAATTCCTTAAAACCATTTCTAAAGTCAAAATTGATTTTTAAGGAAATCAAACTGTGACTGCAGTGCTGCACCCATATTTTCTGAAGGCAGATGGCTGGAAAAGTTTCAGGTGCCAGCGGGTCAGATGTCTTATCCTGTTTGCGCACTAAGCTTCTATTTATTCTGCAACAGTGTCACTAATGACTATGTAACCACACAATTGGTTATTGAAGGGTTCTTCCATTTTATTATTCAGTAAGTAGTGATGGAGGCATGCATATTGCTGAAGCTGTCTACTTGCAGGCTCGCAAGTTAAAGCACTTTTAATCCCTGAGGCCGCGTACACACCACCGGTTTTCTCGGCCAAAAACGACAAGAAAACTGCCGGGAGAGTTTTCTTGCCGAGAAAACCGGCTGTGTGTACGTGGGTTTCAGTTTTCTCGTCAAGAAAACTACCCAGATTCCCCGACGAGAAAAAAGACGACCTGCGGTCTTTTTTCTCGTCGAGAATCTCGTCGGCCTGTTTCTCGACGAGAAACCCGAGCGTGTGTACACTTACCTGTCGCCGTGGAAACCTGCACATTCTCGAAATGACTTTGACGCATGCGCGGTAGCTTCCTAGGCATAGGGTGTAGCAAGATGGCAGCGATGGCATCGAATGTGACGAGCGCACGCTCGTCATAGTCGATGACGTCACCGCGTGCGTGCCATTCAAAAGAACGGCGGTTCTTTTGAATCGTACGTGTGTACACTCAGCCGTGACAAGTTTCTTGTCAAGATTCTCGTCAGGAAAAACAACGTTTTTTTCCTGACGAGAATCTCGGCCGTGTGTAGAGGGCTTCAGTGTTTTCTAGATTAAACCCTAAATTCACCTTTGTTCACCTTTTTTTTTCTTCTAAATTCCAGCTCCCCTATGTACCAATATAGCATTAATGTACCGTACTTATTTTGCAAAAATAAAACAGCTTTCCATTTATTCTACACTGGCTTACCTCACAATGTTCAAAGCTGTTTAAAAACACTGCTCCATTACTTCTGCCTTTCTTTCTGGACATACTATAGGTCATGACACAGGAAGGAGTTGACCAGATGAGGGTAGATGATGCAGGGAGTGTGCTAATGAGATAACAGCGCAAGGTCTCTGACATCCACCAGCTCCGTGATGTCGAGTGGAAGAGGACTCCAGTGGCAACCTGTGAAGCTCTGGTGAACTCCATGCGCAAGAGGGTTAAGGCAGTGCTTGTTGCCAGCAGTTTAGACATTAATGGCTGTGTGAGTTATTTTGAAGGGACAGCAAATTTACACTGTTATACAAGCTGTACACTCACTACTTTACATTGTAGCAAAGTGTCATTTCTTCAGTGTTGTCACATTAAAATGTATAATAAAATATTTACAAAAATGTGAGGGGTGTACTCCCTTTTGTGAGATACTGTATATGCCTCAGCACTATTCTTTGAGGATTTTTGTGGTTGGATTTAGACCCCTTTCACACTGGGGCGGTATTCAGGTGCTTTAGCGCCTGAAAACCACCTCCCATTCATTCTAGTGTGACTTTTCACACTGGGGCAGTGCGCTTGCAGGACGTTCTGAAACGTCTTGCAAGCAGCATCTTTGGGGCGGATTGGGAGCGTTGTATTTAGCGCCACCAAAACGCCCTGTCCATTGGAATGAAGCCTAAAAAGCGTTTTGGAAGTGCCGTAACATGAGGAGCTTTTAAGCCCTTCTTTGGGGTTATAATTTGCGACTAACCAGCGCTAAAGCGCCGCTAAAACAAACTGTGCTTTAGCGCTAATGCGGACCCAGTGTGAAAGGGTTCTAAAACTTAAAATTGTAATTATTTATAAGAATAATGCAGAACTGAAATCACCTTTTTCTTTTTATGTCTGCCTTGAATTTAGCTTTAAAACTGAACTCCAGGCCAAGCAAACATTTCCTGAATATAAGAGGCATATTTATTCTCATTTGAATCTTGGGGGTGTATCTTTAGAGGTGACTTTGCTCAGTTATTTAACTTTACTTTGTTCTGAATGTCCACAGTTTTCTCCCCATGATCCCTGTACACTGCCTAGCTGTAAAAAGCACTAACATTATTACAACTTATCTTAACAAGCCATTGTAGTTTTTGTCTGTCTAAAGAGTAAAGCAGAAGAGCTAAGCTTTTCTAAAAGAGAAGCAGATTTATTTTTATTTTATTATAATATACAAACTGTTGTTCCACCTAATAAAACAATTCCATCAAACGATGAGAGCAAGCCATGTTAATTATAACCAACTGTTTTTACAGATGCAAATCCTGTATCTGGAAAGTGTCTTATTTTTACATACTGTAAATGAAATAGTAAGAAATAAAAACAATCTGTTGCTACCCTCTACTGTACAGTATTGGTACTGAATCAGCTCTGCAGGAAAAGCCCTATTTATTTCTGTTTCACAGAATAACATAATAACAATTCTGGTGCGCAGTCATGTTGGAACAGAAAGGGGCCATCCCCAAAGTGTTCCCACAAAACTGGGAGCATGAAATTGTCCAGAATGTTTTGATATGCTCACGCCTTAAGAGTTCCCTTCACTGGAAGTAAGGAGCCAAGCCCAACCCCAGAAAAACAACCCCACACCATAATCCCCCCCCCTCCACCAAATTAAATAGACCAGCGTACAAAGCAAGGTTCATAAAGACATGGGTGAGCAAGTTTGGGGTGGAGGAACTTGACTGGTCTGCACAGAGTCCTGACCTTAACCCGACAGAACACCTTTTGGATGAATTAGAGCAGAGACTGCGAGCCAGGCCTTCTATCCAACATCAGTGCCTGACCTCACAAACGCGCTTTTGTAAGAATGGTCAAACATTCCCATAGACACACTCCTAAACCTTGTGGACAGCCTTCCCAGAAGAGTTGAAGCTGTTATGGCTGCAAAGGGTGGGCCAACTCAATATTAAACCCTACGGACTACGACTGGAATGCCATTAAAGTTCATGTGTGTGAAAGGCAGGCGTATATATATATATATATGTAGCACTACCCTCGTAGGAGCTGCTGGTTTAAGTATTGGACAATGGCATGTACTCTGCCTATCAACCCCTGTAATCTGGCTTGGTTCCCCCTTGGCACAACCAGACAATAATAACAATGAGGTGATTGTGGACCGCTAGAAGCTATAGAGGGCCACAATGATATCACACAACAATAAATGTATTTAATATTGTTACCTTGTTGTGGTTTGCCTGCCACACAGCTGCAAAAGACAGAGTCCCACACAAGAAGTAGTTCAACCAAGAGGTAACGTGTTTACTTGGTAAAGAAATAGAGATTACACATGTGACACTTGACTCAAACAGATCCCTGTGAGAGTCCACTGACATAAATATACACAACAGTTTCAGGGTTTCAATCATAAACTAAGAGGCCCAAATTTACCCAACTTAGCGTCAGACCTGAAGAAGTGCACGGTGGAGGAATCTCCCACTGAAATGGTATCTACAGTGGGATACTTCTCCACCAAGTCCAACCCAGCTCACTAAAACAGCACAATGACAGTAAAATAAAAGCAAACAGTTGAGTTACACGTGCAAGTTCAACAAGCTATCTGGCTCCCCCTGGTGGGCAGCTTTACTGGTACGTGTTCCGCTGTATCAACCTAGTCAGTGAAAAGCTGAACTGATGATTGATCCTCATGCAGCGTACACACGATCGTGATTCACGGCGGTGAAAACACCGCCGTGAATCACGACAGGAAAAACGAGGGAATGGCTTGTTCCCCCACACACGGCCATTTTTCCCGTCATTTTTTCTCTTGACGAGAAAAACGGCCGTGTGTAGGCTCCGCGGCAGTGTTTCCCTTTGGGAAAACTGCAGCGGAAAAAAATGACAGGAATCACGACGAGAAAAATTAGAGCATGTTCTAATTTTTCTCGTCGTGATTAATGACGTTTTTCTCGTCAGGGAAAAACTGCAAAAAGCCCACAGACGATCGTTTTTCTCGTCCAAAGGAAAAAATTAAGTTTTTCCCGACGGGAAAAATGATCGTGTGTACGCGGCATAAGAGTCTTCAGTAATCTTCGCTAGCCTTTGTTGGTGCACTTGAATATTTGTAATCCAGAGAAAGAGTGAAAAAAGATTAACACTTAACATGTGTGGTGAAAAGGGCAAGTGGAATGCTGATCCTTCCCATGGCGCTAACTCACTCCTGAATGTAGCGTGTCTCTGCTTGCGGCACTGCAGTTGCCAGCAAGCGTATGTAAAAGTATGGAAGTCACCTTCCTGCGACACAGTTTAGTTATGTTGGTGGGCAGGTGCCCTCTCACCACATGAGGTCTCGCCTCGCTGGTATTCTCCGACTGGGCCCTCTTGGGTCTCAGCCTCCGGACAAGTCGTGGTCTCTGGTCCTCCGCTTAGCCGCTCACAAGGCGACGGTGGATAGGTGACTCTGGATGTTCAGGAGGGTGGAGCTGTCCCTCTCCCTGGTCCGATCAGCAAGGCTGTAGCTGGGATCCCTCCGACAGGCGATCCGGCCTCCGTCACTTTAGGCCCAGGCTTCTCCGGCCTAAGCACCCTCGCTGCAGGCCTCTTGCAAGATGGCGTCAGCAGAGAACGAACACAAGCCCCGCCTTGTCTTAAATAAGTCCTCCCAGCAGGCAGTGCGTGGTGCCACGCTCCTTCTCAGCACAGTGGCGTTGTGGGCCTTGTAGTCTATTTCTGACCCATAGCAATAGAGTCTCTGTCTCTCTGCACCACAAGGTCCATCATGCACTGTTCTTATCATAGCTGAACCAAACAAATTGCAGCAGTATGATACAAATGGACAATTAAAAGAGTTAAGTTCTTATAGGCACAAACTGTAGTCCATAAGCTACGTGCAAAAGTGACACCTTGCTACATATATATATATATATACACACACAACTGAAAGTTGAGGCACTCTTAGGTCTTAAAGCAAGAGAATGTATTAAAAAAGTAACTATTATTTAAATGTGGCTTAGCCTATCCTTCTCAAAGAGAGAAAGATGGGCTGACCCCTGTCAACACATTGAACATAATAAATAGTTACTTTTTATAACATGTTCTCCTGCTTCAAGACCTTTTAATTGTCTTAACTTTCACCTGTTGATCTATTGATGCTATTGGGCAATGCTGATACCAGTCAGTTCACAAAAATGTTGTGCGTTGTAGACCCACAACAGGACTGGTACGTGGAGGGTCTTTCAAGGAATAAAACATGGTGAAATGTGCTTTGCACTGGGTTTTGAACGTGTACTGTAGGTTTATTACAGTCCTCTCTTGATACAATCTTATTCCTCTGTGGTGTGCACATCTAAAAATGCTAACAGTCCTTAACCACTTCAATACCAGGCACTTACACCCCCTTCCTGCCCAAGCCAATTTCCAGCTTTCTGCGCTGTCGCTGTTTAAATAACAATTGTGCGGTCTTGCTACACTGTGCCCAAACAGAATTTTTATCATTTTGTTCCCACAAATAGAGCTTACTTGTGGTGGTATTTGATCACCTCTGCAGTTTTTATTTTTTGCTAACCAAATAAAAAAAGACAGATTTTTTTTTTCTTTTGTATAAAATGTTGTAAATAAGTACGTTTTCTCCTTCACTGATGGGCACTGATAAGGCAGCACCGATGAGGTGGCGCTAATGAGGTGGCACTGATGGGCACTGATATGCGACACTGGTAGATGGCACTGATGGGTGGCACTGATATGCAGCACTGATGGGCATTGATAGGCGGCACTGATGGGCACTCATAGGTGGCACTGGTGGGCACTGATAGGCGACACTGATGGGCACTGAAAGGCTGCAATGATGGGTACTTATGGGTGGCACTGATAGGCGGCACTGCTGGGCACTGATGGGCATTGATACGTGGCACTAATGAGCACTGATATTTGGCACTGATATGCGTCACTGATAGGCATCCCTGGTGGCACTGGCACTGGTAGGCATTGTGGGTGGGCACTGATTGGCAGCTACCTGGGCACAGATTGGCATTTCTTTGGTGGTCTAGGTGGGCATACCTGGTGGTCCAGTGTGGTGGCCATCCCTGGTGGTCCCGGCGGCATCCTGGTGGTCCTGGGTGGGCATCCGAGGGGGGCTGAGCTGATAAACAATCAGCACAGACCCCCCCTGTCAGGAGAGCAGCCAATCGGCTCTCCTCTACTCAAGTCTGTCAGACGCGAGTGAGGAAAAGCCGATCAACGGCTCTTCCTGTTTACATCATGATCACCCGTGATTGGACACGGCTGATTACGTGGTAAAGAGCCTCCGTCAGAGGCTCTTTACCGACATCGGTGTAGCGGTGTGTCAGACTGACACACCGCACCAACGATCACCGGGGGCGCGCAGTGGCTGTTATCCTATCATATGACGTCGAGTCAGGATAACTGAACCACCGCCCAGCTGTCATTTTGCTATAGGCCGGGCAGGAAGTGGTTAAACAAACTCAAACCTCATAGGGAAAGGTCACAGTTTTATTTTAGGCAAGCTACGACTTAGCTGGCATATATCCAGATGCTAGAAAATACATTCTATAAAAAAACACTCTTGTTCATATATTCTGCTATAGAGGCACATGGGCGGAGCCTGACTGAGCAGACATGCCAGCTTAGAGCTCTGCTCCTGAAGGGATGTTTCTGCCATATTATACTGTGTCCTGGCTCAAAATCACCCGGTAAATATTGTTACTCGGGGTCTGCTAATAACCCCTGCCACTTAGTGTAATGGTTCTTGGGAGTTCTCGTCTGAAAATGAAGCCAAAAAACAACAAAGAAGTGCTGCCTCAGACTTCAGTCAGAATGGCACTAGCTGCATCCCCTCCCCCTGTTACCTCACACTCAGTGGAAACCTCTCAGCGCTTTAAAGCATCAGTGGCAACACAGGGGGGTCATGACCCAGATTCATCTATACAAACTTCAAAAATGACATCTTTTACAGACCCTGCTCATTCTTCTGTTCTGAGGCAATTTGAAAAAATGCTTCACAAAGCCCTTAAACAGATCTCAGATCATATATCAAACAGTCTGACTAGGGAAATCAGAGAACTGGGCCAACACACTGCAAATATTAAACTGTGGGTTGATGAACTTAAAAATATCACCCAGGCTTATGCAGTTGAATTTGAAAACCTCAAAGAAGAAAATGTAGTCCTTCAATCTCGTTGAGAAGATTACGAAAATAGGGCCCGGCGTTCCAATATCCATATACGTCGAATACCTGAATATGTCACTAATTTGCAAGCCACTATACTATCCCTATTTCAAGAACTACAGCCTTCCATACCAGTCAAATGAATACAGATAGACGTGGTTCATAGCGCCCTCACACCTGGCAAAGCTGATGGACCACCACACAATATTATCGCCAAATTTCACTATTTCCGTACTAAGGAACAACTTCTAGCTGCAGCTAGAGCAAAAGATTCACTGATTTTCCAGGGACATAGCTATCAACTTTTTGCTGATCTATCTCAGCTCACCATCTCTAAGCGTCGGCTTTAAAGCCACTTCAAGTTTTACAAAGACATCAAATCACCTATCAATGCGGCTTTCCATTTTCAATTTGCTTCACTTACCAAGGATCTAAATATGTTTGTTGTCCTGCTGAAGAACTCCAATCTTCTTTAAAAAACATCCAGCTTTTAGAATGCCCTCTCAACCAAAGCAATGCGTGAAATCAAATGGTTACCCATTCCCTGCAAAAATCAGCTGGTGCTGAAGGAAATAAAAGTCGCCAGGGGCAATTAAAACGTAGTAGTTTTTCTTCTCCTATGTCAACTCCTGAGGACTCTATGGACTGATTTTTTTATTTTTGTTTGACTCGATGTCAGGTATTTTTATATCTTTAACTTCCAACTTACTAGATGTTTGTTAAATTTTTTTATTTTTTTTTGGTTCTTACTAGTTTAGAACTCACTCGATGCAAACATTTTCTATTGTTCTCCTAACTTTTCTGCTGGTCTATTTTTTTTTTTTTTACTGACAGCAGTATAATTTCTTCACATAGCCTCAAGCTAATATTTGTTTTTTGAATGTTTCCATCCCTCTTCATATGCTTTCTCATGACACATTGATGGGCATGGAACTTTTTGGGACAATGGTATAATTTCTATATTACTTTTTATTGTTGGCAGTGTTCCCTTTGGTGGTGTTTTTGCACCTCCAGTTTGCTACCCTCGGATCCCCATTACTATGTGGGCTTCTGATGGTAGCTCTTTGGCCTTTGGTGGACCGATTGTCGCTCCCCCAGTATGCCGTTCTGTTGAGTTATTAGCTCTTTTTATTATTTTACAATTCTTAGTAATATCTGCCAACCCCTTTCCTTTTCTTCCAGACTTTCCTCCTCCCCCCTATACTGAATTGTATGCGATCCTACTGTCAGAACTTAACATTTTTATTATGAAACTCCTTATATTACCAATATGGCCCCCTTAAACATTTTGACCCTAAATGTCCAAGGTCTTAATATACCACAAAAACGCACTAAAGCATTCCGTTCATTTGCCGCAGCTAAAATCCACATTCTTTGCCTACAGGAGACCCAATTAACTTAACAATCTACTTGTACGTTTTTCAGCTCCTCTTATCCACAAGTATATACAGCCTTGGCAGCTACTAAACAACGAGGTGTTCTTATAGCTATTCACCGTACAACCCAATTTGTACTTTCATCTGAAATTAAAGATCCTGAAAGCCGCTACCTCATTTTTATTGAGCACATTTCTGATGTTGCTGTAACCATTGTATTGTATTATGCTCCTAACAAACATCCATTATCATTTCTTTCCCATCTTTTTTATGTAATTGATTGATAAAAGTTTCTCCTTGATATCCCTTACTACTATGGACTGTATGGACTAATTCTTATTAATTCATTTGGCTATATCTTGTTGTTTCCCCTCCCTGTTATTGATCCCTTATGCCTTGTACACACAACCAGTTTTCCTGACATGCCAAAAACTGACGTTTTTCCCGACGTGATTCTTTTCAAGCCTGCCTTGCATACACACGTTCAGGCAAAAAACCGCTCGACCAAAAGCGCGGTGACGTACAACACGTACGACGGCACTATAAAGGGGAAGTTCCATTCAAATGGCGCCACCCTTTGGGCTACTTTTGCTGATGTTAGTAAAAGTTTGGTGAGAGACGATTTGCGCTTTTCAGCCTCGTGCTTTTCAGTCCGTTACAGCGTGATGAATGTGCTATCTCCATTACGAACGCTAGTTTTACCAGAACGAGCGCTCCCGTCTCATACTTGATTCTGAGCATGCACGGTATTTTTCCCCTCGGAAAAGCATACACACAAGCGGTTTTCGCGATGAGAAAAAGACTGACGGGAAACACGACGGGAAAAAATAGAGCAGGTTCTAAATTTTTTGAGGGCAGTTTTCTCGTCGGGAAAACTGCTATGGAGCATACACACGACCGGTTTTCCCAACCAATCTAAAAAATGGCAGTTTTCTCATCTGGAAAACCGGTCGTGTGTACGAGGCATTGTGATCCACCATATAGCTGCCAGTGAGCGTAACTCACACACTACCTGACAGTTTTGTGTGATATATTGCTTGGGTTCATACAGGTTAGGTACAGTGATATTATCTCTTGTATTTAGGTTGCTGGCACCTTTGTTCCCAGAGTTCTCACGGTATACACACATTTTTCCATGCTCTATATTCAAGATCTATCCATCGTACATGGCATAGAGAATCATCTGTTTCAATTCTAGGCTTTCTGAAAGTTATGGTTTAAACATCACTTCTGCCAAGTTAAAGAGAAGTGTCTCCAGGGTGTCTTGACTTTCTGAAATTCTGAAAGTTGATTTTATTTAGAGCATTCAAACACAATACAAACATCAAAACACTGAAAGACATTAAAAACCCTTTTGCGGCTAAGAATATTGTCTCAGGAACAAAACAAGGCAATTCTGTAGTGCAGACCAGTCTTGCACTTATTTTCAGTGGTTTTCAGTCAGTTTCTTTTCTCAAGCTTTTCTATGTGTAGCGTGGAGTATTCTCTGTGAAAGTGTTACTTTGGCTGCAAGTCCATGATATAGCCTTGGGCTTTCTAAGTCTAATGAGCACTAGAGGCTCATGATGCTTAAGGCTAAGCCACAGGCTCACGAGACCCGACTAATCACATGAAATAAAGTGAAAACAATACCATAAAATAAAAAAAATAAAAAATAAAAACCTTCATTCCGGTAGATCTTTGGCTACATGGACACAACTTAAGAAAAATGTTTTATGGGGTTTTGTGTATCATATTAATTATAGTTTGACCAGTTACAGACATTTATTTCCAATTAGCTCTTCCCTATATGTACAGTACAGATAGACCTTCTCTTAGGTACACTATATTGTCAAAAGTCGCTTTGAGAAGGATAGGCTAAGCCACATTAAAATAATAGTTACTTTTTTAACACATTCTCTTGCGTTAAGACCTAAGAGTGCCTCAACTTTCAGTTGTGTACTGTATATACCCTGCCTTTACACACACATGAAATTTAATGGCATCCCAGTCTTAGTCCATAGGGTTCAATATTGAGTTGGCCCACCATTTGCAGCCATAACAGCTTTATCTCTTCAGGGAAGGCTGTTCACAAGGTTTAGAAGTGTGTCTATAGGAATGTTTGACCATTCTTTCAGTAGAAAATGTATGAGGTCAGGCACCGATGTGGACGAGAAGGTCTGGCTCGCAGTCTCCACTCTAATTTATTCTAAAGGTGTTCTATCGGGTTGAAGTCAGGACTCTGTGCAGGCTGGTCAAGTTCCTCCACCCCAAACTTGCTCACCCATGTCTTTGTGGACCTTGCTTTGTGCACTGGTCCGAATCATTTGGTGGTGGAGGAGGGGGGATTATGATGTGGGGTTGTTTTTCTGGGGTTGGGCTTGGCCCCTTAGTTCCAGTGAAGGGAACTCTTAAGGCATCAGCATACCAAGACATTTTGGACAATTTCATTCTCCCAACTTTGTGGGAACAGTTCGGGGATGGCCCCTTCCTGTTCCAACATGACTGCGCATCAGTGCACAAAGCAAGGTCCATTAGGACATGGATGAGCGGGTTTGGGGTGGAGGAACTTGACTGGCCTGCATAGAGTCCTGACCTTAAGCCGGTAGAACACTTTTGTGATGAATTAGAGCGGAGACTGTGAGCCAGACTTTCTCATCCACATCAGTGCCTGACCTCACAAATATGCTTCTGGAAGAGTGTTCAAACATTCCCATAGACACACTCCTAAACCTGGTGGACAGCCTTCCCAGACAAGTAGAAGCTCTTATAGCTGCAAAGGGTGGGCCAACTCAATATTGAACCCTATGGACTAAGACTGAGATGCCATTAATGTTCATGTGCGTGTAAAGGTAGGCGTCACAATACAGTGTATATTAATATTTAAACATTACAGTTGTCTGTCAGTATAAAAGAATCCATCTAATCCAACTGTATACTGCAGGTAGTTCGTAATCCCCCTAAATTTGCTTGAGCCCTGGTTCACACTGGTGCGATTTGACATGCGATTTGACATGTCAAATCGCATGTCAAATTGGCGAAATTTGCCGCAAATTGCGGGCAATGGCACCGTCCTAATCGGTGCGACGCCGCATCTGCAGCGCTGCACCGATTTCAAAAAGTAGTTTCTGTACTACTTTTTGCGATTTCAGCCGCGATTTACATTGACATCTGTGTCAGATGTCTCTGTAATCGAGCTGAAATCGGGACTGACAGGCAGGAGTGAAATCGTGCGAGTTCAGCTGAACTCGCACGGCTTCACTCCCGCAGCCCCAGTGTGAACCTGGGCTAAAGGATAGTGCTTGCCTCTGTACACCGTGTAGCAGGCAGTATGTTTGCTTCTGCTACCCCTCCCCTCCCCACCTGCCACTGATCATTAGGGATACTGTTGGCTACACTGCTGACAGCCTTGTAGCAACCAGCAATGTTGACAGCAGGTAGAGAATGATAGGGATGCTGAATCACTAGCCCCCATCAGATCTACTCTCTCCTTGTGATTGATGGCAGGCAGTGGGTATAGCCAATAGCAGACTGTCTACTGGCAATGGATCCACCCACTTCTTGCTTCAATCAAGGAGGCGGATCCGATGGAGAACTAGGAGATAAAGAACTATCAGACACAGCCCACCCAGCCACCAACTACTCAGCGCTGCAGTGTCTGTGTGACAGCTACAGCGACAGGAGGGAACTCTGGAAGGACACTCTGGTCTTGGTGCTCCTCCACACATCTCTCTTACAGCAGGTACACAAATCTGCTGCCTACACCGACATTTGTCATGCGTCGCCATGATGGATTTTAACAAGAATTTCATAGACAGTCTTTATGAATTTCCCTAAATGTATTTCTTGAGATTGTATGGTCAACATATTTATTTATTAGTGCTGACAATTTACACCGTGTTTTACATACTGGACATTGAGATCACTGATGAGCTTTTATTTATTTATAAAGTTTTCTCTTTAAGGCTAGCCATACATTGTACAATTTTCTTCTACAGCTTTCCTTTAGATTGACCAAAACTATATAATATGAGGTAACACCTAAACACTTTCAATTTTGTATGCAGTCAGGCATACCTTTGTACTACATAGTTGAAGATAAATATAAAATTGTATAATGCAGCTTTACATGCATTTCTAAATGACAGTTTTTTTTTTATATTTGTCTTTTATTTTAAAGATTAGCTTTTACTTGAGAGCTGAATGGTTAGAACTGTCAGGAAATAGTGGAGAAGATTTTTTTACAGATGGCCCTATGTTTGTGTCCCCACAAATAAAAGCTGACAAAGGTTTTAATTCTTTACCACTTTACCTGAAAAACAAACAAAAACCTAGACACCGATGGGCTATAAACCCCCACTTTGACCACACAATTATTATAGCTTTGAACAGAGTGCAAAAGGGGTAAATCTTTTTTTTTTTTTTTTTTTAATGTTGTCTAACATCTTCTGGGTGGCTAAACCGTAACATAAAATTCTTATTAGAGAGAAAAAAATGGCCTTTAACCACTTCTCTACTGTGCACGAAAACCCCCTTCCTGCCCAAGCCATTTTTCAGCTTTCAGCGCTGTCACACTTTGAATGACAATTGCGCGGTCGTGCAATGTGGCTCCCAAACGAAATTTGCGTCCTTTTTTTCCCACAAATAGAGCTTTCTTTTGGTGGTATTTGATCACCTCTGCGTTTTTTATTTTTTGCGCTATAAACAAAAGAAGAGCGTCCAGTTTGGAAAAAAAACTCAATTTTTTACTTTTTGCTATAATAAATACCCATTTTTTTTTTAAATAAAATTTTCCTCAGTTTAGGCCGATACGTATTCTTCTACATATTTTTGGTAAAAAAAAAAAAATCGCAATAAGCGCGTATTGATTGGTTTGCGCAAAAGTTATAGCGTCTACAAAATAGGGGATAGATTTATAGCATTTTTTTAATTTATTTTTTTATTAGTAATAGCGGCGATCTGTGATTTTTTATTGTGACTGCGATATTGCGGCGGACACATCGGACACTTTTGACACATTTTTGGGACCATTCACACTTATACAGCGATCCCTGCTATAAAAATGCATTGATTACTGTATAAATGTGATTGGCAGGGAAGGGGTTAACCACTAGGGGGCGGGAAGGGGTTAAATATGTTCCCTCAAAGTGTTCTTACTGTGGGGGGAGGGGACTGACTGGGGGAAGTGACCGATGGTTGTCCCTATGTACAAGGGACACAGCATCGGTCCCCTCTCCCTCACAGGACGTGGATCTCTGTGTTTACACACAGAGATCCACTTTCCTGCTCGTTTCCAGGGCAATCGCGGGTGCCCGGCGGCAATCGCGGCCGCCGGGCACGCGCACCGGGGCCTTGTGAACCCGGCGGCGCGCGCGCCTCCTAGCTCGTTTTAAAGGGAGGACGTCATATGACGTCCTCCCAGAACGAGAGTATCCTCCGCCCGCCGTCTATTGACAGTGGGCGGGGGACAAGTGGTTAAAAAATAGCGGAGGGGGCATTGTCAGCATTCCAACGCTACAAAGAATGCAATAGGGAGTGTAATGCCCCGTACACACGATCAGTTTTCCTGCTGGAAAAAGTCTGATGAGAGATTTTGGTCGGGAATCCCGACCGTGTGTATGCTCCATCAGACTTTTTCCAATGGAAAAACTGCTGGAAAAAGATAGAGAGCAGGTTCTCTATTTTCCCGTCAGGAAAAAACTGATCGGAATTTCCGATCGTGTGTACAAATCCTGACGCGCTAAATTCCGACGTATGCTCTGAAACAAATCGACGCATGCTCGGCAGCACAGAACTTAATTTTCTCGGCTTGTCGTAGTCTTTTACGCCACCGCATTCTTGGCAGTCAAAAGTTCACTGAACTTTTGTGTGACCGTGTGTATGCAAGGCAGGCTTGAGAGGAATTCCGTCGGAAAAACCATCCAACTTTTTTCCAACGGGAAAACCGATCATGTGTACGGGGCATTAGAACGCAATCAGGGCAGCTAAAAAAAAAGACTACGAGAGACACATAGCAGAGGAGTGTAAAAAAAAAAAAAAAAATCCCAAGGAATTCTTTAGATATATTAAAGCGAAATCAGAGCACATTGCCAACATTAAAGACAATGATGGAGGATAATTACAGATGACACAGAGAAGGCAACTGTACTAAATGCTTTCTTCTCCTCAGTTTTTACACAGGAAAAGGAGGGGTGCATTGACCACGACAGTATTGTTAGTAACACATCATATGATATACCCTCGTGGCTAACAGAGGCCGGAGTCAAGGAAAGACTAGATAAGCTTAACAAAAATAAATCACCATGACCAGATGGCTTACACCCGAGAGTCCTCAAAGTCCTCAGTTGGGTTATAGCTAGACCATTGTTCCTAATCTTTACGGACAGCATACTGACTTTACCATGAATTGTAACAGTTAATTGGAGAAAAGCCAATGTGGTCCTAATGTTCAAAAAGGGCAGAGACCTATTCGGGGGGGGGAACCACAGGCCAGTCAGCCTAACATCAATAGTAGGTACAGTTGTGGAGGGGATAAGGGACTATAGCCAAGACTTTGCTGATGAAAATAGTATCATTAGAAGTAATCATCATGGGTTTAACAAAGGGTCATTCTTGCTAGAACAATATGTTAACAATCTATGAGGAAGTGAGCTGCCATCTAGATAGGGGGGCCTGTGGATGTGGTGTATCTGTATTTTGCAAAAGCATTCAATACAGTTCCTCATTAACTCTTTATCTACAAGCTGAGGTATGCAAGCATGGACCATAAGATTTGTTCTTGGATAGAAAACCGGTTACAAGGGTGCGTTCAAATGGTAGTGATAAATAATGCATACTCAGACTGGTCTGGAGTGGTAAGTGGGGTACCACAAGGTTCTGTCTTGGGACCAATTCTGTTTCATTTATTCATAAATGATATAGAGGATGGGATACAAAGCTCAATCTCAGTTTTTGCAGACAATACAAAAGTAAGCAGGGCAATAACTTCACAGCAGAATATAGACATTTTACAGAAAGACCTGAACAAAACAATGGAATCGGCAACTACATGGCAAGTGAGGTTTAATGTGGAGAAATGTAAAATATTTGCACTTGGGGGCTAAGAACATAAATGCAAAATACTCACTGGGGGAAGAACCACTGGGGGAGTCAAGGATAGAGAAAGATCTGGGGGTCCTAGTGGAAGATAGAGTGTGCCATAGCATGCAATGTCAAGCTGCAGCTACCAAAGTCGGCAGAATATCATCATGCATTAAAAATGGGATATACTTCAGAGATAAAACTATAATCCTGCCACTTTATCAAACTCTGGTTCAGCCACATCTGGAGTATTCCGTCCAGTTCTGGTTACCAGTCCTCAGAAGGGATGTACTGGAGCGAATCCAAAGAAGGGCAACTAAATTAATAAGGGAATTAATATAAAAATACTGCGCTATACACATAAATAAACAATAGCAGCCAGCACTACAATCTTAACCAAAATTGTGTGAAGGAATAAAGTGAGAATAGTGTAGCGCTAAGAATCAAATGTTGAGTATTGACATATCAACATACTGTGATATACAAAATAAATTGAGATTAGCATACACAAAAAAACTCTAAAGCCCCGTACACACGATCGGTTTGACTGATGAAAACCGTCCGATGGACGGTTTTCATCAGACCAACCGATCGTGTATGGTACCCATCGGTCTTTTTTCCATCGGTTGTAAAAAATAGAACTTGTTTTAAAATTTTCCGATGGATAAAAAACCGATGCGAATTTCCGATCGTCTATGGGCAAGTCCATCGGTTAAAAAACCCACGCATGCTCAGAATCAAGTCGACGCATGCTCAGAAGCATTAAACTTCATTTTTCTCGGCTCATCTGAGTGTTTTACGTCACCGCGTTTGGAACGGTCGGTTTTTTGACTGATGGTGTGTGGCCAAGACTGATGAAAAACAGTTTCATCGGATTTCCGATGGACAAATCCATCGGACGAAAATCCATAGGTTATCCGATCGTGTGTACAGGGCTTGACACCATCATCTGATTGATAGTGTCTCTAAATAAAGTGCACTCTGCAAATTGTAAATCAACATTGGTAGTATAGTCCCATTGGTGATTAAAACATTAAGCCATTGGTATATATTGATGGGAAGGAATCCACCACCCAGGGGAGAAAATTTAACACGCTTACCAGAAGGTAGCATCAATCAGGCATGTGATATCAAAGCTCTGGATAGGAAGTGGTGCAGTTCCTGCTCCTCACCTGAGCCACCTCAGGCAACCTCGACTCGGCATGTGAGAATATGGATCAGGATGGCAATGTCCCAGATGGTAAAAAACCTCCTTCCACCACAGAACCTTTCGGTAGGTTTATGGTTAACAGCATCCATAAAAAACAACAGAAAGCCTCCACATGAAAAACCGAATGGTTACGGGTTTATTTGGAATAAAAAGGCTTTACATCGACCCCAACATGTATTGCATAAAGTAAACAATAACAATCTCCCCTGTGATTACAAAAGCATAAAATTCAAAAAGGCGTAATGGCATGGAAAGGACTCAAACCCCCCCAAAAAAATGGACGTGTTTTGTCTACAAAGACTTCAACTGGGGTATGAGTCCACATCCATGCACTGCGCAATAATATACACTCAATAATCAATAATAATTAATCAAGCCTGTGTACAACATAATGACATGTGGCCATATTCAACATGGTATCCAGCGTGTGTTCCAAGCCTAAATGTGACCACCAATGATGATAGGTGCTAAACCACGGCAAGCCCCAGATAGAGCCAAGCCTCAATGTGACCACCAACAATGATAGGTGCTAAACCACAATGAGGCTTGGATAGAGCCAAGCTCCAGATGTCACTTAACTGCACAGTTACCCACAACTTGGTATACGGCATGTGTTCCAAGCCTCAATGTGGCCACCGAAGATGATAGGTGCTAAACACAGCGAGGCCCGGATAGAGCCAAGCCTCAAAGTGACCACCAACAATGATAGGTGCTAAACCACAGCGAGGCTTGGATATAGAGCCAGATAGATATTCGGCCAGAAAGGAAGCCTCTTCTAAAGATTGTACACAAGAAAGCCTGCAAACAGTTTGCCGAAGACAAGCAGACTAAAGATTACTGGAACCATATCCTGTGGTCTGATGAGACCAAGATAAACTTATTTGGTTCAGATGGTGTCAAGTGTGTGTGGCGGCAACCAGGTGAGGAGTACAAAGACAAGTGTGTATTGCCTATAGTCAAGCTTGTTGGTTGAGTGTCATGGTCTGGGGCTGCATGAGTGCTCCCAGCACTGGGGAGCTACAGTTCTTTGAGGGAACCATGAATGCCAACATATACTGTTACATACTGAAGCAGAGCATGATCCCTTCCTTTGGAGACTGGGCCACAGGGCAGTATTCCAACATGATAACGACCCCAAACACACCTTCAAGATGACAACTACCTTGCTAAAGAAGCTGAGGGTAAAGGTGATGGACTGGCTAAGCATGTCTTCAGACCTAAACCCTATTGAGCATCTGTGGGGCATCCTCAAACGAAAGGTGGAGGAGCGCAAGGTCTTTAACATCCACCAGATCTGTGATGTCATCATGGAGGAGTGGAAGAGGACTCCAGTGGCAACCTGTGAAGCTCTGGTGAACTCCATGCCCAAGAGGGTTAAGGCAGTGCTGGAAAATAATGGTGTCCACACCAAATATTGACACTTTTGTCTCATTTTGGACATTTTCACTTAGGGGTGTACTCACTTTTGTTGTCAGCGGTTTAGACATTAATGGCTGTGTGTTGAGTTATTTTGAGGGGACAGCAAATTTACACTGTTATACAAGCTGTAGACTCACTACTTTACATTGTAGCAAAGTGTCATTTCTCCAGTGTTGGCATATGAAAAGATATAATAAAATATTTACAAAAATGTAAGGGGGTGTACTCACTTTTGTGAGATACTGTATGTACTGGACTTCTTCTTGGATCATTGTAATAACTATAATAATAATCATGATTATTATACTGTGGGTTCCGAGGTCTATTATCATTCCTGTTGTTATGCCAATAATTGCCATTGTTATTCCCATAATTATTCCACTGTGGTCTCCTGGGAGGTTTCTGATTGCCCCTGTTATGCCACCAAGGTGCTTGTTGGTTTCCCCTAGGTTCTTGTCTAGGGGAGGGACAGGTGTTCTATAGCCTCGATCCCTATGAGGGGAAACTATACACACCTCCCTATCAGGGGTAGTGTTAGCAGATAAAAGATTATCTATGTGTATTTGTAATTGTCACTTGATCCTGTTTATAGTCATAAGCAGGGCTTTTTTTCAGGGGGAACGCAGTTCCGGCACCTCTGGCAATGAATGTATGTAATAGCAAGGAGTGCTGGGATGTGCTGGAGGGTCTATTGATGCTGGCTGCTGGGAAATCTATTTTTTTTTTTTTTTTCCCCAAAAACAGTTTATTGAAATGTAAAAAGCATTTACAGATATCTTGAACAATAGTAGTACAATAAGGTATTAATACAACCACAAAACATGGATGAATAACATGTGTCACATACAATTCAACTTGCGGGTAGTGAAAATGAAATGGCTATGTGCATCCTTCATGAACTAGGCCGTGTTGGGGTGGGCTACCTTAATTCAAGGTAGTTGTGGGGTCTAGTCAAAGTCCACTACCATTGACGGGGATAGATCTTGTTGGTAGGTTAGAGCTAGGTAGGTTCACGGATGCCGTTATGGACTTTTGGTCTGTGTGGGAGGGAAAGGCCAACAGGTGCAATATGGCAGAAAGGGAGGGAAGGAGCTATAAACAGGTTTATTTCGTTGAGAGTGTATGAATGCGGGAGTGTAGGCTGGAGCTATGTTAGTGGTTGTATTGTACAGAAGCTTGTGGATGAGAAAGTAGGAGGGGGTAAGTGGTGGAAGGAGAAGGGGTGGGGTGGGGATCGAGGGGAGGGGAGTGAGGCAGGAAGGGATGGCGTTGGCAGGGGGTCCGTCTCTGACTTCCCCGACCCCTTGGGGTGTTCAAGGGGCGTGTTATGAGAAACTAGGGGCGGATCTGTATAGGGGGAGATATAGGAGGAGAGAGGTGTCTTTGTAAGGTTTAGGGTTAAGGGGAGATCCTGGCACGTCGTAGATTTTTAATGACAATTCTCAGAGGAGTAATTTATCCTTTGTCAGGGTTCAGGGAGTTTGCAAATTCTGGGGTCGTTTTATAGTGTAACCAGCAGGCCCATTTTTTACTAAATGATGACGGAGTCTCTCTTGCAATATGTATAAGATTTTCCATTTCCTCAATTTTGCATATTCTGTTAAACCATTCTTTTATGGTTGGTTGGTGAGTCGATTTCCAGTGTATAGGGATACACTGCTTTGCCGCATTGATCATGTGCATTGCTAGGGATTTGTGATAGGAATTGTGCGACAGGGGTGAATGGTGTAGAAGGAATTGAGAAGGGGAAAGGTCCAAATGATATGAGGTGACTCGAGAGGTTATATGGCATACCTTTTCCCAGAAGTCTTTTAGAGATGGACAGGACCACCAGATATGGAGAAGGGTTCCCCTTTCCCGGAGACATCTCCAGCAAACCTCTGGGATTGTGGGATTATATTTATGCAGAAGGGTGGGCGTGCGGTACCATCTAGATTGGATCTTAAAGCCGTTTTCCTGGGTCGACACATTCGTCGACCCTTTATGTATGTTGAGGAAAATTAGTTCCCATTGTTCCGCTGAAAGAGATACCGAGAGATCTGACTCCCAGTTCTTACAGGCTAAGGTCTCGTTAGCTTTCATCTCGGCGAAGAGGAGTTCATGTGTGGTAGAAACTAGATGAGATTGGGGTGTCGTTTGGATACATAGCTTTTCGAAAGGGGTGAGTTCTCTGGAGCATTGTATATTCTTGTTAAGGGATTTTAGAAAATGAGCAATTAAAATATATGTCCAAGGGGGAATGGGTGGCTTGTTTAGTTGGGAGGAGAGTTGGGATGTAGACAATAGTTTGCCCCGGAGGAAGAACTGATGTGATCTAATTGGGCTCTGTGTCCAGTTATCGGTAAGAAACTTTGCGTGCATACCTGGTGGGAACCCAGGGTTCATTTTTACAGGTGTCAGTGGGCCGGGAATCGAAGATATGGGTGATCGGTAGCAAAGCTTTTTGAAGCATTGCAAGGTTGGGCCTATAAGTGGGTGTACGTGTAATTCAGAGGGGACGTGGGGTGAGAGTAACCATGGGAGAGACTCCAAAGGGAGAGCAGAAAAAGATGCTTCTAGGGAAACCCAATCTTTGTGGAGAGATTGAGTATTCCAGTCCACTATCCTGGTAAGGTGTGTAGCAGTGTAATAATTGAGAAGGTTGGGGAGGCCTATGCCCCCAAGTCTTTTAGGTCGGGTGAGCTGCGTAAAGCTGATTCTGGGTCTACGGTTCCCCCATAAGAATTTAGTGCATATGTTTCTATAAGATTTAAAAAAGGCCGGAGGTATATGTATAGGGATCGCCTGCAATATATAGAGTATTCTCGGGAGGGCATTCATTTTGAGGATCGCCGTTCTGCCAAACCAAGAGAAAAGCTGTTTGTTCCATGTTTCAAGATCAGAGGATATTCTGTGTAGGATAGGAACATGGTTTTTAGCGTAGAGGTTTGAGAGTTTGGAAGGGAGTTGTATCCCTAGGTATGTGATGGAATCATGTTTCCATTGGAACGGGAAGTTAGCCTTACATTGATCAACTATGTGTTGAGGTAATGTTATATTAAGGGCAAAGGATTTCGAGAAATTAATTTTAAGGTGGGAGAGGAACTGAAATTGTTTAAATTCAGAAAGAAGGTTTGGTAGGGAGATCAGTGGGTTCGACAGGAACAACAAAATATCGTCTGCGAAAGCAGCGTATTTATATTCTCTTTTGGAGGAACTTATACCTTGGATATCTGGGTTGTATGTCAGTTTACGGAGGAATGGTTCAAGTGTGAGTACAAAGAGGATGGGGGACAGGGGGCAGCCCTGTCTTGTGCCATTTCCGATGGGAAAGGCGTCCGACAGAGTATTGTTGACCCGTACCTTAGCAGATGGTCCCGTGTATAGTGACAGGATTAGGCCTAACATATATGGGCCCAATCCTATGGCCCTCAGAACCGCTGTCATATAGTCCCAAGCTACTCTGTCGAACGCCTTCTCCGCATCGAGTGACAAAAACAGGCCTTTTTGGGTTGTCTGTGTCATAAGGTGGTGTAAGTTTATTGCTTTAACAGTGTTGTCCCTGGCTTCACGTCCAGGGATAAAGCCGGTCTGGTCATGAGAGATTAAGGAAGGGAGAAGCGGTAAGAGTCTGTTTGCCAAAATCTTAGAAAAGATTTTGACATCTACATTCAATAATGAGATTGGTCTATAATTTCCCGTTTGGGTGGGGTCCTTATCTTCTTTGGGGATAACAACGATATGTGCTTCTAACATTTCGCTTTTGAAAGGATTTGTGGGAGAGAGTGTATTGAAGGCGTCAAGGAAGGGTTGTTGAAGAAGGTCTGAGAATGTCTTGAAATATACGGCGGAAAGACCATCAGGTCCCGGGCTCTTACCAGGCTTAAGTTGTTTTAAAGCTTTTTTCCATTCCTGAATCGAGATCGGGGATTCCAGAATCGTGGTGGTGTCAGTGGGGAGCTTTCCTGGAGCAAATTGGTCTAAGAACGAGTTAATATCATTGGGTCTGTCATTCGATAAGGTAGTAGGGGGTTCGGATTTATCTAGATTATATAGGGACGAGTAGTACTTCTCAAACTCTCTGGCTATGTCATTGTTATTCGTGAGAGTCTTACCCGTGGGGGATTGTATGTGGTGTATCGTATTAGCAGCCCTTTTCTTGCGTAAGGCTTGAGCAAGAAGATGGCCACTTTTGTTGCCGAATTCATAAAAAAGTTTCTGAGATAGAGTGTATTTCTTCCTGAGGTGATGGCCCAATTCTTCCTGAATGAGTGTACGAGTCTCTAGTAGTTCTACGAGGGTTTGCTGGGCCAGGTTTCGTTTGTGTAGTGCTTCTAGTTTATTAAGTTTGGAAAAGAGATCAGCCAGTTTGGCCCGTTTTTCCTTTCTAATTGCGGCCCCCAGGGAAATCAATTTCCCTCGGACAACACATTTGTGAGCCGCCCACTGAGTAAGTTTAGAAATGTCCGGGGTGTTGTTCTCAGTGAAATAATTGCTTAGGCAAGTTTGAATCTCTAATTCTTTGGTTTTGTCTGTCAGGATGGAAGGGTCTAGTCTCCAAATTTGCGAGCGGTATACTTTTTCAGGGAAAGTGAGGGTCATTGAGATAGGGTGGTGGTCCGAGAAGGTCATCGGTTCGACGGTTGCTGCTTTCAGGGACGGGAGATCCTGTTGGGTAAGAAATATGTAGTCTAGTCGTGAATATTTGTTATGTGGGGCGGAGAAGAATGTAAAATCCTTTACGTTCGGGTGTAAGGTGCGCCATGTGTCGTGGAGCAAGAGTTCTTGGAAACATTTTCTGATTTGTCGGAGCGCCCTGTATGGTAGGTGGGATTTCCCCGACGAGGTGTCTAAAAGGGGGTTCAGGGGTACATTGAGATCCCCTCCCAGTATAAGAATACCCTCTTGGAAATTGGTTAGGTGTCTTGTTACAGCCCTAAAAAAGGGAACTTGGGACGAGTTGGGGCTGTATATGTTAGCCAAAGTGATTGGTTTGTTCCTGAGTGTCCCTTTTAGGAAGATATACCTGCCTAGTTCGTCAAGGTGAGTGTCTGTAATTTGGATGGGAAGGTTTTTGGAAATGATTATGGAGACTCCTTTGGATTTCGAGATAGGTGAGGTGGCATGGAAACTATGGGGGAAGAGGCGATTAGTCATGTTGGGAACTGATTTCTTACAAAAGTGGGTTTCCTGTAAGAAGATTATGTCAGCTTTCATGCTGCGCATGAGGGAAAAGAGTTGTGTTCGCTTTTCAGGTATGTTCAGTCCTTTGGCGTTAAGGGAGACTACCTTTAGGGACAGGTTGGCGCCTCGGACATTATCGGGGCTCATGTTGGTAGTAGAGGTTTAAGCGAGTGGGGGGCGGGAGGATATGGGGAAGTCAGAGACGGGAGGAAAAGAAAGGGGGGGGGTTATGCGGATGGGGAGAAGGGAAGATGTGGGGTAGGTGAGGTTAGGACGTTGAGGAGGAAGATAACCAGGGAGGAAGGAGGGGACAGGTAGGGGGATGGGGTATTATACCGGGTGTGGGACTTGACCTGCAAGCCCACCAATTAGGAGTGGGGGTACCGGTGAGGTTCAGCGGTGTCTACCAGAGTCCGCTGTGTGTGAGAGCGGTAGGTGGAGTTCAACTAGAGAGAGGTGAGGTCTGCGTCTCTCTATGAGGTCTTAAGGATAACAGACGCTGCTGATTGTTAGCGTCATCTATGGCTCATTTTGGTGTCAGAGGAGTAATCTTGTTGTGTAGATGACGGACAGGTCATCCTATAAGGACATGGTGAGAGGGTGATTCGTAGGTGACGTCAGGGCTGTGTGTAACGGCTTATTCTCATAAAGCATGAAGGCTGTGGAGTTGTAAGGGCATTTATTCGGCAATTAGAGGAGGATGTTTAGCATTGTGTAATCTGGGGGTTTGTGTGGAAGAGGGGGATAAGAAATTAAGTGTATTGCTCAAATTTCAGATGTCACATGACAGAGAATAGGGGGCATATACTTTGGTTTAGAGGAATATGCAGGGAACAGAGTCAGTAACATGGTGAATTAGTTAAAACAGAACAGAACAGAACGTACAGCTTGCGTTACCGTGAACAAGTATGCATCTGCAGTTATGGCTGACCTCAAAAATCCAAATATGGATAACATAGCAAACAAAACATAGTAAACAAAAACATAGTAAACAAAATCATACCCAGGGGTTAAGGGCAGGCTGTCTAAATCCGAGGGGGGCACGCCCATTCCCAAACCTGAGAATGGATTCTACCCGACATCCACGTAGGCCACACACCTGTGCATGTCCCCCTCGGATCCCCGACCACCCTCAGTGCTGTAAAGCAGAAAATTCAGGAGCTAGGAGCTAGTAGGGCCTGTGGGGAGAAAGACAGCACATAATGCAATCGGGGGATTATATATCGACATGTCATTAGCTGCATTGGAGTAGATAGGAGAATGTAGGAAGAAGGCTTCAATAGAAAAAGGGTACAGCCGATGAGCAAGAATGAATACAGTGTGAGGAGAAGGAGGAAAAGACAATCAGTGCGGGAGAAGGTAGTCTCTGACCCGACATAAGGAAGTTAGGGCGACCGGGGAAACCTTCGGGAGTTGTCCAAGAGGGAAAGAGGGTACCAACCGTTCTGCCAGTGTTCCCTAGGGATTGCTGTATAAAGTTACCTGCGAATTGGAGTGGTCCAGAGTCCAGCTGTGAGGTGGAAACAGAAGGACGGTATTCATGTTTCTTGTTAGGCGATGCGTGCTTTGCGGGGCACTGGAGAAGCCGTCGGGCTACCATTACGCGGGGCTCTTTGATCCTTTGAAGGAGTGTGGGGAGGAGGTGGGTGAGAGCGTCGGCGGCCGATACTAAAGTTGCCTGCTTCTGCGATACCTTCCATGGAGGTGACTCTTCTGAGTGGCGGTATACGGAAGTCGCTGTACCAGTCTGGTACTTCCACATACGGTATCTCCATGGCCGTGCAGAAGTGGTCTAAATCCTCCGGGACTTTTAGATTGGCTGTGCGGCCTTGGTGAGTTGCTGTCAGGCAGAAGGGGAACTTCCATCGGTAGATTATGGATCTGGCCCTCAGTGTTTCCAGGAGGGGACGTAGCTCGCGTCTGCGCTGCAGGGTGATGTTAGATAGGTCCTGGTAGATTCTGATATCCGTTCCCTGGAAAGACAGTTGGTTGCGGTGTCTGGCCTTGCGTAATATTTCCTCCTTCAAGGGAAAGTCTGTGAGGCAGCAGACTGCATCCCGTGGGGGATCTGTGTCCCTTCCCCGCGGGCGCAGTGCCCTGTGGAGCCGTTCGAACGCGATCGGGGTATCAGGGGCTCTTTCAAGTAGATCGTTAAAGATGGTAGTTACTGCCACTGGGAGCTGGCTGGCATCGATCATTTCTGGAATACCCCTCACTCTAAGGTTGTGACGCCTTCCGCGATTATCTAAATCTTCCATGTGGCGATTGATCTCCCTGAGGTGGATCGCATGCGACTCTGTTACCTGTTGAACGTGACAAATCGCTGTGTCTTGGCGGGCTTGAGCGTATTCCACCTCTTCCACCCTAAGCGTCATGGCGTGTATGTCCGACCTCATGTCCAAGATGGCCGCCATGAGGGTGTTTTTAATATCCGTAGCGACGCTGTGCAGGTCATTAAGGCTCACTGCCGGGGGGTGAGTCATCCCCGTTGCCAGACCTGGGGATCTCTGCTCCTCGGGTCGCTGTGGGCTGGAGCTCTGGGCGCGTGGCGCTTGGGAGGAGGCTGCTTGCGAGGCCTGCATCCTGGCCGTAGGCCGTGACCGGAATATCTCGGGGATTTGCTGACTCAGCGGGGTGTCGGTGTTCAGCGGGGATCGGGAACGGGTTGCCGAGGCACTGCGAGCGGTTCTCACCATGTCCGGTGGAGCAGGTAAGCTGATAAGCTGAAGTTGCTGGACCTCGGGACGGGAGCTCGCACACTACACGTCCATCCTGGAACGGCACCAGACCACGCCGGGAAATCTATTTTTGTATGGAGGTCTATTGTTGTTGGGCAGCTTTATTGTTGGTGATGGGGGTCAATTGTTGCTGGGAAGGATCTACTGTTGAGGGAGAGGTCTATTGTTGCTGGCTCCTGGAGGGTCTATTGATTCCGGCTGCTGGGGGTCTATTGTTGCTGGGGTGGTATTTTGATGCAGGGGGTCCATTGTTGCTGGGGGGAAGTCTATTGTTGTGTGGGTGATCTATTGTTGCTGGATTAAGGTCTATAGTTGCTGGGGGGTCTACTGTTGCTGGGGTGGGGTCTGTTGTTGCTTACTGCACTCTATTTTACTGTCTTTCTTGTTATCATTAATAAATTCAGTGCAAATCACTTAGTAGCACAAGATGATACTTGGTTCTGTATTCTCTAAAAGGGTTGGTACTGGGAGGTGGAACCAAGGGACAATGCTCAGAGATGGGTAGGGAGCAGAAACGAAGGGCAACTCAGAAGGGGGGAGTTCCTGCACCTATTCTCTAAGAAAAAAAAGCCCTGGTCATAAGTACCCCTTGGATATTTTTTCTTTTTCCTCTGCCTAACTTCTGAGTCTTTTTGTTCTAAGACCCTATTCAATTGATTCACGAGCGTTGTAAAATGTGTTGTGTCTCTATGTGGTACAAGTTTTTCTTTACATTCAGCTGTTTGTTGATTCATTTTCCATTGTTTCCTCTTAATAAGAAACACTTTCAAACCTTTTCCATTGAAAAACTTGAACCACTCATCAACTGAGTCTTTATCTTAAGACCATCGTAGATGGGAACATCCCATCCAAGTCGCCTAGGGACTAGTTGTTCTTCAATGTATTGCTCATGGGTGGTTAAATCCCACCACAGACTAATCTTTTTCTCCATAAGGTGTCCACATTTCCTAAAAGTGCTATCGATATCACCTAAATCGGAGTTATTATGAGTAGTAAAAATATCTAAATTGACTGTGCGATTTTCAAAAAACGTAATATCCATAGTTGCAGGGTGTACCCCCTTTTTCAAGGTCCAAGCAGTAAGCTTACTAGTAAAATCTCCTTTCAAGTTTTGAATGCAATAATATGGTGACCCACTGCCAAAATAAATAAAAAAAAAAGATGTACAGTGCCTTGAAAAAGCATTCACTCCCCTTGAAATTTTCCACATTTCGTCGTGTTACAACCAAAAACCTAAAAGTATTTTATTGGGATTTCATGTGATAGACCAACACATAGTGGCACATAATTGTGAAGTGGAAGGAAAAAGATAAATGGTTTAACATTTTTTTTACAAATAAATATGTGAAAAGTGTGGTGTGCATTTGTATTCAGCCCCCTTTTACTCTGATAACCCTAACTAAAATGTAGTGGAACCAATCACCTTCAGAACTCACCTAATTAGTAAATAGAGTCCCCCTGTGTATCATTCACGCTCAGTATAAATGCAGCTGTTCTGTGAAGCCCTCAGAGGTTTTTTAGAGAACCTTAGTGAACAAACAGTATTATGAAGGCCAAGGAACACACCAGACAGGTCAGGAATAAAGTTGTGGAGAAGGCAGGGGATATAGGTTATAAAAAAAAAAAACTCCCAAGCTTTGAACATCTCACGCAGCACTGTTTAATCCATCATTTGAAAATGAAAAGAGTATGGTACAACTGCAAACCTACCAAGACATGGCTGTCTACCCAAACTGACAGGCCCGCAAGGAGAGCAATAATCAGAGAAGCAGCCAAGAGGCCCATGGTAACTCTGGAGGAGCTGCAGAGATCCACAGCTCAGGTGGGAGAATCTGTCCACAAGACAACTTAGTCGTGCACTCCACAAATCTGGCATTTATGGAAGAGTGGCAAGAAGAAAGCCATAAGAAGTCCCATTTGCAGTTTGCGGAAAGCCATGTGGGGGACACAGCACACATGTGGCGAAAGGTGATCTGGTCAGATGAGCCCAAAATTGAACTTTTTGGTCTAAAAGCAAAACGCTATATGTGTGGCAGAAAACTAACACCGCACATCACCCTCAACACAGCATCCCCACCATGAAACATTGATTTATTATTTGTAAAGCACCAAATACAGTTTATGAACTGCGCCTAAGCGCTAGATAGCCCAGATACTGATACATAGTGGTGGCAGCATCATGTTGTGGGGTTGCTTTTCTTCAGCAGGAACAGGGAAGCTGGTGAGAGTTGATGGGAAGATGGATGGATCCAAATACAGGGCAATCTTAGAAGATAACCTGTTACAGAGTCTGCAAAAGACTTGAGACTGGGGCAGAGGTTCACCTTCCAGCAGGACAACGACTCTAAACATACAGTGACAATGGGATGGTTTAGATCAAAGCATATTCATGTGTTAGAATGGCCCAGTCAAAGTCCAGACCTAAATCCAATTGAGAATCCGTGGCAAGACTTGAAAATTGCTGTTCAGACGCTCTCCATCCAATCTGACAGAGTTTGAGCCATTTTGCAAAGAATGGGTAAAAATGTCACTCTAGATGTGCAAATTGCAGTGAAAGGTGGTTCTACAGAGTATTGACTCAAAAGGGCTGAATACAAATGCACGCCACACGTTTCATATATTTATGACCCCTTTGACACTGGGTCGTTTTTGCAGGCACTATTGCGCTAAAAATAACACTTGCAAACCGACCTGAAACAGCCGTTGCTGTGTCCAGTGTGAAAGCCCCGAGGCTTTCACACTGGAGCGGTGCGCTAGCAGGACGGCAAAATAAAAAAAGGCCTGCTAGTAGGGATGAGCTTCGAGTTCGAGTCGAACTCATGTTCGACTCGAACATTGCCTGTTCGCCCGTTCGCCGAACAGCGAACAAATTGGGGTGTTCGCGGCAAATTCAAAAAATCTATGGGAGAAATCTAAAGTGCTAATTATAAAGGCTTATATGCAAGTTATTGTCCTAAAAAGTGTTTGGGGACCCGGGTCCTGCCCCAGGGGACAGGTATCAATGCAAAAAGAAGTTTTAAAAACGTCCGTTTTTTCGGGAGCAGTGATTTTAATAATGCTTAAAATGAAAAAATAAAAGTGAAATATTCCTTTAAATTTCGTACCTGGGGGGTGTGTATGATATGCATGTAAAGTGGCGCATGTTTCCCGTGCTTAGAACTGTCCCTGCAAAAAATTTCATTTTTGAAAGAAAAAAAGTCATTTAAAACTCACTCGCGGCTATTAATGAATTGTCGGCTCCCGGCAATACATACAAAAGTCATTGATAAAAAATAAAATAAAAAAAAGCGTGGGGGTTCCCCAGAATTCAATTACCAGGCCCTTCAGGTCTGGAATGGATATTAAGGGGAACCCCGCTGCAAATTTAAAAAAAAATTGACATGGGGTTCCCCCAAATATCCATTCCAGGCCTTTCAGATCTGGCATGGATTTTAAGGGGAACTCCACCCCAAATTAAAAAAAAAAATGGCGTGGAGTCCCCCTAAAAATCCATACCAGACCCCTTATCCTAGCATGCAACCTGGCCGGCCGCAGGGGAAAAGGGGGGGACGAGAGAGCGGCCCCCCCTCCCTCCTGAACCGTACCAGGCCACATGCCCTCAACATGGGGAGGATGTTGATGGGGACAAGGGCCTCATCCCCACAACCCTTGCCCGGTGGTTGTGGGGGTCTGCGGGCGGGGGGCTTATCGGAATCTGGAAGACCCCTTTAACAAAGGGGATCCCCAGATCCCGCCCCCCCCCTATGTGAATTGGTAAGGGGTACATTGTAAGAAAGCGTAAAAAAAAATGTTTAAAAAAACACACAAACACCTTGAAAAAGTCCTTTATTTAAAAAAAAAAACATTCCAGCGGTGAAATCCAATGTCCCGCGGCGATCCCAATGTCCAGTGCTGTCCTTCATTGGTTGTGCCTGAGCGGACCTGATGGGGAACTCCCTCTCAGTATTTTAAATGTATAGACCCGCCCCTTCTAAAGTTCCCCATCAGGTCCGCTCAGCGGACCAGATGCGGAACATGAGAAGGGGCGGGTCTATACATGTATTACCAAAGTGAGAGCAGTTCCCTATCAGGTCCGCCCCCTCGGTATGTCGGACCCGCCTACGTCATTGGCTTGAGCGGGGAACTTTCTTCACTGTGTAATTTAAATTTACATAGTGAAGGAAGTTCCCTGATGGGGAACTTTAGAAGGGGTGGGTCTATACATTTAAAACACTGAGAGGGAGTTCCCCATCAGGTCCACTCAGGCACAACCAATGAAGGACAGCGCTGGACATTGGGATCGCCGCGGGACACTGGATTTCACCGCTGGAATGTTTTTTTGTTTTTTTTAAATAAAGGACTTTTTCAAGGTGTTTGTGTGTTTTTTTTAAACATTTTTTTACGCTTTCTTCGTGAAATGGTAGGGGTACAATGTACCCCTTACCAATTCACATGGGGGGGCGGGATCTGGGGGTCCCCTTTTTAAAGGGGTCTTCCAGATTCCGATAAGCCCCCCGCCCGCAGACCCCCACAACCACCGGGCAAGGGTTGTGGGGATGAGGCCCTTGTCCCCATCAACATGGAGACATCCTCCCCATGTTGAGGGCATGTGGCCTGGTACGGTTCAGGAGGGGGGCGCTCTCTCGTCCCCCCCCCTTTTCCCCTGCGGCCGGCCAGGTTGCGTGCTCGGATAAGGGGTTTGGTATGGATTTTTAGGGGGACTCCACGGCTTTTTTTTTTAAATTTGGGGTGGCGTTCCCCTTAAAATCCATGCCAGATCTGAAGGGCATGGAATGGATATTTGGGGGAACCCCACGTCAATTTTTTTAAATTTGCGGCGGGGTTCCCCTTAATATCCATTCCAGACCTGAAGGGCCTGGTAATTGAATTCTGGGGAATCCCCACGCTTTTTTTTTTTTTTCTTTATCAATGACTTTTGAATGTATTGCCGGGAGCCGACAAGTCATTAATAACCGCAAGTGAGTTTTAAATGACTTTTTTTCTTTCAAAAATGACATTTTTTGCAGGGACAGTTCTAAGCACGGGAAACATGCGCCACTTCACATGCATATCATACACACCCCCCAGGTACGAAATTTAAAGGAATATTTCACTTTTATTTTTTCATTTTAAGCATTATTAAAATCACTGCTCCCGAAAAAACGGCCGTTTTTAAAACTTTTTTTTGCATTGATACATGTCCCCTGGGGTAGGACCCAGGTCCCCAAACACTTTTTAGGACAATAACTTGCATATTAGCCTTTATAATTAACACTTTAGATTTCGAACGTTCGAGTCCATTGTATTTAATAGGGTTCTAAAGTTCACACGAACATTTTGTCTGTTCGCAGGTTCTGGTGCGAACCGAACAGGCGGGTGTTCGGCTCATCCCTGCCTGCTAGCAGCATCTTTGGAGCATGAAGGAGCGGTGTGTATTCCGCTCCTCCCCATTGAAATCAATGGGGCACCGGGCTATACTGCTGGCAAAGCGCCTCTGCAGAGGCGCTTTGCGGTGGTTTTTAACCCTTTCTTGGGGTAAAACCGCATCGCTAGCAGCCGAATAGTGCCGCAAATCCGACGGTAAAGCGCCCCTAAAAATAGCGGCACTTTACCACTGACGCACCTCCCGCCCCAGTGTGAAAGGGGCCCATTTGTAAAAAATGTTGACAACCATTTATAAAATTTTCCTTCCACTTCACAATCATGTACCACTTTGTGTTGGTCGATCACATAAAAAATCCCAATACAATACATTTACGTTTTTGGTTGCAACATGACAAAAATGTGGACAATTTCAAGGCCACTGTACCTAGATTGTGATACCAGTACACAATTGACAAACATAAAATAAAACTAAACTGATAAAGAAATCCTTATTTTCCTCCAATTAAAACTGTGATCCCACAACTCCAGTGATGCTCAAACAAGGGAAATACACATGTTTTAACTCTTATTGGGATATACCGTACATGTAATCAACACTTATTGGGGTTTGTTTTTTTTTTACCAAACACAGAATACATTTTGGCCAAAATTGACTAAGATTGTTTATTTTTTTTCCAATATTATTGGTGTTTATTCATTTATAAATCGGAAAAAAAAAAAAAAACAACAGTGGTGAACAAATACCACCAAAAGAAATCTCTATTTGTGTAAAAAAAAGTGGATATACATTTTGTTTGGGTACAGCTTTGCATAACCACCTAGTTACCAGGTAAAATAGCAGAGTGCTAGATAGCCAAAAATGGCCTGGTCCTTAAGTGGGGGGCGGAGGGTGGTGTAAAACCCTCCGGAGCTGAAGTGGTAATGAAACAATTTGGGCATCGCACCTTTATCAACTTTTATCTAGTTGTGCCAAAAAGAAAAAAAAATCTAGGGAATAAAAATATTTACAAAAAACAGGAAGTGCAAATATCATGTTGAGGTGATGTGAAATAATCCTTCAGCTTTCAACTTTAAAGTTTTTTTGTTTTGGGTCTTAGGATTTCTGCGCTGATTGAGGGAATAAAAATACCAGTCAAGCAGCCCATAGATTATGAAAATTGGTAGAAGCTCCTATGCACTGTCAGTGTTGATGGGAGAATGCCTCCCGTTATTGTGTGGGGGGGGGGTGCACAACCTTCCCGGCCGACAGAACAGAATGATTACTGCCAGCAGCTATAGCCGCTTAATGTAAATCGCATGTAGAAAAACACCACAGGCTGGTTGTACCAAAGTTGATCGATGGAGCGACTTGGATACAATCAAGATGCCCATACATGGATCAAATCTCAACCAGTCCCTGCTGAATCAACCAAATTGAAATCCATGTATGGGCTGCTTTACTGATCATATACATATCTGCCTTCTGGTCGTGCCCCCACATATCCATCTTCTGGGATCAAGTCCTTATCCTACAGCTTCAAAGTGACCCTGTTAAAACTACCTAAAGACCCCTTGCTCCTCATCTTTGGCCACTGGGACCCTCAGTTGCTGCCTTGGTGCCCCAATGTCTCCCTTTCTTATAAAGACTGGTCTTTAATATGTCTACTACTCGCCAGGAGAGCCATCTTGAAAAATTGGATATCCAACATTCCCCCGAAAATTCCACAAGTCCAAAGACAGACACAACACTGACTTCATACGATACTGCAAAAAAACGTTTCTACCACAGATGACAAGCCTATATGGTATTTACGCTCTCCCCGGATGACCTGGCAAATCCCTTACGGTTTTCATTCTCATACTACGGGTCCCCCCCACCACCTCCAGTGATTCCGTTTACTCCCTCGGAAAAACCCTCTACCGATGAAACCCCAATCTCCAACACACAAAGCTTCAGTCCAAACTACCTCTCTACCATCGATCTCCATCCATCCAACCGATACTTAAAAGAGAGCAACACTTCCGGTACCACCGGTGCAACTTTGATGTCTACCTTCTTGCTACCCTTCACAACAAGAACTGGGTGCTTACCCCGACCCTCCCACCCCCCCCCCTCTTTCTGGGATTTTTTTGTTTGTTTTCCTTCCAGTAAACCTAGGGACCCCCCTCCCCCAGTTCCATTCAGTTATCCCCCGTTACATAGGAATGTTTAGCTTTGAAGCTCTTACCTCCTATATGTTTATCCCATGCACGGGACCCACCCACGGATCCCCTAGGTTGCATATTACTCTCTCCTCTTTATCTGATTTACTGCTTTGCCACAACTATCGATATGTAAAAATACATGACTATTTTGCCGTTATAATCTGTATGATTTTTACCTTTCAATAAAAATAGGATTTTTTACTCACCGTAAAATCCTTTTCTCTGAGTCCATGGACCGACACAGCTTCTCTATTGACAAAGTGGGTATTATCCGTTAATTAGGAGTGACTAGGCAGAAAAACTTGCAAAAAGTGTTGCATCACACCTTCTACAGTACCGCCCAGGGGGCGGACTCCCTCTGGGTATAACCTCTTAGTCTGCATCTCGCAGATCAGTTCGTCAAAAAGCAGTACAAACTTAAAAGGAGGGGTGGGTGCTGTGTCAGTCCATGGACTCAGAGAAAAGGATTTTACTGTGAGTAAAAAAAATCCTATTTACTCTTTCGTCCATGGACCGACACAGCTTCTCTATTGACAAAGTGGGACGTCCCAAAGCAGTGTCAGAGAAAAAAAACGAGGGGTGGTAACAGCATAAAAATAAACTTCACCCCAAACACAAAACAGCACTCCTCCAACGGAGGAGCTGCAACTCTAAACAGCCGCTTGCAAAACCTTGCGGCCGAAAGCGGCATCTGAAGATGCACCTACATCAACTTTGTAGAATTTTGTGAAAGTGTGAGCGGACGACCAAGTCAACGCTTTACATAATTGGGAAACAGACGCTTGATGTCGGAAAGCCCAAGAGGCACCTCTTGCCCTGGTCGAATGCGCCGTGACCGGAAAGGGGGGCGCTTGACCCTTTAAGGCGTAAGCCTGGATTACTCTGTCGGATCCACCTAGAGATGGTGGCCGACGAGACTGCTTGGCCCTTCTTGGGACCAGCCACCGAAACAAACAGTGAGTCTGACTTCCGGAACAGGGAAGTAGCAGATAGGTATACTCTCAAAGCTCGGACAACGTCCAAGGAATGCAACGCCAACTCCTTAGGATTCGACGGATGAGGACACAAGGATGGAAGTACAATGTCTTCGTTGAGATGAAAAGCCGAAACGACCTTCGAAAGGAAGGCTGCGACCGCAGCACCACCTTATCCTTGTGGAAAACCAAATAGGGAGCCTTGCAGGACAAGGCTGCCAGCTCAGAGACTCGTCTAACTGACGTAACAGCCACCAAAAAGACCACCTTCTGAGAAAGTGTCAACAGGGGAATATCTCTAATATTCTCAAACGGTGCCTTCTGAAGCACCGAGAGGACCAGGTTCAAGTCCCACGGAGGTAGCGAGGGACGGACCGGAGGGGCCACATGTCAAACCCCCTGCACAAATGTACTCACGAGAGAGTGAGTCACCAGGGGTCGCTGAAAAGACAGCCAGGGCAGATATCGGTCCCTTAATCGTACTTAAGGCAAGCCTTTGGTCCACCCCATGCTGTAAAAACAGCAGTATTCTGAAAACCAAATAAGTACGCGAATGCCATTTCATTTCCTCACACCTGGAGATGTAGGCCTTCCAAGTGCGGTGATAAACCTTCCTAGAGGACGGTCTCCGAGCACTTCTCATAGTAGAGATTACTGAATCTGATAGGCCCCGGTCTCTCAGTACCTGGTTCTCAACAGCCATGCCGTTAAAGTCAGTGACTGTAAAGCAGGATGGAGTATGGGACCTTGCGTTAGCAGGTCCTTCTGTAGTGGTAGGCGCCAGGGGACGTCTGCTACCAGACGTACTAGATCGGCGTACCAAGGACGCTGAGGCCAATCTGGAGCGATTAGGATCATTGGAATTCCCTCTGCGGAGCAGAAGAGGAAGAAGCCTTAAGGGAGGGAAGGCATAGATTAGCCGATACTGACCCCACGATGCCACCAACGCGTCCGTTGCGTCTGCCCATGGGTCTCTTGACCGGACCACAAACCTCAATACCTTCCGATTGAGTCGGGAAGCCAGAAGATCTACGTCTGGTGTGCCCCATCTTTGGCAGAGGAGTCGGAACACCTCCGGGTGTAAGGACCATTCTCCCTGGTCCAGCAACTGGCGGCTCAGGTAGTCCGCCTGCCAGTTTTCCACACCCGGAATGTACCCGGCCGACAGTGCCGGTACACTCCTCTCTGCCCACTTCAGGATGCAAGCGACCTCCGATGCTGCAGCTGAGCTTCTTGTTCCTCCTTGATGATTGACATATGCCACTGCTGTGGTGTTGTCTGACTGGATCCTGACTGGACGCCCTTGCAGCCTCTGAGACCATTTGAAGAGGCACAGCCTGATCGCCCGCATTTCCAGGATATTGATCGGCAGGAGGGCTTCCTCTGGGGTCCAGCGACCTTGCGCTGACTGAACACCCCAGACTCCCCCCCCCCCAACCTGTAAGGCTGGCATCCATCGTGATCACTATCCAGTAAACCAGAAGAAATGACTTCCCAGCCATTAGAGCCGGTGCTGTCAGCCACCATACCAGGGATCTCCTGACTAGGTGGGCTCACTCGGATTTGATAATCCAGAGATGAAGGGCATCTGTTCAATCTGGACAGAACTTCCTTCTGTAACACTCGTGTGGTATTGAGCATATGGGACCGCCTCGAAGGAGGCTACCATGAGGCCCAACACTCGCATGCCAAAACGGAGTGACGACCAATTCCTGGAAGTCAGCTGCCGTACTGCAGCCCCGAAGGGTCTGCAACTTCTCCACAGGGAGGAATACCTTTGCCTCTGAGGAATCCAGAATCAACCCCAGGTACACTAGGCGTTGAGTGGGCACCATACTGACCTTTGCGTGTTTAGTATCTAACCACAGTCTCGAAGAGTCTGACAGGTAATGGACACGCTTACCTCTAAATTCTGAGCTTGAAGGCGCCTTCAGTAGAAGGTCGTCCAAGTAGCCCATGATAGCGATACCCCGCTGTCTTAGAAGTGCCAGAATCGGAGCGAGCACCTTGGTGAACGTCCTGGGTGCCAAGGCAAGGCCAAACGGGAGGGCCACAAACTGGTAGTGGTTCTTCCCGATAGCAAATCGCAGAAACCTCTGGTGTCGAGTATTTGGGGACATGCAGGTATGCGTCCTTGATGTCCAAGGAGGCCAGAAAGTCCCCCGGATGGAGAGCCGTGACTACAGATCGAACCGACTCCATCCGAAATCTTTGTACTTTCACAAAGCAATTGAGGGCTCTGAGATCCAAGCTTGGACGAACCCCCTCCTTCGGCACATTGAACAGATTTGAGTAAAAACCACGTTCCAGTTCTGGAATAACTACCCCGCGTTCCAGTAGACCCTGGACCGCCCCATACAGGGCCTCCCAACGGGTCGGTAGTAGCTGGAGATTGGAGGTGTTGAATCTGTCCGGTGGACAAGAGAGAAACTCCATCTTGTAGCCTGAGGAGATTACTTCGCAAACCCACCTGTCGGAGATTAGAGCTGTCCACTGATTTGCGAATTTGCGAAGACGTCCCCCCACCTGAGAGCTGAGTGGGGGTGGACCTTCATGCGGACGCAAATTTGTCCGCAGGCTTATTGGGTATGCGAGACCAAGGACGCTTCTGTCCTTGGGCAGGCGCTTTATCGGCCTGGGGTCTTTTCCCTGTCGCCCTAGGGGGACAAAAAAAAATGCTTGCGTGCAGTAAAGGAGGGTCCTTGCCCTTGGCGTGGCCCCTTACCCTTGCTAATTTGGGGAAGCAAAGTGCCTTTACCTCCTGTGGCATCCTTGATGATGTCATCCAGAGAGCCCCAAAAAGTCTGTCGCCCTTAAAAGGCAGATCCAACAGGGCTTTCTTGGAAGTCTGGTCCGCAGACCAGCCTTTTAGCCAGATCAGGCGGTGTATTGCTACTGCATAAACCGAAGCTTTAGACAGCAGGGGAATAGTCTCCATGTCTGACTCGCAGACAACCTAAGGCCCTGGACCAACAGGTCGGCCAATGTTCTCTCATCAGGAGGAGCATCTCGCTCCTTAACCCCTAAAGTAGCAATCTTGCCCATTCAGTAAGTGTGTGAGACACTAGGGCCCCCGCCAATGCCGGGCGTACTGCCGAGCCTACCACTGAGTATAGGTAGCAAGCGAGTGCTTCAGCCTTCTTATCCACAGAGTCCTTGAAAACAGGAGCCCCTTCTACAGGAATTGTGGTGGCTCTATTAAGTCTGGACACTGGAAGGTCCACTATAGGGGGAGAGGTCCATCTCTTCAGAAAACTCTCCTCAAAGGGGTACCGTACCGCAAACCTCTTTGGGGCTGTAAAGACCCTCAGTGGGTTCTCCCATTCCTTGTATAAGAGTTTATCAAAAGACACACAAGGGAACACCTTAGCATTGTGGGCAGGTCTATGAAACCCAAGTGGACCGGAGTCTCTGCTGCTTCTGCAGCATTTTCCAACTTTAGCGTATCCCGCACTGCAGTAATAAGGTCAGATACCAAGCCGTCTCGCGTACTGACCTGGACTTGGAGTCATCCTCACTGTCCGGTCACGGTCTGCAGTCTCTGATGCGTCAGAATCTGGGCCCGGAGCCGTAGCTGGACCTGCATCAGAATTATCCCCAGAAGCTTGCAGGGGACGGGGCGTTTACTACCCCCTGTATTCCCGTGTGCTGCTTCCACCCTGGCAGCAAACGCCTCTATGAACGCTATGACGGCAATCCTAGACACCTCAGGGGCACCAGCTGCTAAATCTGGTGTTTCAGGGGAGAAGACATCTGGCTCAGATGCCATGCTGACCACACGCTGACACTCACAGGGCTCCAGGCAAGATATCATAGGCCACCCTCCTGCGCTGCCGAGATGCTGGGTTACCCAGAGGACTCAACACCCTGGACTGGTACTGCTATGCTGCGCCTGTGATGCTGTCCCACTGCTGCTGTGTCAGTCTGCTTCTTTTATCAGCACTTCCTGTGTGAATTTTCACGCCAGTGTAATGCACCCTAGAGGCCGGAGGCTCTCGCAAAATGGCTGCCAAAAACGTCTGTATGGAAGATAATGTGGGCTCTAAGAAAATGGCCACCGAGCCGAAGAGAGGTCAAGCAGCCATAGCCCACAAAAAGATGGCCGCCGAATGGCAATATATACAGGGTGGACAAACATGGCCGTCGATCAGCTGATAGGGGTCAGTGGGTGTGGCCGAACCACAGGAAAATGGCCGCTGGGCAGTCACAAGAGGCCGAACTCGGCATGGACCACCTCAAAATGGCCGCCGACAGCATGGAGGAGGAAGCACACACACACACACACGTAAGCAGAAATGACATTTCTTTTAAATGTTAGTTACAGCCAGCCCTGCTCCAGTGGAACCCCTTAGGTGACCCCCAGCACCCAGCAACCTTTAGCTAGAAGCCCAGGGAGGAGGGAAAGGCAGGGAGAGAGGGAAGAAAGGGGCCACAACCACTTACTTGATCTCTCCAGGAATGTCCAGCTAAAATCACCCAGCCGAGGCAGGGGAGTTTTACTTACCTATCCTGCATGTATTATGCTGGAAGACATTCCAAATAGATCATCGTCCGCGCACGGAAGGTGACTGTTGGCCAGGCATGCTGTGATTGGACCCAAAAGGGACGATCATATGTATGCCCTGGAGCGTGACGCTCACCGGACAGGCTGCTGCGACTCGGCCGTAAGGTCAGCCGAAGCTGAGCGGTCCGATGCAGGCCCTGGAGCGTAGGCTCACCGGCCACCCGTGGAGCGACGGGCATGTCGTGGAAAACCCAGCACGTAGCTAGGGTCGGCACACGCTCGATGGCCGAAACTGGGGAGACTACAAGGATCGAGGATCCAGCCTGTCACCCAGTCGGCAGTTGATCGAAGATCGCAGGAAACAAAAATGTAGCAAAAAAATATATATCTTTTTCCCCCGGACCAATGGGCCCAAAGGGAGCCATGTTCTACTCCTTGCTAGACAGAAAAAACTGATCTGCGAGATGCAGACTGAGAGGTTATACCCAGAAGG